>OY829545.1:17857136-18457136 GCA_963691705.1 Viola odorata
AAAATCTTAAGTACATCTGGGTATATTTATCTCTCGGTATTTTTCTAAATAAAAAATTAATACGTGATAATGATTGAGTTATATTTCACTATAATTTAAAAAAAAGAAGATAAATTTAAATATTTATTGTTATATGAGTTAACAATTAACTCGTGTTAATTTTTAGAACTATTCTGAGTTTTATTTTATTTTTTCTTAAAAAAGACTGCATGTGTTAAGGATTTCAGTATCATCTGAATATTAATCAGTTTCCAATTATTTTCCCGTTCAACCCAAAATAACAGGAATTAATTTCATTTTTATGACTTGAGGTTGACTATCCTCTTCCCTACATTTTCTCTCTGCTCGTCCTGTTCTTTCAACCGTCACTCTTTTTACGCATCACCAAGCAGGCAAGTACTGACCTACCCGCAACAGTTGCTGCTGCTGCTTCGCCTGCAATGTTGAGACCACCGCCATTTCAACGCCGCCGCCTTATCATCATTCTTTTCCTCGTCTGCTTCTCTATTTCTCCTCCCTCACTCGCTCTCGAACTCACCGACTCCGTCTCAGATCAGCTCGGCCTCGCCAACACCACTGACGCCGCTTCCTCCAACACTTCCTCCCTTTCCAAACTCAAGGAAGGAAGCTTCGCCGATATCATCGATAAAGCTCTCGAGAAAGAGTTCACCGAAAATGACCAACCCGAAGGTGCCTTCCTCGGAGTTTTGTTTCTCCATAACTTCTTTTCAGAGTTTGTGCTCGTTTTTGCTGGATTATGTTGTTGTGAATGTGGTGTAGGAAGGAATTGGATTGGATCTTTGTTTTTAGCTTTTGGTGTAGTTTTAGCATAGTTTGTTTGTGTTAGTGCCGGACTCGGCTCTTAAGATCTGGGAAATTTAGGAGGAAGCTTTTTTTGTTGGATGCTTAATTTGTTTTCAATTGCTTGTTCATCTGTGTTTCAATCTCTCGCTCGCAGTGCCTGATGCTGGAAGCTTCAACAACAGTGTAGCTGACCAACAGGTTGGTGATGACTTCTCTTTTTTACAGTTTGAACTAGAACATGACTATAGGGGAATTGGGCTCTGTTGTTGTCGGTGGTTTAGATGCTGTGTAGGTAGAGTTGTTCATGTTTGATTCAATTGTATTTGTTCTTCAAATCTGATGAATCACCTAATAAATGTCCTCTATTAGAGATTTGATAAGTTATTCCAGCAATGGTGTATTATCTTCATCCATATTGGGCCTGTTCCGTTTATAACTTAATATAATGTAAAACATTCTTTTAAATGTACACTCTGTTTGTTGCTGTTTCAGTTTATTTGGAAGAATTTTAGCTTGAACTCTGTGCTGAACGTATCTTCTTTATACCTTTTGCATTGATCAGGCAGTTCTGGAAACTGTTGCCAGAGTTAAATCGAAGAAAAATGACACGAAAGAGGAAAAGTATAAGTTCCTGTCTTATAAATCAGTGTTTTTTTTTGTTACGACACCTTATCTTACTTATTTCATTGGTATAGAAGTTTTTGTTCACTATTTGAAACCTTTCTTCTTTGACTCTCCCTTAGGCCATTTAAACTTCAGCATGTGTTCAATTTGGACAACGATAACGGAGCTGAAGATACCCCAACACTGATTGATCGAAAAGTATGATTGATTTCATTAGAAAATTTACTCTTCTGGTATTGTATTATGGTTGTTATGGTTATAGATGTGAAAATTATTGCTGTGGTTATAACTGTAGAATATTTGTTATTTGATTCAGGACAATGTCTTCATAATATCTAATTTTAAGTCAAAATATCCAGTTCTGCAGCTAGATTTGAGGTAACACTGTCAAATACTTATGGTTCCTGCAAATTGATTCTGTTCTCAGGTGGTAACTTGAGCTGAATTTATCTACCTATTGCTTTGTAGATTGATATCAGATTTGGTTGTCGTCATTGTCTCTGCAACTTGTGGTGGCATTGCGTTTGCGTGTGCTGGACAACCGGTCTGGTTATATGATTTAAGCTTAAGTTCATGACACTGCAATGCTAGGATATAAGTCAACGTGAATTCTGTTTCTTTAACATCATATAAAAGCATAGTATTTGTCTCACTTTATTGTTTCTAATAATAATTTTTTACAGGTCATTACTGGATATCTGCTAGCAGGTTCTATTATTGGACCTGGTGGGTTTAGCTTTGTGAGTGAAATGGTGCAGGTATGCATCTTTTTCATTACGAAAGAATATTCAATGGTGCACTGTTCCAATACATTTCTAGATTTAGTATCATGCTGAACTGCTGCCAAAAGATTGAGGGCATTAATCCCTGTTTAAATGATCAAGAAGTTGACTGGTTGACCATGTAGGTTATAGGGTATGAAAGTAAATTTTTCACCTTCTCATGATTTCTTAAGCGAAGACAATTGATACTGCCAAGTGCTTATGACTTTATAATCCTAATTCTAAGGTGCTACTTTCTAAATAAAGTTCTTGCTCTTTATGTTCATCTCTTTCTTTTCTCATGGATGTAGGTGGAAACTGTGGCCCAGTTTGGTGTTATCTTTCTTCTTTTTGCCCTTGGCTTGGAGTTCTCAACAACCAAAGTCTGTTCTTCACTTACTTCATTGATTCTTCCAGCTTTTTTCCTTTATTAAATTCAAATTGTTGTTAAAAACATTGTGTGAGAACTCATTTCTGAATTTCAGCTCAGAGTTGTTCGAGCAGTTGCTATTCTAGGAGGTCTACTCCAGATTATTTTATTTATGTTCCTATGCGGAATTACAGCTAAGGTATGCTTATCTACTAGTTCTTCGTGGGGTTTTACACTTTCTTAAGGCTATGCTTCCCCTCTATTTTATATTGAATATATATATATATATATATATATGTATTCTGAGAATTTATGGTATATTTTACAAGTTACTAATTCTGAGAGTACTGCTTTTGCTTGATTGCCCCTTGCAGTTATGCGGTGCTAAGCCTTCAGAGGGTGTATTTGTTGGTGCTTTCCTTTCGATGTCTTCAACAGCAGTGGTAAAAGTTTAATTGAACGTCTCATGATTATTTTGTGGAAATACATAGCTTTTGATGTAGTGTTTACAATTTGTTAAAACACTTCTTTTGGCATAGGTGTTAAAATTTTTGATGGAAAAGAACTCTACTAATGCCCTTCATGGGCAAGTCACTATTGGGACACTTATTCTGCAGGTACCTCCATAAACTCATCCTACTTTCTTGTACTAGCTTTTTTTGTATACGTTCGTTTTTCCTACTTCCACTCCCATGTCTTGAGAAGGTTTATACCTTCCAGGATTGTGCTGTTGGTTTGCTGTTTGCTCTGCTTCCGTTTCTTGGTGGAACTTCTGGTGTTTTTCGAGGAGTGATGTCCATGACTAAACTGTAAGTAAAGAATTGTGGAGTGAATTAAATGCCCATACTTTCTTTCTTTTTTGTGATCTTACTGAACCTTTTGCTTGGTATTGTTGCTTGGAGGATTGTATGTTTTTCCTTTTGTCATTCACTTCTTCCTCTTTCATTGAGAGGTGTGTTGATTAATGTTGTTCATGTGTTATAAAGTCCTGACGCATTTCTTGACCAGGTTGGTGGTATTGATTGCTTTTTTGGCTATTTTGTCAATATTATCCCGTACTTGTGTCCCTTGGTGCCTAAAACTCATGATGAGCCTATCTTCGCAGGTATATGTTTATTTGGTTTATGCATGATATTGTAACAACGTTCTGCCTGTTGAGTTGTAAAAATGCTCATGTATGCTTGATCTACAGTTGTTAGTCCTATGACCATATTTTCATCTGTGCAGACTGATGAACTCTATCAACTGGCATCAGTTGCATTCTGCTTACTTGTAGCCTGGGTTCGTTTTATTCACTAGTTCTTTTCTATGTGACACTTTGCCTATGCATTATCATGCATCTATTTAGGTATTCCCTTCTAATTTTAGGTGCCAATGTTTACCATTTTGTGGCATATGTGAGGAGAAACCTAGATAGTAAATGATTATTCCTTTTCCTTTCTTGAGGGATTTTGAACTTGATAAATGAACATTTTGTGTGTACTTCAACACCAGTTGTATTTATAGCATATCAAAATCATATACTCAAGATCTTCGATGGATTATAGAAGTGCTGACATATACATCCCAATTTCATAATAGTAAAACTGATGTGTTCTCGTTAAGCTCTTAAGGTTGATTAATATTATCATATGAAGGTAATTGAAAATGTTGATTTGGTATAGATCCAGATAGAGTTTATAGCTTTGTCTAATAAAAGATTGTGATGCTTAATATTACTTGTCTGGGCATTTTGAAATTGAGCAAGTGTGGTCCCTCCTGACGAATTCTAAAAAAATGTGTACATACAGAAGTACCGATGGATCCAGCATGGCACATAAAGCTATTACTTACCACCGAATTGAAACGTACTGCTATAAATGGCTACTCGTTCCTTATGTTTTATCACCACCCACCATGCATCTTTAAGTGGTTTTTTATCAGATAATTAAAACTGCTTGCTTTGATTTTTCCTTCAGTTGCATGTCAAAGGATCCAGCTAATCTAATTTGCTTTATCATTTCAGTGCAGTGATAAGTTGGGCCTAAGTCTAGAACTGGGATCATTTGCTGCTGGGGTGATGATCTCAACAACTGATCTTGCCCAACACACACTAGAACAAGTATGAATGTGAATATGCCTCTGTCATGATATGTTCCACAATGGTGTATTCATGAATGCATCTACTCTGGATAAGTGTGCAAATGGAATAATTATGATATTAAGAAATGAGTTGTCGTTTATGTCTACTGGAAATATAGAAATGGAACTACTGATTGAGTTAAGGTTAAACTTGTGAAATATTAATATCTGTCATACTCTTGCCACTTCTATGCAATGTGAGATATTCCATGATTCATATTTCTACACAATTCTTCCTTTCCACTAAATGAAAATGTCAATGTGTCAAGTATATGCTTCATGTGACAGTGTGACTGTTATGTAAAAATTCTTAAATGCAAATGTAAATTGCAGTAATTCATCTTTTCCTCTGCTGGATCTGTTTGTCATCCTGATGTCACCATAGCATCTGATAGCAGGAGCATTGCATCACATTCACTGACACCTGAAGCTTGTTTCTTATGCAGATTGAACCCATTCGGAATCTATTTGCTGCTCTTTTCCTTGCTAGCATTGGAATGATGATCAATGTTCAATTTCTCTGGAACCACGTTGATATATTACTGGCATCTGTTATCTTAGTCGTCATTATAAAGACAACCATAATCACTACCGTTGTAAAGGCATTTGGTTATAACAACAAGACTTCACTTCTTGTAAGATTTTGATTGTTTGCTCATAGGTTAGAGTATGGTTATCTCATGTTTTTGACCAGTCAATGGAACATCATAACTTTTTAGGTGGGCATGTCTCTGGCACAAATAGGAGAATTCGCTTTTGTTCTTCTCAGCCGTGCTTCTAATCTTCGTCTTGTTGAGGTTAGTGCTACTGTTCTAGTTCATCAAAATGATACTTAACTAGATTCTTTTTGGCTGAGAGAAATTTGGGCATTAAAATGCGTTTGATATATTGATTAACTTAGTACCCACGGCTCATGGCACTGTTCTATTCTGGACTCTTTACCCCTAACTTTTAGGTGGCATTTTTCACGGGGTAGTGAGAACTGAGAACTGGAGTGAGATGTATAGAGAGTAAGTCTTCCAAGAAACACTAATATGATAGCCCCAAATAGAGGGTAATAATGGCCACACACAAGGAAGTAACTGGCATTGAAGTTTATCATTTCGACACTTCCATAGTGCAGTGTTACCCCTCCTTAAGTGTTAAATCTTTAGGGCCAATGCAATGGCCGGAATGAGAAATTTGCAGCAGTAGCTTTTTCCCTTCCCCCCTACCAAACTGAAGGTAGTTAACACTTTGATCATTTGCAGGGGAAGGTTTACCTGCTGCTTCTTGGGACAACGGCTCTTAGTCTGGTAAGTTTCAATTACCATAATGTCGATTTTGTTCGTGCGATGTGGTTACCATTATCTTTGTACTACCTTTGAGTGCGATAACTGTGTTCTGAGAGTGGAGCATTACATGTTGTATTGCCGCTAGCATTCGATTAGGATTGGATGGTTGTGAAAAAGAGTGATAATTCAGGCATCAAGGTTACCGTATTATATAAATATAACTGTGTCAGGCATTTTCTTATGAAAGTTACCTGCAGATGACGACTCCTCTCCTTTTCAAACTAATTCCTGCTGTAGCACATCTGGGTGTATTGCTACGGTGGTTTCCCCCTGATGGCTCTGTTGAGGTAACCATGAGATTTTAGAATTAGCCATCTCAACTCAACACCTCTACTTGACTCGTGTCCTTATCTCTGTAGGTACCCTGAGTTCTGGATTGTGATTGTGTTTGACTTACAGGTTGCGTTTAAAGGAGATAATTTCCGAACAGATAGTGGCAAACAGCGGATTGCTTTGGTTGTTCAAGGAGGAGATCATGACTCGTGAGCTCTGGCATTTCAATTTTTATGACGCCTGCTATCACACGGCTGGTTTTCCTCTTACAGAAGGCACTTTTTTCTGGGAATTATAAGTTTTATTCTGTATGTTACTCTGCTGACCATACCAAGCCCACCAAATGAAGCTCCAAAACTGCAAAGTGAAGAGACGATCTAACTGGCACAAATACTGACAGGAAACTTTATATTTGATTTAATCATTCTTTCTTCTCCAGGCTAATTTTTTCCTTTTTTCCTGATGTATCATAGTTTTTGATCCAGCTTGTAATATAGAAGTAGTGTTTGATAGTGACTAATAGCCGATGACCGATGTCGTGGTGAAATTGTGAAATTTGAAATGAAATGAGCTTTTCAATTATTTACACTGGACTTCTCAACCATTACCGTTACAATTATCGTTAGTATCTTTTTGATATTGCATACCATCTTATTCCATTTCTTAGGTACTGTTGTAGTTAGGCCATCAAATTAATCGTCAATAAATGCTGCTGGGATTAGAGCGGGCCATGTTAATTGGACCTGGGCTTTAACTGGATCAGCAGCTTAGCTGTTTTACTGAATTGATATCAAAGAAAAAAAAATAAAGCGGTGGCTACTGTATTTGCCGTTTTGCTAGCCATTTTTAATAGGACAATACACAGATATCCATGCAAGCAGTGTTGGCAAAAAAAATTGCAGGATTCTAATTGGAGAAAGTAAAGGTTGCACAAAACTTGAAGACCTTTTCCTCTGCATGCTTGCAAGCTTGCTTAAACAGTTGTTCTTTGTCTCAAATTAGAGGACAAGAAGTCCAAGAAAAACTTTTGTTTTGTTTTCTTTTCTTTCCTTTCCTTCGTCTGCTGGCAGATTGAAACGACCTAATTATGTTGAAAAAAAATTATTTTTATTTTTATATATTTTTTAATATTTTAATTTTTCATGACTAATTAAATACTGGTTGTAATATTTCTGGATAAAACTGTTACAGACAACGAAGATGGTGTCGCATCCTTCCAAAATACTATAATATATATATATATATAATTTATTTTCCTTAATTTCTCTGAATTCAGTTTATTAAATTAAAATTTTCTCGTGAGTTAGGTCATAATGCCAGTTTTGCTCTCAATTTTTATAGTTTTTTTTAATGGTTCATTTAGCAGTATGTAATATTGGGGATTAATTTCAACGGATCAAATAGTAATGCTAATTGGAAAATAATTGTCATTAATAAATGACACTGGCGCTATTTTATATAATAAATTAGTGAAATTGTAATTAAACTTGTTAGTATATGCTGTTTTGGTGATGTAGGCTAGGTTCAATTATTAGTATTATAATGATAATTAATAATATAATCATTTGAGTTATTTATGTTACGTTACAATCATGTAATGATATCCATCCTTAACATACTTACTTTCATAACAGGTGGATTTTTTATTTTATAGTGAAAATCGTTAAGTGGGATTATATGAATCTTTAAAAAAAAAAAAAATTGGCACATTAACTGTATTATACTAGTCCAATAAAAGAGTAATAAAACATGTTAAAAGAATCATTTGCATAGAGAGGTTCCATAGTATTCGAATGAGTTAATTTTTATAGAGAAAATATCCACAGAAATAAAACAAAATACTCCAAATAAATAATTTTATAATATATAAAAATCGAGCCACCCTGGGAGAAATAATTAGATAGTAGAGCCAACAAACAATGGATCCCTTAATCACTAAAATTTCGATTGGGGGTTCTGTATCAGGAAACTGTTGCCAATTGTTCTTAAATCAGCTCCCACGTGGATTTTAAGAAATCTTAGTGGATTGACACATAATCCTTTGAATTATGTTTTTGATCTGAGAAATAAAAAAATTGAAATGGTCTGATTTCAATGAAACCTACGAAACCGTTTCCAATGTCTTGAGCCACAATTCTGCATGCAGCTACAAAAGAAGCCATTCTTTTCTCATCTGATCTTTTTTCTGTTACAAAAGAATCCAGCATTAGTACTCCTCGCAAGAAAAGTTCTTTAAGTTTGGTCCTGATCTTGGCAATGGAGGCCCGAGATATAACTTGATAGGTTGCAACTTGCAAGTAGTGTGTTGCATTTGTGTTCTTGCTCTTTTCATTCTTCATACACTGTACGATCCTCAAAATTCTATAACTATTTCAATTTCATTGCGTCTGCAGCCAGTTGATATGTTTTATCTTGAAATTAATGGCGAAATAATCTAAAATTCTATGTCTATTTCCCATTTTATAGGGCTGAATTTGGGGGTCAAAATTAAACCTTGTTAATACATCCCTTTTTCTGGGGGCCGCCTACCAGCTAGATTCTATTTTGACACGACGATTTGATTAGAAATTATACTTGTTTTACGGTTAAATCAGGTTTTTTGGTCTTTTTCTTCTTCAATGAATCTAAAAATTGTAAGACTATCTATTGGACATTAGATAGTGTTATTCCTTTTTAACTTGAATTAATTAAGGAAATTTATTGTGTAGTTTTGTATAGGAAATTCTAAGTTTTTTTTATTGTAAAGGAAATAATTTAAAATTTCCTATAATATGGGTTTTTTATTTACCAGAGAATGTATTGTATGGTCTAGGTAGGAAACTTAGGGGTTGTGTTGTAATGTTAAAGCAGAGAATCTTTATAAATAGAGCATAGGTGTAGGAAGTTGGTTGGTTTTTGACCTGCTTTGTTAAGAGTTTGATTGTGATTGTGAGGTCATATGGAGATTTATTGAGAGTGTGTTGAAGTTGAGAGCCGACAATAAATTAAAATTATCGTGTTCGAGGTGGAATAGTTTCGTGGGGATTTGTTTGTGTCACGATTCATATGATGGGAATAAAAAAAAGTGGATATAGAACTTGAAAGTTGACGAGCTACTATAAAAAATATTGGTGTTGTTTCTTATACATTGATATTTATATTTGTGTTTAATTTTGTAGATAGAAAATATGTTTATGTGCAATAATTGATAATAATAGAGAAGATTTGATGCACAACAAATAGTGATATTTAAGATTTTATGTTCATTCCTATGGAGTTAATAGTGCTTGCTTGCATCAGCTACAGATGTGCCAAAACACTTCAAACTTTTTAAGTCATGAGGTTATGAATTTGAGGTGGATACTCACTTTAGTTAATCAAAATTACCAAACTTTGAAAGTCATGAGCTTGAGTAACTGAAATCTCGGACCAAAGTAGAAAATTATAGGCTAATTTATTTTTAAAAAAAGAACGTTTACTTAATTGGTTAATTTTTCCAAATAAAAGACTTAATTTTTTCATTTTAAATTCGAGTATTAAGATGACCGTATTATTACCCTTATGGAGTATAAATAAAAATTCAACAAATTGTTAAAAAAACAAAATGAAATACTTTAAGTCAATAATGTAATCTCATACTCCCTCTGTTTTTTTACGTTTTGGAGTACTTGTCATTTTATCTTTTCCGAAACATATATTTTATGCAAATGGCAATTTTTTTTTTGAATCAACCCAATTTGATGATGGCGTTGTAATTTGAGTGGAAATTAGAAGTAAAACTGAAACAATGTGAAATAAAATAAGATAAAAAATTATTGTCTTACGTTTTTCTATTATCTTAAAACGTCTGTTATTAAAGGACGAAGAGAGTAAGTCATAACCATATATTAAGAAAAGGAGGAAGAAAAAAAAGATTTGAAAATTGTATTGGATAGAAGAGAGAGAGAGTTGAGGTTACTTACGGGTCAAAGGTGGGAGGAGGAGTTATAGATGAGGCGGCGGGAGTTTGTTAGATTTGTCACATGATCCACGAATCTCCAGCTTGCCCTTTTAAACGACCGCGACAACTCGTTTTATTTCGTCCTCTTTCGTCTTTTTACTTTCCTCCCCTTTTCTCTTTTACTCTTCTCTCCCTGTGATTTCGGCCATGAATGGTCCCCATTAATCCCAACTGTTTTAGATTTGCTAATCACATTTTTAAGATAAAGGACACACAGGGTTACGACAAAAAATTTAAGATTTCTTTTTAATTTCCCCTCTTTAATTAGAAACTAATCGAACTCCCATGTCCCATGTCGAGGAACGCATTGATAAAATGCTTTTTCTAGTTCTAAGTTATGGTTTGTCACAGGGGCATATTTGTCAGAAAGGGAAAAAACAACATAAGAGCCACATTATTAATAGTATCATCAAATCAAACGCAAACTCCCCATCGCATGTATACTCTTACATCCACCTCCCTCTCAATCTAAAGTGTCCCTCCGCCTCTCCACCACCACATCTCCTCTCCATCTTGCTTGTTAGTTCTAGCCATCAACTACACCCAAATTCGTGCCACCACCGAATTAAATTAAACAACTAAGCTCCAAATTAATGGATCCAAACACCCAAATAATACCCCAAGGACTAACCCAACAGGAGTACCTTACTTTAAAACCCATAATCGAAACATACCACAAATTCGACCCTCCCCCTCCTAACACCACCACCTCCCTCATCACCCAACGCATCGACGCCCCTGCCGCCGCCGTCTGGCCTTTAGTCCGCAGCTTCCACAACCCCCAGCGCTACAAGCACTTCATCAAGAGCTGCCACATCCGTCAAGGCGACGGCGGCGTCGGGACCGTACGCGAGGTCACCGTTGTCTCCGGCCTCCCCGCCTCCACCAGCACCGAGCGCCTCGAGATTCTCGACGACGAGAAGCACATCTTGAGCTTCAGGGTGGTTGGCGGCGAGCACCGCCTCAATAACTACCGCTCGGTCACCTCCGTAAACGAGTTCTCCGGCGAAGGAGGGAAGCTTTACACGGTGGTTCTTGAATCTTATATTGTGGATATTCCGGAAGGGAACACCGGCGGGGATACGAAGATGTTCGTGGACACGGTGGTCAAGTTGAATCTTCAGAAGCTGGCGGTAGTCGCAATGGCCTCTTCGCATGGCCATGATTGATGAAGATCGATCAATGGCGGTGGCTTGGCCGCGCCGTTTTGTTGTGGGTGGTGGTGATGGAAAGAATATTCTTTTTCTTGAAATCTTTAAAGTGGTCAGTATGCAAGTGGGTTTTCTTTTTTCTTTTTTTTCCTGTGGGTTTTAATTGGTTAGGCAGTTGGTGATGGTTTTGTATATTTATTTTAAATATTTTGTTTTTCTCGATCTTTCTTGGCGTTTCTTTGTCGAAAAATGACAAGAGATTAACCTATTCGAATATTATCAGAATCTAAAAAATAGCTCTTATAATATAATTTTTTCATTTCCGAATCCAACCTCAGTCCTGATAAAAAAGAAAATGTAATGGCATTGGCATGGTTCTTGTATTGAGAAAAAAATTGTGCCATCATCTTTTTTTCCCTATATGCAATAATATAATAAATTAATTGTTTTTACAAGAAAATGATGGACGTTTGACTGATTCATTCTTCGTTTATTTCTATAAAAATACATAAATGGATTTACCGACGATAAAAATACTAGTAAAATTTAAAGTTCGAATCTAAATTTGAAAAAGAAATTGACAGAGGGGATGATACATACCAATATCTATTCATTTGGTTACAATCCTTTTCATATTGCATGTCAATTGTCAAAGTATGGCATGCAATTGAAGACTTAGATATCAGTTTACGTATGGCCTTTTTTGTATTTTAATTAGTTTTGTTAAAAATAGAATAGATCATAATGTTTCTTGTCAGTTTTCGTGCACTCTTTTGTTATACTCCTTAAATTGCTTTTATACAAAGCGTTGAACTTTTTTTTCTTTCCTTCACAAGTAACGGCTGACATCTTTAAATTGCTTTAATGTCAACGACGAGCCTCTCATCTCATCTCATCTCCACCTATACTACAACTTGCATAACTAAATACCACAAAAATACAACCAACGTTATGTTTTCTCCCTTAATTCTTCAATCTTTTTTCTATATTTTAATCTTTGTATCAATAATTAAAATTGTGAGCGCCGTAACCTCTCGTTATTAAGAAGTTGTTAATCGATAGTTTCTCTTAATATAATGATACGGTGTGCTTTGGATCACAACTTTCACAATTTTATCTATAATTTTATTATATATCTATTTAAAATATATGAATTTAGTTTGTACACCTCGATATATTTTTAATGTCATTCTAATTCGAACAAAGGTGCAATATTCGAAACAGCGCACACGGTCCTAGTTAGGGGTGTGTTGTGTAGGTGGGGAGATGGCCGGGGAAGATTGCTTTTGGTGTGGCTTGAATATCAAACTCGAAAGTTAAGGCCAAGGACAAATCTAGTTTTTTTTAGAATGAGACTTGTGAGCAAAAACCTTAAAAAGGAAGGGTGAGTGAGTGAGTGACCATATGGATTGAAGAAGAGGATAGGCTTTCATGTAATTATTGTTATTTTAATTCTCTTAAATTATTGTATCGAACGATCCATTTATGTTGGCCACTTATTTTAAGAGTATGGATATGCAAATGCCACAGGACTGACATTTGAAAGTTGAAATTCATGTGAAAAGATAGGATTAGGTTTCTTCTCCGTGATAATTATCAAAGTAAGGTGATGCTGCTTTTGTTTCCTTTTGTCATTTACTTGCTGCTAAGAATAGATAAATCATAAATGGAGCCGCTGAATACAAAAATTTAGGTGAATAATAAGGTTTAAATCATGTAAAATAGTCATGAAGGATACACTCCAAAACATTTAATATTGTTAGAGTAGTGTTATAGATATACTAATATTTACCCGCGTCATTTTTATATTTACTTAATAGTTATTTATTTAAATAAAAATAATAATATAATTTAAAATTAGGAAGAGAAATTCATTCATATCTTGACACATCAGTTAGTACAACTTTATTAAAAAAATAGTTAGTATTTTAAATATTATTCTCAATGCTAAAGGGTAAAAGTGATCGAGATTTAATTTGACAAAATAACAATCTTATTAATGAATAATGAGTCTGATCGTCAGTCAAATGAAGATTTATAGTGCCTGAAAACGTGTGTGCACAAGAGATAAAGTGTACAGTGGTAGTCAGGGTCGAACACAGGGATTGTGAGAGACTGGTCTAAGGTCTTGAATGTATTCGGGGGAGAAGAGCACAGAAAGTAACAATCGGGGGGGGGGGTTTACTTGGCCAAACGAGTTGGCCAAGGCAGATTTTGGGAGCTAACAATTTCTATCTAGGAAAGCAGTATTCGGGGTCCCGAATGTCACGTTCGAGGGTCCCGAATGGTAAAATAATTCAATTAACAAATAAATCCAGAAATAGTAAAACAGATGGGGAAATACACACAAATAGTCAGTTAGAGAGGGATTCTTAGCAAAGGCATTCTTGGGTTGCATTCGGGACCAGATCGTCATCGGCTCGAGGGTATTCTATTCAAGACGTCATAGAAATGACATGGGGACCAGATTCCTCAAATATCCCCTACTTTTCTCTTTAGAGAAACTACCCCCCGTTTCCACTTATGAGGTAGTCTTAACAGTTTGCCATCCCTCCAGGCACGAATGCGGGAGGGCCATACTCAAACTGCCCATGAAGCTAAGAAAAGACAGATCTAGAGCTAAAAGTCCCTCAGTTTGTCAGGCTCGTGACCTCGCTCTAATCAGTTACTCACCCTATCTATTCGAGACCACTTCAGCGCAGTCAAAACTAAACAGATGCCTACTTGTTTCATGCAATTTTCCTTTCGTATTCATCACATAAATGGCAGCATTCACACAAGATAATTATCAGCTGATCAGACCTCAAATTAAATCATGCAAAGATGTAATTAAAACGATGAATAATTGAATATGGTATCAAGAATGTATTAAGCGCATTAAGGCCTCGAATCTGCCCCTTGCAACCCTTGAATCAGCCTTGCTAAGAACTAAAGATTTAGCTACTCATGCTCAAAGATAAATAAATAATAATTAAAGAAAGCATAACAAGTGAGTAAATAGATTAAGGGAATAAGACTTTGTTACTAAATTCCGTTTGAGGCCCGGCGGCAGGAGTTGCGGATGCTAACAAGACTAGAGAGAGAAACTAGAGAGAAGTCTAAGAAAAACTAATTCTATAAAATTATGCTAAGTGATCAAAAGATGAAGATCATGCTTTCCTTTACTCTTAGATGCCCTTTATATAGTAGAGCTCCAAGCACAAAATATCTACAGCCCAAAAACTAGGGACAAAATGCATTAATTGAAAGCCTATAAAAATGGATCTATGTTCCTAAAAGCACAAAGCTGAAAAAGCATAAAGCTACCTGATTTTTCCAGCTTTGGCAGGTCTGGACTGGGCTCAAGGACTGAACTGGTCAGATCGGTAGGTATTTGGTGGTCAGTGCAGACTGCAGGAACAGTGTCAGAGGAGGCACATGGAAGCTCTAGCGAGATGACACATGAAAATGTCATTCTTCGCGCTTCGGGGCCCCGAATGGTGAATCTGATTCGGGACCTTGAACGCTGGTTCGGACTCGGGACCTCGACTCTGGGTCTTGAAGCTCAAAACTGCACAAAATGCCCCAAAAATGCATCTTTTCACATAAACTCCCATTTTAGGCCTAAATCTGCAAAAGTAATGAAAACAAGGGTAAATTAGCAGAATCATGCCTTAAATGGGTGAGAAAATGGGGAGAAAATCGTGCATAAAAACATGCTATCAAATAATCCCCACACTGCCCAATGCTCGCCCTCGAGCATTCACAAAATTTTAAAACAGTCCCAAAACAGAACAGACACACCAGACCATAGCACAGAGAATAAGCATGCTTGTCAAGATTCGGGACCCCGAATGTAAACAGACCCCGCCTAGATACACCTGCATCAAATCGGAAGGGTAACGACCCTTGAGAAGAGACTTTTCCGCATCAGCCTATCAACCAGCGGTCCTCACATGGATCGGTGTTTGCACTCACGCTCATGAACAGGGTTAGGTGTTTAAATACTCAAGTATGCAAAAAAACGTAGCACAAAACCAAGCTTGCAAGTTAATCCGAGTACATTAGACACATGCATAGGCAATCTAGCAATCAAAAGACTTCGCATCGGGGGCAAGAAGGGGAAGCAAAGAAAATAAATGAGAAGAGGAAATGGAAGAAGCATAATGAGAAGAAAAAGTGGAGAAGAGGGATAGTAAGGAAGTGAAATGAGAAGGTGGTGTAACCAACTCAAACCTGGAACGCTCCCTTGGCAGAAGGAATCGAGATGGTGAGGCAATGTTGCTGAGGGCGAAAGCTAGACTAGGCTTTTCTTCTTCGAGGGGGATCCTTGCCTTCTTCATTCGGGACCTAGGCTCGGGACCTTGAAGGAATACTGGCTGCTGATTTTCCTCTTTTTGGCTTTCAAGGTTTGGTCTTGCTCTTTTCTCTCTCTCTTTTATTTATATTTCTGTTTTTTTTTTCGAGAGAGAGAGAGAGAAAGAGAGGTATGAATTGAGGATCGAGACCTTGTTCTTCGGGGGCTTGATATTCTGATTTCACTTCCCCACACTTGTGTTTTGCTGTGGGTGGGAAGTGATTTTTCGTTCTGGTCTGCCCTTGAATTCAGCTTTGGGGTCTCGAATTTGCGCCAGCGTTTAGGGTCTTGAATTTTTGCGGGATCCCCACACTTTGCCTTTGCTGCTTCGTTTGTCTAGTCTAGCCCTCGATGGTGCTCCCAACAACACTGCTCACCTGCCAAGAGAAAGATCAAAGAAAATTCAAGTGGTTAGAATTGGAGAGGTCAAGAAGGGATTCGGGGGTAGGGGAGAGAGAAAAAAAACAGAACGGAAGAAAAATGAGAGAGAACAATTCGATGCGAGGTCTTAATCTTTTTGTTGCTTTCCTATGTCTAAATGTGTCTATACCCATGGATATCATGCAAACCCAGCCAGTACCTAGTCATGCATTTATCACTCAAACAATAAATATAGGCATGAAGGCTCAATTGCTCACAAGGTGCTGATTCGTGACTACTGGTGTCTGGGTCTTGAAGCAGATATAAGGCATAATAGGCAAAGAATATCACATTCGGGACCTTGACTATAGACAACATTTTTATTCTTTGTGTACAAGTCAGGTGTGTGTCCATCATTGAGGTGTTTTCAAAAATAGGCAGTAGGTTAAAATCAAAAAAATAAAAACTAGAAAATAATTCATGCATAAACTTAGGAAAAATAAACTAGAATATAATTATAATATGCATAATAAATACTAGCAGTTTAAACTCCTCCCCACACTTAGGCAGCGCATTGTCCTCAATGCGGGAAGGAGACAAAAAGATAAGCAGTTCAAACTTAAAGCAGAAATGGAAATTGTTCAAGCAGAGATAATCAGCCCACGCAGGGGCAAAGGGGTTTGAAAATGTTCGGGATCAGGGGTGTGGTGGGACGAATGTGGCAATTTGCTCGCGAATTTCTTTGAGGATGTCTCGATTGGTTTCCAGGATGTCAGTGACTAAGCGGATGATGGCGTTGTTGCTCGGCATTTGGTCGGGACCTGGAGCATTCTCCTCGGGGGCAGTGGAAGCGTTCGTCTTGGCAGAAGGAGGCTCGGGGGCAGCAGTCTGGGCTCGGGGTTCGGAGAGGTCCGGGTACTCAAACTTTCCTTCGATCTTCCCCTTGTTATCTGCATGAAAGCTCAAGACACCGTTAATAACACAAAGGAATCCCATCGTGTCCAAGGTCTTGAGACCAAGGACCTTGAAGGAATTCGGGTGTCGGTACAAGTTTAGTTCCCGGAGCGTTGAGGTGTATAACTGCGAGGCCAGGCTGGTGACAAGGGAGCCGAGAACAGGAGAACGACCCAGGGGGGCATTTGAAACATTGTGAGCAGAGGTGGCGATCCAGTAGCCAAGGTTGACTCGCTTCTTATGGTACATGGCCCAAAGGAAAACGAGCTCCGATTGAGCAAGCTGTCCTGAGGTCCCGAATTTACCCGCCAGGGCGATGGATAGGAAGCGCTGCAGAATTCGGAGTGCAGG
This sequence comes from Viola odorata, assembly GCA_963691705.1. Taxonomy (NCBI): domain Eukaryota; kingdom Viridiplantae; phylum Streptophyta; class Magnoliopsida; order Malpighiales; family Violaceae; genus Viola; species Viola odorata. Next base: position 17,874,555 of record OY829545.1, read on the forward strand.
GTCTTGAATGCAATGAGCCTTGGTTTTGCGGGAGTCGAACTCGACATCTGGGTTGCCAGCGAGCTCCCGAAGGGCTATGTGGTTGTTGAATTCGGCCGGGACAGTGGTCAGGGCGTTCTGATATGCGGCCCCTTGAATATCCTCACGACTGACAAACCCAAGGTAGACATTAAAGTCGTCGAGGGACATCGGGTGCCATTTGCTAGCCAGCCGGAAATTAACGCAGCCCTTGGAAGACAGATCGGGACCTACTCCACCCTTTGGTTTAAACAGATCTACCTTGTACCAAAAACTTGCAAAGAACTCCAGGCTGAGCTCCAGATATGTAGGTTGATCCATGTAAAAGAAACTCTCCCAACCGATGCCACTAACCAATGCCCTAATTCTGGACCCTATACCCATCTTATCATAGAACTCCAAATCTAGCTTAGGACATGGGGCTACCCCCTTGAAGTTCATCAAGGCGACCTTATCCAGGGAATGCTTATCATTGAAAATAAAAAGCTCATTAAAAGTGTCGAGATTGGCTGTTACCAGGTAGTTAGGTTTGGTTCCCGAAGCAGATTGAAGCTCGTCGTCCTCCTCCTCAACGCGCTGGGATTTGCGGGGAGTCTCGACTGCAGGTGCCTTGCCCTTGGAAGTGGCCGGGAGCTTTCTCTTCTTATTGGCCGGAGGCTTAGAGGCTGGGGCCTTGGGAGTGGGGGCTTTACGAGCGTTTCTCCCCGCTCGGGCCTTGCCCTTGGCCTTCTTCCGGGGCGGACTGGGATGTGTCGGCGGATCGATCTCGCCTTCTCCTTCTGTGGTGGCCTCCTCTGTTGCGCCCGCGCGAACCTCCTCGGGACCTTGAGCGGTATGCTCGAGGTCCTGAGCGTCTTGCTCAACAGGCCGCTCCTTCAGCTCGACCTTTTCCTCGCCCTCCGCTCCTCCGTCGTCGGAGTCCCAGGGGAACTGTTCTTCGTTCTCTTTCTCAACCCTTTGGGCCTCACGGAGGCTAGAACTGGTTTGGGCTTCATCTTCCTCCTCGGTGTCAGATGGGATGACATAACCGATGGGTTTGACATCGAGGGGGACGGAGTTCACCGGGCTAGGGGGAGGAGAAGTTTTCTTTTTGCTACCGGCGGTGGCGGTTGGAGGGACGCGGTGGACTTTGCCGGATCTGGTCATTTTCGGGAGTGAGGTGGTGAAGTGGATTTTGTCTAGGTCTATGGTGGCTTCGGAGGAGGCAGATGCGAGGGGTTCAGTGGTTGTGGGTGAGTGATCGAAGATGGTGGTTTTTGGCTGGTTTTGGGTGGAGAGAGGAGTAGGAGTGGGAGTAGATGAGTGAGAAGTGGGGTCTTTGTTTAGGTTAAGGCTTGTGCGTGCCATAAGGAAGGGAAGAGGGTTTTATTTTTGGAAAGGAGAGAAAAAGATGTGTTTTGATTTGATTGGGAGAGATGAGGGGGTTTTGGATGGGTAATGGTTGAGGTCTGACGGTTAGGTGGCGTGGGTGAGTAGGTTTGGATGACGTGGAAAGGTGGAGAGGGAGGTGGGAGCTGATCTCTTTGGTCTTTGCTGTCCACGTGTCGCGATGGGAGAGGCGGCGCAGTGCCAAGGGCAGCGTGCGCCTGCACCTGCACGGGAATCGGGAAAAGCAAATCAGCTTTTTGGATATGGGGAATAGGAGAGAGAGGAATAAAATCAGAAAAATTAAATAAGGGTGAATTAAAGTAGGAGATAAGACATTAAATTGGAGAGAGGGAGAGACAGAAGAATTAAATGAAAGGGATAGAAGACAAAAAAAAAAATTGAATTTCACCTAGGTAACGTAAAAAGTTGGCATAAAAATTTGAAAAGCTAGAGTTGACTCCATTAAAAATGAAAACCAAGGGACAAAGGAGAATAAGAATGGACAAAATTAATTAAAACCACCTAGGGAGGATAAGAAGTATGCATAGGGAAGGGAGAAAAAAAAAAAAAAAGGAATGTCGGGCTTAAAGACAGGAAAATTAAAGAGATAGGGTTAGAAATTCGGGGCAGTCCCCACACTTGGCCTTGATTATCGTCCGGGTCGGGACGGTGTTTTCTCATTCGGAGGTGTTGAGTACTGGGTCCTCGACCCTTGCTTCTTCGACAGTCGAGGGGTTGAATCCCTCGTAGAAAGGCTTCAGCCTGTGCCCGTTCACTTTAAATGGTTCACCCTCGTCCAGGTTCTGGATCTCAACAGCTCCATGATCAAATACCACTGTGACTTTGTAAGGACCCGTCCATTTGGATTTGAGTTTCCCCGAGAAAATCCGTAGTCTTGAGTTGTAGAGTAAAACTTTCTGCCCAACAGTGAAGGTCTTGACTACGAGATGTTTGTCATGCTGGGCCTTGGTCTTGCCTTTGTAGATCATCGAATTTTCATAAGCATCCCCCCGAAGTTCTTCAAGCTCCTGGATTTGCAAGCAGCGGTCCTTTCCTGCCAAATTCAAGTCCATGTTGACTTTCTTGATTGCCCAAAATGCCTTGTGTTCTAGCTCGACTAGGAGATGACATGGATTGCCGTAGACCAATCGATACGGCGTCATGCCGATCGGGGTCTTGAATGCGGTGCGATAGGCCCACAGTGCGTCTCCCAGTTTGAGACTCCAGTCTTTTCTTGACTGATTCACGATTTTCTCGAGAATAGCCTTGATCTCCCGATTCGAGACCTCAGCCTGCCCATTGGTTTGGGGGTGGTAATCAGTAGATACTCGGTGGGTCACCCCATACTTGTTGAGTAATGACGAGACCGTTCGGTTGCAGAAATTAGTCCCCCGATCGCTGATGAGAGCTTGAGGGGTCCCGAATCGGTTAAAGATGTGAGTCCGGAGAAAGTCGGCAACCACTCTTGAATCGTCTGTTTTGGAGGCCTTGGCTTCGATCCATTTGGAGACATAGTCTACTGCTAGCAGGATGTACGTGTGCCCGAATGAATTCGGGAACGGTCCCATGAAGTCGATGCACCAAATATCAAAAATTTCGCATGCAAGGATGCTGGTCAAGGGCATTTGGTTTCGAGCTCTGATGTTCCCCATGGCTTGGCATCGAGGGCACGTTGCGCAAAATAGGTAACTGTCCTTGAAGATCGAGGGCCAATAAAGACCAGCTTCTAGGACCTTGAGTGCGGTTTTCTTTGCTGCAAAATGTCCTCCTTCCGTGGTCGAATGACAGAACTTGAGGATGGACGGGACTTCCTCCATGGTGACACAGCGCCTGACGATCTGGTCTGAACAATGCTTCCATAGGTAAGGGCTGTCCCAAACATAGAACTTGGCTTGCTTGCGGATCCGGTTATGCTCCGCACCGGAGGCCTCGACTGGAAGTGCTCCAGTGGCACAAAAATTAGCTATGTCCGTGAACCAAGGGAATTTCGCGGTGTCAACTAAGCACAAATGCTCGTCTGGGAAAGTCTCCCGAATGGCTACTTGGGAGTCGTCTTCTTGGTTCGGGAGCCTACTCAAATGGTCTGCTACGCAATTCTCGGTCCCTTTTTTGTCCTTGATAGCAAGGTTGAACTCTTGAAGTAGGAGGATCCAACGGATAAGCCTTGGCTTCGCATCAGTCTTCTTGAGCAGGCATCGGAGAGCGGAATGGTCGGAATACACAATCACTTCTGTTCTCAGGAGGTACTGCCGAAATTTTTCGAGGGCATAGACGATCGCCAAAAGCTCTTTTTCTGTTGTAGTATAGTTTTGTTGAGCGGGATCCAACAATTTTGAGGCATAGTAGATGACGTACGTCTCCTTGTCTTTCTTCTGACCCAGCACAGCTCCCAAAGCCTGATTGCTTGCATCGCATATGATTTCGAAAGGAAGTGTCTAGTCGGGGGCCCGAATGATAGGAGCAGAAATGAGCTTAGCTTTCAAGGTCTCGAATGCTGTTTTGCACTTGTCATCAAATACAAAGTCCACATCTTTGTGTAGCAGTTGGCACATCGGCTAGGCGATCTTGGAGAAATCCTTGATGAACCTCCTATAAAAACCTGTATGTCTAAGAAAAGAACGCACATCTCGAATATTCAAGGGGTAAGGCAAGGTCTCGATAGCTTGGATTTTAGCCTTATCCGCTTCGATACCCTTTCGGGACACGATGTGGCCCAAGATCAGCCCTTGGTCAACCATGAAATGACATTTTTCAAAATTAAGAACAAGGTTAGTTTCTATACATCTTTGCAGAATTTTCTTTAGATTCGAGAGGCATTCGGAAAAGGAATTACCATAGACCGTGAAGTCGTCCATGAATACCTCGATGCAATCTTCCACGAATTCTGAAAAGATGCTGACCATGCACCTCTGGAACGTAGCCGGGGCGTTGCATAACCCAAAGGGCATGCGTCTGTAAGCGAAGGTCCCGAATGAGCACGTGAAAGTGGCTTTCTCCTGATCTTCAAGGGCTACTGGAATCTGGTGGAATCCTGAATACCCATCCAGGCAGCAATAATGTGTCTTGCCCGCGAGGCGCTCCAGCATCTGATGTATGAAGGGAAGCGGGAAGTGATCTTTTCGGGTGGCCTCGTTCAAGCGTCGGTAGTCGATGCACACACGCCAGCCATTCTGGATTCGAGAGGGAATTGGCAGACCCTCGGGGCCTGGAATGATGGTGATGCCTGTTTTCTTTGGGACCACCTGAACGGGGCTGACCCATGGGGAATCAGAAATGGGGTAAATAACCCCGGCATCGAGCAACTTCAGGACCTCCTTTTTAACCACCTCCATCATGGGGGGTTCAAACGCCGTTGAGGCTGTCGAATTGTCTTGGCGTCCTCTTCGAGATGTATGTGGTGGGTGCACAAGGATGGTGACAGTCCCTTGATGTCGGTGGTTGTCCAGCCGATAGCCTTCTTAAAACTCTTGAGAAGGTTCACCAATTCAAGCTCTTGATCCTCTGCTAGTTTGTTGGAAATTATGACTGGGAGTGATTCTTTCTCCCCGAGGTAGGCATACTTCAAGTGGGAAGGCAGTGCCTTGAGTTCAAGGTCCGGAGCTTGTTCCAGAGAAGAGGGGAGTCGTTCATGATCTACACATTCGGGAGGCTCGCTCGGGGGCTCGACCGTCAAGACAACATTGGCTTCGAGAGCCGCTGCGACCGTGATTAGTTCAGTGGGGATCTCAATGGAAGACGTCATCTCCTGCAAAGATTCGGGAGTGAGACTTCGGTCGAGAATCAGCTTCAAGGGCTCAACAGAGTTTAGCTCGGCGATGTTCTCCACAAGGGGATCTATCACATCAATAAAATTGACACTCGAAAATTCGGGGGGGTACTTCATGGAGTCCAGCATGTTGAAACGGATGATTTCCCCGTCGAATTCGAGGGAGATATAGGCCTCGTAACAGTCAATCTTGGCCCGGGCAATGGCCAAGAAGGGGCGTCCCAGGAGTAGATCCGAAGACTTGGTGTTTGTTGGGTTTTCCATGGAGAGAACATAGAAATCCGCCGGAAATAAGAATTCACCAATTTGGACAAGAACATCCGTGATTATGCCTTTGGGATACACGACCGAGCGGTCGGCAAGTTGGATGACAAGAGTAGTTTCCTTCAAGGGCCCGAGTCCGAGGCCATTGTAGATGGTCAAGGGCATAACATTAATTCCGGGTCCCAAATCGCACATTGCCTTCCCAATATCAATGGTCCCGATCCTGCACGGGACTGTGAACATGCCCTGGTCCTTGCACTTGGGAGGGATTTTGCGCTGGATATGGGCGGACAAGTTAGCTCCCACGCTAATTCTATTCACCTCAGTGAACTTATTCTTGTTGGTGCATAGCTATTTCAAAAACTTTGCATATCGAGGCATGTTCTTGATGGCCTTGAGGAGCGGAATATTGATGACGACCTTGCTAAACATCTCAAAGATATCCCGATCTTCTTCTTCTTTCTTCTGTTTGACCAACCGCTGAGGAAACGGGGGCTCGAAGACTTTGTTGATGAATTCCTAGGAGAATTCTTCCTCTTTCACGGGCTGCTTCTTCTTACAGCGAGACTTTGTGCTGGAGAAGAAATGGTCAAGTGCTGCGTCACCAAATCGGGACTTCTTGGGTTGATCCGCAGGTTGTTTGGGGGATGGTGGCATTGCAGCATTGTCAGCTTCGGGGCCAGGAATAGCAGTGTTGGCGTCGGGGTCTTGAATACCCCTCGTCGACACGGGGTCTGGATGGACACGAGAAGGGATTTCGAGACCACTGCAGAGGTTCATGGCGCAGGCCTCATGCTTCAGGTTAGGTTCCGTCTGCCCTGGAAATCTCCCTCCATTTTTCACTTCCTTCATTTCTGCCATGAGGGTCCGAATCTGTTTTTCCTGTTCCGCGATTTTCTTCTTATCGGGGGAGGATTCTTCGCTCGGGGGTACTGGCATGGTGAAGTTCTGGTCTGGGGGGGCTGCCTCTGGTACGGATAATTCTGAAAATTGGGCCTAGGCTTGTAATTCTGCATGTTGAAAGGAGGGGGGTGATTCCCGTATGGGTTTTGTCCATACTGATGGTTGGGCCCGGCGTGCTGGTTGTTGTTCCATCCATAGTTAGGTTGCTTCCAGCCTTGATTGTGGTGTTGGCCATAAGGAGTATTGAATCCTCCTGCTGCATTGACTGGCATTTCTTCGGGGATAAAGGGGCAAGCATCAGTGGGGTGGTCCGAAAGCTGACAGATTTGGCAGGCCTTGAGCTGGACTGGATACCCCGAGGCCATGTTCTGTAACATGCCTGTGATGGCTGCCAGTTGATTCTCCATAGCAGCCGAACGGGCGTCTTGCACGCTAGTAGAGTTGTTGAGCTGGAGGTTGTTCTTGGCCATGAGCTCGATAGTATCCTTAGCAGTAGCAGGGGTAAGTCTCGTAATGGACCCACTGGCAGCAGCGTTCAACAAGGCCTTGTCCCGACCATTGAGTCCTTCACAAAAGTACTGCATGAGGGCGTGTTCGGACAGATTGTGTGAGGGGCATAGAGCTTGCATCTTTTTAAACCGCTCGTAATATTGCTCGAGATCTTCCGAGTCCTTTTGCAGGATGGACACGAGCTGCTTCCGGGTCACCATTGCTATAGACACGGGGTAGTATTTGTCCGTGAAAGCCTTGGACATCTCGGCCCAGGAATTGATGGATTGTGGCTGCAAGTCATAGAACCAGTCAAGAGCGTCGTCCTTGAGGGACCACATAAAGGCACGGAGTTTCGCATGCTCAACGGTGACGTTGTGGGGCTTCATGGCGTCGCAAATAGAATGCAGCTGCTGGAGGTGGCGGTGTGGATTCTCCTTGGCCAATCCTCGGAAGAGGGGCAGATGATGCATGGTTGCAGACTTGAGTTCCCAGTCGTTCGGGACCACTGGCCAGACAATGCAACTGGTCGGGGCCTCGGGGGCGGCATTGAACTCATCGATGCTCTGAATCGGTGGGGGAAGTGGTGGGACATCATCCCCTTCGGGGCCGTGATTATCCATATCAGGTCCTTCTGGATGGCCCGGGGATGGGTTTTCGGGGTCTGGATTATCTTCCAAGTCAAAAAGACGTTCGAGGTCCCGAACACAAGGGTTGGAATTTCCTCGTGCCAGTCGTCGAAGTCCTCTTTCGGTTCTTCCTAGCTCGTGATCGAGGGGCAGTAATTCGGGTGCAGATCTCCTGGTCATACAAATAAGAAAAATAAATCAGTCTTGAAATAATCCCCGGCAACGGCGCCAATTTGATCGTCAGTCAAATGAAGATTTATAGTGCCTGAAAAAGTATGTGCACAAGAGATAAAGTGTACAGTGGTAGTCAGGGTCGAACACAGGGATTGTGAGAGACTGGTCTAAGGTCTTGAATGTATTCGGGGGAGAAGAGCACAGAAAGTAACAATCAGGGGGGGGGGGGTGTTTACTTGGCCAAACGAGTTGGCCAAGGCAGATTTTGGGAGCTAACAATTTCTATCTAGGAAAGCAGTATTCGGGGTCCCGAATGTCACGTTCGAGGGTCCCGAATGGTAAAATAATTTAATTAACAAATAAATCCAGAAATAGTAAAACAGATGGGGAAATACACACAAATAGTCAGTTAGAGAGGGATTCTTAGCAAAGGCATTCTTGGGTTGCATTCGGGACCAGATCGTCATCGGCTAGAGGGTATTCTATTCAAGACGTCATAGAAATGACATGGGGACCAGATTCCTCGGATATCCCCTACTTTTCTCTTTAGAGAAACTACCCCCCGTTTCCACTTATGAGGTAGTCTTAACAGTTTGCCATCCCTCCAGGCACGAATGTGGGAGGGCCATACTCAAACTGCCCATGAAGCTAAGAAAAGACAGATCTAGAGCTAAAAGTCCCTCAGTTTGTCAGGCTCGTGACCTCGCTCTAATCAGTTACTCACCCTATCTATTCGAGACCACTTTAGCGCAGTCAAAACTAAACAGATGCCTACTTGTTTCATGCAATTTTCCTTTCGTATTCATCACATAAATGGCAGCATTCACACAAGATAATTATCAGCTGATCAGACCTCAAATTAAATCATGCAAAGATGTAATTAAAACGATGAATAATTGAATGTGGTATCAAGAATGTATTAAGCGCATTAAGGCCTCGAATCTGCCCCTTGCAACCCTTGAATCAGCCTTGCTAAGAACTAAAGATTTAGCTACTCATGCTCAAAGATAAATAAATAATAATTAAAGAAAGCATAACAAGTGAGTAAATAGATTAAGGGAAGAAGACTTTGTTACTAAATTCCGTTTGAGGCCCGGCGGCAGGAGTTGCGGATGCTAACAAGACTAGAGAGAGAAACTAGAGAGAAGTCTAAGAAAAACTAATTCTATAAAATTATGCTAAGTGATCAAAAGATGAAGATCATGCTTTCCTTTACTCTTAGATGCCCTTTATATAGTAGAGCTCCAAGCACAAAATATCTATAGCCCAAAAACTAGGGACAAAATGCATTAATTGAAAGCCTATAAAAATGGATCTATGTTCCTAAAAGCACAAAGCTGAAAAAGCATAAAGCTGCCTGATTTTTCCAGCTTTGGCAGGTCTGGACTGGGCTCAAGGACTGAACTGGTCAGATCGGTAGGTATTTGGTGGTCAGTGCAGACTGCAGGAACAGTGTCAGAGGAGGCACATGGAAGCTCTGGCGAGATGACACGTGGAAATGTCATTCTTCGCGCTTTGGGGTCCCGAATGGTGAATCCGATTTGGGACCTTGAACGCTGGTTCGGACTCGGGACCTCGACTCTGGGTCTTGAAGCTCAAAACTGCACAAAATGCCCCAAAAATGCATCTTTTCGCATAAACTCCCATTTTAGGCCTAAATCTGCAAAAGTAATGAAAACAAGGGTAAATTAGCAGAATCATGCCTTAAATGGGTGAGAAAATGGGGAGAAAATCGTGCATAAAAACATGCTATCAGAGTCATATGCATTAAATATGATATGACACACTGATTTCTTAAGTAATACTTGCCTATGAAGAATTTACCTATTGAAAACAGTTTATTTCTTAATGAATCTATATGGTGGGAAGAAAATTAATTTTAGCCCAATAAATAGTTCAAACAAAAAATCATCATTGGTATATTTTTTTTATAAAAAAATCTCATATTTATAGAATCCTATATTTTAAAAATCACAAATAGTCCTTATGTTTATAATTTTTATCTCATATGGCCCATCTATTTCTATTTTATGAAATTTTATTTGAGACAAAAACTACAAAATAAAAATTAAACACACAAACTAGTTGAGATAAACTTTATAAACACTAGGGCTATTGTAATCTAATTAAATTCATTCACATCATTTACCTTTGATTGTATATTTTTTAAGGGAAATTTTACCCTCACATCCCGGATTACACCTCAAATGAAAAACACCTTTGAACTAATTTTTTTAATACTTCTCCCCTAAATAAGTTGTTTGGTCTAATAAATGGCTTTCTTGTTAGTATTTTTTTCATTTGATTAACCATTAGATGGAGATCGTTCCATTTTATCATTGATGGAAAAAAAATGTAAATTCTCAGTCATCTTAAGAACAAAATCAAACAATTATTGGGTGCACTTGATCATTATGAAACAAACGATGCTACCATAAAGTGATGATTGAGTCCAACAATTTGTTTTAAATCATAGAGACGTAAGAGGATGTAAGAGAAAAATGACAAGAGGAAGATGAAGACGTCATCACCTATGAGTGGATTTATGCAGGGAAAGGAAAAGGGAAAGGAACTGAACAACTGGGTGTTATGTCTGTAAGCAAACTGGTGACAGAAAGAAACAGACATGTCTGGTAATAAATAAAATTAATAACTAATCATCAAAATCAATTTTGGTTTCTGTTGTTGTGTTGTGTAATCTGTTGTTATACAAAATCCGTAAACCAATCGTAGAGAATTTTACATGATATTTATAACGTTAATAATTACCAGTATGGCCATTTTGAAATTGGTATCATCTCATCTCATCAGAGATATGTATGGGATTCGGATTGGGATTGGGATGGGACTACTCTCTGCAGTCTGCACTCTTCTGCAATCTCTAAACCCAATTTTGCAGAAGGCATTGCTTTTCTTCTCTACTGGAAACAAATGGGCTTTTCAAGTTATTGGGCTTTGATCTGAATTTCTCCTCCAACTTCTGTGGGCTTTGGGCCTGTGGTAAGCCCTTAATTTAGATCGGAGAAGGAAAATATTATATTGGCAGAATATTTTTTCCTTTCTGTTCCTTCCTGCATTTATAGCCAACCCAACTTGATTCGAAAACACTCATGACATGATCTATGGATGTGAGTTTCGATTTGGCACACTTTTGCACAATGAGTAATTAAATAAATCTGCTACTCATCTTGTCATCTTGCTAATCCAATGCAACAGGCCATTATCTTCGTTTCCAGATTTAGCCACTCAAACGGTGACTTAACGTGTCAACTTTGTCCTTCGTTTTTTAACTACTCACTTTGTAACAGTTTGTCGAGTGAAGTTGTATCATCAGATCAGATCCCATAAATGTTCTCTTTTATTTTTATCAAAACACAAAAAAAATTTAAAAAAATAAACAGCTTACTCGTTGATTCACAGGATCTGCAGGATAGGCATTAAAAGCAAAGCATAATAATGACCAAAATCACAAAAACAGGGTTTTAACAGAACAAAGAAAATAAGAAAGGGTTTAAGATGATCAGCTATCACCTGACCATAATTCATCATGTTCTGTACTGTACATCAATTATTATACCCATACCTCCCTCACTTTACTTCTTTGATCTTCTTGATCTTGTCAGTTCCCACCATAATAATACTAAGTTATAACAATACTCTCTGCTTAAAATCAATTAATGAACTCAAAGTTTTTAGGCCTTAGGTACATTATAGGTTCTGTTCTTCTGTAGTTTGCTTCAATAAATTCTTCAAAAGATTTTACTACAAGATTTTCCTCATCATCTTCCCCTTTTGCTTACATCATTAGGGCTATTCTAAAAGTACACAGGAAAAAAACAGGGTTCTTGTTTATTCTCTAAAGAAACCATTTCCCCCCACCCCCAAATTTCACACATTGAACATTTTTAGTTGCTAGATTCTGCTGAGGGGAAAGTGTGAAGGAATTGTTACTCAAATTATTCATCTTTCTTATCACAGTAGCTTCCTCGTCTTGTCTTCAGATCTTAAAATAGCTAAAAAAAAATAGCACCTTTTCTTTTTCTCTTTCTTTTTTTCTTTCCCTCTGTTTGCTGATAAGGCCTGGCATGAACAGGAGTTTGAACAGAGAGAATCCAGATATTTTGATTGTGATGATTGCAGAGAAAAACAGATAACGAGAGGTGGAGGAGGAGAAAGATGGGCCCTTTTAAAGCCTGCAACAGAAATGAGTGGCACTGCACCAAAAGAGAGTAATTTGCTGCCTCTTCTGCTCTTCCCTCTCTCTCCCTGTTCTTGTTTTTTTCTTTTGCCCCCCTCTCCCCATCTTAATTAAAGATGGGTCCCCTTCATCTAATTTCCTCTATTTCCCTCTTGGCAGAAAGCCTTTTTCGTGCATCTCTCTTCCTTCCTTTTTAATGAGTTTTCCAACAACAACCCATTTCTGTTCTTGAACTTTTTATTATAGTCATCTAGTTGGGTCGCATTTTAAGGGGGGTGAAAGTGATGAATCTTTGATGGATTGAGTTTGAAATTGTGAATTTCAGTTTCTTGGGTTTTGGGTTCTTGTTACCACTTTTTTTCCCCTTTCCTGATCATGCAAAAGCAAAATTTTGCCTACTTTTTTGGTATTGGTTTCTTCCTTTTGGGGTAAAAGTTGAATGTTAATGCATTGTTGTTTCACCTTGCTCTTTTTGTTAAAGAAAGAAGAAACAAAAGTTCTACTGTTTCCCTCTGTCTTTTGATTGTACCCTTTCATGAAGAAAGGAAAAAAACCAATGATTTCCTGAGAAATTTTGTCTAGCAAATTTAAGATGTCAATCAGTGTAGACTCAAACACAGAGCACTCTGCCTAGTGATTGTTGAACAATTTCTTATTTGAGAAATTCCATGATTCTGCATAAAGTCATTAGCTTCCCTTATTTTGCTGTCCACAAGGTTTTGCTGGAGAACTTTGAATTCAAATTGGTCCATCTTTTTTGTGGGTTATAGCTCCTCTGCCGATGAATGGTACGTTTAGTCCTTTCTACTCTTTCTTGAAACTTGTGGTTCATCTCTTTTACCCATGTTCATGTAGAAACTTGTGCATATAATTGTTGAAACTATGTTGATTCCAAATTTTCTAAAATATTATAGAAGTTTTTATCTTTGTTGAAGTTTGTTCTTGACTAATCAGACACTGTTATAATCATACTTTGCTATGCTCATTTCTAAATTTCCTATTACCAATTCATTGCTATATATTTAGACAACATTGTTGTTATAATCAGACCCCTCCCTACATTGTAAAAGATGCGTTCTAACAGTTTTGCTTCATTGAATTCACAGGTTTGAGAATCTTTTAAGATTCAGAATAATAAAGGCTGTTGAGACATTGCCCTAAGGAGCTAATATGCTGTTGTAGGAAGAAACTGGGCCTTCAGTACTTATTAAGCACGTGACCATGAAATGATTCTGAAGTTGTATGTCCCACTTTCAGTTTGATTGTATTTGTTCCATAGTATGATGGACAATGGTTTCTTTAGTTTTCCTATAGACATGGCTGGTCGGAGCTCTGATGCGATGGACGGAATTGTGTCTGAGACAACCTCAAACTCCCTTGTCCAGAATCATTTCAATTCGTTTGATCTCAACAGCCAAAGCCAGCAGACACTGGCTGAGTATACTATGCTCTCTTCATTGCAAGGAGAACCTATTCATCACCTTCAAACAACTCAGGATATTGTTATGGGCTCGAATTCGGTCCTTGGAAGGGGCGCTGTGAGGGATGCTTCACCTAGCTGTTCAAATCCTATTGCTGACCTTAGGTTCCAGGGACAATATGTGGGTGGGACACCTGTTTCTAGTACTTCTCTCGCTACCCTTTTAGCCTCAAGGAGCGACCATCAGGAAAATTTGAGTGGCTTAGCTCTTTCAGGACAGTCGATTTACCCATCGGAAGCTTTTAGAACTTTTGCTTCAAGTGATTACAGTGATGCCTTCAATAATGCAGTTGTTTCCTCTGTGAATTACTGTTCTGATGAGATGTATGGAAATGTGAATGATAGTGGGGGTTTTAACAGGTTTCCTGCCCCTTTAGGCCCCGGTGTTAAAAGTTCGACAAGAGTGGGGTTTCAGCCATATTTATCTGCAGCAAACCTTGAACCAAACAGCTGGGTATCATCAAATGTTATTGATGTTGGTGTAAACAATCCTTTTGAATCGCAAAATTTAAGCAATGCACTCTCCTTAAGTCTCGCCACATGTCATCCTTCAACGGTGAATGGTTCAAGTATTTCAGACCAGTGCTCAGAAATAAGTTGTTCTACCGCGGCATACCATTGGTTGAAAGAAACAAGATTAGGGTTAGACCAGACTGCTTCCAACAGCAAGGATCTCTCCTTGAATTTTGATTCCTACGGAGCTGATCAATTCTCGCGGGTAGTATCAGGTTCCAAGTATCTTCAAGTAATGCAGGAAATACTTGCTCAAATTGCAAGCTATTCACTAGAGAATCTAGACTTCATGATCTTATCAACTGGTGGGAGCAAGACTGGGGCAATTGCACCTCTCGCTTCGAGTTACAGGATGCTGCAGTTGGGCACTGATGAATCTCCGAATGTGGATGGTAGATTTGAAGTTCAAGTGGATCCGGCATTGCAGAAAAGGGCGCTGGAAGCGAAGAAATCGCAATTACTGTCTCTACTGCAAGTGGTATGTTGATTCTATTGTTGGTTTGAAATCTATTTGTTTGCATGAACAACTCTTTATTCTGATACTGTTTGTTCAATCAGGTCGATGAACGGTATAACCAGTGCTTGGACGAGATACATACTGTTATATCCGCATTTCATGCAGCAACTGAGCTGGATCCGCAGGTACATACGCGATTTGCTCTTCAAACCATCTCATTTATGTACAAAAGCCTTAGGGACAGGATCAGCAACCAAATCCTTGCAATGGGAGCATTTTCGGAGAGTGGATGCACTAGAGAGGCAGAAGGAGCTTCTGGAACTTCCTACTTCCAAAAGCAATGGACCCTCCAGCAGCTGAAAAAGAAGGATCACCAACTGTGGAGACCACAACGAGGCTTGCCAGAAAGATCTGTGTCAGTTCTTCGCACATGGATGTTTCAAAACTTCCTTCATCCGTAAGCTGTCTCATCTTAATTGTAACTATCATTTCAGATTCAAATAGATATGCAATATACTGACTTGATGGCTTTCAGGTATCCGAAAGATGCAGACAAGCATTTACTCGCATTGGAAAGTGGACTGACGAGAAGCCAGGTGCGTAATGTAGTTAGGCTTTGTAATATTGAACCATACCATTGGTTTCTGTTTGGTAATGTATGTTAAATGCACAATCTATTAGGAAGATGTAACATTGTTTCTCCAATATTTGATGGGAATGTGGTTCTCAGGTATCCAATTGGTTTATAAACGCGCGAGTTCGGCTGTGGAAGCCGATGATTGAGGAAATGTATGCTGAGATGAACAGGAGAAAGGCGCGGACAGATGATCAGGAAGGGAGCAACAACAGCCAAAACCGAAGCATTGTTAGCATCTGCCACCCAAGATTTGATGGGATATGATCAGTTGAAGATATATTTTATATGGTAAATGAGATGTTGTAGTATTGCTTCATTGCTTTTGAAGGCAGAAACAAAAACATCCACAAAATGGGTATGAAGTGTATATATACTATTTTACCTCTCCCAACGAAAAAATTAAGGAAAGAAAATTTGGGGGTTAGGTATTCAATGGTACTAGCAATAGCAGCTGTTCTCTATTCATGGAATTCTAAGTTTATTTAAAGGAAATATTTTGCATCCAATCTCAATCTCTGGATTTTCTCACCACGAACTTGTAGCGCAATAGTACTTACTTCTCATCGCAAAACATGAAATCATCTAACTTGTGATTTCTATATATGCAAGAAAACATCTTAGGCATTTTCTTTTAGAGAAAGAAGAGAGGAAATGCTTCTGTTTATTTATTGGCATTTTCTTTCTCTGGAACTTGCCTAAACTGGAAATTATTACGTTTGAGCCACTATATCAGTGGCCATTGCTAATTGAACTAACCGAAATATAAATTCACTTCCTTGGTCTGTCTGTCGTTACGGATACGACTGTGAACATCGGACGGACCAGTTAGCCCTAACTACGTTTGGCATCTTGTAAGTTATGTTAAAGTGAACATCGGACGGTTCATTGTAGAATTTTTCCCGATCTTGATCATCTGACGGACCGGTACGGTTCATTGTAAAAATAAAGCCCACTAACATGAAAAAAAGAGAAGAATGCCTTACACGGTCGTATCCGTTGATCTCACTCTCGAGGAAAAACAATTCAGGATATTTCAGAATGTTTGAGACAGATTCCAATGATTCCCAGGATCATCTCTGCAATTAAATCAGCTCATGCTTCTGGGTAAATTTAAACTATTTAATTCCATACCACCCGCTAGCATTTTTTCTTCATACCAATTGGTTGGTGTTTTCTGTTGTGGTGAGGGGAGAAGAAGCACGTTTGTGTAGGTGGGATATGAAGCCCCGGATTTTTGTGCGGGTTTGAGGCTTGAAGAAGGGATCTGTAACCTGTTGATGGCAAGAAAGGAATACCCGATAAGAGAACTGATTCGCTGCAATTCAGAGCAGATAAAGGCGCGTGTTCGCGAGTGGACTGAGGTGGAGGAGCTTGGAGAGATGCTGCTTCATTTGCTTGATCAGAAACCTGATCAGGATCAGGATCATCATACTTTGGCTCCTGTGGAGTGGAAATCCCATACCAGTTCAATTTCTAATGTTGATACGATACTGGAGACTTTGCACTTTTTATTTTATAATAAACAGTATAACTATAACTCAACTAAAAGCTTATTGGTTGATTAACGTACTCTATAGTTATAAAATTACAATGAATTGAAGACGTTTCGTGTATTGTTATTATTTATAAAGAATGAAAATTTTATGTTTTATTGCTTATTAAAGAATTGAAAAATTGCCAATGGGTATCTAGTTCATCGTCTTATTGGTGGCAAATACTCCCTCCGTCCCCAATTAGATGTCGCCCGCACTGTAGATACTCATATCGAGGAAGCCGAATGACGCACTATTTGACCCCAAAAAATTTCGTACTTTTTCTCGAATGTACGTTAATCATTTTCCTACGTCTGAGAAAAAAATCGAAATTTTTAGGGGTCAAATAGTACGTCGTCCGGCCTCCTCGATATGCGTATCTACAGTGCGGGCGACATCTAATTGGGGACGGAGAGAGTACAAGGACTCGAGTTCAGATTCCAATCTCGCCTCCGCTTATAAAAATATTTTGAAAAAATTGATGTAGATGATCGGTTGTTTGTGTTTGTGGGGTGACAAAATATCAATAAAATTTCGAGTTCCAATCTCACTTCTCTTTATTCAAAAAAATGAAAATGAAACTAACAAGAAGAAGAAAAGAGGAAAAAAGCTTTTTGGTACCGTGTTTTCAGAACCGAATTGGTCAGTTCAACCATAAAATTTAATTTTTTTTGTTCGATTTAGCTATCTGACCGAATATGCATGTAAACCAGATTTGACCGATCTAACTGATCGGTTTTTACACAACCGGCTACCCGGCGGTTCAAGGTTAACCCGGCCGATTCAACGTTGACCTGACTGGTTTGATGAGTCAAACAGAAAACGGCGCCGTTTTTACACCGTCTCCTACTTCTTCCCTTCATTTCTTCTCTTCTTCCCTGCGCAGCCGCTTCGTGAACATTCATGCCAAAATTGGAAAGAAAAAGACAACCCATTAATTTAGCAAGTCTATAGCTCTGTTATGGTCATGGTGTCCCAAACTGGGGGCGAGTCGGACTGAGTCAAGGACTCAGTGGGTGTGGGTTGCGGCAGACCAAAAGAGCACGAGATGAGGTGGGGCGAATCTCAATGTTGTTGGGAACTTTGATTTAAATGAATCTAAGAACAAGAACACAACAAGCTGGATTGAATGACTCAGTTTTATTAACAATAACTTTGGCTTAAATAGCCATTCAATACACAATCTTAACAGAAACGAGAAAGCAGGAAATAAAGCCAAGTGATAACAGAAACTTGGAACAAATCAAAATATAAGTAGATATCCCTAAAGACTAGGACTTTCCCTGAAGACCAGGACATTATTCTAACAAACAAATGCAGTAAACTCCTTCATTCCCTCTCTTAAACTAAATGCTGTGAAGCAATTAGTTTATATCAGAAATTTCACACACTCCCAGCAGCTTTCGAAGCTTCTGAAAAACTTCAAGCTTCAATGGTTTAGTCATTATATCCGCCACCTGATCCTGACTCCTACAGTGAACTAATTCAATTGTACCCTCCTTAATAAGATTCCTTAAGAAATGAAACCTCACATCAATATGCTTGCTGCGACCATGCATAACTGGGTTTTTAGACAGCTTGATAGTTGAACTGTTGTCACACATCATAGTAGTACAGCCTCCATCAGAATGTCCCAGCTCCTTTAAAATTCTCTTCATCCAAATTCCTTGACAAGCACAGACTGCAGCTGCCACAAACTCAGCTTCTGTGGTTGATAAAGTCACAATAGGCTGCTTTTTTGAACACCATGAAACAATACTTGAACTCATTAAAAACACGTAACCAGATGTACTCTTCCTGTCTTCCATATCTCCGGTATAGTCGCTATCTGTAAATGCCAACAACTTACCATCTCCTCCTTTCTTATAATGAATTCCATAGTTCACAGTCCCTTTTAAGTATCGAAGTGCTCTCTTAGCTGCCTGCAGATGAATCTCCATTGGTTTTGCCATATATCTACTTAGGAGACAAGTAACAAACACCATGTCAGGTCTCGTGGCAGTGAGATACATTAAACTACCCACCAGCTGCTTGTAGTATGTCTCATCAACAAAGTCTCCATTTCCATCCCCGTTTATCTTGGAACCTGGAACTATTGGACTACCCACCGAATTACTTTCCATCTTACCAAACCTTCTCAAAACCTCCAATGCATATTTCTTTTGGCATATATAAATACCATCAGACTTTTGTAGCACCTCAATCCCAAGAAAAAACCTCATCTTCCCCAGGTCAGACATATCAAACTCTCTTAACATAGAGCTTTTAAATTCAGACATCATAACTTCATCATTACCAGTAAAAATTAAATCATCAACATAAACACTTACAATAATAATTTTTCCTTCTTTGCTTCTCTTTGTGAATAATGTTTGCTCGCTATCACACCTCCGAAACCCTTCACCAATGAAATGTGCTTCGATTCGACTAAACCAAGCTCGTGGAGCTTGTTTTAATCCATATAGGGCTTTGTGTAACTTGTAAACTAGATGCTCACTGCCCTTTTTTTCATATCCTCTTGGCTGCTCCACATAAACATCTTCACTCAGCTCACCATGGAGAAAAGCTGACTTGACATCCAGCTGAAAAATCGTCCAATTCTTTTGCGTAGCTAGTGCAATAATCATCCTGACTGTATCCATCCTTGCCACTGGTGCAAAAACTTCTGTATAGTCTACTCCATACTTTTGAGAGTACCCTTTAGCAACCAAACGAGCCTTGTACTTATCAATCTTTCCATGCTCATTGTATTTGGTTTTGTAAACCCACTTCACTCCTATTCTTTTGGCCCCAGCTGGCAGTTCAGTGAGTGTCCATGTTTGGTTCCTTTCAATGGCTTTGATTTCACTATTCATGGCCAATCTCTAATTTTCACTCTTCACAGCTTCTTCAAAATACAATGGATCAGTTGACACCACTAATGCCATATGAACTTCATCCTCAACTAAATCTTCACCACTAACATAATCACTCATCCACGTAGGAGGTTGCCTCTCACGAGGTTGCCTCAACTCCCTCACTCTCTCTGCACCCTCACTAGAACCATCTTCCTCTTCCCCAACTCCCCTATCATGAGTCTCTCCTACCTTTCCATCAGTATTTTCTCCATTCCCATTTTCACTCACCCCTTCTTCATTCTCACCATCACCATCAGCCCATTCTAAGTCTACTACTATTTGTTTTTCATAACTCTCATCCCAATCCCATTGCTTTTCTTCTTCAAAAATTACATCTCTACTCACAACAACTCTCTTAGCAACAGGATCAAATAACCTGTAACCTTTTGATTCCTCACTAACTCCCAATAGCACACAAGTAGTGCTTCTATTATCAAGTTTAGTCCTCCTTTCTTCTGGAACATGAGCATGTGCTATGCAACCAAAGACCCGAAAATGATCTACTGAGGGTTTCACTCCACTCCAAGCCTCTTCTGGTGTAACATCCTTGACTGCCAATGTAGGACACCTGTTTAGGACATAAATAGTCCACTTCACTGCCTCTGGCCAAAAAGTCTTGGGAATGTTTTTGTCAGATAACATGGAACGCACCATGTTCATCACGGTTCTATTTTTTCGTTCAGCTACACCGTTCTGTTGCGGAGTATAAGCAGTGGTCAACTGCCTCTTGATCCCACTTTGTTTGCAAAAATCATTGAACTCATTTGAATTGAATTCTCCTCCTCTATCAGTGCGAAAACACTTAACAAATAACCCTGTTTCTTTTTCCACCATAGTCTTAAAGCATTTAAAAGAATTAAAAGCTTCTGACTTCTCTACCAAGAAATACACCCATGCTTTTCTACTATAATCATCAATGAATAACAAAATGTACCTCTTGTTGCTATTAGATGTAGGAGTGATCGGACCACAAATATCTGCATGAATAAGTTCCAACTTTTGAGCTGCTCTCCATGTACTCTTCTTTGGAATAGGGTCACGGTGTTGTTTCCCATTGATGCAATCAGTGCATGTCACACTTGAGGCAGAGAGTTGAGGAAGTCCACGTACCATGTTCCTGTACAGCAAGGTTCTCAAACCTTTGTAACTCAGATGCCCATACCTCCGATACCAAAGATGAAACAAGTTTTGAGTTCTTGAGTGAAAGCACTGATCAGATTGTGCTTGAGAGGGAGCTTGAGACTGAGGCAGCAGGATAAACATCCGATTTGCACTCATGTTGGTTTGAATTATCAAACCCTTCTCTGGATGAAATATCTTGCACATCCCTTCCTTGATCAAAATAGCCAAGCCTCTTTCTTGCAACTGCCCTATGCTCAAGAGATTATTTCTCAACTCTGGAATATAGTACACCTCAGCAACAACATAATTGACTCCATTCAGCAGCAGCTTCACACTTCCCTTTCCCATCACATCCATCTTAGTGTTGTTCCCTAATTTTACCGAATGTCGAAACTTTTCATCAAGTTCATTGAACATAGTTTGATCACCACACATGTGATTAGAACACCCTGAATCAAGGAACCATGCATCTTCTCTTCTGGCTTTATACAGCTCCACATAAGACATCAAAAGCATCTCTTCTTCCTCATTAAGCTCTGCATAATTTGCTTCTTTGTTCTAAGAAGGACATTCATACCGAAAATGTCCAAGTTGATGGCATCGGTAACACTCTACAGTTGCTTTGTTGAAGTCAGCTCGACCTCTCCCTCTTCCTCTTCCTCTGTAGGTACCACGACCACGACCTCTTCCTCCTTCAGATGTCACTTTCAAAGCCTGTTCTTCACCATTACGTCTCTGAAACTTCTGTTCATGCACTATTAATGAGCTTTGTAACTCATCAACAGTAAGAGCATCAATGTCCCTTGACTCCTCAATAGAACATACAACATAGTTGAACTTCTCAGTTAAAGAGCGTAGAATTTTCTCTACCACTTTAACATCTTGCATATCCTCTCCATAAATTCGCATCTTGTTGGCCACTGTCATGACCCTAGAGAAGTACTCTATCACTTTTTCACCAGACTTCATCTCAAGAGTTTCAAATTCTCTGCGGAGAGCTTGAAGATGAGACCTCTTGACCCTTGCATTTCCTTCAAATTTTTTCTTCATGGCATCCCATATATCTTTGGCAGTATCCTTCTTGAGAATTGTGTCAAGAACAATCCGGTCGATTGCCTGGAAGAGATAGTTCTTCACTTTCAGGTCCTTTAGCTTCATCTCATCATTCTTCTTTCGATGTGCATCTGTCTGCACTGATCCACTTACTGGCTCAATATAGCCAGGCTCCACCAGCTCCCAAAATTCCTTAGATCGTAGAAAATTTTCCATCAGCATGCTCCAATGGTCATAGTGACCATCAAAGCGAGGAATGGATGGCTGTATAAAACTCCCTTCTGTAGTCATCGTCTGTGCTGCTGCAAGAACTTCAAAGACTGCTGCTTTGATTGATCAGGCCCAGTGGGGGCTCCGCTACCAGATTGTTGGGAACTTTGATTTAAATGAATCTAAGAACAAGAACACAACAAGCTGGATTGAATGACTCAGTTTTATTAACAATAACTTTGGCTTAAATAGCCATTCAATACATAATCTTAACAGAAACGAGAAAGCAGGAAATAAAGCCAAGTGATAACAGAAACTTGGAACAAATCAAAATATAAGTAGATATCCCTAAAGACTAGGACTTTCCCTGAAGACCAGGACATTATTCTAACAAACAAATGCAGTAAACTCCTTCAAATGTTGCAGGTGAGGTTTATGGTTAGGAGAGAGGACAGATTGCGGAGGAGGTGGAGTGAGTGGATCTGAGAACGAAGAAGATTGAGAGGAGGAAGAAAAACGATATATGTCGGCCCTTAGAGAGAGAGAGAGACAGAGAGATGGAGAGGGGAGACAGTTGGCCGAATGAGGATTGTTTTATTATGCTTAGATCCGAAGGAGAGACTCAACTGGCATGTTCATTTTGTAGTGAAGTGACGCCGTTTATGTGTCTCTATTTATTTATTTTTCAACTTCAAGCTTTTATTTATAAATATATTTATCTATTTATAAGTTTATAACTATACGAATTGTGATCTAACTTTACAGATCGATACTATAAAATATTAATCTATTTCGGACTCGATACTTCTTGATGCGTACTAAATATTTTTTAACAGAGACACATAATGTTTAGTTATATTATTAAAATAAAATATTGATATGCTAAATTTAAATCATAAACTTCTATTCTGCAATTTTATCATTTTAGTTGTAATCTAATTAGTAATTACTCCTTTTATGACAATTGACATGATTTTTTTTCGTACAACAATATAATTCTTAGTTTTCTTAATTTTTTTAATAAAAAAATAAAAAACTAAGAAGCATTTTGATTAATTTAAAGGTAATATTTATTACTAATAATTCTAGTATGATACTCAATCCACTTTTAATTAATTGTGTAAAAAAGGACAATTAATTAAAAGTGGAGGAAATATTTTTTAATAAAAACTAATAAGCATTTTGATTAATTTAAAACT
This sequence comes from Viola odorata, assembly GCA_963691705.1. NCBI lineage: Eukaryota > Viridiplantae > Streptophyta > Magnoliopsida > Malpighiales > Violaceae > Viola > Viola odorata. Next base: position 17,897,464 of record OY829545.1, read on the forward strand.
AATACTAATATTTATTTATTACTAGTAAGTCTAGTATGAAATTTTTTAATACAAAAACTAAGAAACATTTTGATTAATTTAAAGGTAATATTTATTACTAATAAGTCTAGTATGATATTTTTTAATGTTGGATTTTTATTTTTATTTTTAACTTTTGATCTACTTGATATTTTGTTTTGATATATTATAAAATTCTATATCTATTAGTATGAAAGTGGACGCCGTTTTGTGCTTCTTCTCTTTTTTATGATGAGCCGACTCATTATAGGCATTGACCCAGTCAATTCAATCCGATTTAATTATCTAAAATTGAACAGCTCGATGTGCGAACGGTTCAAAGCAGTCTAATGAGTCAATCCATTCGAATCTAATTAAATTCGGTCGAACCAGAAAATTTTCATTTCCGGTTCGCTGTCCGGTTCATTTTTAAAACTATGCTTTGGTAGTTCTAAAATCTAAGCATGGGCCGTGGCATTTCTTTTGGACATTTAGCCTGTGATGGAATGGGCCGACAGCTTTTAAGGAACTTTGGATCCGTAATGCCAGCCTATATCCATGTCATGAGGAGCAGTCGACAGTTCACTAACAAAATAAAAAGTGAGCCCCATTAATTATCAAAAGAAAAAATAAAGTGATTGATAATAACAACATTTCAATAAAATATTATGCCTCGTGTTCAACCAATCAAGATCCAAAATTGGGTATGTTTCATATGCTTTTAAATTGGTCAAAGACATGAATTCTAAAATAAAATAAATTTCCAAACAGGATTATAAATTATCTAATAATCCAGAAAAAGAAGCATCCATTCCTCCAAGGGCAGTGGCGGAACCTATCATCGATGCTTGAAGGGCGAGATTAAAAAAAATGATCTGTGAAATATGAACATTCTTATCAATAATTATTATAGTAATAAATTTAATATGTATTATGTATAATTAATTAAATTACCTGAATTGTACTTGAAATTTTTTCAAATCAACAAATCCATCTAATATCGAGTCTAAACTGAAAGTCTCGGCAATTTTTTTTTAATATAAACCACCAAATTATCTGCGAGAAATTCGTCTTCCATTTTATTTCGAATCCTGGTTTTAACAATTTTCATTGCCGAAAATGCACGTTCACCTATGCTTACAACATTACAATAAAAGTCAAATGTTGTAGATACTGGAAGAGTTAAAATAAAACGAATCATTCTATCAATAAGATAGAACGTTTTTGACATCTTTATTTCTGCAAACACTTGACATAATTCTGAAAGAGATGACAAATGATGTAGCCTAGGATGATCCTATGTCTCAAACTCAAAATGTTGTAATTGATATTTGAGACTCATCATTTCTTGCTCACTAAAATCAAGAGAATAATACTTTTCAGCAAGTTTACAAATATCCACAATGTTAAAGGATTTGTAGCCATCATTTGAATTCAATGCTAAACTGAGTGTCAAAAGCTCCATTGCTTGCTCATTAAATCTACTATTTAGCTCCTACAATTGGAAGTCTATTGCAACGTTATATATATCAAAGTGGTAGTGATGCTCTTTAGTAATTTTATCACGCTGACAACGACCTCGACCTTCAATATATTGAGTACTCAAATCAGGGATCTCAATATCTTCTTTCTCTGAAAATGATATGACACCTACAATAAAATCATTCCAACTATGTTCTCTCAACTTCTGGATCAATACTTTTGAACTTGAAACTAAATGTAAAGCATTCAAGATATCTTGAGACTTTTGCTACAAAACTTGACAAAGTGTGTCAGTAATCCCCATGACTTTCTTCACTAGATGCAAGATGAAAATAAATATAAAGGATGTTATCACATTCAAAGCTGAGTTGACATCACCTCGTTAAGAGTAAGTAGATCCATTAGTCTTTACTTTTTCAAGAACAGAGCAAATTGCATCATACATGCTTAGAAGACTGCAAATGGAATGAAAATGCGATCCCCAACGGGTATCACCAGCTCGTTTTAAAGTTCTAATTTGATTGAGACCCTTTTCAGTTTCAAGTTCATCAATAACAAGCAAATAGGCAATTTTAGATTGCAATTCATAATGACGTTTACATGAAGAGGTAACAATATTGACAATAAAAGTCAAATTGGAAAAGAATTCATGAATTGGATGTACTTCTTTAGCTGCAGCAACTAATGCTAGTTGTAACCGGTGAGCAAAACAATGTACTAAACCATTTGGGGACGTAATCCTGGATCACATTCTAAACCATCTACTTTGACACTAGTAGACATGTGACGAATAAAGGAATCAAGATTTCTCCCACATTCAATCTCAGAAGGTTTAGAGGGATGCGCCGAAATTGTTGAAGTATCAACATCAACATCAACATCCAATTGTGTGCTAGCTCCGGATTGAACACTTTATTTTCTAAAGAATGAATCGAGACATTGTTATTTTCTCTTGCCCATGAATTATTTGATTTTCAAATTCGATATAAAACTGTAATACACTAAAACTAGCTTAGGATTTATACACTTGCAAGTTGCAAGTAAGGTAAAGTGTAAATTTTGAAAGAGACAAAATATCAAACAGATGGTGTGCAACTTGAAAGAAATTATATACCCATCATGTTTATAACAAATATATGCATTTTAAAAATAAAACATCGGGTCAAGGCGAACCATATAACAAAAGATTGTTATTTAATCCTAATTCTAGCGTACAACAACATTGCATATTGCATGAAATTAAAAAGCAAACATGTATACCAAATAACAGACAAGTTATCAAGTAAGGTAAAGTGCAAATTTTGAAAGAGACAATATCGAACAGATGGTGTGCAACTTGAAAGAAATTATATACCCATCATGTTTATAACAACTTACGGTTAATATCATGATTTTACATCAAAACTACAACTCATTCACAGGACAAAAGCTTCAACTCAATCCTAATTAAAAAGGAAAACAATTTATCCCTATTCTTTTTATTTAGTGGACAAATAAAATACATTGGAGATTATACATACTTTATGTTCTTTCCTTTCAGAAAACTAAATTAAAGCAAAGGATTGAAAAAAGAATAGAAAAGTGAGACGATGGATATGTGGTGCTAAATGAGAAGAAAAGAATTGGAATTTATTGAATTAGCAGAAGAAGAAAAAAAAGATACTCCTGATTATTGTTGTTATTGCTTTAACATAAATTTATTAATAATATATATATTAAAAAAAATTAAAAAGTTTAGGAGCATAGGCCCCTTCGGTTTCTATAAGGCTCCGCCGTTGTCCAAGGGTAGGTACGGGCACAGGCCTTTGACACCGTCATCGCATCGGACACCTCCTTCCCTCCAGGAGTTTAGGAGAGGTTAGGTTAAGCAAGCATCCAAATCACAGGTTCGGAGTAGGTAAGGGTAGATTAGGGATCTTACAAAAGGAATAATACCTAACGCAAAAAGACGTACTAAACAAAATAAATAAATAAATAAAAAGAAGCTGCTGAGGCTAAACTAATGGATAATTTTATCAAATCCTATTGCCTCATCAACTAGCTAACTCTAATCTAATTGATCACACCGCATTTTTTTTCTTCTAAATGACATTTTATTTAATATGATCATAAAGTATAATTTTTTTTAATTTGATTTTTTTAAATATAATATTGTCTTTGATTTAGTTCCTCTATTACTATTGAGGTTGATGACGTGTCAGTTTTGGATCACGTGGTGTGCAACTAACATGCGCCAACAAGTATAAATTTGTTTCATTTAACTCCTAAAGTATAACACTTTATTTAATTTGGTCTCTGAAACATGATCATTTTGTTTAATTTGGTCGTTTGACACGTGACATGTAACTTACACATCAACACTCTAAACCGGTAGAAAATATTAGAGGGAGCAAATTAAATAAATACTATACTTTAAAGATTAAATTGAATAAAATATTATACTTTAAGGACCAAAAATATCAGTTAACCAATTTAATTAGCGATCAAGTTAAACGATAAATGTTTCAATCGTAGAGCTACATCTCACTTCTTCCGTTTGAGGTTTCTCTGATCTGTCAATTCTGGACAAAGAAGACTACTAATCATTGCTCTTATGATTCTTTTTTAATGTATTAAACTAATGGTAATATTGGAGGAGCTAAAAGGAGTAGAGAGAATCTGGAATTTGCAAAACAACATACCTTTCTGCCATTAATCATTATCACCACTACCATAAATTTTATATTAAACCACAATTCGAAAAGGTGACCAGTCATTTTAGACCAATTTTGGTTGACACCCTTCTGGCTCCATTAAAATAGTGATATCCCACTCACCACAACCACATCAACCACAAAAATTAATGAACAAAAATGCTTTACGAAAAGAGCCCTGCCTCTCTAACATTGGTATCTTTACCTTATCATCAAAGACATGCAAAGCAACGCTTGAATAGACCTGAGAAAGCACAAGTGCAATAACAAAATCCTGCTATTTATAATTATTATTATTATTACTTCAATTGCCTGCTCCAGGGATTTACAAGTAACTGACCTTACCCCTCTTCTGAACTTCCTCAATTCAACATTTTATGATTACAAATGAAAGAATGGTCACTTCTGCTTTCTTTCTAATATATATATTTTTTATCCCATGTATCTTTCTTCTTTTGCTCTATCTATATCTTCTACTAATCCCCACCCCAACATCTATAATCCCCAAGAATCAAAGAAAATAAATACAGTGCACAAACTCGAACTGTCCATATCCTTTCAGAGCTCCATAGGTATTCGTGTTTTTATCGGTTTTAACTTCAAACCCATGCTTTCCGGTGATAGAAGCTCAGGTGCAATACAGATTGGATTCAAGGGGCTTCTCGGGCTGAGATTTAACTTGGGCGGTCTGTACATACCATACGCCATGAGAAAGTACTCCATTGGTATTAGCATGGCATGGGGCTGCTCCTCCGTCACGATTGACCCGCATGCTTGAACCTGTAGTTCCCACACCCTTTAGTAAGCAAAATTTGCTGCCACGCTTAATATACTCATGCGAACTAATATTATAAACACCGGGCATAGATCTGTGCAGCATACCTCGACCAAGGCACTGTATCTTCTGTCTAGCTTTGAAGTCATGTGGAGAGCCTCGGAGTGGAAAGGAGAGTTTTCCCCAACAAATATTAGGGAACGACATTGCAGTTTTCCTAATCCTTCACTAATGTCTCGTCTCCTGTTGTGTCATAAAAAAACATCAATTAGCACAAGCATCTCATTGTTTCCTCTGTCAATGTGTTGCCAAGTGCAAGCAAGTAAATGCAAAAAGTATGCTGAAGACAGGGATTTACCCATTAATTGCTTGAAGAAACCGCCAAACATTTAAGCTCTGCCTTTCATCTAGCAACTGAAAAGAAGCACACGTCATAAGATTTGGAATACTTCTCTGTTTGTTAAGTAGAGGAAGTAATTGGTTTTGACAGGCAACTTTAAGTTTATGAGCATAGATCACGAAGACATACAAGTGGATACATAACAGCTTGAGAACTTACTCTTCTGCAGGACTGAACTATATCTGATTCTGGTACTTGAGCACTGCCACGGACTTCCTGCCATAGTCATTAGGAATCGGGTTAGTCAGCCAGCAAAAACATTCTACATATCCATCAGACATGCCAGAAGTACAAGAATACCTTACTGAAATATCGCTTCAGCAACAACTCTTTCACCACTCCACACATGCCATAGTAGTAGAGTAAGTTAGACATGACCTGCATATAATATTAAGGATGTGTAAGCATAACATTACTTGATTGCTTGATCTCAAAGAAACCACAAAAAAGGTCCAGGAAGGGTACCTTATTACATAACCATTCTGTCCAAGAGGGAGGATTGCAAAGGGGGGAAATAAGTATCAACCCAAGAACACGCTGCCTATATCGCATCTGCGGTCAAGTTAACAAAAATGAACAGTAAATCCCACTAGTCTAAAAGGAACTTAGAAATATTGGCATGGCATGAAAAAAAACGTGTGCCACATTAGAGAAGAAATCGTACAGCAAAGATTGTGAGAATGTGAGCTCCGGCTGTGACCCCCATACACATCACTGCATCAAGTCTGCAAAATGGGCAAAAACAAATAAGATAAAAGACAATATCCCACATTGCTTCCTTTAGTTCTTCATTACTCAACAGTAATAATACAAATATTAAAAAGGAGTATGTGGTAGGTTCACATGGCTTCAGCCACCTCTAGTACACATGAGTCTCTAGTAGAGCGTGGATTGTTGTATATAAAATTAACGCATACACAGTAATATCATTACCCAAAATAGTTGAGAACCTCGGCAATTTGGTCAGCTAAGTCATCAGAAGAAAGCACAGGGGCATCAGGGCTAATGACAGCCGCTCCCAACTGAAATAGTTCTTGAAGAAAGTTCCGAGTGAGAAATAAAGAAAAATCATGGCACTCTGTAAAACCAATAATTAAGAATGGATCCATTGAGAAAACATGGAAACAGTTTACTAAGTGAAGTTCAAAGTTACAAACCTCATGCCCAGGTGGACTAATATGATATATGCAAAAGTTGTGAAGGAGCAAGGAACATGCTTCAGGGCAAAAGAATAATCCTTGGAAACAAGATATATCTGCTCAAGACATACAGACAAGACTGGGTTAGAGTATGGTTGGCATTAGGCCTCCAGAAATAGAGCAATCCATATGAAGTTTCTAGTGTCCTCTAATTAATAATTTGGTTAATGGAACAAATAAAGATATGAACTTCTTAGTGATCAAACTTCTGCTTAACATGTGAATGAACTGCTATGGAAGTCTAATAAGAAGATAGTATTGCAAAGCCATCTTTGCATTGAAATTTGAATGCTAACTATGACTGAGACAATTAAGCAAAAACATAACATCTGAGTGTACTCACGATTTAGAGCCAAATCTGGATAAGTAATAAGGGCAGGCTTGTCCTGATCTCCATATACCGAAACACAAACATGGCCAAAGCAAGATTCTATTAGATACTCCTGCATAGAGATGGCAAATCAAATATTTTACTCAGTTAAGCACTAAAAAGATAATCAAATCAAACAAAATAATATAAACCTTGTAGCCACACATCCAGAAGTGCAAAAGATGAAATGCAATTCAACTATACCCTCCAAAAAATATGAGCACCAACAAGTACCAACACCTTAAATTATCATCAAATACTCACTTCACTTGTTTCACAAAAAGACATTATTTGTTACATGGGCAAAACCCAAATTAAGTATATCTGACAATAGGTAGATAGGATTTAAATGTTTAAATGTTCTTTTCCCAGAACTATAACCAACTTGCTCAATTTAGCATACAAACCATTTGTCATTCAAACGACACCAAGAAATGTGAATCCTAACTTAACCAATATATCCACTTATACACCCTGCATTAAAAGAAATAATAGCATAAATAAAATCAAATAATGCAAAACAAGAGATTACTTGCCAAAGATAAAAACAATAATGAAACCGAAAATGGAAAGGAAATCTCAATTTGCTATTTTCAACTTTCATATCCAAAAACAAAAAAGAAAACAAAATCAAACATTCTTTAACTTGCTTTTCATTTTCATCGCCTTTTCCTGCACTTTCTCAGCAACCAAACAGGTTTACGAAAATCAGCACCATATGATGCGCGCATAAACAAACAAACCTGCACACGTATATGCGAATGTAGGTAAGTTAAGCATTGTACCTTTCCGGCGAGACATGGAGTATCCATATCAATGGAGACGGAGTCGCTTGAATCCGCCATTGTCGCCCTCTCTCTCCCTCTCTCTCCCTCTCTCTCTTCTCTCTCTCTCTCTCTTCAAGTTGAGGAGGAAGAGTTAAGGCTTCTTCTCTTCCTCCATGCTTATATATATCAACACCTCTCCCCCTTTCTCTCTCGTTGTTTCTGCAATTTCCTTTTTTTATTATTTTTCTTTCCTCTTTTGAATATTTTATTTTTTTAAGAAAAAAAGGAAAAAAGGGTTAACTCGTGGTTAACTCGTGAGTGAGTCACCGACGCTGAAGAAAGCAGCGACTCACGAGCGATCTCCGTACTCACAGGAAATAACCAGAGACTAGGGTTGTATATATAACCATGGTTAGCCAGACCGACAGTTTTGCGTCTCTTACCATTTTGCCCTTCCAGTGGATATTTCCAAATCCATTGCATTTCATTAAGTAATAAATACTCTTTATTTTATTTTTCACTTAGTTTATTAGTATTAAAAATCATATAAAAACAAAGACACCCTTTTCTTTCCTTTTTTTGGTGCTCTTTTTTGTTCTAATTATGCCTTTTTTTGTTTCTCAGCATTTTAGGAAATCACGTTCCTACTGAGGCAATTTATTTAAAAATTAAATACTATTCTTTCCGTTCTTTTTTAGTTATCGTTTTTTTGAAAAAATGATTTTACCTATTTAGTTGTCTTATTTTAATTTTTAAGATATTTTTTGTAATTAATAACAAAATTAACTCTAAATAATTTTAAATTAACAATTTTTTTTGAGAAAAATTAAAGAGAAATTGTTCATAATTAATAAGAGTAGTTTAGTTAAAAATTATACAAATGATTGTTTTGACTATCGTGAAAAATGAAAAAACGATAACTAAAAAAGAACGGAGGGAAAAACGTTTATTCCCGAGAAAATAATTAAAAGAATAAAAATTGAGATTTCATCGAGAATTACCAATTTAACACGCACGAAAAATGACCCGTGTTAGGACATCAATTTGCTACTCCCTCCATCCCACAATACATGTCGTTTTAGCATTTACTTTTACTGTTTCGGAACGTATCTTAAGACGGCCGGAACAGTCACTATTGGAGACAATTTTACCCCGAATTTTTTCTCGGAAGTACGTTAAGGATTAACGTACGTTCGAAAAAAAGTACGGAATTTTTTGGGGTCAAATAGTGCCTCATCCGACCTCCTCGATATGCGTTTCCTACTGAATATTGGGATGCGAGGAAGACAAACAATCAGGGACAGAGGGAGTATTAGATTTAAAGTCACCGTTGGTGTTAGGGGTGTACAAGAACCGGCCCGGCCCGGAAACCGGACCGGAACCGTCCTCTTTTTGGCCCGAACCGGACCGACCCGGCTTCTTTTTTTTTTTTTGACCCGGACCAGACCGGACCGGAAAGTTCCAGTTCGGTCCGGTTCTCCATCCCTCAAATCCGGGAACCGGCCCGGAGAACCTGTAGAACCGGAAATATATATTTATATATAAATAAATATATATATGCATAATAATATCAAAGTATCTATTTGGTTCAATGGTTAACTCATCACTTATTATATTAAAGGGGAGAGGTTCAAATCTTCTTGGCTCCCACTTTTTTTGTATTTATGTGGAAAATTAAATTTTAAGTAAAAAAAAAAAAAAAATCTGGGCCAGAACCGGAACCGGCCCGATCCGGCCCGGAAAATTTGAAACCGGCCCTGCCCGGACCGGAAGTGTCCGGTCCGGTCCGATTCTGTACCGGACAAGAACCGCTATTTCCAGTCCGGTCCGGTCCTAGCCCAAGAACCGGTCCGGACCGGACCGTGTACACCCCTAGTTGGTGTTCATATTTCTCTGGTTTTTCTTAACATCAGTCCATTCAAATTGTTCAAGTTTCCCCAGTTCTAATTGTTATGTTTATTATTAAAAATCATATAAAGGCAAGTAAAAAACTAATTTACATCTAACTGAATATTAAAAGCAAAATTAATAAAAAGAATTAAATTATTTTTTATTGCTTTTTAAACAATAAATGTCCTATGTCAAAATTAATAATAGAATTAAATTAATAACAAAATTGGGTTTGATTTTTTTTTACGAAATGCCATGTCAACATATTCGAGTGTGGCATGGTGAAGTGGAATAAGAAAATAATTTTTAATGACCTCTACGGTTAAATATGTCACGTGAGTTTCTATGAACGAGTTAATTAATAGAGGGATATTGGGTGTATATTTCATGGGTAGAGGATACTAGCTGTGCATTTCACTAGAGTAGAGAAGCATGTCAAGTAAAAAATACATAAATACAATATATACTAATCGGTTGAATAATCTCACACGTGACACGTCATTTATTATAATCATAGTGGGAAGGCAAATCTTATTTGGGAGTAGTTAATTGAAGTGATTTGAGTTGGAATTAATACTGAGATGGCCAAATAACCTCCAAAATGAGCCATTTGCTTATGCAGTATGCCCTAAAAGACAACAGGGAAACCTTTTGGAATCTTTTATTAGGAACTAAACGGATTTGTAGATATAATTAAGTTCCTTTACATGTCCTCATGTCCTTAACCTACACAGTACAACATATGATTATGCTTCGTTTTGAATTTCTTCAGGCTATTGGGCAGCCTAATCTAGTGACCCAGTAGTATATTAGAAAGGTTATGATACAGCCTTTTTTCTCCAGGCTAGTAAGACCGTAAACAGTGGCACCGACAGCCAAAGCGCAGCTCAAATGCACAAAGGGTTTGAACTTATTATCATGCAATAGATTTAATAGTGTTTAGTGTTTCGATCATTAGGTAAAAGTTTATTGTTTCGATCATCATCATACTCCTTCTTTACGCACTCTCACTCTTTAGGTAAAAGTTATTGTTACAATCATTATATATTTCCCCGTTTGGATTTACTTACCTCATTTTAACTAAAAAAATTAATTTTATTTGTCTTTTTTTCATATCTAAGGTAAAAATATTAATCTTCTACACTCTTACCCTCTACTTTTCTTTTTAACAAAAGAGTGAGGTAAGTAAGAGTACTATGTAATTAGAGAAAGTTAGTGATTATATTTTTACATCAAAAAATTGAATGACTGTGACAAATCATTAAAATTGATACGTGTGCAAGTCAAAATGAGGCAAATAAATATGAATGGTGGGAATATAAAGTATACTTCAGTTGTCGCACAAAATAGTTCAAAAAGACAAATCGCAGAAAATAAGTCAATAAATATTTTTTTTCTCTACTAATTAACATCTCAAACAAGCTAATAAACACAAAACATTAAGTAATAATAAAAGGAAAAGATCTAAATGGAATCCTTTTGATTCTTTTAGTTTTTTTTTTCCTTTTTATCTAAATTGTCCTTCACTAATGAACTTTTTTTTCTTCTTTAATTTCCCTAATAACCCAAAAAATATTGACGGTGACATGAATTTATTTTCGAGCCGTGGGAGTAGCTCAGTGGGATGAGTGGATGACTATGCGGAGAGAGAAGCTAACTACTAGAAGCAGAAACTTCTACAGAAGTCTCCACCGGCACTGCCCACATCTACATGGCATGCCCATGTAAGCAAAAAGGGTGAAAAAAAGTTGGTGAGATTGACACTTTTACATGATGTGCATATCGTAGCCGATGTACTGTAAGCCCGTAAAGTACCAGTAGTCAGCGACGGAGCCTGGAATCGATGTTTGGGGGGGCGACGGTGATAGATTTAAGATTTGTATTCAGGGGTGCGGGGGTTCGGGGGCAGCGTCCCCGATTTTTTTTTTTTAGTATTTTAAAGGGAAGTTAAACGAGCTAAACGAAAAATTGAAAAAAATGTTTAAGAGTATTTGTACTTTACCTTGCAAGTTGCACTTTAAAACTGTAACACATTAACTCGGTACAAACAAAATTATTCTAACAATGAGTGTGCATCATTTCGAGTTACAATACACGATGGTGAAAATTTGCTTACACTCGAGTGACGCAATTATTCTAGGTGTACAGAGCGTTCCATTTCGAGTTGGTGAAAATTTTGAGAGTTAGGTTTTAAATTGGGGATTTCGAATTTTTAGAAAATTTGGGTATTTTTTGAGTGAAATTGAAGGTTGGGTTTTGTTTAGAGAAGGATTAGGAGTTAAAGTTTCAATTTTGGGAGAATTTGGAAGTGATTAGAGTGGTTTAATGGAGGAAATTTGGTTGAGGGAGAGGGAGAGCACGGGTGACGGGTTGGAAATTTTGAGTCATTGAGTGCACTTTTTTTTTTTTAATTACTAATATATTAATTACATATATTAAAAAAAAAATTAAAAAAATTTTAAAAAAAATTTAAAAAAGTTAGGGGAGGCCATAGCCTCCCCTGGTCATACGGGACCTCCGTCCCTGCCCGTAGTTGTTTTTTTCTCTCTTTTAGGGATGATGTTTGGCTAATTTATATAACATCTTTTCATAAAGTTACCCTATTATAAATAATTATACTTATTAAATCGAAATTTTATCCTTTTATTATGAATAAGGGTGAAACTCAAACTTGAGTTCGACTTCTTATTTTTATTAATATCTTTGTTTTGCTACTAACTAACTGCATGCCACCAACATTGGTTGTGGGCAAATAGTAAGAGACTTGTCCACTCTTAATCAAAGTCTCATATTTGAGTCTTAAAATTGAGAAAAACCATAATGAAAGAGTCACCGCTTTTAATTTTAACGAAAGGGTAATATCACTTCAAATAATTAGTTGGGGCTCAATTAGTCATATTTTTTAAATGTTGGTGAAGTATTTCATTTCCTCTCAATCACGAGTGGAATTTCCTTTTTATCCAAGTAGGTGAGTCATCCAATAATTTTCCACACTTACCAATATGGCAAGCAAGGACTAATTAAATATATGAACTTAATGTTGCTTTGGCTATAGGTGATTGAACCATTATGCCTGCCATGCCTGTCTTTTTTTGAAACGTGGCTCCAATAGCATTTCTTTGTGTATAACTTGTTCGCCATGATATTGTTATTTTCACTTCAATGGACCGTGGTTTGGCCTGCCATGAAAACAAACGAGTTAAATAACCATTTTTGTCATTCTTGGGTTAAAATATATTATTTTTCTTTTCTTTCTTTATTATATTTTTACTTTAATGAAAAAACCAATATATTATAACAATGCGTAATTAATCACAAATAAAAGTGTAATATAAAATGTAAAGAATACGAAGTTTTTTAATGTAGTTTGGCAAATAGTGCTTACTCTACTAGCAAAACAACCAAGAAAGATACACTATGATGAAAAAGAGTAGTGCTAGAGATACTAACATTTTTATTAACTTTTATACTAAAAGTATATGTGTCATCTTCGCAATTATTTGATAGTTATTTATTTAAATAAAAATAATAATACAACATAATTAGGAAGGGATAAACCCAATTATATCTTGACACATCAATTAGTACAATTTTGTTAGTAAAATAGTTAGTATCTGTCGCGCCCCACAAAATTAAAACGGGTCAAAATTCAGATATCAACAGTATCATAAGTATTATTCAATTAAAAAAGAGAACGGACAATCAGAATGATTATCCTAACTTCTCCCAAGTTCCTTATATGCCAAAATTGAAATTGCAAGCCCTCCACTACAAAAAAAAATAGATCTCTACGAATATCAAATCTTAATGGCACCACAGGTTTCTCATTTATTAAGAGACTTTGAAGCAATTAGCTTATTTCTCAACACATGAATTACTTAAATAGACCCCTTCCTTAATTGTACAAACAATAATTGTTCCACTAAAATATAAAAATATTTTTATCCAAGTAATTAACCCACGAATAAAAATCGATTTTAGCATTGCATGAAAATATTAATAATTATCCAATCCGTCATAAGGTATTAGGGTTTGTTTGGCGTTCCAGTTCTAGTCCGAAAAGTGCTGTGGTAAAAGTGCTGTGGCAAAAGTACTTCTGGGAAAGCTAGTATGCTGTTTGGTAAACATTTCTTAAAAGTGCTGTGGGAGTATAAAAATGAAATAGTTGGAGTATAAAATTCATTTTAAAAAAATTAATAAAAATAGGAAAAGTGGATCTAGAATTACTTATTTTGAGATGGAGATTTTATTGTGATAGTTTTTAATTTATTTTGTTCTATTATATAAAGTAAAAAAATGAAAGAAAAATGAAAGAAAGAAAAAATATATGAGAGAGGGAGCAAACGCAGTGCTGCGTTTGCCACTGCCCTTTTTTGCAGCAGTGAGGTTTGCACAAGATTGTGCATAGTTTCCAAATCAGCTTTCCTTAACCCCAAACACTTTTCATCAACTTTTCCAACCCAACCCAACCCAACCTAACCCTTAACCCCAAACACTAGTAAACCAAAGAAAAAACCAATTGGCCGATAATTTTTGTTTTAAACAATGAAATAAATATAAATGTTGGGTTGGAAGGTTGAAAAGCACCATGGGCCTACCTACCGGCTACCGTCATCATGGAGGTAATGCCATTTGCTACGCGTATATCACACGTGATGAACCATGTTGTTTGTTCACACATGTTGAATTACGTAATGAAACTCTAGCAAAATCAAGTCGAGGATGGAAAAAAAATATTGATTATGGACCAGCGTTAAAAGATTTATCCACCTATAATTTAAATTTTAAATTTGAGTATTAGGAATGAAAAGAAATAATGTTGAAAAAATTATCCTTTCTAAAATCTCAATAATAATTAAATAAGATTAATCCCAATTGAGAGAACAACTGGAAAAAAAATACATTATTTCTCGTGGCATGATGCGGCTTGTAAGTCAATACACATAATGCCGAACCTAGGTCACCTGTCGGCATGATATTTTGCTTCTCTCCTCTCTATTATTAATGGAAGTTCTTCAAACTCAAACCTACGACCGCCAAAGATTTGCTTCCTTTTGATTTTTTCCCAAAATTTTCTGCCTCTCTCTCTTTTGTCCTACAGAGATTTAGATACTGCTGATAGCTTATTGGGCTTGGCGTTTGTGTCGGTCCAATCATTTGTGAAGGCCAGCCCGATCATGAAATGAGCTAGATGGCCCATCTTAAAATAATACTAGCAGAAAGGAAAAGGAGAGGCAAAAACAACATACATTACGACAGACGCATCCTTAGCTCTGAGAATATATGCTTACAATAATCTAAGATACACAAGCCGTATACAAACTTGTGAAGTGATCATCAGTCAGGCTCCTATTGTTAATGAATACAAAATGCATGCATATAGTCTTTAATAATTAGCATCTAATTCATCTACAATTCTACGACGGCAGAAGTGTCAGTTGCCGAAATTTTATCACCTCAGGTTGAATTTACTTAACAATACAACCCATGAAATGCAAGCCAGATCTGTGCCTCGCGTAGCTCCTCTTTCCAGTCCAGACTGGTGGCGCATCCATCCCTCGAAATGCAAAGCCGAATTTACTTTGCTTCTTCAAGGCAACGCCCAATCCAATCCTAATGCTCCATAGAGACTGGATTACCTGCTTCATTTCCACAGCTCAAACCATTGTAATCACCTAATGGAAAACCCCTCTCCCTCCTTGAGTTGCCATCAACACATTTGACTAACTTAACTGGTTTATCTCTTTCACCACTTCCTTCGTCTTTGCGTTTCCTTGTAACATCGGTGGCTGTGAATTTCAACAATCTGGGAATGGGCAAAAACATAGCGTCCATAGAATCAGCCATCTCTAAGTCATCATCTACTTTGTGTTCTCCACTCCACTTGTCACCGATGTGAGAGAGATCATTGTAACCGAAACTTTTGCCATCTGGCATCGAGAAATCACACTCTAGCCTTAATTTACAACTAATGGCTTTTGCATAGATCTTGGAGATGGTGCCATCAAACACTCTTACACCTTGATCTTCAACAATTAGTAGCCACTCTGGAAATCAGAAGACTTGATAAAATTAGACAAAAGTCAAACAGAAAAGTCACAAAGAGTCTTAAGATTAGAGGTGAGCAATGGCTCCTCTATAAGTAGCTCCTACCCAAAATCGTCCAGTTATCAATGACAGGGACACGTTTCAGTCCAGAAGGTGATGCCATAGTGTACCCAGAGGGAAAGCTGATCAAGTAACTTAATTTTCCACTTTAAGAATGATACAGCAGAAGCCTCTCCATGACATAAACATGCTTGTTGAGAATCATAACCATACAAGAAAATGCAACAGGAGCTAAATTCCAGAAAAGTGGGATCAAAACAATAGGGACCAGGTGGCAAAAGAACTCACTGATAAGAGCTAGAGGAGTGGAAACATTTGGAATGCTTCTTTGACTCTCCATGCCACACTGATTTTTAACCCATTGCATCAATTTGGAGGGCAGACAAGATCTAGAAAAAGCTTGCAGATAGGAAATACCTTTCATTGGGTCACCACTTTCCCTGCCATCAGTAAGATCATAAGACGGATCTTGTTAGATGCACTAATAAAATGCTCTCTTACATCACAGCTGAAACCGTGTTCCTTCATACCTGACGAACCTTATGGCATTGTCAGCAACAAACAGCCATGTCACAGCAAGGTCTTTCAAGCGCTCAATAGGTAATTGCATATCCTTTCCAGGGCCAAAGAAGGAACTGCCCACAACTGTCACAGCATCATACAAGATTTCTCGTAGCAAGACCTCATCTTCATAATTCTGACAAAAGACAAGCATAGATAACACCAATCAGCAAATTCAAATCAGGGCCGTGAGTAGTTCACTACTTTAAATAATTATTAGAGCAGTAGGGAACTTTCAATTGTTCAAGAGGGCTAGCCTACCTAATTAACAACAGCCTAAAGCAAAGCAGCACTATATATGCCATCCATACGGCATCACCTATATAACTTCCTGACTGACATGATAAAGTGAAAATAGATCAATACTAAGTACTGCACTATTATTTCCACTCTGGTTCACATGGTAGCTACACACAACTTGTCGCACAGCCAAAGCTTGAATGAAGATGAACAATACCTTGAGGATTATGCAAGCTTTCAGCGTTCACATTGTAATTTACTTATAATAGGCAAACCCA
This sequence comes from Viola odorata, assembly GCA_963691705.1. Taxonomy (NCBI): domain Eukaryota; kingdom Viridiplantae; phylum Streptophyta; class Magnoliopsida; order Malpighiales; family Violaceae; genus Viola; species Viola odorata. The sequence goes on from OY829545.1 coordinate 17,914,224, forward strand.
AATCCAATATCAGGAAAGTAGTATGCATAATGTCTCATCACTGACAGGTTGCATGCTTCCTCTTGGAAGGAAAGGCACCAACTAGCTTCATAATCTTTCATTATTGGCTGCATGCAATCTCCACCAATTGACTGAACTATCCTTGGGTATATCTATTCTATGATTTCCCATGCAAAAGCATTAAGCATTGGAAGCATAGTTTTAAAAACCGAACCAGAGTGACCCGTCAGACCGATTTTTGACCAGATTGACCAGTTGGATTGTTCCGGGTCATTCACACATCGAACCGTTCAAGCTTAGGTAATTGAACCGAATTGAACCGGTGTCTATAATGGGCCGGCCCATGCCTGTAATGGGGTCAGCCCATTAAATTTTCCATATTGAAAAAATAAAAAAACACAAAACGGCGTCGTTTTGGTTTGCCATCGACCTAGCCGGGTCGATAGCGGGAATACCTGGGTCGCCAGTTTTTTAAAACCAGCCAGATCGACCGGTTTTTTCCGGTTCGACTACAGATCCGGTTAGACAGTTGAACCGAACCGAAATTTTTTTCGGGTCACGGTTTTACCGGCCCGACAGTCGGGACGGTCTGGTTTTTAAAACTATGATTGGAAGTCAAGAAATTCCCTGTGCAGCAATGGCACGAGGACCAACTAGATTAGCATATTAAGTCTATTGTTGTCACATTCTATCACCTGGGATAAATAAAGCTAACTGGAAGAAGGGGTAGCTAGGGAAACTATAAAGTTGAGATTGATAGATAAATGGTAAAATACTGACCACAAGAGAGATGGCAGGCAAAACTGGATCCAACAACATCCAGAGAAGGGTGTCTGCCAAGTGATAACAAGTAATCAAAAACCACAAACATCACCATTGAAAAATAAAAGAAGAAAAGGATTGCAAAAGAATATAAATAACATCAAGCATGGTGGATTCAAGATTACCAACCTACTTGATCTACTCACTATCTACTAACCAGAGCAAATTATGTGAAAACAATATGTTTATAAAAACCAAGTTTAAATATGATTACGCCAATTACAAGAAGCAATTTTCGACTTTGAGCCAGAGACAAATTTAACCAAAAAAACCAAAATCTGAGCCACACAAACAACAATAGCTTAAACATGCCATAGGCTAAGCATACCACTACAAGTGAATCAACAGCTCAAACAAAAGAACCAATACTTACCAATAAAGTGATAGCTACGAAAGGCCTCAATCATCTGAACAGCAGAACTACACAGCTCTTTCTGCAGTTCTGCAGTTCTGCTGTTGAAATCCCACACCCAAACTTCAAGCACAGACTCAGCAGAAAACACTCAATCATAACAACCCCAGCTAACGACCCAACTGCACAACCCTCATTAACCAGCCTTTCACGAGCCCTAGGATCAACAACTGGGAAAAACAATCCCAAAACGTCCCCAACTTTACCTATGACCCAAATGTGCACCAAATCTGGAAAACACGAGCTCAAAACCTCACATTCACCATTTTTGTCAAAATCTGCACCACGACATATGCTAATGTAACCAACGACCCTTTCCAACAAGCTTTCCACCTCTTTCCTTGAACATTTCTTCTCTAACACTAATCTACATAGCTCGTAAATGACTGGGGCAAGCACCGCAACTTTCATAGCTGCATTGTCCGTGCAAGAAGTGCATGAAACAAGTAGCTGAAAAAGCTCTTTAACTATGGAGAGTCGCAGCGAAGCCTCGTCGGAAGCGGTTGATTTCATGGACCATTTCAAGGGGTGGGTCGGGTACATTTTGGAGGAAGCGAGAGAAAATTGCGGTGAAATTTGAAAAAATCAGTGACGCCGTTTCGGTGTTCGGTTAGGAACCGATGAACTGATTCTTTTAGCATGAGATGGAGAGCATCGGAGGTGGGATCTAGTGCGGCGAGGCTCATGATGATGAAGAAGATTATGGGTTGTTGAGAAATTTGATGATAATTAGGTGTTTTTGATGATTGCAGATTATGATTTCATGGGTCGAGTAGGAAATGGGAGTGAAGTTGAAACCCTAGGACTGCGGGGAAATGGATGCAGTGGGAAAGGAGAGGGAACTCACAGGGCATTTTAGTAATGGTACAGAGTTTGAATTTCAGTCACAGACGACGAACAATTGTGAAAAGAAGAAGAAGAGAGATTATTAATTTATTATTATTATCTTAAAGTTTTTCCTCTTTTTTGTTTGGCCGAAAAATCAAAAAAGTTTTAAAACCACCGCCACCGTCACCGCTCACCTATCCCTCTTCACATCATCCCTTTTCCGAGTAAAATTTGGATATTCTTAACATTTTTGAATACGTGTCATCATTCTATATTACTCCCTCTGGCACGAATTAAATGACTTCCTCGCATCCCAATATTCAGTAGGGAACGCATATTGAGGAGGCCGGATGACTCACTATTTGAGCAAAAAAAATCCGTACTTTTTTTCGAACGTACGTTAATCCTTAACGTACTTCCGAGAAAAAATTAGGGGTAAAATTATTTCAAATAGTGAGTCTGCCGACCGTTTTAAGATACGTGCCGAAACAGTAAAAATAAATACTAAAACGACGTTTAATTCGTACCGGAGGGAGTATGATATAGGTACATCATGATATACTCAATTTTTTTTCCCTTTTCCTCCTTTCCCGTTGCCGGCCCGCAACAACCCATCCGTTTCATTGTCGCGAGACACTGCGCCGCTGTCGCATCAGTCCCTATTCCTTTACTTATTTGTATCCACCGAGTTAATTGGCCGTAAATAAATACCCCCAAAGTGGTTAATGATCCTTTAGAAAGATTGGAAACGTCAATGAGAATGGTAGACAATTGTACCATCACACATTTAAGTATTGTGATTAAGCATAATTAGAGTAAAAATCATTAATTAATTATCATGATTAAGACAACATAATGGAATTTTTATTTTTTTACTTAAATCCGACTGCTGAAAAATAAAGACGAAAATACTTAATATAATAAAATATTCTACTTATTAGTGGACTGAATTTATTTAAATATGATTCATTCTAGTAACTTCTTCTTCTCTTTCCCATAAGCAAGCTATTTCTAACTTCTAATTAACTAAACTAACACCTAGGCCCCGTTTACTTCGCAGAATTTTTTCGAAAATTCTCCCAAAATTCTCCAGTTTTTTGAAAACTGAGAGAATTTTCAGAAAACGTGTTTACTTGGCATTGTTTTCATTTTCTAAATGAAAACGAAAATACTCTGTTTGAAAAACGATGAACAAATTTTGAAAACAACAAAAAAGCTGTTCTCTATTTTTCTAACTTTTTTTGCCTTGGCTGCTTCAGATTGAATACACGCGGTTTTCAAACTGAAGCATTAATGAATTTTTCAAAATCACGGAAATACCCCCGCAACCTTCTTCACGTTGCTGCACTGTCCTCCTTCGTCGCTGCGCTACCCTCTTCCTCCTGTCACCACCACGTCGCTGCGCTACCCTCTTCCTCCAGTCGCCACCACGTCAGCGCCCCACCTCAGCCGCACCCAAACAGCCCCGACCAGCCGCGCCACACCAAGCTGCACCATCTTCGAGCTGCTGCGCTGCCATCGCGAAAGAACAATGCCAACGTCACCGAAGCAAGCTCAGCCGCTAAGAGACAAGCTCAGCCATAAAATCAGCCTGTGGCACCTAAAGTGGAACATGCCGAGCAAGAAGAACAAAATCAGCCAGAGGAGCTTCTGCAACCAAAAGTCGAACAAGTAGAACAAGTCGAACAAGTTGAACAGGAGGAGGAGGACGAGGAGGAGGAGGAGGAGGAGGAGAGGAGGAGGAAGATGAACGGAGGGAGGAGGAAGAAGGTGAACAGTAACTTGTACCAAATTAATTATAATGGCACAATGGTAAATTAGAGTTTTTTTGAAATTAAATCCTGTGTGTTGAGTAATCGGATTTTTGGTTCGAACGGGTGGATCGACATTAATTTTACGAATATTTTGGTCGTCTCGGAATTTTGATAGACCGAAATTGACCGGACCTTGGTCGCCGGTCGGTGGCTCCGGCGCAAGGAAGAAGAAGAATGAAAGGTGACGGGCCAAGCCCGTCCCTTTCTTTGGCTTTGCAGATGGGCCTTGGCTTGGCCAAGCCCATCTGCCCTCTTTTTCCTTTAAAAATAATTTCTTTTACTCAAACATAATTGACAATTTAATTAATTCATTTTTATAATTAATTACTAAACAACGCAAAAATAAAAACTAACATTAATCTATTTAATTATTTTCCTTTTTTAACACCTCAACGTTATGCACTAATAGAAAACACATTAAATAAAAAAATAGTAAATTCATCAAAAAGTCAGATTTAATTTTAATTCTGATGCTGGGCTATTTTGAGCCCAATTTCAGTCCCGATCGATTATTCACAGAATATGGTATGGATGGTCTAGAAAACTGTGATGGGGACGAAGATGGCGAGCTGCAAGAAGGTATTCAAGTGAATATGTCCCGTTTACAACAAATGAATGCTGTTAGAGAAGATATTGCAAATCAATTATGGGCTCATCATAATAATGGCTAGAGTATGAGGAATTAACGGGCAAAATGGAGTATGTTTTTAATGTCATTTTTTTTAATATTTAAGCAATGAACAATAAGACTATTTTATATGTATTTTATTTTCAGGTAGAAATATGAATAATAAGCAATTATTTTTTATTTTTCAAAAATTTGGAAATTAGTGCACAGTAAACGCGTTTTTCAGTTTTTCAAATCAGGAAAATAAAACCAGCGTGCGAAGTAAACAGGTTTTCCAGTTTTTCCGATCAGGAAAATCGTGCGAAGTAAACACATTTTCCAGTTTTCAGAATGAAAATAAAGTTCTCGAAATTCAGAAAAACAGCAAATTTTCAAATTGAACATATACTGCAAGTAAACGGGGCCCTAATTTCTATCATATTTTGTTTCTCAATTAAAGAGAGAGGAAGGAGAAGCCAAGAAAGATAGCAAGTTGCCAAACAACAACTCCCAGTCACCTTTGTGTTTTGATTGAAATAAAAGATAAAATATAAAATACCAAACACATCATTGTAATCTACGCCCATCAGTAAAGTTGAGAACCTACAAAGGAAAAAAACAATTCAACAAATGTACCAAAACCCATTATTGGTCCCTCATTTATTATTATTCTCAGATTTAACCCCATTTTTCCAACACAATTATTATCCTTACTAAATTTTAGCTTTGACCAACAACAAGAAAAAGTCAATTTTAGCCCCACCCTCCCAAATATACCTCAAATATAAAGATTTTTTGAATTATTTTTTCATTAACATATCTACTCAACCGACGTTGTTTATGAGCCTGAAATTTTATATATTTATTTCAATAATCTTTAATTAAATGGGCAAAATCCTAACAAAAGGCGAGGATCGTATTTATTTATTTATTTTTAGAGGAAAGAAAGTTCGAGTTCTACCTCTAATTATAGAAAAGAAAGAACGGCAACAAAAACAAAAAGCTACGTCGCATCCCAACTCCGTCATTATCTTTCAATCTCATTATTCCTTCTTTTTCCTCTTCTCTCACTTGACAATAATATATTATTTTTACCACAAAAAATAAAAGAAGAAAAATTAAAATTAACAGAGAGAATTGAGAAAATAATAAAGAAAAAAAAAAAAGGAAAAGGAAAGAAGGAGAGAGAGAGAGAGTGTTTTGTGTGTGTCTGCGCGTGTGGAAATCTCATCAACGTTTCTGAGAGCGAGCGAGTGTCCGTCCGTGCGTGCGTGAGATTTAGAGAGAGAAAGTTGAGGAGACTGTGAATGTTGATGTTAAATCCATGGATTTATGGTTCTAATGCTTGATTTATAGCATTTCTCTTAATGTTGATGCTGCTATCGCGAATCTGAGTGTCAGATCGATTCTTCTCGTTGTTATCTTTCGTGTGGAATTTTTTCATTATTATCTAGCTCGGGAAAGATGAACGGTGGTGGTGGTGGTGGTGGTGGCGGCAGCGAGGAAGCTGCGGCAGGTCAGGCGGTGGGAGGAGCGTCTTCTCCGCTCGACTGGAAATTTGCGCAGGTGTTTGGAGAACGAACGGCCGGCGAGGAAGTCCAGGAAGGTGTGATCGATCTTTCTTGTTAGGGTTTGATTATTTGTTAGATTTATCGTGCTCTTAATCTGATTTTGTTTTTTTTTGTTTTTTTTTGTTTTTTTTTGCTTTTTTTTGCTTTGTTTACTTGTTTATATTAGTTTTACGTAGGTGTAATTACTGAAAAATGTGATAGTGTGGGTGACGCGAAGCTTCAAAAGTGTGACTTAAAGCAATGTAGTGTTAGTGGAGTCTGGAGCTGAAATTAGGTGTTAGAGAGTGTTGTTGTGTATAAGACGTATGGATATTTTGGATAATAGGTATGATAGAGATAATGGATGTGTTGAAAATTAGGTCTTATTTTTCAGCCTTTTAACATAACTGGAGCAATTGAGAAATGGTGGGTGTGGCAGAGACCGGGAAAACTGATTGGTAATTGCCTGAGGGTGGAAAGGGTGAATCGTCAAGGTGACAAGACTTGGTTATCGTTACTAGATTGCTGTCTCCATTGAAGGAAAATGAAATTTTGGTGTTGAGTTCTACCAATTAGATTATATCCTATATATTGTGTCCAAAATGATGTATTTTGACTCATAACTTGGTTTTCGTGCTGGCTATTTTGAGACATTTCTATCTAGATCCCAAAAATACAGTAATTCGTTAGGCATGTTGTCAAAGCACAATGAGAAAGGAACTAACACTGAGAAATGAGCTGTTGCTGACAAGGGACTGGAATCTGGGTTCAAATTCTTCTTCTGGGAAAAAATAGCCTATACCAGATGATTTCCTTGTTAATTTGTGGTATTGGTGATTGTAGTCCTGTAAAAATTCTGCTGTTTCACTTCCATCCGTGCTGTAATTAGCTTAGAGCTTTAGAAACTCACGTAGTTGTAGCAAAATGAGACATGGAGTAGGGAACTGTTCAATCACTGGGTCTCTGTGTTGCTAGGCTGAGTAGTGGTTATGCACCCAGGTTGTTGTGTATCTTTGAATATGGCATTTCTTGAGGATGAAGTCGTGTGCTACTATTGTTATCCAAGGAATCAGAACTGTTCCCCTCAACCTAATGTCCGTCTTATGGAGGTGGAAGATGGAATTAACCTAATGGAATTCAAGTTTAGATTGACACTTTAGCCATGAGTGACTCACTTGTGCTAACATTGTTCACCTTCCACATGCTCTTATTTTGTTTACTTTTGGCTGTGTTTTCAGTCGATATCATATCTGCTATCGAATTTGACAAAAGTGGAGACCACCTTGCTACGGGGGACCGTGGTGGGCGGGTGGTTTTATTTGAGAGAACTGACACTAAAGATGTACGTCATTTTACTTTTACATTTAACTTTCTCCAATGTTTTTGGCCATAATAAAGCGTTGTGATATATCTGTATGACATTAACTCACAACGTGTAGCATGGTGGAAATCGGAGAGATCTGGAGAGAATGGATTTTCCAAATAACAGGCATCCTGAATTCCGCTACAAAACTGAGTTTCAGAGTCATGAACCTGAGGTATTTCTTTTGACCGTGTTCTTGTTTTAGTCACTTAGGATCCAAGATTTTGATAACCATTCACCTTCTCTGTTAATTGTAGTTTGATTACTTAAAGAGCTTGGAAATTGAGGAGAAAATTAACAAGATAAGATGGTGTCAGTCAGCCAATGGCGCACTTTTTCTTCTATCAACTAATGACAAAACAATCAAATATTGGAAGGTAGGGAATCTCACTTTGAATATTTTTATTTTCCTCCCTAATATTGATGTTTTTAGTAGTGAAATTACCTTTTGAGCAGTTGTGCTGTTCTAGATAGTTCATCTTGTCAAGCCGTAAATCTTACCTTTTTGGAGTTGGGCTATGGTGTAGCAGAAGATTTTTTACTTGTTGCACAGACTTGTTATAGTAACTTGATGCATTTAAGAAATCTGGAAGAACATTGATTGGCATTCTATGTTTCATATGCTGAATGTTCCTAATCCATCTAATTTACTTGATTGTTTGCTTTAATTGGGGACAGGTCCAAGAGAAGAAGGTTAAGAAAGTGTGTGAAATAAATGTTGACTCCGTAAAAGTCACTGGGAATGGTCCTGTTGTAGGTTCAAGCATACCTACAAGCTCCAGACCATATGCCTCAAATGGAGGATGTTTGGACAGACCTTCGGTTTACCCAAGCAGTGACTTTTCTTTCCAAACTGGTGGTGTTTCATCTTTACGGTTGCCTGTGGTAGTTGTATTCAACCTCAAATACTCTTTTATTGACCATAACTGTGATTTTTCTTTCTTGAAATCTGGAGTTGCTAGTTTTCTACTTCACCGGTTTGTGATTATAATACATATTGCTTTTGTATGTCTAGGTGACCAGTCATGAAACAAGCCTTCAAGCTAGGTGTCGGAGAATATATGCTCACGCCCATGACTATCACATCAATTCAATTTCTAACAACAGGTTTGTTAACTTATTATTTGACGAGTCTCTGACTGTCTGTCTCTCTCTCTCGTTGTGCTCACTCTCTTTCTTAGATGTACCCATCTCATTTGATTATTTGTTTTTCTATGGGTACATGCTCCTTTCCCCCCTTATTTTCTGGTTCCTGTTTAATTGGATATACTATTTATGAGCGACACTTGAGGTTAGAAGTGCAGTTATGGGACCTCTTGAGCAATGATTAAAATCCTCATTTTTTCTTGTAAATTTAAGTATTCAAACTCTTGTTATGTGGCCAAATTTGGAATGCTAACTCCTTTTACCATTACATTTGTGGTACTAAACATCACTGCCTGTTCTTTCTCTTGTTTTGCAGTGATGGTGAAACTTTTATATCAGCTGATGATCTGCGAATAAATCTTTGGAATTTGGAGATAAGCAATCAAAGTTTCAATATTGTTGATGTGAAGCCTGCAAACATGGAGGATTTAACTGGTGGGACTCTCAGGATCTGCGTGCAATTTTGTATATCTTAATAGAGAATCTTATTTTCTGTTTTCGTTGAGGGTTAGTTGAGTAAATAGAATTCTGATTAAATAAATAAATTAACTTATAAAGTATAGCTCTTTGCATTATGCATGCATCCTTGAGGTAGGGCACTTTCTGTTCCCCCCTTTTCCTGGCATGAATATTTGGTGAGAGACCAATCTTTCTGATCATGGTTGCTTCTTACCCTTCAGCTGTTTGATAATTAAAACAAGCCACTTATCTAGTAGACTTAATTTTTGAAATTCATGTTAAATATACTGTTTCTTATATTTTCTTATAACTAATTGCTGTAGTATATTTGTATTTATGCACCTGAAATATGCATGCAGAGGTGATAACTTCAGCTGAATTTCACCCTACCCATTGTAATACATTGGCATATAGTAGTTCAAAGGGTTCAATCCGTTTGATTGATATGAGGCAGTCTGCACTATGTGATTCTCATAGTAAATTGTAAGTGATTCTCTCCCACCTAATAGTTTTGGCATGTCCTTTTAAATGGTCTTTCACATATTATTGAGCTGATGTATCATGGGTGTTTATGGACCCTTGTATTGGTTCTCTGCTCCTATTATTTTCCCTTTTACATCTTGTTGCCATACTCATTAGGCTATCTAATGGTCCAGATTTGAGGAACAGGAAGTGCCTGGTTCAAGATCCTTTTTCACGGAGATAATTGCGTCTATCTCTGATATTAAATTTGCTAAGGATGGGAGACATATACTTAGTCGCGATTACATGACTCTTAAGGTTCATACTTCCGTATTTGTTATTGTTTTGTTCTTCCTTTTGAGTGCCCTATTTCAGTTTATACTCAGTAGTAGCCTCATAAAATACATGAAAGCAAAGAGTGCTGGATAAAATCATCATGACTGTGATGCATTCATGAAAATTATAAGTGAATGGTATCAAAGACAGGAGTCATACAACTGAAATATTGTTATGGCGTGTCAATTTTAGTTCATTTCCAGTTTGAGTAATGGTAAAAGTACTAACACGTTTACTAACTTTTTGATTTAAATGAACACAATTTTTATATTTCTTTGGTTATTATTTATTTGAATAAAGAGGAGAAACCCCAATGATGTGTTGTCACATCAGTTAGTATAAAAAAACTTAGCATCTCTATTATTATTCTCCCAGTTTCTTTCTTTATTTTTGCTCTAGTGTCACATCTCTCTGACTAGCGTGATCTTTTTCTGTCAGCTCTGGGACATAAATATGGAATCAGGACCAGTTGCAACCTTTCAGGTTCATGAATACCTGAGACCAAAGGTAGCATATTTTTCCAACAATCTTTTGTGGTGGTTTGGATGTAATTGTATCATATTCCAAAATACAATGTCAGCTGAATTGATTTATTTGATATTGACCAGCTGTGTGATTTATATGAGAATGATTCCATCTTCGACAAATTTGAGTGCTGTCTTAGTGGAGATGGACGTCGAGTTGCAACTGGTTCCTACAGGTGTGCTTTGCATCTTTTAATGTATTCCTTCCTGACTATCCAACTTGTCAATAAATCCATTACATGGATCTGCACTTTCTTTGTGATTCCAGCAATTTGTTCCGCGTGTTTGGGTGTTCTGATGGAAGCACAGAATCAACAACCCTGGAAGCCAGCAAAAATCCGATGAGGTATACATGTGAATCCATTATTCAATGCATATAATGATGAGATTGGATTTATATGGATGGTTTAGCTGTGAATTTGAAGTTCATATAAATAATCCTGATTGATTTTTTACTGCTATAAGAGAATCAGAAATGAGTAATGCTAAAATGATTGTTGGATATACTTCTGTTATTGATTCTGGTTTCATTTGTCGTTAATTTCGGTGATTGTGCCATATGCTTCCAGGAGACAAGTTCAAACCCCATCAAGACCTTCTAGATCTCTGGGTACTCTTTCTCGTGGTTTCAGGAGAGGTCTGTTGCTCAGTTTACTTTATAATTTGAAGTTGTGATATAGTTGCCAGCCAGAAGTTAATTAACTTTGCTGTCAAATTAACCCGGGTGCTTTTTCCTACTCTGAAGGAGTGGATAACTCTGGAGTTGACACGAATGGAAATGCTTTCGATTTCTCAATGAAGCTGTTGCATCTAGCATGGCATCCAACTGAAAACTCACTTGCATGTGCCGCATCAAACAGCCTTTACATGTACTATGCATAAAGGTGGTCCAGGAAGCTCACGTGTTTTCTTTTTGGGTTGGCAAAGCGATACTTCTGCCCGTGGCAAATGTTTTTGGCCGCCTCATTTCCTAACACAGATGTGGAAGCTGCACACCAGTTTAACGGAGATTGTTGTTGCTGTTGTTGAAGTATCGAGGAAGTACTACGACGACTTTTGTTTCCAGGAGGGGCATGCTTCACTAATTATATTCTTTCACAAGGAAAGATGCAGTTGTCCTTATATTATTTTTTGGGTTTAGGTTAAAAGAAAAATACGATCGTAAAGGAAACACCTCTATATAGCGCTGCAGTGCTGCAAGGTTTGAGATGGACGATGATGTCTACAACCGATCTGGGCAAAGGTGCTGTTTTGGGGGTGAATCAATTCTCATTGATACGATGATGGGTTGCAACTTTGTACCATTAGAACTTAGTACTCAAGGCTTGTGACAATTTTTTTTAATCACGATTTATTGTTATTTCATAATTCTAACCATTCTTTCTCCTCTTTCACAGAGTTTGCTGAATTTTATGGTCTTTGCCAAAATAATTGGTTCTTTTGGGATGTAAGGTAGAAGCGCTTTTGTCGAATCATTCTTCCCAACTTCATCTATGATTATCAATTATGTAAAGTTACCCAACAATTTTATTTTTCCCAATGCTTGCTTTATATCTATCTAATCTCAATCTCAATGGTGCCCCTATATGCCCTACTAACAATGGTATCAAATGAATCATTGTAGGCTGATCAGGAAAACTTTTAGAAAAATGCTCAGAGTAAAATCCTGCTCTCTACTTGCTTGTCTGTAAAAAAATGATAAGGAGTGGAAATTGGAAATGAATATCATTAAAATTCCATCCATTCATTTAATCTTAAATCGAATTTCAAGTCTTCAAGCCTCAAGGCGAGACTTTTACTCCCCGTCGCTAGGAAGTGGGAACTAACGGCGTTACACTGAAAGATTAATCTGAGAATTTCCTTTTTATTTATTGTTATTGAATTGAATAGCAAAAAGAAAAAAAGCTCAATAAATAACGGCCCAGTTCATGGGTTTTTTTCTAGTTTTTTATTTTGTGTTTTAAGAGGAAAAATAGCAGCAGTAATATGGCTTTTCCTTTTCTTCATTGATAGGTACCGTTTCCTGCGGTCTATATAGTGACACAAATCTATATATTCATTAACAGGGTAACATATATCTCCAGTATCGCGTGGCAAGCTCATTTACAACTCCGAGCCTTCAAGGCTTCAACTAGCCACGACCATCAAACGGTAAGAAACACTCTCCAAGCCTGCGTGTCTTGCATCTCCATCGTCCATTCCCCTCCGCCACGATGGCCTTGATCACCAGGAATACCGCCACACGCCTCCCTCTTCTCCTAGCCCAGAGTCGCGCCGCCGCGCTCTCTCTCCACACCACCGTCCCCTCCCTTTACCCCGAAACCGCACCCACCCCTTACGCTCAGGCGCCGCCCCCATCCACCTCTTCCCCCACCGGCCTTCCGAAGGCCGCGGAGTACGTGATTTCCAAAGTGGATGACCTCATGAACTGGGCCCGCCGCGGATCTCTCTGGCCCATGACTTTCGGCCTGGCTTGCTGTGCCGTCGAGATGATGCATACCGGAGCTGCTCGCTACGATCTGGACAGATTTGGTATCATCTTCAGACCTAGCCCTCGCCAATCTGATTGTATGATTGTCGCCGGTACCCTCACCAACAAAATGGCCCCTGCCCTTCGCAAGTAAGCCACAGTAATCGATTTGTGGTCGAATTTTGATGACTGTATTCCAACAATATATTCATTTTTATTATTGCCTACACTAAAATTTGTTGGATTAGGTGCTGTTGTTGCGAGACTAATTTAGCTTCCCGGATAGTGTAATAGCTTATGTATGTCAACTACTTCCTGAGTTTCTATAATTGATGAGGTCAAAAGCTATCAAGCAGCTGTTTTTTGAGGTTTGCAGCTATTGTATCCGGTTAGACATCGAGTTTAATCTTCTTATTGTACTCTAGAATTGTCCATAATTGGTGTGCGGTTTACTAGCCTTATGAAGCTGAGCCTGAGCTAGGTGTATGATATAACTAGGTAAATTAGACTCCTTGTTGATTTCAAGTTATGTGGTCGATGTATGGGTTTAGTTTGTCGATAAATGAAACTTTTAAGGGGTCTAAAAATGATTATGACTGTTTAGGGGTGGAGGTAAAATCAATAATCAAGAGTGTCTGAGTGGGAAACTTGGTATTGGCTAGTTTGTGATTTCAGGTTTTCCTATGATCATGGAAATTTCTGGTGATTGTCTCTGGTTTATTGCAGTTGTCAATAAAAGATACCTACTTATTTGCTTTCACCTCAAGATTCCTAGGGACCTCTTTTTCTATCCTCTTAGCTCAAACTTGCTTTGAAATGCTGGTTGTGTACTTGAGTTTGACCAAGGCTTTTGTTCATGTTACTTGCCCTCCGTGTGTACTTTTGCATAAATATGAAGGGGCTATGTTCTAATATTTCTTTCTGATATTTGTTTACAGGGTCTATGACCAGATGCCTGAGCCAAGGTGGGTTATCTCAATGGGAAGCTGCGCAAACGGTGGTGGATATTATCACTACTCGTACTCAGTTGTCCGTGGTTGTGACAGGATTGTTCCTGTGGACATCTATGTTCCAGGATGCCCACCCACTGCTGAGGCGTTGCTCTATGGACTACTCCAGCTGCAAAAGAAGATCAACAGGCGTAAGGATTTCCTTCACTGGTGGACCAAATAAGTGCAGTTTTGTTTACCCGCTTAGGCTACAATTTGGATTTTATGACCTAATAAATCGAACTTCCTTATTTGTCCATGTTTAAGTGCTGTATGAAGGAAGAGAATATTGATGTTAATTTTGAATACAGATCCTTCCCTTTTGTGGTATTTTGTAATAGTGTTTGTATTGCTGAAGCTGTTATGTGGCTTCTTATGATGTAAAATTTACAATGGTTGAACTCCCTACTGTCTTCTGAGAACTTTCAAGTAAGGAAAGTTGTTTTCGTTGTTTTTCGCAGTTTCCTTGTAGGAGCAGGGTTTTCTGGCTTGATGCCTTATGGATGCACATTTGTAGTACAAGGGCAGGCTGTGGCAGTTGCTGCCTTTGCAATTGTTCTGCAAATAGCAAATTTTAGAAGTTCCTACTCAAAGTGATGTTGTGTATATAACACTCCCTCAACTTACGTTGGATTAACTCTCTTTACTGGCAATGCCTAAGATTTCGCTATTTACAGTCTTCTCATTTTCGAACACCTTGTCATTCCAAGGCAATCGAATTTACACTACACTACCAACTAAAATTTAGAGGACTAATTTTTTAAATACACAGCTGCCATTATATTAGAAACTATAAGGCATACGGCATACGGCATACAGCGTACAGCATACACATGATGGTATAGGCACGATCTCTGATTCTCTTGTATCGAAGCTGAGGGAAAAAAGACCAGAGAAAAGGGAAAATTAGGATTTGGGCCGAGATATTAAGAAGCTCATGGTGATTGTGCTTAACTCCAGCCCAGTTTCGTCCCGGGTACGGACAGGCCCAAAACAGGGATATTAACCACGAGATGAGGACAGTGAAAGAAATCTCCAGTCACGTGACCATCCTCTCACCAGATAAAACCCGTGATCCCATCATTCCTTTCCGTCCCTTACATCACCCAATCAAGCGCGCTCTATCGTTAGGGTTTCATTCTCTTTCCCTCTCTACTCATGGCAGACGAATCACAGTACTCTTCCGGAGCTGACACCGCGCCCACCAACAAGCGCAAATACGATGACCAGACGCCGCCGCCGTCCCCGCCACGCACCCGAACTACCGGCTTCTCTTCCCCTCCTCGCACCCGCACCACCGGCTTCTCCTCCCCCGTCACTTCTCGCTCGCCTCCCCCTCCTCCTGCCTACAACAGCGTGCCGCCTCCTGTTGACGAGATCCAATTAGCTAAACAAAAAGCTCAAGAAATAGCTGCTCGCCTCCTTAGCGGTGCTGGCGCGGATATGAAACGACCTCGCACTGAGAATGGTTCAAATTCGGGCTTCGATTCGTATGAAAGTAAAGGTTACAGCTCCTCTCCCGCTGGTCAATACTCTTCCACTATCTTATCTACCTATTTCCTCGTAGATTTTCGACTATCTTAATTTGTTATTGTGTAATTTTTGGTGTTTTAGATGGGAAGTCTATGATGTCAAACCCTGGTGCTTCGGCAATTCCAGTATCTTATGGTGGTGGCTACAACAGTAGTGGTGGTGGCTACAACAGTAGTGGTGGTGGCTACAACAGTGGTGGTGGTTCTAGCAAGAAGATTGAGGTTCCCAATGGTAGAGTGGGGGTTATTATCGGAAAAGCTGGAGACACTATTAAGTATCTTCAACTTCAATCTGGTGCAAAAATTCAGGTTACTCGAGATATGGATGCCGACCCTAATTCTGCGACAAGGGCGGTTGAGCTCATGGGTGCTCCTGATCAGATTGCAAAGGCTGAACAGCTGATAAATGATGTTCTTGCAGAGGTATATCGCATACTTTGGCTTTGTCATTTAACTTACTGCTTATCATGCGACACAAGTGAACTGTTGGAGGCATACAAATCTTGTTTTTCATCAAGTTCCTCTTGTCATGTGAAAAGTTGTTAATGTCACCTGATCTTCAATATTTGGTGGCCTAGGCTGAAGCAGGGGGTTCAGGAACTGTATCACGAAGGTTTTCAGGACAAGGTGGTTCTGAACATGTAATTTTGAGAGTTCCAAACAACAAGGTATGTATGTGTGTGTGTGTGTGTATAGGTGAATAAATTTCGACCCCATTTTGTTTTGTGGCAATTCTTTACATGTGTGAGATTTCAGGTTGGTTTGGTTATTGGAAAAGGTGGAGAGACCATTAAGAACATGCAAGCTAGAACTGGAGCTAGAATTCAGGTTTGTTTTTGAATTTTAAGCTTCATCTATCACTGTGGTTTGCCGTGCTCTTACTCTTTGAACTTTTTGCAGGTAATACCTTTGCATTTGCCCCCTAATGATCCTGCAACAGAAAGGACTGTTCACATAGAGGGGACCAGTGAGCAGATTGAGGCTGCTAAACAATTGGTTAATGAAGTTATCAGCGAGGTATGCTTAGCATTCACTTTTGCATTGGCCCCAAGAAATCTTTTGAGACGCTTGAACTTGGTCATGCACTTGCATTTTCTGAATTCTTACTTTACAGGCTGTTTTGTTTTCTTTCTTGATTAAATTGTGATCAAGAGCCAACATGATTATGTCTCTTGTCTTGTGAGGCCGCTATTTGTCGTTTTCAAATCATTAGGATAAGTTAAGTTTCCATTATTTGAGTTATTAGATGAAAAGTTGCTGACAGCTTCCGCCTGTGGCTCCACATGTAACATCTCCAGTTTAGCTGGTTGAGATTTGTTCTGCCTTTCATCAGGCTAAAATGTGGAAGTGGAGCAGAGGGTCTGCAGATCTAACCACTTACATAGAGGTTCCTGTCTTGCTTACTGATTCTGCTGGTTTATAGTTTTGAATTAGGAGATCTTGGTATGGTAATTTGCTACTTAAAAAAATATATCGATTATATATTTTTCTCACTTGCCTATGAGAGCTGCATAGATCCTTATAATTTTATTAAGCTCCACTTTAGTTTCTTTATCTGTCTATTGCGGATGGCGGTGGGCATATATGATGAAGCACCTGAAGTTTTAAGTGCCAAGCTTGTGCTGAGCAATTACAATTTTATTAAAGTTATTAGTGCTAAATTGATTTGGATCTTCAGCAAAGCAAGTTCTCATGATTTTTTTTTTGTCTAGGAGGTGAGGCTTTGTAAAGGCTCCTTGAATTCCAATATTTTGGCCTAATATTGTCAATTATCAGTTGTCTCCCAAGTGAATGGTTATTTGATTATAGCTTGTTCTACCACCATATGTGCTTATTAACTGTGCCATGTGACTGATATTGTTGCTGGGACTATTGTAGGGCTTAGTGTTGTTGGACTTTGGTGGCACCAACTTGGATTTCTTCTTGTTGGTGTCTCCCACAGCACAGCCATGGTATGGTTCTGTATCCTATTTTATGATGTTTGGTAAATGATATTGTTGAGGGAAGCTACAAATTTACTTGTGTTGAGGACACAATGTCTTTAGATTGGATTACTTGGTTTTGGAGACTAAGCCTTCTGGATAATTCATTTGTTAAGAATATTCCTTTTAGAATTGCTACTGAGTCTCTAACCTAATGGTGGATATCTCTTGCTGCGTTATATTGTTCTAAGTTTTCTTGAATAGGTTTGATCTTGAATTTCAAAGCTATTCACCCCCATCTTGGAACTGTATGAATTGATGTCACCCTTTATTGTCTCAACTGACCTGGGGTTGGAAGTTGATCACAACTGACATGAGGCAGCTACTTCTGTTGATGAACCGCCTAAAGGAAACAAAAAACTTTATGGAAAAGTATTATAGTTAATTTGTCAGTATTTAGCCCGGTTGAAGATGTTGGTCTGGTAGACAATTTGCTTATCCTTTATATCTTAGCAAGTGTTGCCTCTCATTCAGGTTATTCAAGCCTCCTGATTCATCTCATAAAAGTGGAGTATCTTGTTCTAGTACATGTATTTTAGCCACATTTTCAGTGTTCTATTCTCTTTTATACTGTGCTACTAAGGGTCTCAAGTCGTTGGTTATGTCCATGTATTCCTATAGATGGGCATGGTGCTCCCTCAAGGTTTTTTAACTTGTGAGATCTCCTTATAGTGGTTTTGCTCTGGTTGTAAGTTAATGATGTGGTTGTTATTCCACCTTTAACCCTTATTTGAACTACATGTCTGTTTCTGTAAGTAGATCCTCTTTTTCCCCATAATACAGGTTAGTTATGTTATCCTACTGTGTGGTTGTAACTAACTATCTGTGACTGGAAATGTGGTAGAATCTGTTTTACTATTTTTTTAGCGTGACTTGTAAGTTCATGGATGTCTGAGTTATTAAAAATGCATGTATCATTTTGCTGATTCTATGGATATATTGCATCGGTTAGAAATTTGGCTTGTTAATGGACTGTGCTCCCCTGAATTGAATATAAACTCTTCGCCAGCTTGTGGTAGTAGGCTGGTACATTTCTTGCTTTTTTTGGTAGAGCTTGTATAGTACTTCTGGTTGTTTTTGTACCTATTTACTTCAAGTTGGGAGAGGTTGGGCATCTGCTGGAGTAACTCAATTCCTTCATCTGAGTACGGTATGTAGGCATTCATACCCCTTCTGATAAAGAGTATGAAATCCATTATCCCTATGTTGGACATCTTTTTATTTATCATGTTGTTTTTATTTGCATGCTTGTACTTAGTGGTCTACTTGTTTCTCTATTTAGTTGTGCATATTCTTGTGCTTTTGCTATACATGCGTATGTACCATTACTTGTGGGAAGTTTCAACCATATGGCATGCTTTCTGTGCCATATTGGTCCATGTGTGTTCACATTTGGTTATTTTGGATCAAAAAATTTGGTGCAGAATCGTGCCAGGAACCAATCAATGGGTGGAGGATATTCTCAGCAAGGATATCAAGCACGCCCTCCTTCAAATTGGAGTCAAACTGGAGGTCCTCAGATGCAGCAACCTGGTTATGGCTACATGCAGCATGGTGGTTATCCTGCTCCATCACCTCAGTATGGCCAACCTCCCTATGGAGGTTATCCACCCCAACAGACATCTGGTGGATATCCCTCTGGCTGGGATCAGTCAGGAAATCAGCAGACTAGTCAGGGTTATGATTACTATGGTCAGCCTCCTTCACAGCAACAACCAACAGCTGGTTCTGGTGGTGGTGGTGGTGGTGCTGCTGCTCCTGCTCCTGCTCCAGCAGATAACAGTGGGTATTATGGTCAGGCTCCTGTTTCTGGTTATGGCCAACAGGGGCAGGGTTATGGTCAAGATGGCTATGGAGGGTATCCTGGCTATGCTCAGCAACCACCATATGATCAACAACAAGGTTATGGTTCTGCTCCCAGCTATGGTGGTGCGGCCAACCCAACTCAAGAAGGACAAACTCCATCCTATGGAGCTCAAGGGGAGTCAGGTCAAGCACAAAGTCAGCCTTCTGCTGCTGGCCCTCAAGGTTATTCTACTGGTCAACAGCCAAGCCCAAACCCAGCTAATTATCCTGCTCAGGGAACTTCTCAGCCAGGTTACGGTGTGCCCCCTACTTCCCAAGCTGGCTACGGGACTCAGCCACCTGCGCAGTATGGATCTGGCTATGGGACACCACAAGCGCAGAAGCCTCCAGCAAACCCTACCGCGTACGGCCAGACTCAACAGTCACCCAGCACCCCTGGAAGCTATACCCAACCTGCTGCGCAGCCTGGATATCCTCAGTCCCAACCACCAACCTCTGGCTATGGTCAACCAGATTCTGCCGCACAGCGTCCTCCAGCATCCGCTTATGGCGCCACAGCAGCTCAGCCAGGGTATGGTGCTCCTCCTCCTTATGGCGCACCACCAGCTGCTGGACAAGCAGCAGGTTATGGGCAAGCTCCACCACCTCAGAACACCTCTTATGGAGGCAGTGGTGGTGGATACTGACAGCCTGCAGAAGAAGCATATTCTGCCAATGGCAGCTCCGAAAGCAGTGCTCGTTGGTTTTGAGTATATGTTCATTTTGGTTCTGGTTTGGTGTGTTAGAATTGTTTAGTGTGTTAGTCAGGTTTTGTAGTGTAAAGATTGTTTTATTTAGTAGTTGGGATTCGTATGCTAAATCTTTGAGTTTTACAATTGGCTGTTGCAAGTTCCTTATCTATACTCTGCTACTATCGTACTTGTTTTATTAATATGATCTGAGCCTACCTTCTTCGTTATGTTATGTCCTTTTTGTCAAAAAGTTCTTTGATTAAAGTGCAAAGCAAACTGTTGCCGTTTTGGCTTTGAGTCTCAGATGAAGTGAAGCCATAAATAAAGAAGAAAAAGATAGATCAAACTAAGATCTAAGTTGACGAAAGTGACAAAAATATCTATTCTTATCCCAACACCTCCACTTTCTTGAAACCTGCATCGCTGCTTTGTGGAAAGGTTTTAGTAGTCGCCACCTGCACGAATGAAAGAGACACGTGGCAGCATTATACTAGACAGTAGACACCCTAAGAAATTGGATCGTATACAATGATTCCACCAATTTTTTCGCTGCAGGTTTTCGAAGAGACTAAAACCCTCAACCGCTAGAACTAGAAGTAGAACCCTACATAGATCTATCCTCTCCTCTCTCCCTCTTCCACTCATCTCCGACACTAGTAGAGAGATATAGAATACAAGGTATTGCAGTCTTCCTTTCGTCGTTTAGTATTTATCAATTTCCCTTCCTTTTCTGTGCAATTGATCACTTACTAGGTTTGCAACTTGAAAACAAGTGTTTTGGGCATTAGCTGTGTTTTGATTGATACGCACAAGTCCGGTGCATTTGAGTTCGGCGTAAAATTAGGTTGAATTTTGGATTTAGTCAAGATATTAAGCTGTTTGAATCACAATGGATTTTGCATGTGTAGATAGGTAGGCCGTAGTTGGAATATCTAAATCAGCGTCACTAAACCCATTTGTTGAACCTATTGGCAAAGGATGTCTTATTTTATGGGTTTTTGGAGTAAACTTCTCCAGAGCTTTACCTATTTCTGAAATAATTGCTGAGATTGAGTTGTCAATTGTGATGTGATTGATCTCCTTGATGAGTAGGAACTAGCTACAATAGCGTGACCTGCTAATGCTTGAAATATGGTGACCTTGGGTGGATCATTCCTTGGGTGGATTTGTTGGGAATATTGGGTTAAATGGAAAGAATGATAATTTGGTTTTGAGTCACGAGAAATATCGCTTTCCTTAAGACAATATTTACCCCCACTCGTATCGAGTTTGCTAATAGGTTCCCAGTAAATTGCCTCCCAGGATATAACAAAACCAATGAATTCTGCAGATAGCAATTCTGAAGAATTCTGAATTTCTCGAATGATTCGAATGAATCAATTTACTGATTTTGCTTTCTATATATAGATTACGAAAAGGTCTAAAAAGAAGAGTTATAACTCTTCGGTCTGTTGTGTCCGTTCCAACAGTTGCGTCTATTTCAACTATTGTGTTCGTTCCAACAGTTGTATCTGCACCAAGCGTTGTGTCCGTTCCAACAGTTGCGTTTGCACCAACCGTTGTGTCCGTTCCAACAGTTGCGTCTGCACCAACCGTTGTGTCCGTTCCAACAGTTGCGTATGCACCAACCATTGTGTCAGTTCCAACAGTTGCGTCTGCACCAACCGTTGTGTCCGTTCCAACAGTTGTATCTGTTTATATTTCCTCACACTTTTCAATTGCCTTTCCAATACCCATTACAACACACAAACACTTATATAATATACTATAAATCCAACAATCCCCACTAGGAAAATATTACAACCTACTGATTTATATGTATATATATAACATTCCCACACTAGGTTGTAATGTCACTGCAAACCAGATCACTTTTGATATCACTATGCATAAAAGAAGGTATCTTTCGACTTAAACCATTCCTTAGTGAACTTATCTCAAAGTCTTAAGAGAATTAACGGTGGCCTAAGCTTAAACCAAAATTCTTTGTCCTAAGACCGGAGACAAGCCACACATAGAGGTATCTGAATTTTTGAAAAATTCACACTTTTTAGCACTGCTATGGCCATGTGCTTTCGTCCCGGTTTCATGAACATTTACATAAGTAAACCCAAACTTATGTTAAAGCGGCACCACTTTTATGTTCATATAGGTGAAGTTCCATTAATGTCCCCGTTACCAAGACATATCACCTGATTTGTTTTGAACTTCATTAAGAGTATAACTCATCCTTCTCAATCGTAACTGTCAGCACTAATCCATTCTGGATGAGACTTTATTTCAAATAGTGCTTTTCCTAACCACGTATTAGTAACTTGTTATTGCCCTTTAAACCTTGGTCAGTAGATGCAATCTAAAGTAGGGTTGGGTTCCATTATTAGTGATTCTCTTAAAAGGGTTTTAGTCCCATCCCTATGGATGTTGTTCTTACCAAGTCTCTAGATAAACTCTTGGTAAAAGGATCTGCCAAGTTTCTGCTTGACCGAACGTAGACAATAGTTATGACTCCATCAACTATTAGTTGTCTAACGTACTCATGCCTAAGGCTAATGTGTCTAGACTTTCCATTATAGATTTTATTGTATGCTCTTGACATAGTGGCTTCACTATCACAATACAAGGAAATGGCTCCCACCGGTTGTGGCCACAACTCTATATCCAATAACATGTTTCTCAGCCATTCTGCTTCCTTGCATGCCGCATTTAGCGCTATGAATTCAGATTCCATCGTGGAATGTGAAATAACGGTCTGTTTCCTAGAGGACCAAGATATGACTCCTCCACCAAGAGTAAAGACCCAACCAAATGTGGACAAGTTATCACTTGCACTAGTAATCCAACTAGCATTCGTGTACCCTTCAAGTACAGCCGGAAACTTAGAATAGGAAAGTCCAAGATTAATTGTTTTCTTTAAATATCCAAGGACTCTTCCAATTGCTTTCCATTGTTCTATACCAGGATTACTAGTGGAACGAGAAAGTTTGCACACAGCAAACGCTATGTCTGGTCTTGTACAATGCATGGCATACATCATGCTTCCGATAGCACTGGCATACTCGAGTTGTGCTATCGCTCTTCCAGACTTATTTGCAAGTTTAACACTAGGATCATAAGGTGTGTTTGCTTCTTTAATCTCTAAGTGATTAAATCTTTGAAGCACTTTCTCAATATAATGAGACTGACACAATACAAAACCATCGCCTTGCCTCTTTACTTTTATTCCCAAAATAGTATCAACCTTGTTAAGGTCTTTCATTTTAAATACCGAAGTTAAGTACCTTTTGGTTTCATTCACACCTTTCATATTAGTCCCAAAAATCAGCATGTCATCCACATAAAGACAAACAATGACTCCATATTCACTTGTGAATTTAGAGTATATACATTTGTAGGCACCATTGTGCTTAAATCCGTTAGATAGTATAATAGAGTCAAAATTTTCATGCCATTGTTTTGGGGCTTGTTTCAAGCCATATAAAGACTTAACCAACTTGCACACTTTTCTCTCTTGTCCAGGTAGAACAAATCCCTCGGGTTGTTCCATATACACTTCTTCCTATAATTATTCCAACTTGGTGGCAGTTTTGCAATAATTGCACCAATTTGGAATGATTTAGGAACATTAATGTTGAGATCACGAAGTTGATTGACCAGAATTGAAATTTCATGCATTTGGTCCAGAACAGACAAACTATCAACCATTTTAAATTTCATGTATTTCAGAATGATGAATTTGTTCGTACCTATTTTCTCAGTTTTGTACTTTGCCTCCAAAGCATTCCAGATTTCACGCGGTGACTTTGTAGCGATAAACAGATCATACAACCGATCAGACAGAGTGTTCAGAATGTGTCCCCTACAAACCAATTCGTCATCATCACGCTTTTTCTTCGCGGCCTTTTGTGCATCAGTATCATTCTCACCCGGTTCCAGCAGTGGGTCTTCTTCCAGAACATAGAAAATCTTGAGAGTAGTCAGGAAAAACTTCATCTTATCCTGCCAACGAGTGAAATTTGTTCCATCGAACCTGTCCAGTTTCACGAAGTCTTGATTCATGAAGTTGAAAGCGGTTGTTCCTTCCATTGTCGAATATTGTCTTAAGATTGTTCGAAATATTGGGTTAAATGGAAAGAATGATAATCTGGTTTTGAGTCACGAGAAATATCGCTTTCCTTAAGACAATATTTGCCCCCACTCGTATCGAGTTTGCTAATAGGTTCCCAGCAAATTGCCTCCCAGGATATAACAAAACCAATGAATTCTGCAGATAGCAATTCTGAAGAATTCTGAATTTCTCGAATGATTCGAATGAATCAATTTACTGATTTTGCGTTCTATATATAGATTACGAAAAGGTCTGAAAAGAAGAGTTATAACTCTTCGGTCTGTTGTGTCCGTTCCAACAGTTGCGTCTATTCCAACTATTGTGTTCGTTCCAACAGTTGCGTCTGCACCAACCGTTGTGTCCGTTCCAACAGTTGTATCTGCACCAACCGTTGTGTCCGTTCCAACAGTTGCGTCTGCACCAACCGTTGTGTCCGTTCCAACAGTTGTATCTGCACCAACCGTTGTGTCCGTTCCAACAGTTGTATCTGTTTATATTTCATCACACTTTTCAATTGCCTTTCCAATACCCATTACAACACACAAACACTTATATAATATACTATAAATCCAACAATTCCCCACTAGGTTGTAATATTTTCACATTACAACCTATTGATTTATATGTATATATATAACAGGATCAATGTTGTTGTTTAAGATAAAATTTGCAAGAGCTGCTTGGGTTTGTTGTCTATTTGCTGCAATAATCATTTGGTCTATTTCGTTGAATGATGTAAGCCAATTCCAGAAAATTTTCTAGTTATATAAAGGATCATTGTCGCTCGACTTGTCCCCTCACCCCCCTGAGCTGAGCAGCATGTACCTCCCTTTTCCAGTGGGCATATGAACATTGTAAGGTTTTGTTCATTTTCGCTGTCGTGCTCAGTCGATTTTACAGTTGTAACCTGACTGTAGTGAAAGTTGATTCTCAGGTTTTCTATCCAATATACCTTACTTGAATTAACCTCTATGTTGTGCACTCCACTCCACTAGTCTTTTCTACGTTAGTGTGCTCTTACATCCTCTGTTTGATAGCCTGATGACTTTTTGCATGTTTTTGAGTTTTTCCTGCATGTAAAACAGTATTCATGGGAGTAACGAAGCACTCTGGAAGGAGCTTGATCATGTCAAGCAGATGGCGAACAACAGGAAAAACCTGAAGGTTGAGGAGGTTGGTGTTGCCGCTCTGTTTGGGCTGGAACCAGGGGCGGAGCTACCCTAAGACCAGAGGGGGCCACGACCCCCCCCCCAAACTTTTTAATATATGGCCATGGCCCCTCCGACCCCATATTCCCTCTACTTTTTATTTTTCTTACATTAAATTGCAGCAAACAAAACAAATAAATTAATATTAATTTATTAAAAAAAAATGCAAAGAAAGGGGAGAGGACAGAGGAGCTCTCCTTCTTCAGCCCGTTCCCCATCATTTTCATCAAATCAATTTCTCTCAATTAACCATTCTAATCATCTCCAAACTCCATAAAAATTAAAATTTCATCTCCTTATTCCCCTCTTAACTAAACCCTGTCATCTATTTCAATCAAAACTACCAAAATTATTTGAAATCCGAAAATCCCAAATCTAACCTAAACCCCAAAACTTTAAATTTCCCAAACCTTCTTGATCTTGTTCGAATCTTGCTGCTGAGGAGTCACAAAAACGAGTTGGCCGCCACTAAATAATGTTGAGAAACTTTTGACACTCAGTTTAGCATTGAATCCAAATGACGACTACAAATCCTTTAACTTTGAGGATATTTGTAAGCTTGCTGAAAAGTTTTATCCTCTTGATTTTAGTGAGCAAGAAATGATAAGTCTCAAATATCAATTACAACATTTTGAGTTTGAGACACAGAATCATCCTAAGTTACGAGGTCTGTCATGTCTTTCAGAATTATGTCAAGTGTTTGCAGAAACAAAGATGCCAAAGATGTTCTATCTTATTGATAGAATGATTCGTCTGATTTTAACTCTTCCAGTATCTACAGCAACGGGTGAACGTGCATTTTCAGCAATGAAAATTGTTAAAACCAGGCTTCAGACCAAAATGGAAGATGAATTTCTCGCAGATAACTTGGTGGTTTATATTGAAAAAGAAATTGCCGAGACTTTCAGTACAGACTCGATATTAGATGGATTTGTTGATTTGAAAAAACGTCGGGTACAATTCAGGTAATTTAATTAATTATATTATATATATTAAATTTATTACTATAATAATTATTGATTTTACAGATAATTTTTTTAATATCGCCACCCAAGTATTGAAGTCTGGCTCCGCCCCTGGCTGGAACCCTTTGCATGTGCTAAGCACCACAGCAAGGAAGTTGTCCATACAATCTCAAATGGATGAAGAAGCTTCAATCATTTTGTTGGTTATTTACCATGAACAATAGATCTAAACTTGCTATTTGATTTGGCATAATTGAAATTAAGACTCAATTACGAAAAACCTATTTTGTCCCTATTCCTTTCTGTTTCTTTCATTATTGTTGAGACTCCGGTGCTTGCCATTTTGATTCCCTGGAAATAAATGATGCAAAATAATACTAAAAGCGTAGTAACTGCAATGAGATGAAAAGGTAAAATAATCATTCACTAATCTGGACAACAGCGACAAAGTTCCAAAGATAGTCGTTGAAGAAAAAAAGATTGCTCTTAGTTTCTCACATCAAAAGCTCAAAACTGATGCAAGTCTAAGCATCAGTTTCAATGGGGCGATTTCATCATCACAATCTTTTTTACTAGTTCTCACAGCTCGTCCCTCACTGATTCTTGCTCAGCAGCCTTTTCTTTAGCTGGAGCTTGCTCGGCGACCGTATCCCGGTGGCTCTCGATGAAATCAATGATAGCTTCTTTCGTCAATTTTCCTCCATACCTCACCATCTTTCCACTTGCTCGCTTGAAGTACATCTCTCCAGACTTTTTAACTTCAAAAATCTCTTTTGGATGGTCATTTTCAACCGCATGCTGTATTGATTGACAGAAGCAAAATCATGTCAAGATACAACTTAGACCAAGTTGACAAAAGGTAGCTAAATTCCACAAGAGACTGACTATATAGAGACTAACTATAGGATTGAGATCGAATTTCAAGAGCACTGAACAACATCGCCGAGCTTAACTAAAGATCTACTGGACTAAAAGCACTCTAGTTCATTCCATAACCAAAATTCAATCAAGGACCTATCCTTATACTGTCATGGAGTAACATGTAATATAGCCATTATACAATCAGGCATATCTAGAAACACTTACGATTTTGGAGATGACCACATCAGGAACATTTTGATATTCGATGGCAATTGCGTCCAAGATTGGAGCAAAGTTTTTGTAGCCCGCATCCCAAGGAGTGTAGAACGCCAAAAGAACTGCACAGCAGAAATGCAGACATTAGATGAAGCCTAGAACATGCCATCTACATTCAGTGGGTGCTAGCATTAACTAGGTAAGATCCTCCTTGACAAATTACCAAGGAGACATCAAGTCCATAAACCAATGCACATGATATTGCATGTTGATTCAACGAAATACAGAAAAAAGGAAACAAAACATCACAAATATACAATTGGACAACGCACCATTCTTTTCAGACTTTAACACCATATCTTGGATTGTATCACCAACAACAACTTTCAAAGGTTCATCGTTAGCCTCAGGGATGGGTTCAGATTTTAGGTATCGTGGCAGTTTTCCCTCCTGTAGTGGACACAAGTCATAAGTGATCAGGAACGGAGAAGAAACTCCAGTATAGGATCAAAGAGAAGCCCCTGAACAAAATTATAGACCGAAATGGTCTCAATCCTCCAATCCTACTACTATGGAGGAAAACTGGACTTTCCATGAACCAACGTATACCTCGAGAATTCAGTATGCATATCAGGACACCATGTTACCTTGTACGCCTCCAGCCAAGAAGCAAGGTGATCAGGCTCCAAGTGTGGTTTCAGGTACTTGTTGTCACTCTCATCCAGTATGAGGATGACTGGCAATTGATCTACTTTAATCCCATAAGCCTGTTCATCCATACCACTAAAAATATTTCTCATCTTAAAAAGAAATATTGCATAAAAAAATACTGTATAACTGAATATGGAAACCGCAAGACCACATACCTTGAAGAAACCTTCTGAAATCTCAGCATCTCCCAACAAAAAGACTATGCCATCTCCTTTGTGCTGCTGAGCAACTTCTTGATATTTACTTTTCAAGGTGTCAATACCTTCACTACTGAAGTCTGCAAACAACATCGCCTGCAAAATTTATAAAGTTAAAAGGTTTGAGCTTCAATAAATTGATTAGGACTGCAACATTCATAAAGAACATGCCCAGAATGATTTTAATGGAATTTCTAAACTTGCAAAAAAGAGAGCAGCATCAGAACTGTCTGTTCATACCTTAGAACCTGGACTACGGACAAATTTGGTGACGAAAAGCATATTGCCCGGGTCCTTATCGTAAGGAGTAACAGTGGGTGTGCTATGCACATCGATAAAGTTCATAAGAGCTTGTGAGTCAAAATCCTGCAGTAAGCATTCAATTTGATGTTGACAGAATCAGTAATGCGTAGAAATGTCAAATAAATCGAAGAGATTAAAACACTCCAGAACATATGATAATACCTTAGTATCAGCAAAAAGTTCATCAAAGGGCTTGAACAGCCGAACGAGGGGACCAGTCACAGATGAATCTCCACGCGGAAGGAATTTAGCATCAGATGTATGGCCAAATGCGTAGTCAATGCGCAAATTTTCAGACAAAGTGATGAAGATCTCAAACTCCTTTCCAGAGAACTCCGGGAACACCCCAATCTGCCATCATTATTCAAAGAAACAAAATCAAATGGATTAAAACTCAGCATGAAAACTGAAGATACACAAAAGAAATGAGAACTAAATCAATAAGTTTCAACTAACCACCCTGAGCGAGTCAATACTACGTATCTTGTGTTTAGCGTGCACCTACTAATCTAATCAAGTGCAGCGAAATCCTGAACTTACAAGAACGATTTTGTTGGCATCAATGAGGTTGGTAGCATCTTCAGGGTATTTGATTTCGGTGGAAGCGGGACCTCTGTGTTTCTTGAGATAGGGAACAAGTTCTTCAGGTTGCATGGGGCCTTTCAAGTCAAGAAGAACTTTGCCTCCTTTTGCAAAGATTTTGAGAGTTGGGTACTTTTTAATTGCAAATTTGGTGGCAATCTCCTTGTTGTTTTCATCATCAACGTCTAGTTTGGCCAAAACAATTGGTGGGTCGTGATTTTGCAATAGAGTTGCAGCCTCCTCATACTGCAAAATCGATCAAACAAACAAATACCAACAAATGAATATGAAAAAATAAATCTGTTGTTGTGAGTTAAATTAGTTAAATATTAATAACATCAGCTAATATTAAAGAAAAAAAGCATAATGCTAAACAACTCACCCAGATAGCTCACCTCACTAGGTCAATCCTGCTTATGCCACGTCAAACGAAAATTACAAAACTGCCATTGATTGGCCTAGTGAGCTATCTCAGTGAGCTATCTGGATGAGCTGTTTAGGATTACTCAAGAAAAAATTCACATTACCTTGGGAGCGTATGCCGTACAACCGCCACACCTATGTACCAAGAAGAAAAGAAAGAAGTCAACGTTTTTGTACCGAAATGGAACCAACAAGAATCAGATTTCTTCAATTTCTCAAACATGTAACGGCAAAGTTATTACGAACAACACGTCAGGAAATGGCTTTTTGCAGAAAGCTTTTTTTTTTCTTTTGGTAAAAAGT
The DNA here is from genome assembly GCA_963691705.1 of Viola odorata. Classification (NCBI taxonomy): domain Eukaryota; kingdom Viridiplantae; phylum Streptophyta; class Magnoliopsida; order Malpighiales; family Violaceae; genus Viola; species Viola odorata. The sequence goes on from OY829545.1 coordinate 17,943,931, forward strand.
TACAAAATAATATCTACTTGTGGTAATAATATATCATCAGAAAAAGAAAAATTACTATACAAGTGGTTAATCACTACTACTAATTACTAACTACTAAGTTTGAGCTGAGTAGTAGATTAGAGATTAGTACCAAGGAGCGTAGAATTCGACGAGGACGAAGTCGGAGTTGAGAATATAGTCGGTGAAGTTGGAATGGTCCAATGTCACCACAACCTCGCCGTGTCCGTCGCCGGAAGCTGCCGCAAATATCACACCAAACACGACCAACAAAAAACCAAATGCCAAACTTCTGGACGCCATTTTACTAGAGCACACCACCGTACTCTTCCTTTACCTAATTGATACTACTAGTATTAGCAAGTTTATTTTTCTTAGCTGGAGAGTACAGAGTACTGGGCATTTTTATACAGCGAAGCTACGACTTGATGAAAGAGGAGAGAGAAACCACCAGACCCTGAGCATGCAACACGTGCTCGTTTATTTTATTTTGTCCTGACCACCGATTGTTGAAAGTTGAAACTCTTTTTTTTTTTTACAGGCGGTTGTTGAAAGTTGAAACTCTACTCGCTCTGTAATTCGTTAGCATTCCACGTGGAGTTTCCTCATTGGCCATACAACGTCACTGAGATCAGATGGTGATGGTACGCCACGTAGCTACGCACATTTTCTATTGGTCCCCCCTCAATAAGTGGCCATATACTTTTTATTCATGATCACAAGGATATTAAATCCTATCCCGATGACACTCTACAGAAATTTGAGCAAGCTTGTAATAATAAATTAATAATGAGACGACAAAATTTATAACATTTGTCATTTAACATTTGCTTTAACAAAATTAATTATCCAATATTTATACCGTTAGATATATTAATATCTAATATTCATATACTTTAATACTGTCGTAAGAAATAATCATATCAAGTGTCATAAAAAAATATAATTATAAATTAGACTACAATTAAGAGAATAAATTTATATAATAGATATTTTTTATTTAAATTTAAGGTATTTACATTTTAATATTATTATTTATTTAAGTCAATTTTTTTAAAATTAAAGATTTAAAATGTATCATTCCATGAGTATATCTAATTATCTAGTGTATTGTCCAATGATAATTTTAAAGTTCTAAATCTAAGTGATCTAATTTTATCATTCCATAAAGCACGATTATACTTAAAAATATTATGTTAAGCTCGTATGTATTCTATTAAGCTATTATTTATAAATAGGTAAATAAAAGCTTGATTTAAAATTAAAAAAAAATTTAATACAGGTAAAAAACGTAACCATCCCTAATAGAACTAGAAAAAATAAAACCGAACCGTAAATTTCCAGTTCGATTAAATTCCCTCCGAAAAACCGGACCAAACCGGCCCGTGTACACTCCTAGCCAAAAGAAAACCTATAAGCAAGGGGGTATTCATTCATGGTATTTTTCCGTAATAATCTAGCAATTCCTACAGCAACTCGAACTTTATTCTTCTATCTAGATCAGCGCCTATATGGGGTGAAAGTTTTTTCATCCACTCTTTTTACAAGAGATTGTTCTTGAATGCATGGATCGCTTTTGGCGAAAAGAGTAAAAGAAATGCTAATACTGAACCAAAGAGCATTTTAACAGCATAGCTCACGGGGTCAAAGTCAGCTTCTTCTTTCGTGTTTGATGGTGATGACATGGCTTTTGCTGATGGTAGGGCTTCTATCACTGCATCTGCTAGATCAGTAATGAAGGACGACGTGAGGCCCAAAGCAGGTACCCGGCCCCAGTTCTCGACGCCAGATTGGAGAGCCAATTCCTTGTACTCCATGTCAATCTCTTCAAGAGTCTCAATGTGTTCACTCACAAAGCTGAGAATAAAAACTTAAGTCAGAAATAAGAGCTAATACAAGATTAACATTTTGCACATGTGCATAGCTGGAATCTGTCCACTTAAAGACATTACAAAACAGCTTGTGTTGTAAATGTAGTATGTGCATCCATCCAACTAAACTTTAACTAAATCCAGAAAAACAGAGTTTGAACCATCAATCACCCACCTGACTGGGACAGCTAGGAGACTTTTTACACCTTTCTGGCCAAGCTCAACAAGAACTTCATCTGTATAAGGCTTCAGCCACTGCACAGGCCCAACTCGACTCTATCCAAAGAAAGAAAATGATAAATCATCAAATTGTAATCCAAGAAATGACAATAAAGGAGAATGGCAAACACGTTACATAGAATGGGTGAGTAATATATAGACAACACACAAAATAGCTCTTATAACCAAACTTAGCAGAACACCAGAAGCAAACCAACCTGGTAAGCAAGAGTATGATCATTGTTAACTCCTCTAGTTTTCAGCTCCTGCATGATGAAATAAATGCACTCCTCCATCTGATCTCTATAAGGATCTCCTGCATCCTCCACGTAACTCACTGGCACTCCATGGGCACTAAAGAATAGCATGACCTAAAATTCCATAGAAACCAAAGAGAACCATCTCAAAACCTGATTAACAAGCCGGATAGATTATCTCAAAACACCATCAGGTTGTGCATAGCAAAATAGTGCAGTATAAATTCATGCAATTTTGAACTCACCTCCTCAGGCTTAGCAAATTTCTCTAATTCTTTCTCAATCAGATCAGCCATAGATCTGATATATCCTGCTCGTTGATACCATGACTGTATAATGGCAACAGGCATTCTTGATAGGTAGGAGTCTTCCCTGAAAATTCATGCACACCAAGGGAGATTGACAAAGTGAAAAGTCTTATTCCATTTGCTGTGAACTAATGGACAGAAATTAGTTAGAAAAAAAACCTAAATATGTCCTGGAGAACACGAACGCTTGATCCAGTTGTGGAGATGGAGAATTGTGGATAAAGTGGCAGCACAACAAGCCTTGTTATCCTATCCCTCTTGATCTGTCAGATAAAACAACAGAAAGTTTAAGCAAGATTGACACCAAAACTAGTTACTCACAATAAGATAATGGAAAAAGACTACGGTATTTGTTTTTTCACCTGTTCAACTGCCTCCTCTGTGAATGGGTACCAGTACCGCATCCCCACGTAGACATTCGCAGGGACTTCCTTCGCTTGTAAGGCCATTTTTATTGCTTCCGCCTTCAATAAAATTCTCAAAAGTGTAAATGCTCGCCACAAAATGCATACACATATCACATCCTGCAATAATCACATAAATGGAGAAAAGCCAATGCCAGCGAAACAAGAATTCTACCTGGTCATCTGTTATCTTACGCAGAGGTGAGCCACCTCCTATAGCAGCATACCCTTCTTTACTTTTAGGAGCGCGGAGCACAGAAATCAGTTTCGCCAATGGTCTCTGAAGAAATGTAAACAGCCTAGGCAGTCGTATAATATCCTGCGGTATTTTACAATTTCTGTAAATGTAAGCATGATTAAACATCATTTAGCAAACCATAAACAAACCAGTTAGCAATACAGAAGCAGGCGTACCGGATCAGCAAACAAATTGTACAAAAATGGCTGAACATCATTAAGAGTTTCTGGCCCTCCTAGGTTAAGAAGCAGCACGCCAAGTTTCTCTTCAGTGACATGGTCTTGTGAATGATGATGTTCAACAAAACTTTCACCATAAGTGCATACACCAGCGGCAGCGGCACAAGATGTTTTCCCAATTGGACTTCTATCAGCTAAACTAGAACTCGAAACCGAAAGCCCTTGAGCAGAAGGGTTATCAAAATCACGTAATTCTCCATTTGATCGGCAAGAAACAGACACAACTGATCTTGCTCGAGGGCGAGATCTGTAAATAAAAACACGTTGAATCAAATTGACGCCAAATATGCACCCAATTGGTTGAGCTTTGAATTGAGAGGAATTGAAATGACTTAACCAAAAAGAAATGTTCTTGTTACCTTGGGAATTCGTGATCGGAAACGGAGAGCTTCAACGATGGAAGCCGGCCACCACACAACGACGTCGCTTCCATGATCTCTCGACTGACTACAACTTAAACGAAAACAGGAGTAGTTGGAAGCTGAAGAAAGACGGAAATCGATGAATTTTGATAATAATCCTCTTTTTTGGTGGATTAGGCCGTGTTTGGTTTGTTTTGTTTGGTTGGGTTAGGTCGGTTATGTAAAGTAGGCATTTAAAAATCAACAAATTCCAAAGACGAAAGTGTCAAACTTGCCAACAACCCGTCTTTACTGTTTGCTGGTTCCTGGGAATGTGAGAGACGACTTAGAACGACACCGTTTAGGTAACTCCCCAAAACGACGTCATAAGAGTGAAAAGGAAAAGAAAATTGATTCTCTGCCTACCCTTCACGGTACGGTACTCTGTCGCACATGAATTGTGTCCATGATGGTAATTTCAGCACGTAGGGTTTTTCTAAATCCCGCTATATAAATCACTCGTTAGAACATCTCAACCAAACCCAAGTCTGCACTTGCTTGACCGATCTGCAAATTTGTCTCCTTCTTCATTTCTGTTCTTTCACTTGTGCTTTTGTTTCTTCAGATTTTTATTTTCATGGTTAGGAGGAGAGCATGATTTTTTTCTCTCATGCTTTGTTGGTTTTTAGGAAAAGGAAAAATTTAATGTGACTGGGCTCTATATCACGAGTCAACAGCAGGCGTGGATTTCTATGGCGACCTGACTGCCGCTTAGAGCCGATAGTAATTTTACCGGTTGAAGATCCTTGAAACTCAACCGCCATTGTTTCGAGATACAATAACTTGGTTATACCTCAATATAATTATTTTTTTCAAAAAGAAAATGATTTTATTGGTTGTTTTTGGTTTGATTGTGATTATTGTGGCACCAAGTCAGACACGGGTGTTTGTCGATTGATGTAGACGCGCATTCACCTTTTGCATTGTGCCAAAACTCCGGCTGCTTCACGATTGGAGGAAAGATTTCAATCATCATGCTTTCCTTCAAATTCTAAGCAGCTATATTCAAAAAAAAATCTTCCTTCATTTCCAGCAAGTTCTTATTTTCCATCTCATTTGATTTTCCTTCTACCTTCCATTTTTAATTTTTGATTTTTAAGTGTCGTCTCTCTTTTAAGTTTCTCTTTTTCCCTGTTTATTCCTTTGGTTTACTAATGGGAGAATTCGCCTGCGCTTCAGCCCCAAAACTGATAACACCTTGCGAAGCGAACAAGCTAGAACTTGAAGGGAGTTGGGATTAGGACTATTGAATAAATTTCATAATGAATCTGTATTCTTGGACCAAAATAAGAAACCATTAGGGAGTGAAAAAAGACAAGTAGCCAACTAGTGTACCATTTGGACGCCAGTTTAGACACATTTTAATCGTTCCATGAAATCATTTTTTCATGAATTTTAAGTTGAAACCCAGTGAGCGAGCACACATCATCGATACCCATAAAGCAAAGTTCTAAATCATTCGGCCAAAGAAGAACAGAGCATTTGGTTCTCACTTTCCAAAAACTCATTAAAATTATCTATTCCGCTAATGACCATACAAGACTTGAGTTACACAAGGCATTTTACTCAAACTTTGTAGACTGACAGGAACCTCACTAAAGACTACGAGTAGCATACCGTATGCCAAATCCTCTTCCATCGACAACTTTTAATTTGTGTATTTCAGAACACTTCTCATACTCCAGGTAAGGGGAACTGGGTCGCAAAGCCCTCGACTTTCCGTTGGAGATTTGACAGTATATCAATCAAAGGGAAATCTGAGGAAGTAACAAACTTCAAGAAATCTTGAAGCTTCGAACCAGGAACCACCTTTTTAGCTTCGAGAGTTATTTGCACTCCCTCATGAATCAAGTCAGCAATTGCTTCGAATTCTTTCTCTCTAAATCCTCTAGTTGTCATGGCAGGCGATCCAATTCGAATCCCCCCTGGCACTAGGGCGCTCTTGTCACCTATTAGAATCCAGTATTTGTCAGTGTAAGCATATATGCATAGGGCATAGTCAATGGAACACAATAATATGGACACAACAACGGGATACAAGAAAAAGTCAGGATTTAAACAGGTATTAAATAAGAGTCACCTGGTACAGAATTCTTGTTGAGGGTGATAGAGGCCAAGTCAAGAATTTTCTCCACACGAGCACCATCAAGGCCCTATTGATGAAGAAAGGTTAAAGTAAATGGAAAAAAGTTGCCAATCAGTTAAAGAACAACATCAACAATAAATAACCGCGTATTTTTTTTTTGCCAAAACGAATACTCTGACTGATAACAAAGATCATTCAACTTAGAAAAGGCAAATAACAGCTTGATGAAAATTTTAGAAAACTTCTGTAAAATGATAAAGAAACAAGGTCTTACCATTGGCCTCATATCAACAAGAACCAAGTGGTTATCAGTTCCACCAGAAACCAGCTTATAACCTAATTCAACCAATCGTTTTGCTAGGGCCTTGCAGTTAGAGACAACCTGCAGTTCACAGTAGCTAAACTGAGCAAGAAAGATTAACAAATATAGATCAAGGATAAACATGAAACAAGATTACCTGTTTCTGGTAAGTTTGAAATTCAGGGGATTGTGCATGCTTCAAGCAGACTGCTAGACCCCCAATTGTGTGATTATGAGGACCACCCTGAAAAACATTCCAACAACTTTACTTTAGAAACAGAATCAAATAGTGTGGTTGTGGAATCCCACATGAAAAAGAAAAGGAAGAAAAGAGTGAACAGGTTGTGATATCCAACAGCAACTAACCTGTAAGCCCGGGAAAACAGAGTTGTTGATGGCAGATTCCAAATCTACTCCAAGAATAGGATCTTTTCTAAAGAAGATCATGCCACCTCTTGGACCTCGTAGCGACTGAAGAAAAATACATCAGTTTATCTACTTAGCAATCATTGTAGGAAGCAAATAATGGTGAATTAATAGCAGTCTACTTCCCAACCTAGTTACAAAGCAAACTTCAAGAGAAACCTAACTTGAATAAAGAACTAAACAACATAATATTTCCTATGCTCTGTAAGTTATCTAGCATGGCTAGGCTCAGTAATTTACTGTCAGAAAACTTCTCTAGCAGTGATCAAGCTTACCTTGTGTGTTGTTGTTGTCACAATATCACAGTATTCAAAGGGATCAGCAACCACAGAACCAGCAACAAGACCGCTAATATGAGCCATATCCATCATCAGGAAAGCACCAACAGCATCTGCAATCTGCCAAAATATATTCATTATAGTTAGTTGATTGAGAAAGAAGAGAATATACTCTCACAACAGAACAAAGCAAACAGGATTAACTACAAGTAACCCCTACCTTTCTCATGCGGGGATAGTCAAAGTTACGAGGGTAAGCACTTGCACCAGCAATAATAAGTTTTGGCCGAAAGAGAATAGCTGTTTTCTCAAGCATATCATAATCAACCAGGCCTGCATGAATCAGTGAGGAAATAAGATCACTAAACTACCATGGCAGCATAAAAAAATCATATATCAGTTCAAATCTGATTAACAGACATGCATCACCTGTTGACTCGTCAAGCCGATATGGCATAGACTCAAAGTAAATTGATGTAGCAGATACCCGCTTTTTAGCAGTCATGAAACCATGAGACAAGTGTCCGCCATGAGGTAAATCCAATCCCTAAGTTATTCACAGGCATAATATAAGCACCCAATTTTCAGAACTCAGAAACATCAGAACTAGTAAGAAAACCAATAACCAAAATGGGAGCAAGAACAAAAGATTACCATTATGCGGTCATGCGGTTTAAGAATTGCAGTATAAACTTCAAAATTTGCAGGGGAACCAGACAAGGGCTGAACATTAACACCCCATTTATTCGTATCTAAACGAAATGCTGCCAACGCCCTTTCTTGGCAAAGGATTTCAAGCTCATCAATGTACTCATTCCCACCATAGTATCTGATACACATAAAAACAGACTGCTCACCACATAAACCTTCAAACAATCATCACTTAAACATCTTGAACATTAGTATACCTTTTGCCAGGCAATCCTTCAGAATACTTATTCATCAAGCAAGAACCTAGAGCCTCCATCACCGCCCGAGACGTAAAATTCTCTGAAGCAATAAGCTCAAGGCTTCTAAACTGCCTGTTTTTCTCCTTATTGATAATTGAACGAACATCAGGATCCACTTCACCAAGTCCATAATCCGCAAACTCGGTTTTATCAGCTACAATGAAAATTCCATGAACAAAATTACTAAGGTGACATGTCTCAGTAATAAGAACAACACAAACAGATGATAAATTTACCCCCAATTTCGGATGGTGGTTTCCCAGTTACTTCAAGGAGAGAAGACCTGATTGGCTTTACTGAATTAAGCTTAACAATCTGGTGAGGAAATCCAACAAAACTGGACCGCTTTGGTTGGCAGGGAAATGATCCTTTGGTCCAAACGGGCTGTTGCAGAGAACCCATCACCGCAGCTGTTCCGCTAGTGGTCTGCATATTTTTGTTCTTTCTGGGTTCTCAAGCTGTGTTTTGTGTAAGAGATTTTAAGGTGATGAAAACTGGAGAAAAGAGAGAGTATTATAGTGAAAGAAGTAATAACAGACGCCAGTCTAAAACCCTAATTTTGTTGACATTGGTGAACCGCGCTTTTTTGTCAAGGACAATAATAAAAAATGAGGTAGTGGATTTTCCCTTTTTATTTTGTTTTGTTGACGGTTGATCTTCGATGACAGTCGACGCGAAGCCAGAAAATCCAGAGTAGTTTGGTAAAACATAATTGAAACGTCGTCGTCCTACATAAAGATGATTACAACATAAATCTGCCGTTACAAGTTTTGACGCTTGCTTGCATAATTGGTAATTTCCTTCCGTTCCAGATTTATCTTCCAAATTTATTATTACGACTAACTAGCAAAAAATTCCTTATACTTTATATGGGAATTAAAGTATATAAAGAGAATAGGAAAAATTTAACAAAGGAAAGGAAATGGAGGAAATTTATAAAAAAAAATATTTTATATGATTGTATTTTTTAAACACAAAAAAAAATTTATAATATTTATGTATAACAAATGAAAATTAATTTTTTTACTATTTTATCCTTATAATTCATCTTTTTCCGTTTAATAATAAAAAAAAAAGTTTCCAGATGCTTATATTCAGGTTTTATTTTCGTGTGCGGCTGGAAACTAATTAATTAATCAGTCATGTGAAAACCCAACCTTCCTTTTTTCCAGCAACCATTCTGCAGCTGCTTTACTTGAAAACCCAAAAGGCGTCGTTCGGCCATAGCAAAAACATTGCCTCATTCCTTAATAACTCATGTATGCTTGAAAGGATTCTTTCTTCTTGAATTCGGGTGGAAATTGAATTGAAAGAGATGAAAGTGAATAAATGGGAAGAGTTCGTTGAACAAAGGGAGAAAGAGGAGACCGATATCTGGTGCTTCTTCAACATTTAATTAGAAGAATATTAATGAAATAATTTTTTCTTTCCTTTTCCTCGCCATAGGAAGAAATATTTTGTTAGCCGGTAAAAAAAAATTATAATTTATTTCTTACATATTTCGTTATATTCTCTTTAATTCTCTTACACTTTATTTTCATCCTAATCCCTAATCCCTATTCCCATGCATATCCTTAACCTCAAGGAAATAAACTTCTTATTTACACCCGTAATGAGCGGGAACTACACCATTAATCCTTTGGTAATTTGTCGGTATTGGAGAATTAAATAAATTAAACCAGGAGTAACGTGGGGGATTGCAAGCATAAAAAGAACAAAGCAAACATACATGATAAGCGATTATAGGGAAATTAAAGATTACGATAGTGAAAACCCGAGTCAGCAGACAGTTACTGTACAGCTTTAGCTCCATTGTTCCAATTTCAGAACACAAGATCAATTAGTGTTCTAATTAAGATCAATTAGTGTTCTAATTATTTGCCCCCATATATCAGAAAGACAGAAGGGAATAGGAAACAAAACAAAGGGGGTTTTCGTGTGCTCTACGTGTGATCCATGTCAAGTTAGTTCTTCATTCCACATGTGCAAAACCTCCACCTGTGTCCGCCTTTGTCCTGCACAATCCATTAGCAACTGATGAGGTTAACATATATTAATATCGATAAATCATAAATGTTGCTCTTGGAAATAGAGAGCAGTTTCGAGTAGAGAATTCACAAATGAAACAGCTTCAGCCCAACTGTGTGTTCCAGAAATTTCCGTCTACCTATGAAGGAGCCTATAGACGTAGTGGAAAAAGAAAGAGAACCTATTACATCATCTACCAAGTTCTACAAGCAAAATTTTGCAAACAAGGGATCATGGCTATGAAGATTGGCTCAAAAGGATTATTTTATATTTCACAATTTTTGCTAATGATACAACTGTATTGGCTCATACCGGGATGCCAAACATGAGCAACAGTGTAATTTGATGGAACAAGAGGAAGCCAAAAGTGATGAAGAGCTGGTGTATTGTAATCTCAGATGTAAGCTGGAAAATATAACTTTTGTGGGTGAAGAGGAAAAGAAAATAAGCTGAAATATTAATGAATAGACATGCCTTGGCGTACTGTAACAGAGAAAACTATGATTAGCGACCTAAGAATCTTATGCTAAGATGTTAAAGAAGCCTGCTAGTTTGAAACATAGCTCCAAAGCATAAGTGGCCCTAGATTGGCATCTAACATGGAACCTATAGTCATGCTTTGGGATTGTGTCCGTGTGTGAAACATAGCTCCAAAGAAAACCTAGATATTCCATCTCATTGCAAAAGGAACCGAAGACTTACTTGTGGTCTGAAGGATTTGGAGTAATTTCATAAACAATTGTTGCAACAACATCTCTCTTCAGCTGATCGTAGAAAGAACATTATGTCATTTAAGGAGTCAAACCAATCCACAAACCAGTTCCAAAATAAAATCAAGCTTGATGTTTGGCTAATTACCTGGGTAGATTCACCTTTAAAGCCAATATAGTGTATCTGACTTGTGTCACCACCAAAATTATCAGGGAAGTGCAGTGTGATGTTTGCCACGCTTTGAAATTTGGCATACCTATTGGTGATATTATTGTCACATAAGGAACTAGAAGAAAACTGCAGATGATATTATTGTCTAAGAAACGTAATAGTTAACTTATCATTGTTACCAACTGCAACAAGAACTTTTGTCCATCAACTTAAGTAGTGTATCAGTTCTGTAGTGAATAATTTACCTTGTCTGGTACTCCAACACTCCTTGCAAATTTTCAGCCAAATCCCACTCCTTAAAACAACAGAAGCAACTACTTCAGAAAAGCTTCAAAAGTTGAATTTATCAAATAGCCCACCTAAAGGCCATGAAAAACAATACCTGAACAGCTTGCATACTTTGAGCATCTGAGAAGTCAATGCCCTCCCTATTGATAAACCTAAAATACATATTAAGCAGAAAATCAGGAAACAATGAGAAGTATATTTCAAGTAAGAATTCATGTCATTCAAACTTACTTGCCCTAAAATATGACCAGCATGTAATATATAATAGGCCCAATATATATACATAAAAGGAATCAAACATGGTATCTACCAGATGACAAGATTTAAAACCTTAAGTCACGCCCAGCCAACGAACATACTCAAGAGAAGACAAGGTTGATTAATGGACTGAAACCTCCCATTATTCTAATATAAGCATATTTGAATCCAAAAACAATAGAGCCGAGATTTAAACCATTTTTTTTCTTTTCAAACTGCTGGAGCATTCATTTGGCCCTAGTTTCACAAGTTGCAAAGTAGCATAAAAACTCAAGAATCTAAAAAATGTTTCATCTCCAAAAACAAATTAGTCCACCCACTGAATTGAATGAAAAGTGTTGCAGTAGTTTCCATACAATTCAGCAACGCATATCACATCAAACCTATAGAAGTACTCACTTAGTCAGTGCACCTAACAAAAAAGGGACTGAGATACAGAAACCTGAACTTACACTCTCAACTTAGAAGGACTAGTCCCATCCGCACCGCCCACAATTGAAATGCTCTTAATCTTAACATCTGATGTAAACCTATGATAGCCAATCAATCAAACAGAAACAACGAAAATAGATCAATGCATCGGAATAATGGAAAAAAGCAGGCGGCCGGCGGTTATAGTTTCTATAAGCAGACAGTATGCTTACGGAATGTAAACAAGTAACTCAGGATCGCCTTCATTGCTCTCCAAGTGTCCCTGCCGTACCAAAAACAACACGTACAAAAGAAGAATTGTTAAGATGCTTAGTACACTAAGTAATAATGATATCTAACCAGAGAGATTAAAGATTAAAAAAAATACCGCCGAAGTGTTGAGCCGTTCCTCCCAAGCTTTGAAGACTGATTTAGCACTTCCTTGAACAGCCTCGTTCAGAGCAGATACCTGAGGAAGATGCAGCAAAGGATGAGAAGAAGTAATTAGGAAACAAACGATGGGTAATTGCGGAAAATTGCGAGAGAGGAAACACCTTGGGGATGTCTATGTGCTTGTAGAGAGACCAGTTAGTGGAGCAATCGTGATCTTCACAGCTGTGATCATGTGAGCACGCCATTTCTCCACCGAGTTTTCCGATCACCGGCGAGGATACTTAGATGTACAGTTTCTCGATGAGGATTATTGATGAGAAGTATCGAGAAAAGAAAAAAAATGACAAGACACCTGTCGCTATCTAGAAGCCAAAAGAATAATTTGGCAAAGTTCGCGCTGGCTGCTGCTTTTCTGAAACGCACCGTTTCAATTTATTTTGCAATTGAATAACAATATGCAGTGTGGCCCATAGTGTTACTCCTTACTCTCTCCGGTTTTCTTTAAACGACTTTTACTCTTTGGGCACGTATGTTAAGAATACGGGATGATTTACTATTTGAGACAATTTTACCCCAATTTTTTTCTCGGATGTACGTTAATTCAAAAAAAAGTACGGAATTTTTTGGAGTAAAATAGTGAATCATCCGGCTTCTTTAATATGCGTGCCTAAATAATAAGAGTTATTTAAAGAAAACCGGAGGGAGTAATTTACTCGAGGTTGATTCATAAACATATTTTGAGTAGTTCTTACGTTATTTTGTTATATGGAACCGTTATATATCGTATATAGTTTTTTTTTTTCTAACTTTTTTGGGTGTTTTTCTGCCTTCTCGATAAAAAATTATTTTCGTTTCAACAAAAAATGATGCATCTTTCGACGTGATTTTAATATTTTTATTAATACTCCATACTCGAACTTCAAACTTAGATTACGGCAAAAGTGAATAAGGTTCGTATCATATAACCACAATCAATACAGATAAATTTTATTTTTTTTACCTGGGTTTACCACTCATCCACATATCAGCATAAATATTTGTATTCTTCTCTCGTACAATTTAAATTTTATTATAAATATCTAACTTATGCATGTGAAATTGTAACTGTGATTTAACCTATGTTAATGCAGTATATCATGTATACCTTAATATTTCTTTATTTTTTAAATTGAAATAATGTAAATTAGAGTAATTTTTTGAAAATTTGCAACATAATTATAGTCATAAATGCAATAACTAAAATCGTCATTATATACCACGATAACTCAATCGTTATCGTTACGTAACGGTTACTATTTAAGAGTATGGTGTGGCCTCTCGTATTAAGAAGAGGTGTCATGCAAAATAAAAAGTGTAGATTATGATAAAAATCAATAGACCGCGTCTTTATCAAAAGGGACGTATGAGATGTGCCCTGCTAAAATAGACGTGTATATTTGAAGTATTCTCTTGCGTCCTTTTGGAAAAGACGTATTTTCGAAAAGGACGTGTCCTTGTGCCGATGTTTAGGATGCGTGTCTTTAATAAAAGACGTACAATACGCGTTTTTAATAACTACTTTGTGGGTCCGTTTGAAAGGACGCGTTGATGTTTAACATCTTCCATTCAAAAGGACCCCTATGCTAGAAAGGACGTTTGTGGCGTTAAGTGGAAAAAAACAAAACGGCTCGTGCTATCGAACAATCAATTGTTTTCGTCCATTGTTGTGTCACTCCAAAGTCCAAATCGTGAAATCAGCAGCCGAGGCGAGAGGAGAAGAAAATGGAGGTGGTAGAAGTAGAAAACTCCACGCGCGGCCGATACGCGCTGACACCTGGCCGGATAAACAACGAGGATATACTGTTTTGCATAGATGTGGACTCCGAATCACTATCGGAGATGAAGTCAACCGGTGCCGGTGGACGACCCCTGACTCGATTAGAATCTATCAAGCAAGCAATCCTCCTCTTCATCAACACCAAGCTCACCATCAATCCCGATCATCGCTTCGCCTTCGCCACCCTCTCCAAATCGGCGTCTTGGGTAACTTTACCAAACAATTCCTCTTAACTAACTAATTACATGAAAATATTTTCTTCTCTCTTGAATAATTTGTTTTTTATGTGTTGCTGGGTAGGTTAGGAAAGAGTTTAGCAGTGAACTTGATGCAGCGGTTTTAGCTCTTAGGGGTGTTACTGCTACGTCGTCTTGTGGTCAAGCTGACCTCACCCAATTGTTCCGTATAGCAGCTCATGAAGCGAAGAAGTCTCAAGCCCAAAACCGGATTTTAAGAGTGGTAAGTGCTGTATTTGTTCATTCTTTCTTTCTATGGCTAAATTTGTTGCCAATTGCATGTATATAATTCATCGTTGTCTTTGGTTTTTGCAACATTTGTAGCGCTTGACTGGACTAGACTCTAGTTTGTTTCTGTTGTCTTTCTTCATGTCAGTGTGAATCTTGAATTTGTGTTGTTTCTTGAACTCGTTCTGATGAGGGGTTATATCGATTTGGTGGTCAGATTCTCATCTATTGTAGATCATCAGTAAGGCCGCACCACCAATGGCCTGTAAGTCAGAAGCTATTCACCATGGATGTGATGTACCTGCACGATAAACCTGGGCCTGATAACTGCCCGCAAGAGGTGTATGATTCACTAGTTGACGCGCTTGAACATATTAGCGAGTACGAGGGCTTCATCCATGAAACTGGGCAAGGGGTGCGTATCCTCCTCCGGTACATGTCTATGCTGTTGGCTCATCCTCAGCAACGTGTCTCGCAATATGACATGGGTATACCCAAGTCGATAACGAAAAGGTCATCCATAACTGATTCTACCATTGCTGAAGATAGTGTTACAATTTCCAGTCAATGATTGTATTGTATTGACTGAACTCATGTGTGCATGTTATTTCTTTGCGTGGTTTTGGGATTTTGCTAAAGTTAGTATTGATCTTTAGTTGAATCATAATCTTAGCCCGTCTGAGCTTCCCCCATCCATGTAAGGTGTGAACAAATTTTGTTAAATTCTATGGTTCATTGTCAAGAGTCGTGCCTTGTCTCATATTTGTGATCTTTGTGTTTGGCAAACAACATGGTTCTCACATATTAGGGATACCATATTGCATCCTTCTTTTGTGTATAAAATAATGATTGATAAATAATGAAGTCCTTAAAATTGTTCTGTTTCATAAAGAGACTACATTATCTCTAATGTGCCTCTAATCATTGTCCCATGGGAGTTTGCTTGAACTGTTATTTCATGCTTTTGTGTGTGTTTGTGTTTGCGTGTGGGTAGGAAGTTCTTTCATATCGAGCTTTATCTTTCCATACTTGGCACAAACTGTTATCGGCATGAGCTTTATCTTTCCACCGTATTGGACCCTTTCGGGCGAACTAAGTGGTACCAAATTTATAGGTAATTATGTTCCCAAAGTTCGAACTCAATACCTTAGTTAAGCCATTCTAGTTTAGTTTTGAAAGCTAAGAGCATCCTTTTGCCGGTAAGAGTCAGCAAGCATGAGCTGCTAACTTATCAAGTTACTTATATAAATACGTAAGACATCTGTACTCTAAAGAGCATATGCATATTCTGAAAAAGTAAAAACAGCCAAAAGATATCTTGCACTAGAAAATCTGAAGGTAGAACCTGTAACACTATCTATATAAGGCATTGCACAACACAATCAAACTGTTTGCGGCTCGAATATAAACAAGAATGAAATCTGAACATGGTTTTCCTTCTTTTTTCCTGTATAATGACAAATTTTGTTCTAAGGAGGAACTGATGTGGCTGGTGAATTAATGGCTAAAAGATCAACCATCAAGAAATGATACCAAGCAGAGTGCGAGTGTAAAGAGACATTACCAATGGCTTCAAATGTTAGTCAACATGAAATTAGCCATAAGAATTATAAATTCGAATAGTGACTCAACTTTCTGCAGGTTTCTTCGTTCCTTAATCGTACCATAACTTTTTGCTCTATTTTCCTCACCCACTCTTTGCTCACATGGAAAACGCGCCCGATCTCTGCAAGTGATCTGGGTCGGTTGTCCTTGAACCCATATCTCAGAAGAATCATTTGTCTCTCTCTGGAATTCAAGCCTCTCAAAAGATTATAGATATCTTCTCTCATGTTTTGCCTCATGACCGCATTTTCAGGGCTCTGAATTGATTCATCAGTCATAAATTCCTGCAATGGGGAGATCCATGTCATCATGCAGTCAGCTGAACCATATAGAGAAGAAGTCTTGACATTCCATACATCATTCGAGTATTGACAGCATATATATAAAGATTAAATTCCAGTGCATACCATATATTTTGCACTGAAGCCATCAGCTATCTTCTGATCAATCGAACTCACCACTCGTAGGCATTGGCCAGCGGATTCAATTTTAGCCAAAGACAGACCTGTGAACTTGGCGATTTGTTTATCATCAGGGTATTTCCCATGGCTATCACTAAGGACTTTTCGAGCTTTTTGTATCTGATTTATCGCCCGCCGTAATGAACGCTTCAGGAAAAAAAACCAAATGAATAAGCAAACAACAATGGATCAAACATCAGTTCTCACGAATACTATGCATCTCATAATTTATAAGGATCATACAGGAATTAGGATCCCTCTAGCATGCCGGGTGACAAACTCTAACATTGATTTTCGTATCCAGTAGTGAACATATGTTGAGAATCTGTATCCCTTTGTTGGATCAAACCTTTCCGCACCTAGCAAAACACCTTGGTCTCCAGCCTGAAACATCATAAGGAACCGAGTTTGGTCAAGTAGGTCATCAGAAAATGAACGTTGGTGGATGGTGGCATCGGAAATAAGCATGGAAAAGAAGATAATCGCATTTGAGTACAGACCAAAAGTAAATCATCCAAGGCTACACCTAAACCCCTGTAGTTTCTTGCAAGGTACATGACTAAGGGCCGGGCACTTCTTACGAGCTCATCCCTGCAATACCAACCAAAATGCAAGTTCTTCTGCAGCATCTTTTTGTCAAGTCCAGCTGCTTCAGCCCAGCAACTCAAACTGACGACTCTCCCACTTTCTTCTTCCATAGTTTTTCTTATCCTTTCCAAGTTTGAAAGCATCTGTAAGAAAAAAAGATGGCATCCAAGTTTGAAAGCAATGATAATCTTATGAATGACCCCCCTTCTCCTCCAAACACACCCAAAAAAGAAAAAAGACAGAGAATTTTCTATTGTAGAAGGTAATCACAACCTTGACTCCCCTTGACAGTTCTGCTTCATTTCTATCAGTTGCCAATCTTCGACTCTTCGAATTAGATGATTTTTTAGCTGAAGTAAGAGTATGCTGTCCAGGTTTTGAAGCCAATGACGGAAAAGTAGCTTTCTCTCCAATATTCCTGCAGGCTCGTTCTCTTTTTGATTTTCTTTCATCCTTTTTCCCAGTGCGAATGATGATTTTACCCAAATGATCATCTGATGTCTCACTAGATTTGCAATCTTCAATGGTCTCGGTAGGAACATCAGACAAGTCCAAAACATTGGAGTCTTTAAGGGTCCTTGATAGACGTGTGTGGAATAAATTTAAAGCTCCAAGCCTTCCCAGATGCAGCAGAATATTCTGTTCTAGCTGCGACGCTCCCGAATCCACAAATGACTTCTCTAATATATCAATATTTTCCATTAATAAACTAAACTGGGATGTCCTTCCCTCATTGAGGCTTTCATGTGGCATAAAATTGTCCTCTTCACTAGAGACTTTAGCAACATCAATCATGTTATTTAAGCGATCATGAGACCTCTTGCAAACATTCATCTGAAACATATATACGAAATATTAGTCATCAACAAATGACTAATGACTAACCGATCCACTTATACAAGGCTAAACTGAATCACCAGATCACAAACCTTTGCTTCTTCTATTTGAGAGCAATCATTATCTAGGGTTAGTACTGTAGACGGATAAGCCAATCCCTTCAGATGATGCTTGTAAATGTCACCCTCATCAGAAACAACCGATAGAAACGACAGCCTTGTAAGGTTGGTAGAAACCTCCTTGCCTCTAGCTATCAATCATTTACAAATCACAGTCATGAAACACTCGCATCAACCTAAAGACAAAGCAAGTACCTAGAGCTAAACTAATCATCCATCGTAAGCTCAATTTAGAGAAATTAGCAAGAACCCAATTTAAGCTTTCAAATGCACATCTAGTAACGCATAAACGAGAACCCAGATAGCTAGATAGCAATCAAACTTACAGTAGAATTCAAGTCAACTTTTATCAAGAAATGGGTAATATATTGAAAATTAAATCCTGCAGGCTTACCAGAAGATGGTGAGACCCTGGATGGAGAATTGGTGATCAGATGAGACTGAATTGGAAAGACCCATTTGAGAGATTGCCTTAAACCAGCGCCCATTCTGCTTCTTGGCCACCCAGAAATTGCAGGGAAGTAAGAAAAAGGCCATCAAGCCCGCATAAACGAAAGAGTAAGGTTGGTGCACAGAAGATGGATATAAGTGGTGCTGTGTTGTCTCCACCACCAGTTCTTCATCTCCAAAATGTGCCGCGCAAAAATATCTCATGACTACAGGTTACAAAGAAAAGTATCTTTTAATGATTTGGGTTTTCTTCTATCATCATCACCCACTTGTAATGATAAGGAATCAAATTGGTGGGAAGTGAAAAAAAGGAAGTAGTAGTTTTTCTATTTTGGGCTGCTTGTAGGGGATCAACTCTATATTGTTTTCGGCTTTAAAATCTTGGGCCTTGGATAGTTAGAACCTGTTGTAATTCAAGCCCAACATTATTTTTTAGCCCGGTTAACTTTTTTCAACTCCAAGAAAGGACCGCATTCACGGCCTATCCTAATAGGAATGTATGCACAAATCAGCTATGTTACATCTTCGTTAATGAAAGTTGATATGGTTCACTCAGAAAAAGAAAATCTTTGATGGGAGTTGCTGATTAGAAGCTATTATCCATCCTCATACATTGATGTAATAGCAAAGCAAAAAATCGTTTTAGATTATTAAAATATTTAAGTTCCTTGAACATGTGAAAAGAGGGTTTGAAATTTCGAACAAAACAGAGAGAAAAAAAAAGGGTTTTGAAATTAAATTCTATTTATATGTGTGCAGCAGATTGACCTAATTAAAAATGGATGACAGAAGAGGATAAGAGATTGGGATTGCTATGATATGATCAACCCATCCTATCACGTCGAAGCCATTAATTTGCGTTGCCTGAGTAGATTTGGATAAATGTTAGCCACTTTTCTGTATAAATTATAGGAGCAACCCATCCTTTTTTATGTTTTGTCTCTATAAGTTCCACGCCTTAATGCAGCAATTGTTTCAAGTTAAGAAGACATGGAATCCTAAGAAACTGTTTAAATGCAAAAGTCAATTGCTTGCTGCTGTGTCCAAACAAACTAAGCAAGTCCGCAAGATTACAGGGCATAATAATACTATTATTGAATCAATTTTCCCAAATAATGGGCTGTAATATAATATAATTGATTCGTCCTAAATTCCCAACAATAGCTATTTGATAACGAGTATGCCGAAAAAAATTGAGAGGATAAGCCCACTAAGGTTAGATTAATCAAATTTATCCACTAAAAATAAAGCATTCCCATAAATTATGTATAGGGGAATCGAACTCAGCTATATATACTTCTTATGGTTAGTATTTGTTATTTCTACCCAAAACTTATAATTTTATCTTACCAATATTAGTTGTAGTTAAGTAATAAATGATTCGTTTATCTTTAAATTTTATGTGTGAATAAAAGAACTTTTTTAGAATCCGATTATATGTTCTAATTTTCAAAACAAAAAAACAAAAAAACAAAAAAAAATTATTCTAACAAGCAAGTAAGCTACATGGTCGTCTCTAAAATGTGAGACTTGTTCTCCAACTTGCTTTGCAACGGGATGATCCTCCAATCATGCAAGAGGGATTATAAGCACACTTGTCATAGTTGAATTACACAAAATGATAATCAGTAAATTCCAATACTATTGGGGAACCGACCCACCGGCCACCACCACAAAATTAACAATATTAATTGTTTTTGTTCTTAATAATACTAAATTCAATTTGTCCACCAATTTCTTTGGTCAGCTTTGATTGTTTATTTTTTTTCGTCCATACCATCTAATTTCCGATAATCATACTGAGTGTCAACTGCTTCGAAATCGAATCGAGAAAAATGAATGGCAAAATTTTGATTATTTTTGATTAATTAGTAATTACTCTACCCATTTTTATAAACCACACGATCATACAAAAAGTCCACATTACTGTTTATGTTACTGGCTGATTTATCTTTGCAACGGTACTTATCAGCAGCTTCATCACTCATCAGCATGAGTATGCAACTTGCTCGTGCCCCTTCCCCATCTACTAAGGTCCCTTTATGAAATTATTAATTAATAATTCCACTCAATAAATCTGCAATTTATTCTTGACAATACCTTATTTTTCGTCCTTGTGCAATTCTACATTTATTTCTATTGCTCAAAGCTGATTGGATTCCACTTCGTCTTTCATTAATAAACTTATGACATTTTTAGACGATAAACTATATAAAAAACCGTATAGTTTATAAAATGTTGCATTTTAATTTTATAGTTTAAAACTTTGCAATATAAATCATATAGTTTTCCTGAAAGTTGTAATTTAAACCTTCTCAGTAATTGTTTTTAAAAAAAATATACAAAAATAGGGAGAAATGTAATAAATATCGAAGAGTCCACTTCACTGAAAAAAATAATGAGAAATATTTTTAAAAAGAAAAAATTTAAACCAAAATTTAAACAATCTTTTTCTATTTTATAAATTTTTTGTCCAAATTTAATAAAATGTTGTAATGAAGAAATTTATGATTGAACATAACTAAAATCTACATCAACTCGTTCAAATGTGAAAGTATTTTTTTAAAATATGAAATGCAATTTAGGAGATTCGAATTCGAGACTTAATTTAGTATAAAGTATCGCTGAATTACGGGAAAAAAATTAAATGTGAATGTTTGATCAATAATGTCCCCTATTTTTTATTAGTAACTTTCAGCATTAAATCCCAAGGGTCAACTCCCAATTGGAAAGATGCAGCCATTCATTTCATTTGATCCTTTCAAGTGAAGAGTTGACCAAAGATGCATGAGAAGATACACCTGTAGCAGGATATCCCATTACTTAGTTTAACTTAAGAGAACAAAACAAGTTATTAATAATAATATAGTTGAATAAAACAAGAATATATATTCCATTATAATTTAAATAATAAATACTATATAATATATATTGATGCAAGATAACACCTCTCATACATCCACATGCCCCTTTATGTGAATCTTGGGCCAGTCTAAACTAATACACAAATCCATTTTAAAATCGGTGAATTATTGCAACCACACTCCTCTTTCTCCTTTATAAATAAGGACTATATTTCATAACTTTAATAAGGAAAATAAAGAAAACTTGTAAAAAAAAGTTGAGATGGGAATCTGCATATCCTCTGCATCTTCAGGGATCCACCAAATAGAGGATGACGGCCTTGAAAATGTTATTTACTGTGAGGAAAACGACGGTAACTTTAATGGAACTGATCAGAAACTATGCTCTCTTTATTCTAAAGAAGGAAGCAAAGGAGTGAATCAAGATGCTGCCTTTTTTTACCAGGTAATTGATTTAGCTGATGAATCTTTTTTAACCACTAATTCGGATTTATTTTTGTACGGAAATCCTATTTTTTGTGGGCCGTGAGAATTCAATTCTACACCTGGTAAAAATTCAACTCGATTATGTTCTTGACAAATCAATGCTATCCAAACGCGCTGAAAGTTTCTTTCAAATTGCTAGAATTTTTCTTGATTGGAACTAATTAAACAAATTGTATTTATTAGCAGGGATATGGAGTTGAAGATGGAGCTTTATGTGGAGTTTTTGATGGGCATGGAAAGAATGGTCATATTGTTAGCAAGATTGTGAGAAATAGGTTGCCATCACTCTTGCTAAACCAGAAGAATGCAATTGCAAAGTTGAAAACAAGTGGAGATGACTGTAATAATGAGAAATTACCAAATGGTGAATTGGGTCCTAGTAAAAGTTTCTATAAATGGAAACAAGCATTTACTAGTGCCTATAAGGTGATGGATAAGGAGATCAAGCTTCAAGAAAGTTTGGATTGTTCTAGCAGTGGAACTACAGCAGTTGTTGTTGCAAAAGAGGTAAATTCAAGAAAGTTTTCCTTGTTTTTCGCCTTCTTTTTCTAGCGATTTCTAGCAAGAAAGACTCTTTTTTTTAAAAAAAAATGTTTCTTGATTATTACAGGGTGAAGATCTTGTGATAGCTAATCTTGGAGATTCTAGGGCAGTGTTAGGCAGATCAATCATTGAGAATGAAGTTTTTCCTGTTGAGTTGACTACAGATTTGAAGCCAAGTACACCATGTAAGTTCCTCCAAGTTAACAATATTTGGTTCTGTAATACCCTATTTAGTGTAAGTCTCGCGTGATGTTTTGTGCTAGAATACTGATAGAGCATAATCCTATCAGGTGAAGCAGACAGAATAAGGAAGTGTAATGGGAGAGTTCTTGCTCTAAAGGCAGAACCACATATCCATCGAGTATGGCTACCCTATGAAGATTCTCCAGGTCTCGCCATGTCTCGAGCATTTGGCGACTTCATGCTTAAAAACCATGGAATAATTGCATTACCGGAAGTCTCTTATCACCGGCTAACAGAAGATGACAAGTTTGTCGTTCTTGCGACCGATGGGGTAAGCCTCGCTACCACGGAACATTGTGAACTATATATCAAACTAAGTCTTTTTGGTTGCTAACCTTTTGGTCATGATTTAGGTGTGGGATGTGCTTAGCAACGAAGAAGTTGTGTCGATCGTCTGGTCGGCCGGTAGCAAGCAGGCAGCAGCAAAAGCAGTGGTGGATGCTGCTACAGCCGCGTGGAAAAGGAAGTTTTCTTCTGCAAAAGTAGATGATTGCACAGTCGTGTGCCTCTTCCTCCAAAAGAATCAAGATATTGTGTCTTGATACCAGCTTAAGCATTGGCGTAACTAATAATTTTGTATTTCAATTGGTAATATCGTAATTACCACAATCATATGTATAATGTTTCCCACTTTCTATAGAAAGTAAAAAAGAACAAATGAGATCATTTTCCACAAATATTAAATATGTGTGATTGTTCTGCTAGTGAAAGAACAATCGTGTACGTTTTAACTTTTGCGCTTCTATATTGTACCTACATCGGAAAAGAAAGGCAAGACGCGCAGGGCGAGATATAAGTTAATCATGCTCATACCAAGTGTACTATCTGTTTTTATCAGTTGAATATATCGGTCCATACGATATTCAATTTTAATTTCTTAGGGGCAGAGCTCGTCACGGTAGTTTGCTACTGGGGTTCTCGAGCGTCGCTTACTGCAATGGCCTGGCGTACCCCTCCAATACCAAGTAAATATTTCTTCGAATTGTATGGTCCTGGCCCTGCTGAGATGGCCCAGGCCCTGCATAGTTGGGCCTGTTTTGCAATACATTTCCTAGACTTGGCGATGTTTTTGACATATGGTTAGAGAATTTGGTATGATCAAAGTCTTACTAGTCGAAGTGGCCGGATTTGAGATTTTCTTATCGGCTTTCCATAAATTCAATCACAATTCTTATTTATTCCTTTTGCAATTCTGTATGCAATTTAGCAACTATAAAACATTTTATGATTTGATATTATGGAAAGTTTTGCTTGTTAGTAACTTGGGGAGCAAATTCATACATAAAAATGGGACAGACATCACAATTAGCTAAAATTAAATAGAAGATGGGGCTGAGATTCTATATTATGAAGCCAAAGTCTACATTGCAAATGGGACATCACAATTAGCTGCAGACTTTCTTTAAACACAGAAATGAAAGATGGAGGAAAAAAGGCCAATTTGTAGCAGGTGCAAAATTTGTGCCAAGCCTATGTTCATGTAATCCATAAACTTATATCAAACCCCCTTTGGATCATCTCCAGGCAAATCATCGTATGAAACAGGTGCTCTGATCCTCTCATGGACAGGTCTGCGCTTCCCATCTCCGCATTGTCCAAGCTCATTTTGAGTTGCGGCATCTGGAACAGTGGTTGATGAAGCACCTACGTGAGAGGAGCCCTCTTTGTTTGACTCTGGTGCTTGCTGGACATTCTGCTGCCTGAATTGTTTCTGCAAGAAAAATCCATATAACATGGATGAGTACATGGGAAGTGCAAGAAAAGGAATAGCAATGTCACCTAGATATAGATACAAAAACAATGGGATGCAAAACTATACATTGGATTAATGGGGTTTGTAGAGCAGAACAGCGAATGGATTAACAGTGAACAAGTCAAGGGTGTATAATGGCTAATGACACTTGAGTTTCTACAGTAGAGTTGTAAAATAAGTTACACACCTCAAATTCCTTTGCCTTTTTCATTATTTCTCTATAGGCTACTGTTTCTCTTGTTTTCAAAATGTTCCATAATATCCCACCACCTGTTCGGGAGCGTCTGCCATCAGCAGTCGTCTGACCGCCACAAGACTGAATGGCATCCACCTGAAATTTCTAATGTTAGCATCCACAACAAAAACATGTACACATTGCAAAAGGAGAAAAAAAAACACCAGCTACCAAATCATTCCAAGAATTTCAACAGGACCATATGATCCCTCCTAAGATCTTATCCAAGATAAACACAGGGTGCTAATTCTAAGAACACTAGACCTATGAGAATCAATAAAGCCAATAACAAAAAAATTGTAACCTACACAAAGAAAATGATGAAGAGGTTCAGCCAAGGTATATCTCATCTCATAGCACAGAATTGGAAGCAGCAAAATGACTTCTGCAATGAAATCTGCAAGGGTATGGAAACAATATACAACATCAGACATCAGGAACGGGAATGGCTTTAAAGAGAGTGGGTATGTATTTTGACTGTGCGCCGGTCCAGAATCATGTTATGTCTCAAATTCTCACCTTTTCAGTTAGAAGCCAAGCAAATCATAGCCTACCCACTTATACACCAACGTAACAAGTGGGCTGTTACTATAGACAGGGTCCCTATATGGACCAAAAAGGGGGTCATACAAGAAGGCATGATACCTTAGTTTACAGAGAACAGCCTAATGTTAATAAAGGTTAATACACCATGAACAAAACTGCAAAATGTCCTGCCATGTACCAACAGATGAGATGACTCACAAACTTGCACTCAAGAATACATCCATAGTGCATAAGTTTTACACGTCTGAGGGACACAGCTCGAGGGTGGAAATTCTCACAAAAGAACATCAACAACTAGAGCAACACAGGTGGAAATGGTATAACCTGTGTGGTCTGTTTAGGCAGAACACATCATCCAAAAACCTAAATTTGTGATGCAAATAATTTAAATGCACAGTTCAGTCGCAATGCCAGTTAGTGATCAATTATAAACAAATACAACTAAATAACCTTTTGTACAATACCTCTTTCACAAGATCGCTTACTGCTGAAACCCCAAGGCAACCTACAGCAGTATACACCATGTATGATTTCTTCTCTTTCAAACGCCTACATGTATCCAGCACAAACCTGCAGAGGGGAACAGTAAGGAAAACCCAACAACAGCATAAGAAAACAACAACGGAAAACCAACAACAAGTTTCTTTACTGCTTTAACAAAAGAGAGAGAAAAAAAATCACCTGTTAATATCCATAACATTTGGCCCAGGGCCACCTCTCTTCTTCCTATTCTTCTTCTTATTAGCCCTACGCTTACGATTTTTACTTTGAGACTCTTCAGCTCCAGCATTGTCGCTTCCGCCATTGCTTTGTCCCAAGTCAGCAATCGGCTTGTCGTCCACAACCTCCCCTTCTTCCACATCGATCATCTCAACATCATCCATGTTCTCATCTTCATATATAACGTCCAACACACTCTCTCCTCCCTCCATCGGACTAGTAACACAAGAAAGAAAGAATTATTCAAATAACAGTACGAACCCTAATCGAAACCCGAAGAAACAAAAGCAAACAACCTTTCATCGAATAAAAGAAAACAGACAATCAGAAGCGAACATGCGCGAACGTAAATGGAGGATAACGGAGATGGAAATATGCAGAGAAAACCAACCTTTTTGGATTTATTGGGGGCAGAGCCGATGATGGTTGTGCAGTAAAAATGGAGTGTTCATGTCTTTCGGACTCTCAGCTCGAGCTCATATTGTGAGGGAGGCGGTGAAGTTGATTTGTGTTTCGGAATTTCGCACAGAGCTAATTTGCTGAATGGGCCTTTTGTCGGGCCCAATAAGTCATAAATAAAAATTAGCGGGCCGTATAGTCACTAGATGGCCCAAGGAATGGATCATGGTTATCAGCTTCTGTTTTACTTTTTTAGCAGGGTTAGCCCACTTCGTGATCGGATGGGATTGTTTGTTGGCGACTTGGCGTGGGCTTGACAGTTACCAACTTAGCGTGGATGCAACTCTAGCAGTTCGTTGATTGTCTGGTGTAATAAAATAATAATAATACCACTGCCCTTATCTTTTTCTTTTCTTTTATTTTTTCCGACTTTACAAGAGAGAGAAAACACCCATCATTTTAATTATTATACTTGTGTAAACATACCATGGTAGCAAATTAATGGTTGGGTTGTACGAATTGAACTCTACTAATTTTCACTTTAACATGATTATTCTAACAACCGTTCAATAAAATTGAACGTATGAGATTAAAAATTTAAATCATTAATGAGTTGACCAGTCAATAAAATTCAACAAGTGGTTAACTCATTAATGAATTGAATTTTTAATCTCATTCGTCCAATTTTATTGAACGGTTCAGATTCCTCTAACATGAGTGGTTATCTTCAAGGAAAAATTAGAAGAGTCGGATCGCATTGGAGTGACGCCGTGGATATGAGCATGATGTGGTCTTTCGAAAAGATTGATTGGTAATTAGTGTAACTTGGGCCTTTCGCTTATACGAAACGCCATAGTCATACCATATGAATGATAGGATTATTACCACATTAATTAAATTCATTATTTGTGCTTGTCTACAAAAATATTGGAGATGCGTCAAGGATTCTTCCTATTAATTAACGTCTATAAAATATGAAAGCTGCCATTTCTCTCAAAAATAATCTATAATAACTCACCTAATTTTTCAACTAAATTATGTTAGAAATTTATTTCAATTGATGTAGTGTCTCTTTATTGTTAGCACATTTATTTTTTTCCAGGATCAATAAAAATTACAAATCATAAGCTCGAACTCGAACTCAAACCTAACTTCTTCATATTTTATAAAAGATAGTGCATTAAATTTGAACTCAAACCTAACTTCTCTCAAATCACGAAAATGAAATGTTTATTTTGAGTGATTTTTCAAGTGGGTGAAGGTCCTCATGAGTCATCACCCAACTTGCGCAAACTCCAATAATTCATAAACATAGACATCAGGCATGACGGGTGGAACAAGAAAAAAG
Source organism: Viola odorata (assembly GCA_963691705.1). Lineage (NCBI taxonomy): Eukaryota > Viridiplantae > Streptophyta > Magnoliopsida > Malpighiales > Violaceae > Viola > Viola odorata. The sequence continues at coordinate 17,971,643 of OY829545.1, forward strand.
GTTCTGATTTTGACTTCCCACATGAATATTCATCAAAAGAACAAGGACGTGAAGATTCAATTCGTCCCTATCAAACATGGAATTTTAAAGATACAAGCAAACTACCGAAGCAAACCATTTGATAACTGCTGAAACTAAATGAATAGATTAGGTATCGTATTTTAGTCTCTCTTAGTGTTTTCCTCTGCCTTTTTCGAGCATATACTAATTTCGTTCAATAATTTAATAAACAACAATCATTTGATAACTATAACGGGCGGTTGGTGGTTAGTTTGACGTAGAAATATTTAATGTAAGTTTGTTATTGTCACTATTGAGATCCGAAAATGCTTGATATATTTCTCATTGATATACAGTTTTCTTGCATCCGGCTGTATAAAACATGCCCCTCAAAAGAGAAACTGCTGCCCTTAAAAAAATCTAACAATGGTATTGAAAGTGAGTGCTCTTTTTGTTGTGATTAGTCACTTTGGAAGCAAACTTAAGCTTGGAATTTTTCAAGCCAGAGGTGGATTACACGGCAAGGGGATTCTTTTGATTGGTTTAATTAGCTGCAAATTAATCGAGTGAAGACAAGTATCAATTGAAACATAAGCAATTTAAGAATGAGTGAAGACCAAGTTTTAGTATATGATTTCATACAAAAATATGTTAGAAGTACTATCTGAGTGAGCTAATTCAGTATTGATCATCCGATAAGATGGGTTTCAATTTTTCCAAATGAACGATTTGAAAACCTATTGGTTCTAACAACTGATTGCAGAGTTGATCATTTGAACTTTTCAATTCATAGATATGTATCTCAGAGCTATGAATGGGGATATTCTTAAAACTCACAAAGAAAAAAGGAAATGAGCTAGACAAAAATAGTATGAATAAAATTAGTCCTGACCCAGTAGACTTAAGGACAATTGTAGTTCAGATCTTAAAAAACTACACGAATAATTTCATATCTAATTAAGTTTGATTCCTCAATTGCATCATCAATCGTCACTAATTATGTTTGGTTGTAAAAGATTCCACGCCAGTCCCTATTCAAGGGGGGTAAGCAAATTATGTTTGGTTGCACAAGATTCTACTCCAGTCCCTATCCAAGAGGGATTCCTTGTATTTGGAACTTTGCATTGGATTCCTTGTATATGGTACTTATAGTCTAATATACCATCGCAATTTTATATATGGAAGATTTGTATGCTTACATCAATTTCAGTTTTCAATTTTGGGCCCATGAAAATGCTGGACAGTTGGAGCATGCAAGGACTGCACAGTTGGGTGGTTGCCCTTTTCTTTAACTTTACAGCTTGGATCCGTGACCGACCCACTTACAATTGGATCTTGATTCATAATCCACTCGATTCACCATATTTGTAGTTTAAGCTTTGTATTCACTACTACTGTATGAAAAATAAATTAAATTAACTAAATTATCCATTTTAATCAATCACTAATCTCTTCCCTTTTTTAGATAGAATTCCAGAATGGAGCATATATACACAAATTTCCTCCATAATAACAAAAAATTATACGTATCAGATTACAAATGATATGAATATAAAATAAATTTTTTCTTTCTTTCTCTGTAATAAATCGATCTTTCCCTCTGTATTTGGCTTATACCCACTTTAAAAGAGGAACCTTCAAAACAGTTGCGTCCAAAACGACACAGCAGCAGAAGGGGGACAACTTAACCGACAGAAATAAAAGTATTCAACACCTACCAGTAAGAACTACGAATCCAATTCTTGCTTAACCAACTAACCAACTAACCTTCTTTGTCATGGTGGACTGGTGGCTCACCGCACAAAAGTACAAAAAACTTGTCCATTTCTTAAAGCAACTTGATCCCCAGGCAGGAAAACAATATCTCCCGGCCCCACTGATGGCTCCGACATGGAATCTCGTGGGGCCTACACTTTTTGGACCCGCCTTATGCTCTCTTAGATTCCTAGTCTAATTATAGAAGATATTTTGAAAATTTCGTTCTAATTTACTGTGTCGACGTAAGTGTCATGTTTTGTGTTTACCTTCTTTCATATATAAAAAAATAAGTCTACAACAACTTTTTTGTGCAAATTTCGTTCTGATTAGGTGTGCTTCTTTCCTTCTTCTTTTCTTTATCCTAATTTATTACTCCCTCCTATAGTTTTTAAACATCGTTTACTGTTTGAACACGCATATTAAAAAGGTCAAATAACTCACTATTTCACCTCAAAAAAAATCGTATTTTTTACGTCCGAGAAAAAATTCGAGGCAAAATTGTCTCAAATAGCGAGTTATCCGGTTTCCTTAATATGCGTGCTTAAATAGTAAAAGATAATTAAAAAAACTTTCATTCTAATTTACTGTTTCCACATAAGTGTCATGTTTTTTGTGTTTACCTTCTTTCATATATAAAAAAATAAGTCTACAACAACTTTTTGGTGCAAATTTCGTTCTAATTAGGTGTGCTTCTTTCCTTCTTCTTTTCTTTATCCTAATTTATTACTCCCTCCTATCGTTTTTAAACATCGTTTACTGTTTGGACATGCATATTAAAAAAATCGAATAATTCACTATTTGACCCCAAAAAAATTCGTACTTTTTTTCAAACGTACAACGTACGTCCGAGAAAAAATTCGAGGCAAAATTGTCTCAAATAGCGAGTCATCCGGTCTCCTTAATATGCGTGCTCAAATAATAAAAGATAATTAAAAAAACTTTCATTCTAATTTACTGTTTCAACATAAGTGTCATGTTTTTTGTGTTTACCTTCTTTCATATATAAAAAAATAAGTCTACAACAACTTTTGGGTGCAAATTTCGTTCTAATTGGGTGTGCTTCTTTCCTTCTTCTTTTCTTTATCCTACTTTATTACTCCCTCCTATCGTTTTTAAATATCGTTTACTGTTTGCACACGCATATTAAAAAGGTCGAATGACTCACTATTTGACCCCAAAAAAATTCGTACTTTTTTTCGAACGTACAACGTACGTCCGAGAAAAAATTCGAGACAAAATTATCTCAAATAGCGAGTCATCCGATCTCCTTAATATGCATGCTCAAATAGTAAAAGATAATTAAAATAACTTTCATTCTAATTTACTGTTTCGACATAAGTGTCATGTTTTTTGTGTTTACCTTCTTTCATATATAAAAAAAATAAGTCTACAACAACTTTTGGCTGCAAATTTCGTTCTAATTAGGTGTGCTTCTTTCCTTCTTCTTTTCTTTATCCTAATTTATTACTCCCTCCTATCGTTTTTAAATATCGTTTATTGTTTGGATACACATATTAAAAAGATCGAATGATTCACTATTTGACCCCAAAAAAATTCGTACTTTTTTTTCGAACGTACAACGTACGTCCGAGAAAAAATTCGAGGCAAAATTATCTCAAATAGCGAGTCATCCGGTCTCCTTAATATGCGTTCTCAAATAGTAAAAGATAATTAAAAAAACTACTCCCTCTGTCCTTCAATGTTTGTCTTCCTCGCATCCCAATATTCAGTAGGGAACGCATATCGAGGAGGCCGGATGAGGCACTATTTGATCCCAAAAAAATCCGAATTTTTTTGTGAACGTACGTTAATCCTTAACGTACTTCTCAGAAAAAAATTAGGAGCAAAATTGTCTCAAATAGTGAGTCTACCGGCCGTTTTAAGATACGTGTCGAAACAATAAAAGTAAAAGCTAAAACGACAAACATTGAAGGACGGAGGGAGTAAGAGGGAGTAGTCAATTTTATTTTGGAGTATTTACTATTGAGGGAAAAGGCACCACGAGGTCCCCCCTCTTATTATTTTCATTTTTGTCAGTCCTTAGGTCTTTGAATTGTTCAATTAGCTCCCCTCCGTTATAGACGTCCCTACCGTTAAAAAATGGACGGATTGCGACTAACGGGCGTTAGTTGTGATTATTTTAATATTTTTTTTTTTAAAACTCACAAAAAATCATAAAAAAATTGCTAAACCAAAAATCCAGAAAAAATTTTAAAATTTTGAAAAAAATGTAAAAATTCATAAAAAATATAAAAAGCCCAAAAAAATGTAAAAATTCAAAACAAATGTAAAAATACCAAAAAAATCTTAAACTTTCAAAAAAAAACTATAAAATCCAAAAAAATCAATTAATCTAAAAATCCAAAAATAACTGGGAAAAAAAATCTAAAGAAATTTAAAAAATAAAAAAATCATAAAAAATTTAAAAAATCCAAAAAAATGTAAACATTCCCAAGAAAAATGGAATTTTTAGATTTTCTTTAATTTTTACATTATTTCTTGAAATTGTTACATTTTTTTAGTTTTTACATTTTTTCTGGATTTTTACATATTTTTATGAATTTTTACATTTTTAAATTTTTTATGGATTTTAACATTTATTTGGGAATTTTTACATTTTTTTCAAAAAATGAAAATTTTTCCTGGATTTTTAGGTTTTTAAATTTTTTACATATTTTTGGATATTTAAAATTTTTAATGATTTTTTTCATTTTTTAAATTTCTTTAGATTTTTTTTGTTTTTTTTCAATTATTTTTGGATTTTATAGAATTTTTTTGATAGTTTAAGATTTATTTTGGTATTTTTACATTTGTTTTGAATTTTTACATTTTTTTGGGATTTTTTAGATTTTTTTCAAATTTTTTAAAATTTTCTGGATTTTTAGGTTTAGCAATTTTTTTAAAATTTTTTCATTTTTTTTCTAAATTTTACATTTTTTAATGATTTTTTGTGAATTTTAAAAAAAAAATTAAATAATATTTAAATAATCACAACTAACGTCCGTTAGTCGCAATCCGTCCATTTTTTAACGGCAGGGACTTGGTAGTGCTAACGCCTAGGGGTGTACAAGAACCGGCCCGGACCGAAAACCGGACCGGAACCGTCCCTGCTTCTTTTTTTTTTTTTTTGACCCGGACCGGACCGGAAAGTTCCGGTTCGGTCCGGTTCTCCATCCCTCAAATCCGGGAACCGGCCCGGAGAACCGGTAGAACCGGAAATATATATTTATATATTTATAAATATATAAATATATATATTTATATATAAATAAATATATATGCATAATAATATCAAAGTATCCATTTGGTTCAATGGTTAACTCATCACTTATTATATTAAAGGGGAGAGGTTCAAACCCTCTTTGGCTCCCACTTTTTTTGTATTTGTGTACAAAATTAAATTTTAAGTAAAATAAAAAAAAAAAAAAAAAATCCGGGCCAGAACCGGAACCGGCCCGGACCGGAAGTGTCCGGTCCGGTCCGGTTCTGTACCGGACAAGAACCGCTATTTCCGGTCCGGTCCTAGCCCAAGAACCGGTCCGGACCGGAACGTGTACACCCCTACTAACGCCTATAACGGAGGGGAGCTAATTGAACAATTCAAAGACCTAAGGACTGACAAAAATGAAAATAATAAGAGGGGGGACCTCGTGGTGCCTTTTCCCTTACTATTGAAATAAGTACAAAAATAGGAGTTACTATGATTAATTTAATTATTCACATAATTATTGAAACATAGTCAGACTCGGCCCAACCCATTTCACCTAATTATTTGATATATATACACATATAAATATATAATCTGATCTCATAATTTCTGATGTGTAAATAAATAAATAAATTGTAGAGTCATGATATGAGTTTCTATTATCAATGTCATGCACACTCTAGATTTTAGGATTATCTCGTTAAGTTTAATACTTTCTTAATTTTTTTTTTCATTAGTCGGTTATGAGTTGTAGGGAGAATAACAGTATACTTGTCATTATTGGTTAAGTATTAATTAAGTTGTAAGGTTAAAGTACTCAGTTTATTATTTTGAACTTGTGAAACTCAGCTTCTATGAATATTTTGATTTAAGATTTCTAGTTGATATACAAAAAATATCATTTTCTTTAATTACATAAACTTAAACGGCCTGCGAGCAACCTATTTAGTAAAAGGATCGAGCTTGGACAATGTAAGAATTTACCATTTTAAAGCCGCCGTGAAATTTTTAGAAAATTTAACAAAATTAGCCCGAGCCCGCCCGCAGGTCTATTACAAGCTTATGGAATTTTAAGATCCTATTAATCTTTCAACTATAAGATAAAAGAAAATAACCGGACAATTTTTCGTTCAAAAAAAGAAAGAAGGAATGGAAGGAAGGAAAGAAACGTTGGCTAATGCTATCTAACGTGTACTCTAGCTGACGTGTACAACAGTAGAGTTGTACTGTATTTTGGCAGAGGAAAAGAATTCCAATCTAACCGTCAGTATTTCAAGGAACAGGCACAGAAATCTCGGCACGATCAACATAAATTCCGTCACCTGATTTTAAAAAGGGGAAATATTCTATAGAGTTTGAAGTATAGAGATCTTTAAACATTAATCCTTAGCGTTTGAGATTTTAAACTTTAGTCCTTAATGTTTTCACCCTTATTAGATTTAAGTCCTTACACTGTTTAATATTTAACGGCGCCGTTAAATTTCCTAAAATACCAATTCTACCCTTACTAAAGAAGAGAACGCAGATTCGTTTTTTTGGGTATTTAAAAATGAATTCATCTTCTTCTCCACAAAATCAGTGGACCCACAATCATTCCACCCATCGCCGTTGGTCCTCTGGTCATCTCCATACCAACTCATCTAAAACTGAATGCTACTCCACTAAAACTCGGACGTAATCTGGAACTTTGTAATGAACGCTTAGTATCCTACCAATTGTTTTTCTGAAGTTTTTGAGATCATCGGGATCATTCAAAAGGATATGCCTCAACAAGCATTACTCCACGAGCCCAAACATTTGATATCTTCCCACCATACTCCTTTCTCGACTGGACTTTCGGGTGCAATGTAAGCGGAAGAAGATGAACCAATTCTCTTTTTTCTCATTTTTTTATTCCATATGAATTTTCTTGGGTAATGTATAAAAGAAAAAAACATTAAAATACTCTAGGTGAGGGTACTTTAGTCCAAAGAAAAATAATACTTGTGCCACAGCAGAAATTGTAACGGATGGACTTTAAATCTAATAAAGGTCTCAAACGTAACTAAACAAACATTAAGGTCTCAAACGTAGAAACTAAAGATGCTAAAGTATTTTTCCCATTTCAAAATAACTATATAAACAAGCATCGGCAACTGCGATTCGAGCACTGCCTCTTATTCCATCCCATCCATCAGCCATTCGGAGAGAGAAAAAAAAGAAACTCTCACCGGAAAAATACCCAAACATGACGCGTCTGGCCACCGGCGCGATTCTCCTCTTCCTGCTTGCTCTCGCCGGTATTGAGGCCGGTAGACAGGACATCGATGTCCTCCGGTTGCCAACGGAAGTTTCTAACTTCTTCCGTAATAATAATAACAACAAAAATAACAATGATAAAAATGCCAATGGTGATGATTCAACTGGAACTAGATGGGCGGTCCTGATTGCTGGATCGAAAGGATACTGGAATTACAGGCATCAGGTCATTATTTACCCAATTTTTTATTACCTTTTCTTCATTAGAGATGAGTTTTCCTTTCCTGGTGATTTTTTTGCGAATTTCCGATACGTTTGTTGTTGCGAGGTGGCCTAAGTTTCAGGTCTACATAGATGGGCTTTTAGTTGAATCCTTTAATTTAAGTGATTTTTTATGAAAAATAGTTATTTTTTTATATTTATATATTCAAAAAACTCCCTGAAAAAAACAGGGCACTCTGTTTTTTTTAAACCGTTTACAATTGTTATGGGCTTTGCTTGCTAAGAGTGATTTGAATGTCTGAAATTAAGAGGGGGAAAGGGATTGTAATTGTGTAATTTTCTTTCTTGTGAGTTTTTACTGATATTGTTAATGACGCGTCTGGCACCTTCTCTTTTTAGGCTGATGTTTACCATGCATACCAAATCCTGAAGAAAGGTGGACTGAAGGATGAAAATATCATAGTTTTCATGTATGATGACATCGCCAACGATATCGAGAACCCAAGGCCCGGAATTATCATTAACAATCCGAAGGGAGAAGATGTTTACAAAGGAGTTCCTAAGGTTTTGTCTCTATTCATTAAGATTTCCTTAGAACCTTAGTTAGCTACATAAATTGTTCGCCAATCATGTGGTCGATTCGCTTGTGGCAGGATTATACGGGCGAACAAGTTACTGCAGGAAACTTTTACAATGTTATCCTTGGCAACAAAACTGGCCTTACTGGGGGTAGTGGAAAAGTTGTGAATAGTGGCCCTAATGATCATATCTTCATATACTATACCGATCATGGTGGTCCTGGGATACTAGGTTAGTGTCATAACCCAACTAACTTACTATTAAAATGATGATACAATTCTATCCTTCAAGTAGTGTTCGATTGATTAAGTATTAATCAGTGTAGGATTGATTGGCGACAAACTTTTATCGGTCACAATTTGGCTGAATATTTTATTTGTTGTCAGGGATGCCTACCAGTCCTTATATATATGCAGATGGTCTTGTAGATGTATTGAAAAAGAAGCATGCTTCTGGGACCTATAAAAGCTTGGTAAATCCCTTAGCTAAAATCATAAATAGTACTAATTGCTGTGAAAAAATCCATCTTTTTACGGATTTCTCTGTAAAATCGCAGGTGTTTTATCTCGAAGCGTGTGAATCTGGAAGCATCTTTGAGGGTATTCTTCCGAAGGGCTTGAATATCTATGCAACCACAGCTGCAAATTCTGTAGAGAGCAGCTGGGGAACCTACTGCCCTGGAGAGTATCCCAGTCCTCCACAAGAATACGATACCTGTTTGGGTGACTTATACAGTGTTGCTTGGATGGAAGATAGGTAAGAACGAGTGCTTTATGTTTGAAATCATCTTTTAAGTTTTAACTTGTTGTTCAGATTGAATTCGGAAGCTTACGAGTCGGTTGATTTCCCCCTGAACTTACTGTTAAAACAGCAGGAGGGGTTAATAAGAAAGGAAAGCTACTCGGAAAGTGGAGGGTTTAACTGTAGATTGTATTCCTAGTTTTAATTGTGTTTCCTCAACCGTCTCTTACTGAATTTTTCTGGCCTAGAACCTGATTATTTTCAGTTGTTCTTCTGTTAAGAAGTTGACTTCTAATGTTTATCCCTTTGTGAGCAGTGATGCACACAATTTGCAGACTGAAACTTTGCACCAGCAATATCAACTTGTAAGAGCTCTTAGCTCCACCTCTGACATTTTGCCCTGAATGTTTTTTTACATGGGTGCATTTTTACCTGATTCGTTGTGGATTCACAGGTTAAGGACAGGACTGGAAATGGCTACATTGGTTATGGTTCTCATGTCATGCAATATGGTGATGTTCCCCTTAGCAAGGACAATCTCTTCGAATATATGGGTACTAATCCAGTAAATGATAACTACACTTTCGTGGATGACAACGCATTAAGGCAGCCATCAAAGGCAGTTAACCAGCGTGATGCGGATCTTCTCCATTTCTGGCATAAGGTTTGCTCCACCTCCTCTGTTTCCTTCTTGTATTAGAAGAAATTGGCCTATTAGCCCTAAACCTCAATGCCTGTTGTTCATGAATTCTGCAGTACCGGAAGGCACCTGAAGGCTCGCCCAGGAAGATGGAAGCTCAAAAGCAATTCATTGAGATGATGTCGCATAGATTGCACTTAGACCAAAGCATCAAGTTCATCGGGAAACTCCTATTCGGAATGGACAAGGCCTCAGAGGTTCTGAATACTGTACGTCCTGCTGGGCAACCTCTTGTCGATGACTGGAACTGCCTTAAAACACTGGTAATACCTATAGTTTCTTGCCATTCCCTTATTTCTACGTAATCCGTTTGTTTCGATTGGTAGCTAGCACAACAAAAACTCAATTGATAATGCCAATATCATCTTACCTATATGCAGGTGAGGACTTTCGAGACACACTGCGGATCCTTGTCTCAGTATGGGATGAAACACATGCGATCCCTTGCAAACCTCTGCAATGCTGGAATTCGGAAGGAAAAGATGGCCGAGGCATCAGCGCAGGCTTGTGCCACCGTACCATCCAATCCTTGGAGCTCTCTCAAGAAAGGTTTCAGTGCATGATTGAAGCAAAAAATATGGTATATAAAAAGATAGATTATGCTGTGTGCTTCCTTGATATGTGATTACACAAAATTATGTCCATAATTTAAATGGCTGTAATTGCGATTGCTTCCGTGTAAATATCGATTATTAGAAGCAATCTCAAACTAGAATTCTCTGTAATGGAAAGTGCGAATCGAATATGTAAAGATTGGCATTCGCCAGTAGATCACAGCATGCATAGTAGTATGCTTGTCCACAAAATTCATGGCTTATCAGTTATAAAATATAGTGTTCCGTGAATTCACTCCATGTATTACAAACTCGAAACCTATTAGTACTTCTAAATCTTTAACATCAATAGATAACTAGTAAGTTATTCGTCCATAGATAGCGCACTTCGTTATAAAGATTACACTGTCCAAATGTAATAATATAAGTTAAATTTTGCAGATGAAATTACACTTTAAGTAATAAGTAATTAGAGCTAGGGCTGTTTATCGGGATTTCCGAACTTTCAAAATTTTAGGTTCGGGTATTTCAAACTATCCTAAAATATTCCTGACCCAGAATTACAAAACCTCCCTCCCGACTCAAAATTTCCGAACCTGAAAATACCCGAAATTTCCCGCAATTTCCGAGGTATTTTTTGGGTTTTCAATTTTCAATTGAGCTGAGCCCAGAAGAAATGAGGTAATCTAACTATTCTCAACATATGCGATGAGCAATATAAATGCAAATAAAAGAAGAAATAAGATAATTAGATAGCAAAGTAGCAAAGCATCTCTAACAGAAGAAACGGAAGGGCTTCGAAACTTTTTCCGACGAATCAAACCAAGCATGGGCAGTAGGGTAATTTTGGGATGTTTCTCGTGCACTTTCGTATATGAAAATCACCACCACTACTTTATCGGCTAATGGACAAACTAGTACTATTAGGAAGTTAGTAACAAAGATTAACTATAACGGAGTGGATTTAGATAACTACCATCAATTAAAAAAATGATAAATAAACGAAGCTGGGTGGATTGTTTTTCTTAGGACTGCTCATCAGAATTTTCCGAAATTCTGAAGTTTCTAAAATTCATTTCGTTCCGTAATTTTATAAATTCTTTCGAAATTATTACGGAACGGTCCGAACTTCCGTACTTTTATTTATTTATTTATTAAATTAAAAACTTCCAAAATCTATCGGTTATCAATCCATTAACTGAAAAAATTACAAAACATAATACTCCAAAAATCACAGTACATATTAGCTCCATAAATTTCAAATACATGTTAATCCAAAAAACTAACATATATATTTATGGACATTTTAGAATTTCGGAAAGTTTGGAATTCTGAATTTTCCTAGATAAATTCCATTCCGTTTCGAATTCCGAAATTTTGAACTTTTACTTCCGAAATTTATTTTGGAACGGAACGGAATTTCAGAATTCCGATTCGGAAATTCTGATGAATACCCCTAGTTTTTCTAGCAACTTTTGCATACATAATTAATTATAGCCAATCCATAAGTTTATCTTGGTTAATCCAAGTTGATATAAAATAGGTTACTAACTTGTGCATGGACATTCCAATATGGGTAAAAGCCGGTGCCAACTAGTACTCAACAAAAGAGCCTGTCAAACTACTTTTGGTATACTTGCCGACTTAGTAACAATGGTGACGTACAAGCTAAGCTAAGCTAAGCTAAGCTAAGCTAAGATGCGGAGATTTCTCACCTTTAAAAAAAAGATTGCATTCTGTTTTATAAAAAACAAAAAAAAAAACCAGGGAAAAAGGATAGATTCCCTATTCCTTACCCCATACGCTTCAATTAACTTAGACGTATGTCCGCAAAAGATTAGTTAGTCACTCATTTTTCTTTTTCTTTTTTATTTTGAATCATGCTACGATATTGGATAGTTTTAGAAAGAAAAAGAAAAAAAGGGTTCCGTCACTTTGTTTTTTTCTGGAGCGCGGGATCAATTCCACCTCACCACTTTGTCTATAAAACACCGGACCATTATTCCAATTCCCATCATAAAAATTAATCCGGTCTCTCTAATCTTGAAAACCGGTCGACTACATGGCGACTCTCGTTCTCCTTTTCCTGCTAGCTTTATCGGGTTTTGTTTCCGGTGGGCGAGATATCACCGGAGACGATTTCCTCCGGTTACCGTCGTTCGATGGAAATGGTGACATTGATGATGCTGATTCTTCAGCTGGAACTAAATGGGCGGTACTGATTGCTGGATCTAAAGGATACGGGAACTACAGGCACCAGGTCATTTTTAAAATCTTTAACTTAGTAGCTTATCTTCCCTATTGGATTTCTTTTTCTTTGCAAAAAATGATTAAGGTTTCCTTATTAATCGATATTTGTGTACAAAGTTTATACTTGTTCTGGTTAATTATAGCTTTAGTTTTAAGTTTAATTAACTTAATTAGTTACGAGTCGCGTTCATGCACGTACAACACGTAGGCGCCACACGTTCAATCAAGGGTGGAGCTACGTCCCTTTATGTGGGCGCCATGGACCTCCAAATTTAGTCTTGGTAAATTCATGGCCCTGTAAAAATTAAATTGCTTTATTATTTATACTTCTTTTAATTTTTTTTTAAATGATTATCTAATTTTTTTATTAATGATAAAAATACTCGAAGTCAATTTCAAATCACACTTCATTAACTCTTTTTTCCCAATTAAGTGCCGTTAATCATTTGATCTTCACTCACAATGTTGGTCACGGCACCACGTATATATATATAACCAAATAAGAATAAATTTATTCTAAAAAAGATGATTCCACGTGGCAAAAAAGATTACATTAGGAACCAGATTAGATAGGTGGGATATTTTACCCATTTAGTTTTCTACAAGCGGCAAGCGCTCTTCACTCTCTAACCAACGTTGCTCCCATCCTCCACGGAAGTTCTTACTCATAAATTCATACTATAATTTTAAGTTTTATAGTGATTTATTTGACTTATTTGATGTTTTATATGTATTAAAAAAATCACTTTTTGTATCTTTTGATGACGGGTGAGTGACACCGCTTTGTACGTTGCAAAAGTTGCACTTTAAATTCGAAGAATTGGACAACTAGCGCGTAGGTCGATAAATAAAAATAATTACATCTTGTCACGTGCCACCTTTTGACAGGTTGTATGTGCCACATGTCATCTCCTAATTAAAACTATTACCAAAACTACTAATTAAGATATAAACTCTATATTTTACTTTTAAATTATTCAGTTTACACATTTTACAATTTAATTGTAGCTTAATAAATATTTTAACTAAACAACTTAGCAGCCTTTAGTGGTGGAGAAGCAGATGGAGACTGTTATAGGAAAAACAAAAGAGAGAACGGTTGGATATGATCAGAGCGAAGTTTCGTGGTGTGAAAGAGACGGCAGCGAAAATAGTGTTTTGTCCAGATGGAGCTACGAGGAATACTTTATACCGACGTAACGTAACAACGGAACCGACGGTTAAAAAAGACGGCACAAGTGGGCCAGGTGTCACGTGAGAGATTCACTATTTGATTTTTGGGCTTTGGACGAGATAATAATGGATTTGGACCGTTTTCTGGCCTCCAACTAATCCGTAGATGAGCGCGGACTTTTTTTCAGGACAGGTTCAAAGTGGCGATTCACTTAAGATCGGACCAAACTTTTAAACATTTTTAATTATTTTGTGGTAATAAATTTAATTTTAATTTAAAACATATTATTAGTTTACAAATTACATTATTCATGAAAAACTGGACTTTTTTTTTATAGATTGAATTAATATAGATAAAGAGACTCGAATCAGAAATTTTTCTCGTTCAATTTTATAAGAAGTATCACTGATCTACAAGCTCATTGAACTTTAACATAAGTGTGTCAAGTGCGGATTGAATCGAAGGAATCCTAATTTCAATTTCTTTTATTTTTTTTCCCTTTCAGGCTGATGTTTGCCATGCGTACCAAATCTTGAGGAAAGGTGGAGTGAAGGATGAAAACATAATAGTTTTCATGTACGATGACATTGCTTACAACATTCGTAACCCATATCCTGGAACTATTATAAACGGTCCTGATAAAAAAGATGTTTACAAAGGGGTCCCTACGGTTTGAATCTGTCTCCTTCCTTAAATTCTTAATTGACAACTATCTCCATCCATCTCCTTATTTAATTAGCAACTAATTATTAAACAATGATTTGCTGCAGGATTATACTGGTGAGGATGTTAATGTTCAAAACTTTTTAGCTGTTATCCTTGGCAACAAAACGGCTCTGACTGGGGGCAGTGGAAAAGTTTTGGATACTGGCCCCAATGATCATATCTTCATTTACTATACTGATCATGGTTATCCTGGAGTGTTAGGTTAGTAAGAATTTTAATGACTACTCTCGTTCTAGTATAGTTGAATCCCGATAGGGATGGGATCTTTTTGATTCAAACTCGAGATCCGAGTGATTCCTAAATGATTAAATTGGAAACTAATTTAGTTCTGGGTTGTTGCTAATTTGTCAGGAATGCCTACGGAGCCATACCTTTATGCAAATGATCTGATTGATACCTTAAAAAAGAAACATGCTTCAGGAAACTATGAAGCTATGGTAAATTTTCCTAGCTAAAAGCATAATATTGCAGGTACTAATTTTATCTCATCAGCTGTGAAATCATCAACTCCTTGATTGTTTTTGCAGGTTTTCTACGTTGAAGCTTGCGAATCCGCGAGCATATTTGAGGGTCTCCTTCCAGATGGTTTGAATATCTATGTATCAACAGCCGCAAAAGCAGGAGAGGGCAGCTGGGTAACGTACTGTCCTTCACAGTTTCCTGATGTTCCTGAAGAATACGGTACCTGTGTCGGCGACTTGTACAGTGTCACTTGGATGGAAGATTGGTATGAAAAATGAGTTTGAAATTGTGATTTAGCTAAATTTGTCAGAAAGTTAATGCTGAATTTAAAACATTTATTCTTGTGACAGTGATGTATACAATTTGCGGACACAGACTCTGCACCAGCAATATGAAATGGTGAGAACAAACAGGGTCTAAGTCCCACACTCTTACTCACAACTAGAGAATTCGAGTTTGTTATGATTTTTACAGTGTGACGTTTTATCTAATTATTTCTTTTTATCATACATCACAGGTGAAAAAGAAGATTGCTTATGCATCAACAGTGTTGCAATTTGGTGATTTTCCAATTAGCAAGGACAGTCTATCTAAATATATGGGGACAGATCCTGCAAATGACAAGCACCGGTATGTGGATGAGGAGAACTCCTTAAGGCCACATGTTGAAGCTGTTCATCAGCGCGAAGCAGATCTTTACCATTTCTGGGACAAGGTTTGCCTATGAACTTGTAACTTGCTGGTACTTCTTAAGGAGGAGGAAAGAGTTAATTCTCGAGTTCGAGTCTCTTCTAATCATGCTTGTTGTTTCTCAATCTTTGCAGTACCAGAAGGCTTCTGAAGGGTCTCGGAATAAGATTGATGCTCGGAAGCAGCTTGTTGAAGTGATGTTGCACAGGATGCACGTAGATGACAGCATGGAATCGATCGCGAAACTCCTGTTTGGATTGGGCACCAAGGCGTCAGAGATGATGAACACAATCCGTCCTGCTGGGCAACCTTTAGTTTCCGATTGGGACTGCCTTAAAACAATGGTAACATTTTTAGACTTTAAGCTCTTAGCGCGTTATTTCTGCCTAATCTGTTTATTTCAATGTCAAAATCTCATAATCCAACGTTTGATTAACCTTCTTTTTCTTGATGTAGGTGAGGACTTATGAGACACACTGCGGATCGTTGTCAGAGTATGGGATGAAATACACACGATTCCTTGCCAACATTTGCAATTCTGGAGCTCAGAAAGAAAAAATGGCAGAGGCATCAGCACAAGTTTGTCTCAACTTTCCATCCAATCCATGGAGCTCTCTTGTCGAAGGTTTCAGTGCATGATTAAAGAAATAGGGATTTTGTTTATAAATAGTATTCATGTGTGATTTATAATTATTCATATAAGTCCATGCATTTTAATGCCTGTGACTACTATTCGCTTTGTGTATATATGCACAAAAAAATGTTCTGTAATTTAAGTACTAAGCTACACACAAGATTGCTTGTAGATCAAATCATATGTTTTTCAGGAAATTTACATAATGTTGAATCCACCGAGTTCAAATGAAGTGGTGATTGTTATTATGGGAAACAGTGTAGTTCCGTGATCATAATTTGGTTTGCAGTGTAAGCAATTACACGTTTGTTGAAAATCCAGTGGAATACGTGTGAAATAAGAGATCTGCCATGGGTGGGATCCAACTTGGTTAAAATCTGTTTGGGCCGAGAATAATGTATTGTTGGGCCTAGTATGAAATCAGTTTGGGCCAAGTTTGAGGCCTGCTTGGACCTAGTAGACTAGGACAGGGCCACAATCCTTACAACAGTTTCTATGTATAAAGAAACAGTTAAATGAGCCCGAAGGTATAAATTGGGCTCACAACCTTGGGCTTCTAAACTGTGTATTTTCTTTTGAATATGGGCCCATAAAACGTTATAGCTTTCGGATGTGGATGATGAGCAAACATGCCCGCGCACTTTGTTCGGGCCCTTTTTGCTACTTTTTCTTTTGAGTGAACAAGTAATAGGAAAGAGAAATCATTGGTTTTAATAATTAAAATAGAGTGGGACAATATAAATTGCATTATAAAATTATACAAAAATAAAATAAAATAACCTTAGAGATCAAAGACATTTGCAGCATTTTTTACGGAGTAATTAAATTTATTGTCTTGTTCAATCCATTAATTCAAATCAGTCAACAGTCACTCTTCTATTAAAAATATAAAAGAACACATAGCATCATTGATCCTCCATAATCGTTGAACCTCACTCATAGGAAACCAGTCATGAGACGTTTTGTCGCCGGCGAAATCCTCCTTTTCCTGGTAGCTCTTTCCGGCATAGCCGCCGCTGGACGAGAGATTGCAGGAGACGTCCTCCGCTTACCATCGGAAGCTTCTAAGTTCTTCCATGACAACGATGATGATTCCACCGGGACTAGATGGGCGGTCCTGATTGCTGGATCTAGGGGATTCGAAAATTACAGGCACCAGGTCATTAATTACTAACTTTTGAGTGGTTTTTGTTCATTAAAGTTGAGTTTCCTTTTTTAATGGTAACTTGATTCTGAAATTTCATGTTTGTTGTTGCTTCATTTTGGAGTTATTCAAGTCAGATGTTTATGAAAATTAATTAAATTAAAGTTCTGTGAAAGGTATCACATCGTCTAGAGTGGTCAAACAATCACATGGAGACATGTAGCTAAAATCATGGAGGTGTTTTGTTTTGTTTTGTTTTGATCCTGTTTTCCTCTTTTTTTGCTATTATTTTCTTCCTTATCCCCCCCAGTTAAACATCCTGTTTGCACAAATAAGTGCAATTGGTAACAGATGGTTGGATATAATGTGTTTGTGAATGGACTGCAATTAGCTTGGTATAGGTAAATTTCGATGTTTGTGTCGAATTGATTATCTTCGTGTTTGAGTTTGAGAATAGCAGGACTACAATCAGTTCTTACATTTTTCTTATTGATGTGGTCTTTCTCTTTGTAGGCTGATGTTTGCCATGCGTATCAAGTATTGAGGAAAGGTGGACTGAAGGATGAACATATCATTGTTTTCATGTATGATGACATTGCCAACCATAGTGATAATCCAAGGCCAGGAGTCATCATCAACAATCCAAAAGGCGAAGATGTTTATAAAGGAGTTCCAAAGGTCCGTCTCTTCCTTTAGGATTTTCATCATCTTATGTAACTATAAATTGTACTGCTGCATCAAGTCAAGTGGATGGTATTTTGTGGCAGGATTATACTGGTAAAGACGTCACTATTGGAAACATATTTGCTGCTATCATTGGCAATAAGAGTGCCCTTACTGGGGGTAGTGGAAAAGTTTTGGATAGCAGTCCCAATGATCATATCTTCATATACTATAGTGATCATGGGGGTGCTGGGGTATTAGGTTAGTAGCAAAACTGCACAACCTCCTAATAATTGATATGATTTGTGTAATTTTCTTGACATGGCTTACTCTTGTTATTCTGAATCTCTACTTCATATATTACTGTAACTTTCTGTTATGGATTGTGTTTAACATCAAAGGTGACACCTCCATTTTACTGCACAATAATCACAAATTTTACTTTTTCAATCTCTTAAGAATAGAGACTTTGCAACTTTCTCTAAAACTAAGTTATAAACCTAAGTAGGATACATTCTCAAAGCTTCTATGCTTGACCAGTTGCTGTGTCGAGTTGATTATCTTCGTGTTTGAGTTAGAGAATAGTCTTTTATGTGTGGTTAGGAAAGTAATGAAATAGGTTCAATGATTAGCAATGAAGAGTAGGAAAACTCTTAGGTGGTTATCGAATTTGAACCTAATCTATCTTGTCCTACATTTACTATGCCCTCTTTGAGTGAAAATTGGCTGAAGAGTAAGACTTTCGAAATAAAGGAGTGGAATGAGGTTTGCTTTCTTTTAGCTGTGAGGACTGCTTTTCTTATTTGTTGGTCATACGTTTTGAGAACTTCTTTTGTTAAGCTTAGTTGTTTCCAATTGTTTGCGTCTGTTGCATTATCTCCTTAGTTACTTTGTACTTTTGGAATGCCTGTTATTGATCAAATTTGGAGATGGATTTTGTATTTCTAAATAATTTAATTGCTTTCTTTTCTGGTTGTGGTTCATTTTCAGGGATGCCTTCCCCACCTTACCTTTATGCCAATGATCTGGTAGACGTCTTAAAAAAGAAGCATGCTTCTGGGACTTATAAAAGCTTGGTAATGCCCTCACTAAAAGCATACTAATTAATGTAAATTTCATTGCTTTAATTGGCTGCATGTTTACAACTGCAGGTGTTTTATCTTGAAGCTTGTGAAGGTGGAAGCATGTTTGAGGGTGTTCTTCCAAAGGGTCTGAATATATATGCAACCACAGCTGCAAATGCCGAGGAAAGCAGCTGGGGACTCTACTGCCCTGGAGAAGAACCCAGCCCTCCTCCAGAATACGACACCTGTTTGGGTGACTTGTACAGTGCTGCTTGGATGGAAGACAGGTAAGAAGGTGTTTCAAAGTTGTCATTTCGTGACAGTAAGAGATTTACTTTTCTCTCTCATAGTCACCATACATTTGCAAGAGCATCGATAAGAAAAGATAACCGCTCGGGAACTGGAGGATTTAGTTCTGGTTTTGGCAGAAATTTAAATTGCGCTCTTGGTTTTTTTCTTCTTCTGGTTCAAGTTATCTTTCTCAGTTTTTGCTGGCCTGAAAACAGATTTCAAAAACTTTATGCTACTTTGCTCACGAGTCTATGTCTGCTTTCCCTGTGAGAAGTGATTTCTAAATATTTTGACCTTTTTGGACAGTGATCTACACAACTTGCGGACTGAAACTCTGCATCAGCAGTATGAACTGGTAAGGTCTATACTTCATTTGCTTTAAGACTGTTTAGGAGTATAATATGTGGTTTTTTTCACCCAATTACATTGTCTTCGTTCGTTGTGTCCTAACCACAGGTTAAAAAGAGGACTTTAAATGACAATAGTATCTACGGTTCTCATGTCATACAATATGGAGATATTTCCCTTAGCAAGGACCACCTCTTCTTATATATTGGAACAAATCCTGCAAATGATAACAACACTTTTGTGGGTGAAAACTCCTTGAGGATGCCATCAAAAGCAGTTAACCAGCGCGATGCAGATCTTCTCCATTTCTGGGAAAAGGTTACCCCCTCTTTGATTGCATTTTTATTGGAACAATGCAGCGTTTTGAACCTAAACTTTAATGCCATGAACTGCTAATATCAAGATGAAAACATGCGCTAATTGAGGATTATGGCTGATGTCCACTCTTATATCTGGTTCTATTTCTCTTTTATTTATGATGTACGATTTTGGTTCGCACACCTTAACAAAGTAAAATAGTTGGAATAATAGCCCACCAAGTATTGAAACTCATACTTTTAGCTAACTTGACTTATTGTTCATTACTTTTGCAGTACCACAAGGCCCCCGACGGCTCTTCTAAGAAAATTGAAGCTCAGAAGAAATTTGTTGAAGTAATGTCACATAGACTGCATCTAGACCACAGCGTCAAAATAGTTGGGAAACTCCTATTCGGAGCGGAGAGGGCTGTCGAAGTGATGAATACTATCCGCCCTGCTGGGCAACCTCTAGTGGATGATTGGGTCTGCCTTAAAACAATGGTAATATTCCTGTTAGCACTTCCCTTATCCCTAGCTAATATGTTTGTTTAACTTTGATCTTTGAGGATACACGGTTCGTGGTTCATTTACACAGGTGAGGACTTTCGAGACATATTGCGGATCGTTGTCGCAGTACGGGATGAAACACATGCGATCGTTCGCAAACCTCTGCAATGCAGGGATCCAGAAGGAACAGATGGCCGAAGCATCAGCAGAAGCTTGTGTCAGCTTCCCATCCAATCCATGGAGCTCCGTCGGCAACGGGTTCAGCGCATGAGTGAAACTGGATTATGATTAATTTCAGGGGATATGTACTATTCCTGAAAAACAAAAACCTTCCTTCGCTTAATTTTAAGTCATTTTTCTCCCTTCATCTATTCTTTTTCATGCTAGTTACATTTTTCAACTAATTTTAACCGTTTGATTAACATATGACCTGCTGCTCCATGTTTCTTCTTCTTTTTATCTATTATTCTAAGTTATTAAATAAAAAATTTATACTTTCATTTTTATGAAAAAAATAATAATAAAAAAAAAAAACATCACTTTCTCTTCCTATCAACGTTAACCTATATCCTTCGTCTTTTTTTCCCCGCCCGTTTCGTCACGACCTAGTTTGATCGGAAGAACTGGGTTGAAACTTTCATTAAGAAATTAGCTACTTCTAGACGGGAACAATTTCAAAAGACTTGGAAACGGGAAAGGACCAATGTAAAGGCGCCACATCCGCACTCCTGCGTCACAAACTACAAATAAGCGCCAATCTCGTTTCCGATTGATGAACTTTCCAGTCTTAAAAAAACATATTATCGTATTGTTTTCAAAAAAAAAAATCTACCTATTTAAAGACGACAATAATAATTAAATGTCTCGAGATCCACGTCCACATATCTGCGAATCTAAAACAACGTGTGAATTCACGTCGATTCCTTTGCTATCTTGAAATGAACGAGTAAGATGAAATTAAAGTTCCCTATCGAATAAAACAATACACGTCGATTCCTTTGCTATCTTGCGCGCAACAGCTTGCCCCCTTCTTCTCAAATTATTACTAAACTCACCCGTCTTTTTTCGCATTGTTCGCGTGCTTTATTAAACTATAAAAATCACAACAATAAATTGAGTTTTCATATCGCTTTCAAAAAGAAAAATATCTACCTATTTCATTTTGGGCTTCGTCTTCTGAAAAACTGTAAAAGTAAAAAAATGATGAAAATTTAGATGAGAGCATCCACGTGCTTTGCGCGGCAACTAATTAGTTGTAATTTTGTACAGTATAATCTTTTTTGTCCAAATTTCACCCTCATTTTCACCCGCTACACTCTAGAGCTATAAAAGAGCTTACTCTGGCACCATCCATCCTTGCATAGTCAAACCTCAACTTCTCTCATCGTAAACCAGCCATGAAACTACTCGCCGCCGGAGTGATTCTCGTTTCCCTGCTAGCTCTCTCCGGCACCCCCGCCGGGGGACTAGACGTTGACCCTCTCCGGTTGCCGTCAGAAGCTGCTAAGTTCTTCCATAACGACAACAGTACCAATGATGATGATTCCATCGGAACTAGATGGGCCGTCCTCATCGCTGGATCTAAAGAATATCACAACTATCGGCATCAGGTCGACTAGTTACTTCTCCATTTTTAGTAAGCTTAATTAGTTCATTAATTGAAGTTCAGTTTCCTCTTTAATGGTTATCTGATTCCATTTTGAAGCTTATTTTTGGTTCCACCGAGTAAAACTTTAGTTTTCACTCTCTAAGAATTTGTGAAAGCCACTGGGTCATGTTTTGTAAATTATGGAGTTAAATTTGAAGATTTTTTTTGCTCTTTCTAGGCTGATGTTTGCCATATGTATCAAATCTTGAGGAAAGGAGGAGTGAAGGATGAGAATATAATTGTTTTCATGTATGATGACATTGCCTACAACGAGAGGAACCCACATCCTGGAATCATCATTAACAAGCCTGGTGGAGAAGATGTCTACAAAGGAGTTCCTAAGGTTTTTCTCCTCATTTCTTAACATTTCCATCACCCGAGTTGTTATGCTTTGTTCCTCATGTGGTGATTGATTTCTTGGGGTAGGATTATACTGGTGAAGATATTAACAACATCAACTTTTTAGCTGCTATCCTTGGTAACAAATCTGCCATTATCGGGGGCAGCGGAAAAGTTTTGGATACGAGCCCCAACGATCATATCTTCATATACTACACTGATCATGGAGCTCCTGGGAAAATAGGTTGGTATCGTATCTGATGTATGACTTGTGTGGTTTTCTGGATATAGTTGACATCTTATTCTTCCAAACCTCTTGTCCATTGTACTACTGTTTACTGGTTGCATCTAAAGTTAAATGGTAACATTGATACCTCCATTGTGCAGCCAGATAGGCACAACAGTTTACTTTGTCTTTCTTTTAAGAATAGTGCCAGCTTATTTCTTATTAAGCTGAAGTTCTAAAATCTATCTTCTAAACACTGTCCAAGTTCCTAGCCTTGATTAATTGTAGGTAAACTAGGATGGTTTTGTCCTTTGTGTGCTTTTGGAGGTAGTCACGGAAGGGCATGATTCAATGTTTGCAGCAAAAGCTGGAAAATATCATTGTTAATTTGTTTTGGTTATAGAATCTGAACATAATTTATCTTGGCCTCCATATAGAAAACATTTTATTTAATATTGGTTTAAGAATAAGAATTTGAACTATAGCAGTGGAATGGGATTTTGAGAATTTTCAGTTATGATTATGATTCTTAATCTTGATTGCTTAACAATTTTCATGTACCCAGCTGTCTTCAAGCCTTTCTGCTATATACTTAGTTCATTGGTATTTTGGTTTTTGGAATGCTCTATTCTGATCAATTGTCGGACAAGTTCCATGTACCTCAGTTACTAAATTGGTTACTTATTTTCTGTGTTGTGGCTAATCATCAGGGATGCCTTCCAAACCTTACCTTTATGCTGATGATCTGGTGGACACCTTGAAACAGAAGGCTGCTACTGGGACGTATAAAAGCATGGTGATTTCCTAACTAAAAGCACACTAAATCTATGTGAAATTCCTTTGCTTTGATTAGCTTACATATCTAAACTGCAGGTATTCTATGTGGAAGCATGCAATGCTGGGAGCATGTTTGAAGGTCTTCTTCCAGAAGGTACGAATATCTATGCTATGGCAGCTTCAAATTCAACAGAAGGCAGTTGGATAACATACTGCCCTGGAGTGGATCCTGATTTCCCCCCAGAATATGATATCTGTTTGGGTGACCTCTGGAGCGTTACTTTTCTGGAAGACTGGTATGTAGAGTACTTGCATTTGAAATTGACATTTAGCTTGTTGTCAGGAAATTAGTGGTCAATGCTTAAATTAGTGATTCAGGAGTTGAATACAGTTTATCACAAACTTACTATGGAAATTTTGAAAAGATATAGCATAAAAACCATGTGACTCTGTTCATATTTTTATTTCTGCATCTCTTGTGAGGACTGACTTCACACATTTGAACCTTGTGATCAGCGACGCACACAATTTGCGGACTGAAACTGTGCATCAGCAATTTGAGCTGGTAAGACCAATGAGGTCAATAAACTTTATTGCTTCCAGACTTTTGAAGAATATTTTGGATGCCACCACTTCCTTCTGCTGTTTTTTCCTGACTGCATTGTTTTAATTCACTGTGCCATATTCACAGGTTAAAAAGAAGATTGCTTATGCTTCTACTGTCTCTCAATATGGTGACATTCCCATTAGCAAGGACAGTCTTTCTGTATATGTGGGAACAGATCCTGCAAATGATAACCGTACCTTTGTGGATGAGAACTCCTTAAAGCCACCGCTAAAAGTTATTCACCAGCGTGATGCAGATCTTTACCATCTCTGGTATAAGGTTTGTCCCACTCCCACCACTTCTATTCCATGTTGAATTATAAATGCTGTCCTTGGACCTAAACTTTTATGCTGATGATCTGGGCTGGTGACTTCAAGTTTAATGCATGTCTTTAAACCTCACTTATGCTCCACTCATGATCTGTTTGTACAAGGTTGTTGCGAGAAAGATGAGATTATGGTTGATAGAATTAACACGTCAGGGTTAGCCTATCATGTATGCAGGAGATCATTTAATAATAGCCGATCTTTGATCTGATGCTGATCTAAAAAAAATGAACCCCTCCTTCCTTTCGATTTAACTATACTCGTTCTTTGTTGTTTCTGCAGTACAACAAGGCCCCTGAAGGCTCTTCCAAGAAGATTGAAGCTCAGAAGCAGCTTCTTGAACTAATGTCGCATAGAGCGCATGTAGACAACAGCATCACACTGATCGGGAAACTTTTATTTGGTGTGGACAAGGCTTCAAAGGTGCTGAATACAGTTCGTCCTGTTGGACAACCTCTTGTTGATGACTGGCAGTGCCTTAAAGCAATGGTAATATTCAACTTCATAGCATTTACCTTATTGCTCCCTAGTCGGTTTTTCTCCATTGGCATTGACACCTCTTACTATATGCATTTGTGCAAATGTTTTTGTGATTTCAAACAGATAAGGACTTTCGAGACGCACTGTGGATCTTTGTCCGAGTATGGGATGAAACACACACTATCATTCGCAAACATGTGCAATGCTGGAATTCAGAAGGAACAGCTGGCTGAGGCAGCAGCACAAGCTTGTGCCACCTTTCCATCCAACTCGTATAGCTCTCTTGCCGAAGGGTTCAGTGCTTGAGTGAAGCCAAACTGCTGTCTAAATAAAGACCGCATTGTGATTGATAGAGAGAGTCAGATTGGTGGCTATAATAGTGATAAGACAATTCGGTATAAAGATCGCCTGTAGGTCACAGCTGGTTTGGTCTGCTCGTGCTAAGACCCTTTGTGGTTGATGAGCCAGTGTTCTACTTGTATTTTTATAAGTATTCTGGAATTTGGACAGGCTCCTGAACTTTGTGATCTTGTTGAATCATGGTTGTCCTTGGCAAACAGTATTTTGGCATTTAGCTTGTTAATGTTTTTTTTTCATGTTTTCTTTTTTTGGTGCATCGCTTTCTTGTCACTGACCGATCATAAAAATAACTGAAAGCTCCAAACATTTCAATGTAGTGAAAGTTACTATGAAGTTTGACCGGCAAAAATAGTAGATTAAGCAAAAATCGCATAAGATACGGCCCTTAAAATGGTGAAAAAAACATGGTAAGCCATTGTTTAGACATTTTTCTTTGAAACACAAACAAAAATAAAACACAGGATCGAAATCATAGATGGAGACACAACAGACAACTCGACATATCGAGTTACAAGCTCTTCTCACAGAACAAAAACGGACGCAGACTAAATATAGGAGAGGTCGCCATTTCCAAACATGAAAAAAACGTTCATCAATTCAATAGAACCTTTTAGTTTGTAGCTAGATAGCCTCTCGAGAGTTGCTGATGACACCACAAACAAAGCAAGCCAATACCCATAGCAAGTCTGCACCAACGGAATCAGTAAAGAGATCAGTTCAAATTTGACTCTAATCTAATAATTCCCCTTTCCCCAGAAGTCAGTTTGATTAACATGCAAATAGAATCTAAATTTCAAAGGGTCAACTCACCGATCAATGTTTCCAAGAGTTTAAGCCCTCTAATCCCGATATTTTGCGGGATAACCATCTCTTTCGTATCTTTTCCTCTCACTTGACATATGATCATCATATCGACCTTTCTTTGAGAAATCCATTTCTTTGTCCCTATTATAACCTCGACTTCCTCGTGCTTCCTCCTCACCTCGTCCGTGCTTGTGACTTCCGCGCTCTTGGGCTCCATCATCCTTTCCAGACCTTTTGTACGCATCACCACCTTCTTCATCTCTTTGATATCTTCTCTCTCCCTGATCATCTCCATCCCCGGTGACCTGTTTCTCCCTCTCAAGGCATCTACTTCCTCTTTGTTCTTCCTCCCCTTGCACACGCCTGTGACTTCCACATTCTTGGTCCCCATCATGCTTTCCAGACCTTTTGTACACACCGCAACCTTCTACATTTCTTTCATACCTTCTCTCCCCCTGATCATCTTCATCCCTGGTGATCTGTTTCCCCCTCTCAAGGGCTCTACTTCCTCTGTGTTCATCCTCCCCTCGTCCACGCCTATGACTTCCACGTTCTTGGTCTCCATCCTTTCCAGACTTTTGGTACACATCGCCACCTTCATTATCTCTTTGATATCTTCTCTCCCCCAGATCGTCTCCGTCCCGGGTGATTTGTTTCTCCCTGTCATGCCCTCTACTCTCTCTTTGTTCATCCTCCCCTCGTCCAAGCTTTCCACTTGTCTGCTGCTGATTCCAGTCATCCTTTCCATGACGCCTATGATGATCTCCCACTTCTTCACGCCTTTCATAGTTTTTCCCCTTTTGATCATCTTCACCCTTGAAGTGTTTTTTCTCCACTGCATTCTTTTCATGTGCCCTGTAATTTTTACTTCCATGTTCATCATCTTCATGATGACTTCTGTCTTTAAAATCAACATCCTCATCACCACGCCCCTTGGGTTTAACTGAGTTGGAGTAATCATCCCTCCTCTGGTCATTTTTGCTTTGATATGACCTGATCTTTGATCCAGATTCATCTCTCTCAGGCCAACGACCTCTGTTGCGCCCTGACTCTTCCCCAACGATCCGGCTTCTCGATTTTGATTCTTCCTGCTCCTCCTTGACTGCATCATCAAGCTTCCTCTTGCTGCTCATCATTGCTCGACTACTGTAGCCTGATTTATCAGCAGCATCTCCCCTGGAGTTATGAAGGTCATCACCAAGACCGTTTCTTTGCCTTCTGTCATCAGCACCAGCTACAGTAGATTTTAAACCTTTTTCTTCGTGATCACTCCATCCACCAGTGTTCTTTGCACCGTCACCTCCCACAGGTTCCTTTTTCACAGTTTTCCTATGGCTGTGATCACTATCACTGCTTCCAGAATCACTGCTGCTACTTCCCTTATGAAATTCAGAACTATTACCATCATCTCTGTCAGAATCTAACTTCCTCTCGATTGCATGCATTACTGTTTTTTTCTTAACACTATTCCTACCATAACTGGTATCAGAATCATCACCATCATCACTATCATGCCTCCTTCCTCTACCTTTCTCCGACTGTCTAACATTAAAATGATCAGAATGATCCCTTTTATGACTCTTGTCAGTCAATTCCTTGCTAAGCTTCCTTTCCTTGTCAGATTTACCATGACCAATATAGTTTGTGCTGCTTTTCCTATGCACCCCATCACCCTTCCAACGATCATCCACGTCATAATCATTAACTTTTGTCTGGTAGTTCCCACCCTGAGGACCTGTATCATCATCAGAATCATGCCTTCTACTAGATTTGCGGATCCTCTCGACCGCCTGCTTTAGATGAGGCTTGTCAGCGTCACTGTCATCAGAATCATGCCTTCTACTGGATTTGTGGATCTTCTTGGCCGCCTGTTTTAGATGACGCTTGTCGGTGTCGGTGTCGGTGTCACTGGAATAGTGCCTTCTACTAGATTTGTGGATCTTCTCGACAGCCTGTTTTATATGAGGCTTGTTGGTGTCACTGTCATCAGAATCGTGCCTTCTACTAGACTTGGGGAACTTCTCGACCGCCTGTTTTAGATGAGGCTTGCCAGTGTCACTGTCATCGGAATCGTCATCAGAATCATGCCTCTTATGGGGCTTCTTGTATTTCTCATCTTCGGTGCTAGAATCATAACTGTCACTGCTGTACTTTTTACTTTTCCTGCGGTTTTTGGAAGTTTTGCTTTTCCTTTTGCCACTGTCAGAATCAGTGTCATCCTCCATCGAAGAATCATCACTGTCACTGACATCTCTTCTGCTTTTCTTATGCTTCTTCAATTTCTTCTTCTTCTTTACATAGTCAGAATCAGAACCTGAGTCATCAGCAGTTCTTCTACCTTTACGTTGCCTATATTCATTCTTCTTGGAGGGCTTTGTGTCATCAGCCCCATCTTCTTTCTTATTTTTCAGGTTTTTAATGCCTCTTTTCTTACCATCCCTCTCACCTTTGGGATCTTCAACCATACTCTTCTTCCAGCTAAAATCTCTATCCAAAAAGGAATGCTCAGGTTTCTGACCCCATTTGCCACCATTTTTTGGTCCATCCTCGGTCATGTCAGCATGTTGTTCATCAGCCTCAGACATTTTTGCTATCCCAAGAGCCTCCCTAAGTGCTTCCATCTGCTTTTCCTTCCGTGCAGCAATTTGATGGGACTGTGTATCAGAGACCCTGATGGAACACCATACTAAATCTTTTCATATAATTACAGTACACACAAAAAGAAGAGGGAATACTTAAAATTCAAGTGCATCAAACCAAACAGACAAAGTTCATAGAATATTAACCAACCAGAATTTGATAAATAGAAACTACAAGCACAAACAAATGCAGTACAGGAAAAAGAGTTGCAAACTGCCAATAGGTATTTAGAAACAGCCTCCAATCCTTAATTTGCCATGCTGTCACAACAGCCTCATTTACTAGCTTTTGCACCTAAATCAGCATATCATCGAATCTAATCTACCTTATACTAGGAGAAATCAATCAAACAAGCGCTAACATCAAAGCTTTAATAAGAAAGGACTGGAATCGACTTTCCAACATTTCCAATCATGTAATATACCTAATTTCTTAGTATAACATAATCATGAGGATCAGAACTTACTTTGAATCGCCAAGTATAATCGCACCAGGTCCACCATGCTCCTCCGAAGCCGCAGCAGCTTCCAGAGTGTTTCGCGCTTCCTCAACCTTTTCAGCAATCTCAGCATCAGTGAAGCCTTGGTCAATCAGTTTATCTTCGAGCACAACAAGCTTGAGCTCAATCTGACGCTTGCGGTCATGCTCCAGAATATCACTGTTGGGCTTTTTGGTAATTCCACCAGTCCCCTGGTCTCCTTCAAACCCTCTCGTCGTCGGGGCAACCTTACCGGTCCTTGACCTGATGAAGAACTTGTTCGTCTGTACGTACCCGTTCGTCCCCGAACCCCTTGCGGTCTGCAGTCCGATTCCGTTGTACATGCTCGGAATCTAACACCAAATGAATCAAACAATCAACGGAATAATCAGGTACTGTTAATAAAACCAAAAATGAACAAAAATCTAGTCTCGAGATTGAGAGATCTAGGGTTGAAGAAGCAACCGTACTTGATGTGGTTTTCTTCAGAGCGATTGGAGAAAAACCCTAGATGTGTCAATTTAAGATTTTTTTTTTCATATAAAAAACTGGGGAAGAGATCGGGTTTTTGCAATTTTAATAGGTACAAATCTCTCGAGAACTATTGGTCATAGGCGTAAGAACCCTTTCACCTGACCGTAAATGCATTTAACCCCTAAATAATTTTTGAAAAATAATTAACACCTTCCGTTTGATTTTCGCATACTTCCGTCCACACTTTTAACGGAAAATAATTAAATATATACTCTGAATTTTTTTAAATAACATTTTAAATTAAAATATTTGAGGTCAAATAAATAATATTTTGTCATTTTTAAGTATTTTATAATTAATCTATTTAATATAGAGAAAAGAGAATTATACTTATTAGTTCGTTTATTTAATATTAAAAATATTATTCCTAATTATTACCGTAATTTTCTATTTGACTTCATAACATCATTAATTACAGTATTTTTTAAAATTTTTTAAAATTAATTACATTATTTTTACAGAATTTTTAAAATTAATTATATTATTTTTCTGATTTTATTAAATTAATTATATTATTTAATATATAATAGTATTATGGTAAATAAGTTGAAATCGGAATCAGAGGTAAAAAGTAACGGAACGGAGTGTTGACTGACAAAGTCCTAACATTTGCAGTTGACCCAAAATTCAAAAGAGGCGGAATAAAAATTTTGAAAAATAGGAAAGGTTTTTATTTTTCGCGATAGTATAGAAGAACTTTCTGCAATTACTCCTAAATAGTGTTATATGAGTGTGCGAATAAAGTATGAATAGTATTATGTGAGTGTGTGAATAAAGTATAAATAATGTTATGTGAGTGAGTGAATAAGTTATGAGTAGTGTTACGTAAATGAATTAATAAGTTATGAATAATGTTTTGTGAGATTGTGAATAATAACGAGTTTTAGATATATTAAGTCATGTATCGATTATTTACTTTTTAGATTTTCTTAATAATTTTTTAGTCTCTCCTAACCAAGCCTGAATGCTTTGTTTAATTTATTTTCACAGCATAAATTTAATTTTTTTGTCATTTTCACTCATAATTTTGAATGATTAAAAAATATATTTTTTTATTAATTTTTGTTTTCCTATCCCGTATTTTTTTAAAACAAAAAACACTACAATAAAAATAGAGATAAATTAAGTTTTATGGTGTGAAAATAGTGGTTATGACAACCATCTATAATTTATGCGAGTATTGATTTACCAAGAAGAACATAAACGAATCAGTTGGTTAGTGATTTTTTCTTTTTATTTTAATAAACAATTAGTAAATTGAGCAATACCCGTTAAAAAATAAAGTATCTATAACGTGTATTTTTTTTTATACATAAAGATCCAACAAATTATTTGTATTGCGAATTCCACTACTCTTGTAGACCAATCTTGGCTTTTGAAAAAAAAACCTCTTTTTGTAATAGAATCCATTATTTTCCAAATAATGACCAAAAAAAGAAACAAAATCTTGTTTAAAATTCCTTACGACGAAGCGTCGTCGTAGCCAAACTGTACTAGCATATCTGGTTACTCAAAACTCAACCACTGTGAGGTAACCACAGTTAACTCTATTATACACAAATCACCAGATTTAAAAAAGAAAACCCAATAAAATAACACCAATAATAAAACAATTATCATAATTTAAATCCCTTTAACGTCTTTGAAGATTCTGTTAGACAAGTTAGCGGACAAAACCATTGTAAAAGTCCGTAACGGGGGAGAGAGTAGACGGACTTTGACGGTTCAAATAAGGATCGATCTCAGCGTTGGATTACAAATCAACGGCCAGAAATCCTTGGGATTGAAGGGTTGAGTTGGGTTGTAACGGAGTGGCGAAAGAAGTATAAAACTGGGCTTGAAGGGAGAGAGGGCATTTCGTTTTATGGAAGACGCTCTGTAGTATTGCTACCTCTGTTTCTCTCTTAATCTTTCTTTTTTCTTGTCTCAACTAATTTTTTCTCGCACTTTCTATCTACACTTTCTCGGTAACGAAACAAGTGTTTTTGAATGAAAATTTGAGAAGAATTCGAGAGAACAAATGAAATTGATCTGCAGATTCTAGACACAGATAGAATTTGTTGTAGGTGAGAAGTAATTCACGTGAAAAATTCATCTCTGTTAATGCAAGAATATTAGAATCAGACCACAGATTTCCTTAATGTTACTTTGTTTTGTTTTTCTGGTTTGCAGATACGTTGCTCACCATTTGAAGCCATTTCAGGAGGAGAATTAGACGGTTTCTTCACAGACTCCGTGTTTGATGAACAGGATTATCTGCAAACGGTGTTGTTTGGGAACAGGAAGATCGGAATCCGCCATGAACGTGGAGGATTTAAGCTTTTGAAAATGTTGGTATCCTATTGAGAATCTGATTTAGATTTGGAAGATTACTAAAAGGAAAGTCTCCGTTGTGGCTTTCCGGTTGTTCATACTGTAAAATCTGAGCAATTAAGGTATGTGAAAACAGAGAACTCGGATTCTTCAGTTTTAGCTCCTAGATTGGTTTCTATAATTTTTCTTCTCTCCCGTCTACAGAGGAAGAATCAACAATTCTCCGGAATTGAAACTCCACAGAGAATCAAGGAATTGAAGTCCCCAGGTAAATGCATGGATTTAAGAGACCGTTAATCCAATTCTGTGTGTTGTTCTCTTTCCTTCTCCTCTCGTGTCATCAAGAACTTCTTCATCTTTTCAGTTTCAACCGTTTTTCCCCTTCCTCTGGAATTTCCCGATCAAATCCTTTGAAAATTTCTGGCCGTTTCAATTTTTTTTACATGCTTAAATGGAAGCTATTCCATTGCAATCTGCGATTTTGTAAAGCTAGCAACGATTTGTTCTTGTTCTTCTCCATTTCCCAATTCATAGTACAGCTAATCCATGGAGTTAGGACGTGGATCGGTTTTCCAGTTTGAGTTCTTCCATTATTACTCATTTTACACAGAGAACCATCAACGTTCTCATCATCTATTTCAGCCGTCCGATCCTCACCTTCCCAGTCATCCAATTATCTGTTGAAATTAGCTTTAATTTGTTTTATTTTCTTAATTTTCGTCTTCTTTTGGTTTTGGGGAATGGGACAGGTGTCGGAATCAAGATGGAGAAGGATTCGTTGAGAAGCATCAATAACACTACCACTAATAACACCACAACCACCAGCATTAGCTACAAAAGTGGAGGAGGCGATGGGTTGTTTAGAACCAGCTCAGAGACCATTATCGGGCATCAAACGACGTCGGATTTCGTGCTGCAGTGGGGAAACCGGAAGCGTCTTCGGTGTATGAAAGTGCAGGTCAAGGACGACTCGAGTAATCCGGTCCATAGAACCACAGCCCGGGTAGACCGGCGGGTCGTCAGAACCGATAAAGAGGCTTCAAATCAGCCCAGCACTACTAATAACAACAGCAATAATCACAACCATCATCAGAGTAATAACGGATATTTCAATCTCCGCCAACGTCGGTCGCCTCCTCCACAACCACCGCAGCGAGTCCTCAGGTACTAATCGTTTCGGCATTATTTTGATTCTTTTTATGTGTTTTCTATAAGCTCGAGTGTTAATGACTTTGTTGGCACGCTGTGCTCGGCGTGTGAGATGCACGCTCCGGTTTTTGTGGTTTGCGTTGGATCGGGTGTGCTTTGGGCCCGGCCCGCACCGCACTTTGAGTTTTTGATTCCGATGACGAATGCGTCATCGATTTTGTTTTATGATTTTTCTCTTTTATGGTTGGGCAGTAGATCAGATCTCTGATTTTTTACGGCCCATTTTGAATTTTGTTTTTCCTTTTTTATTTTAAAATTTGCTTTCGTTTTTTAAGTTGTTGGCAGTTTTCTTGTTCTTTCTTTTTATCCGCCATTCTGCGTTTCTTTCTGACAAGATGCGCTGGCTTAAATTAAAGGTGATTTTTAATTTTTAATATCTTGGTTTTTTTTTTATTCATTGAATTGTAGAATAATTGAACAAGTAGGTTCAGTTTCCGAGTTTGAATCTTTTGACTTAGCACTAATTTTCCCTCTAATTAATTACTTACTTCTCCTACATGAATCTTTTTAAAATACTTTTTTTTTACCATAAATGGAAATTTAAAAAGATTAAAATACTAGAGAATTGGAGACAAAACTCTCTCCATTTTGTAGAAATTAGCAGTAAGCTACAGGTACTTGTGTGCTCGTTTTACACAATTTGCAAACGTCGGAAGAGTATGTATGTGCTAACTGCAAAGTGTTCCACTCCATTTCTTTCTTCCTGGGATGTGGTACTGGTTGCAAAGAGAGGATTCTTAGTTTTTCCATCTAGATGAAAACTGCTAGTCCAATCCTTGTTTTTTTTTAAAACTAGCAGAATCCAATTTGTGAGCATAAAAATTGAAAGATGAGACCTGGCTTTGACATGGATTTTTTCAGTTGTGGGATGGGATGAGTTAATAAAGAGCCTGGTCTGTTTAATAGAAATGGATAAGGCCACGTCTAGTTAGACTTATCGCAGTTTTTGGCTCCTAGAAGGCTAGAACTATAAACATGGACTGGCTAGTTTTATGGTAGAGTTAGAATCATATCTTATGGGCCTCTTTTAATATTCCTTGCATCCTTGTCTTTGGGTTTTAACTTTTAACAGGGTTTTTTTTGGGGGGCCTTAAGGTTTAAAAATGAAAGCTTTTTTTTAACTTTTTACGTGGTCGGGTGAAAATATTTTACGAGGCTTGTATTACATTCTTGTACACTTTTCAATTTGGTCAGGTGGCCGCACGTGTGTGGTTCTGAAGTAGAGAGCTCTTGCCTATTTGGTAGTAAGTGCATGTTCGCCTTCTTTTACAGCCTTTTCCAATTTCCACATCCAAGTCCTCTCTCTTGTTTTTTTTTTTTAAAAAAAAAGAATCTGAAAATTGACTAACAATTGGGGGATAGACAGGGAGTCCTATTTCCTTGTGACTTGTCGGTAATTTTTCTGGATTATTTTTTCAGTTAAGATATTTTAATGACGTTTTCTTACGAATAAATGACATTTTCTTACGAATCTTTACTATTCATTTTACTTATTATTTTAGTATTATTTTACAAATTTTTACTATTTTAGAACATCGTTTATTTTATACATGAGGGAATACTTCACCGAAGAGTTTTGACTCCTTTACGAGATCTACCTAGTCCGTGTCCAGATTAGTTAGTTGCTGAATAGGAACACTACCAAATGGTTTCAATCCTAAAAAGAATACTCTTAGCGAACTTATATGCTTATGGATGCACAAGACTCCCATTCTGATCCATTATCCATAACCTCCCAATGCCTTACTTCCACGTTAGCAATTTTTTATTTATCACGACCCTTTATTAGCCACCGTTAGATTAATCATAAAGAATTGAGAATCTGGTCCACTTTTTATCCCACATGCCACCCACATACACGTAATCTCGAATGAAGAGATTTAAAAAATAAATAAAAGAAACTCATCAAATCCAACGGCTCATAGACCTTCCTAGAACCAACAGCTGTTCACGTTAGATTGATATAGAATCCCCACCATCCTCTCTCACTCTCCTCCACCATCCTTCAAATATCTCGAGTCCTTCTTAGTTCTTTCCCTTTTCATTAAAACTCAAAAAAAATAAAAACATTAATTCAAAAAAAAAAAAAAGAAGCAAAACCAGTAAACCATAAAAGATTATTAGTAATAGCAATAGCAACAGTTCCTTCATAACAAACAGCGTAACACAAAATCCATGAAATAAGCCAAAAACCCCTCTACGAAAACCCGTTCGAGATTTCCAGCCAGTCCCTACCTACCGATCCAATTCCAGATCAATTCACTCTCCCCTAAAAGGTCATTCTCGTAATTTACTAATAACCCAACATCACTTTTGTCCCTCATTTATTTCATTACTTTTATTAATAATTAATATTAATTAATTAATACTCTCTCTTTTTCATAATACGGTTCATTCATGTTGCTTTCATTTAATGCTTTTGGTTATAGTCTAATTATATTTTCCTACTCTGTGTTGTTGTTCTTGTATTGGGTATTGTGTTTACTAGGAATTCCGAGAATTCTAGTGCTGCCATGAGAGGCCTTCACCATCAGAGCAACGGTTGTTTGAGAGGGTTTACTTCACCAGACAGGTATGGTGGTGGTGCGCACGATAAGAGAGGCAATAATAACCACCACCAAAACAACAACAACCACCATCTCGAGAACAACAACAACAACAACAGATCAGCAGTTTCTTCGGAGCACGATAGCAAGAAAGGGGGAGGAGGAGGAGGAGGCGGAGGGTCGTCTTCTGGCAGCGGAGATGCCGCAGCTCCACCGGCGTGGCCACCGAAATTTATGATTGCTCTAACTAACAAGGAGAAAGAAGAGGATTTCTTCGCGTTTAAAGGATCCAAGCTGCCTCAAAGACCCAAAAAAAGAGCCAAGTTCATCCAACGCACCCTCAATGTAAGCATGTCATCAAACTCCTGTTTCAGATTTTGAATAATAATAATCTTGATGAAACAAATTAGTTTAAATTAATTACAGTGGATTAGATTCAGACAAGAATTAATTAGTAAGAAAACAAGTTAAGACCCTTTGGAAAGGATAAAATTGAAAGAAATTAGTGTTTAGTTAACTTAAATTATTTTATTTTTAAGGTGTAATCATATGGCTTGAATTGTAAGTTTAGGATTTTGAGAGTTGAGTGCGGGAGTGTATGGGATTTTTTCTCAGCTTTTTTGGCCTTTTTCGTTTGGTTGATAAAAGCTAGGAAAGCGTGAAATGTGGCCAATTTGGGTAAAAGGGACGCGTGTGAGTTAAAGCATGGATGTTGTGCTACCTAATGGTTAACAGTGACCTAAGTTTGTTAGCCACCTGTAACGACAATATTTCTTGTAGTTTTTAGTTTTTAGTTTTTTTTTTCCTAGGGACAAAAAGACTTCTTTTTGGGTCTCGAAATATGGCTGGTGGGAGAGGTGTAGGAATATTAGGTTTGGGTTTTTATAATTATTAATACGGGTGAAATATTAGGTTTGCATAATTGTATTAGAATTCATCACATGGTGGTGTGTGTTTCTGTTGGGTGGTGATGATCAAACAATAGACAGTGGGGATATGTTTGTTTCTTTCTTTCTTTTAAAAAAAACAAGAACTGATGATGGATTGTGGTCACGGAATTCCACTAGCCGACAGAAAGTTTATAAATTATGGACCAAACGGCTCTTTTGCCCATAAGTCCACTATTTTTATTTTTGTGGGTCATATTATACCAACTCTTTTTCTTTTTTCCAAAAATAAAATATAAAAACCACTTCTTCTTTTTTTAATACCAGCTTGGACCGCATTGTCACTATACTATTTTACAAGTACTTTTTAGGCCAGAATAATCCTG
This sequence comes from Viola odorata, assembly GCA_963691705.1. Lineage (NCBI taxonomy): Eukaryota > Viridiplantae > Streptophyta > Magnoliopsida > Malpighiales > Violaceae > Viola > Viola odorata. Next base: position 18,008,455 of record OY829545.1, read on the forward strand.
TTTCTTAAGGTTTGATTGAAACATTTATCATTTCTGAATATGCTAAATTTTAGTCCGACTTTTGTGGTAATTTACTGGAATTTCATTTGCGCAGCTTGTGAGTCCAGGGTCATGGCTATGTGATTTGACTCTAGAAAGGTATGAAGTCCGTGAGAAGAAGATCGCAAAGAAGGTACTTTTGCTGCAAAGATTTTAGTTTCATTCTTTTGTTGGGCCTGAGGCCTGTATATTTAGTATTTATATTTCAAGCCCAACCCATGGTTTTGTTTGGTTTTGTTTTGTTTTGTTTGTTCTTGCCCTAACACTCTCATGTTATTGGTGCAGAGACCTAGAGGGTTGAAAGCTATGGGAAATTACATCGAGTCTGATTCTGAGTAGAATGGTATGTCTTTTTGAAATGAAGAAGCTGCAGCAGATACGTCTTTTTGAAGAAGAAGACGCAAAAGATGATGTCTACGTTGATAAGAAGGCGTTCATTGTTTGAAAGCCGCTGGGTTTTTTTTTTCTTTTCTGTTTCAAGTGGATAATAGTGAGAAAAAAGAAGTTGGGTACTTTGTATATCACCACCACCTTTTCACCTTCTACAAGAAGTAAACAGATGAAATTTTCGTCAAAAGTTTCCCCTTTTAAGAAGAAAATTTCTTGGTATTTCACGAGTTCATGATTGAACGAGTGCTCGAGTACCTAACGAACTCAGCAACAACTCGTTATATTACTCTCTAACGAACTCAGCAACTACTAAATGTCAGACTAGATTTAAAAAACAACAATTTAGCTGCTTGCAAATTACTTGTGTCTAGCAATCACTTTTGGTTCAATTCAAATGAGACGTTCCAAGAGAAACAAACTGCTGATTTCTTTGTCCCGTGATTATGTTTTCGTATACAAAGGTCTGTGAAAATTTGGTAACATGGTTTTCTTTTTGTGTTCTCAATCGTATATATTTTAAATTTATCGGTCATAATTAATCTTATTTATGTAGAGTCAATAATTCCATCCAATAATTATTTATAATAAGTTAGTCCCATTAAATAATTATTTTGTGAAACAAAAATATGTTTACTTAAAGGTTGAGTTACATCATTACTTGTAACTTAAACGCCCACGTATTTTTGAAGAATGATGATGTGGTAAAATTTCCACATTGTTTGACCCAAAAAAAGAAAATCCACATTGACTCAACTTAGAGAGGGACATTTTAATGGTCGTGGCCAAATTGGACGGCGACGTATAACCGTTGTTGACTATATTATCCCTCTCTAATCACCCTTCCCTAATCACATGAGTTGATATCAAAACTGTGGCGTGTGGAAAAAAGACAGCTTTGCTTAAAAGGTGAAAAATTAAACTAAGGAAGCGATCAGGCGAAGACGAATGTTCCGCCGTGGAATAAACGAAAAGGAGAGGGTAGTAGGTCAAAATTGCAGTAACAATCACGCTACATCGTTCACTGCCACCTCCAATTATTCTTCCAATTAAAAAACTATGCTCAAACAAAATAAACATGTCACAAGAATCCAAAATGGAAACTTCAAAATTCAAAACCTGCGTTTAATTTCCTCAACCCCTAAAATCACAATCCATCAAAAGTTGGTAGCTTTACATTCGAGTGATTGTAGAGAACTTGGAGGTTAAGGAAATAAAATTAGTGGGCATTAACCAAAAGTTACTAAAAGCAGTGGGGATTACACTAATAAAGTAAATTTAAAGAATTGGGTTATTTCTTAATTTTTCTTCCTAGAGTGTCTTTTCTAGTCTTTTGGTTAATAGGAAATTGTGAATATGCTGCTCAGAGCTACTCAATTTCAGATCTAGCAGATTAGCAATAGGAAAATGAAACGAGACAAATTAAATCACAAAATAACATGAAGTAACAAGTTTATTCATAAAAAATAATGTAAAATCCATAACCATCTGTGCACCACCAATTCCAAACATGTCAAAATATATAATAGAAATAAACTTCACACAATCCCACAACCAAAATCCTAATTAATCAACAGCTCAACACTGGCAGAAGTAATCAAAAACCCATATAAGAATAATAATCTATATAATACATAAAACTACCACTACTCAAAATCCAGCCAGCCAATCACCAATTGACACGTCGTCGCTCGAGCAGAAAATGAGAAAAACTCTTCAGATCTTGAATCCCTGGCCGAAGCACAAAGCCAGAACGGCAGCAACGATAACCGACACGAAGGAAGGCGACATGGATCCAGCCCCAGAATCTGGTGCCGGAGCGGGAGCCTGAGCTGCAGCTTGAGTGGCGATAACGGCGACGAGCAGAGCCAAAACGGCAATGAGGGATGCGTTTGATAGAGCCATTTTTTTAGTAAGGGAAATCTTAAAGAACAGAGATTTTTTGGTATTTGTTGCTTTTCAGGTGCTGTGGTTGGTTCTCTCTTCTGAAACTGAAAATAGCGCGGTGTGTGTTTATATAGGGAGTAAGACGTGGACGGTGTTTCGGGTAGGCGGGGCAGCTGCCCGAATTCCAGCCTGGCTAGTGGTTTAATGACAGCTTGCTCTAACTTTCCTAAAGATTTCTAATGGTTACCGAAACGGCGTCGTCGTTGTGCTTGTTAAATTCCCAATTGTGGGATATATTCTGTGGGTAGTAAAAGCTGGTGGACTTTCCAGCGTTGGCGCGTGTGATGCACGCGTAAATCATGGAGGATCAGGATCGTTGAAGAGAGCCCGTGTGATGTGACACGCGGGTATGTGGTTGAGTTGTGGTTTGGGGCGAAGAATGTTAACGCATTAAATTGCGCGATTCCATGCGATTGGAAATGGAGGCTGATACATACGTGGGGGCCCGCCTGCAGTTGCCAACAGTAAGGGGAGGGGACTCGTGGGTGAGAGAGAAGTGAGACGTTTGTGCCATGGCCCTTATGAAGTTGATATTTAGGTGGGGCCCACCATGTTTGCAGATGAACTTGCGAATGACAAGACGACGCGTGGGAGAGGGAGAGATGAGGATAGTGAGTCGTTTTGTGGCCGTTTTATTTTTTCTGTATTTTGAAATTTTGAAGTTTGAACTCACAAAAGCAAATTCAATTCATACATTGTTCTCGAGAAAAAAGAAAAAAGAAAGAACAAGAAATTCAATTCAATTGAAGTTGAGAAATGATTGTGTTCATCGTTAATTAGATACTTAGTTTGATCTCTATGGATATTTCTCTTGTTCATTAATTTCTTAAAAGCGGAATCAAAGATTAAAAAGGTTTTGGGCAACAATGAAATTGGATGTTTAATTTTTATTTAACAGGTTCCAATTCCAGGTCGACACAGCTCTAATAATATCGGGAAAAAGGACAGAATAAACCCACATGGTGTAACATAAACAAGAATCAACGGCTGATTGGACTTCACTGGCAACACAAAAGCCCAAACAAGGAGGGGGAGCTGTCATTGTACTTACCGTAATCTTTGTAGTTTTCTCTTTGGCATTTTATAACAAAAAATTACATTGTCGACACCATTATATTGGGTAACGATTAGTGTGGCTTTAACAGGATTTTAGCTCAAAAATGTGCAAAATGATCATTTTTTTAAGGCTTAGCCCAACAATTTAAAATTTCTATTTAGGTTGATGCACATTGCTTTTGGATGCATAAAAAATACTGAAAAAAGATTGCACTTCAATTATTTTAAAAGAAGCAATGACACCATTAGGGTTCTCTATCTTTTGGACTAAAAATGGTGATCTCCAAATTAAAAATTGAGATTACAACATAAGGGTAGAGGAAAAAGAAAAGAAAAATGGTGGGTGAGGTTTCATTTTATGAGGTGTTCAAGTGGTTGGCATTTTGGCATCATAATAATGCCAACCCCACAAGGCACGTTAGGTCAAGAACACCAATGAAAAACCAAAGATATCATACAACTCTAATGGTACATTTCAATCCCATCTGGCATCTACTACAAGCCACTCAATATTCAAGGTAAAAAAATTATTTTTTTGAAAACGTAAGAAAACCACAAGCCATTCAAGAATGGTAGATCTCATAGAGAAACATGGAACCAGAAAAGAAAAAGAAAAAAAGGAGGTTGAGAAAAATTAAGGTAAAGGGGTTTCAAAAAGAACACTGGATTTAAGTGGATCCAAACCTGACTAAACCAGTGGGGATATTTTCTAATCTCAAGTACACGTAAAAATACTAAAGTAATGCACGAATGCTACAATGCCTGTGGTTTATCATTTATGTACATCTAAGAGTTATAGAAACGCCATTTTTCCATTGCGTAGAACGCTTGAAGCACATCGTATCACCAAAAGAGAGTGACTACATCGAGCAGGGCAAGAAGGAGTTCTTACCGCTCTGCCTGGCCACCCTGCTGCCTAAAATTTGTCGGTGAATTCATTCTTTCAAAACCCCAAAACCTTCGATGAGATGTATAGCAGTGGTTCCATAGCACTTGGCGCAAACTTCCTCGCGAAGAGGAAACAAATGGAAGAGGGCTGATTATTGTACTCACAGCGCTGGTTTTCGTGAATCTTTCTGAAGAACTCCGGTGTAATGTCCCCTCGCCCAAAAGTAGCAGGGTGAGCTCCACCTCTTGACCAATCCACCCAAGTAATGCTTCTATTGGCTAGGAGAGGTGCTGCTTCTATATATAACATGGTAGGGAAATAGTGTTCATCGACATAACAATGTGGCTTACAGAATTCTTCAAATTTTGGATAATACTTTGTATCTTCCACTATGATGAGTGCAAGCTTTCGGTTTATCTCAAACCATTGAGATCCCTTCTGCCACTGGGTGAGATTAACCTCAGGTGCCATATTCTGATTATATCGTCCTCTTCCATATGGCCCAGGGTCATCAAATGCACCCATGAAGCTATATTTTGATTTCATTAAGTACTTGTACGTCACAGTAAAATTATAGAGTGGAATGCAGGACTCAGACAAGAGAACAAACCACTCATTGGAGATATCAAGCAATGCATTCGCAAGGAGTCTCCTTTCTGAGTCACACATACTCATTTTACCCCATTCAGTAACCTACGTGGAAAAAATAAGATCATTTCAAACTCTCAAAACTGATAGACCTTGTAACAAAAAAATACAAAGTCAGTATTCTTTAATTATCAATTTTTCACAAAAAGTAAATTTCTCTCAGTAACAGCTTAAATAACAAAGCAAAACAAGTGAGGAGATGAGAACTGATTGGCTATCGAAGAAGGTATCCATCATGCTTTTTGTACACAACCTCTTTTCATACTCATATGATTTCTTAGAGAAGGACAAAAGTAAGCATGGTTCTATCTTTTATAACGGCAATACTGAACACAGTTAACCCTGACTATTTCTATTTTGCTTGTAATTAAAAGTTCCACATACTAGATTCCCATGTCAATCAGCATACAGTAATGATCTCTTTCCACTTGTTGTATTTAAAGTACAGCTAAGTAGAAAACTACCTAAACTAATTCTTCTAGCTATTATTCACAGTATTTTTTTTGTCAGTAAAGCACAAAGAAGGAATACATATGATTCACATAGAGTAAGACCTTCAAACAAGCACAAAGACATAGACTGAGGGCAGAAAGGAACAAACCCAAATCGCAAATGTAGAGGTATTTATTTACCACAAGTTTAAATCATGCTAGAAAGACATGCATAAGTCATGTAAATGAGATGATAAATCTACAATCAACTGCCTGAATCATCACAACTTCCATCTGACCGCTGAACTCCAGCCTCGATCTCCTTTCACCTCCTTTTCCCTTATTTACTTTTAGTTGATACTCTCTCGATCAAAAGTTTATGACAGTAATTTGAACAAGGTGATATGATGTTGTCTCCAAGGTATTTGTATACCAATCGCAGCCTTTAGAAGTTACTATCAAACTTGCACCCAACCATTGGCTTCTAAAGCCAACCACGGTCCATGAATCCTATGGTAATTTCATCAAAAAAGTATCCCATAAAAACCAGCATCAACAACCACATATTTACTTCACTCAACTGCAATGCTTTATTCCATTTAGTATGTTCCACATTTTCCTGACTAAAATAGTGGGGCCAACTTCTTGAACAGAAACCAGAGTTTAGAAACACAAAGAATCCACAACCACCTGCTTCCGAAATACTCTTTCCATGCATCTTTCCCCCCAGTAATGGAGAAATAAACATGACCAAAACAACAAAGGCCTTCCTGCCCTCCGAGTCCCGGGATTTCTAATCATATATGTGGGAGTGAAAAGTTATCTTATCAGGCAGTCACCTGGTATTCTCTACAACAACTATTTGCAATTTATGCTGTGATGGATTTACACATGACATAATTAAAAATCCCATAATGCTAAATTTTTCATATTACAGTTCTGGTTCATGTTCTATCAAAATTCAGAAATAGGCTACAATGATTCATCTATGCTGGAACAAATCTAAAATTTAAAATAGAACACCAAGTACACATAACAATAGATATGTAGGAGCATGCATGTTCATACCTTACTTGGGATCTGTCTCCCATGGAAAACTGATGAAGTTGGAAATTTAGTTTCAAATGATGGTCTTGAATGAACATAGATTGAATACATCCCTTGATGCCCCTTGAAAAAGCTCTCCCAGAGAGGTGCCAATGGCAATGGTCCTGTTGTCAAGAACATAAATGCTATCTTTGGAACTCTCATGAAGGGATACTTCTTCATTCTTGGCACAAAAGAAGCCCTCCAACGCAACTGTTCATCACTCATTCCGTGTAGCAAATTTGTAGGAGGCTTAATCCAACGATCCAAGTTATTTGGCTGCTCAAAGCATGGCTGAAAGCTTGATCTAACCGTCGTCACTACAGTTTGAACTCCAAAACGCTTGATTGTGAATACACTAATGATTGAAAATGCAACACATAGAGCTATAAACAACCCAAATAACCGGAGCAACCTCATTGGGAAAACCTTGGGTTGGCTTGCTTTGACAAGAACCGCAGGTTCCTTCCCTTCCTCTAGTGGAACAACCCTTGATTGCAACATTGTACTAAACTTATCACCAAAATTGTCGAATCCGAAAACACCCTTTTCGTATTTAAGCTGATTCAAAGCATCAACACCTCACATACAATAAACCCAGACTCCAAAATTGCATCTTTACAAGGCAAATGGTACATTTAATGAGATACCAGTCATCCTGCAACAATGAAATGAACTCTTAACCGTGGGAAAACGAATATCCAGATCTATTACAAGCTAATGCTAATAACACCTAAAAGAGCTGCTAAATTGAAGCAAACGGATGCAAACAGTGACACCACTGCAATATAAGATCGGAAGGGATCCATAATACTGAAAAATGAAGATAAAAGAGAGTGGAGAAGGAACCATTCAATGCTTGAATTGCGCTTTACTGGAGTGGGATGAGATGGATGGACAGCAAAAAGGCTCAAACGAAGAGCACAGAGGAGTAAATAATTCGGGAGAGAGGCGGGAGAATCAAGAATCTCCTCCAAAGGAATGGGGGAGTATTGGGTGATGATTCGCGTGAACTCTCAGGATTTTTTAAGAATGTTTTTCCGATCACGAAGTGGAGGAGTGGAGAGAAGGGTTGTCTTTTTGTCGGGTGTCTTTCTTCCTTTCTAGAGTTTTTGTCCTGAATCAGCACGTAAGCTCGAGTTCTATTACAAAAAATAATAAATAATCGGTTTTTGATATTCTCGGCTAATTAACTGATAAATTTGGGGAGAATTAGGGAATGTCAGCATTTCTTAATTATCATAAATTGTTACAAATCTTTCTCTTAGAATGGTGCTATTTTCTATCGAAAAATGATCATTTATTTTATTCATTGCGATCTGTTAAGTTAATGGTCCTAGTCAATCAGGATCTAAGAATGAGTAATCTTTCAAAATAAAGGATCTACTGCTTAATTCTCATTTTTTTTCTCTATTTTCTTTTTGGTAAAGAAAATTGTATTTCTGTTCTTAATGAAGAAACGGCAGGCTGGCCGTGCATAGAAATTGACTGAACTTTGGACAACAATTGAGGGGACAAGAAACATTGTTTTCGTCGTTACCACACGTATGGAAGGGCTCTCATGTCACAGCAATCGCAAAGCTTGACGTATTTCTTAGTCACATGGTTTTTAATATATTTAAACCTTTACACAAATGATTCGATTAATTTTGATTTTATATTCATTTTTACTTTCATTAGAATTCAATGTTAGAAATTGTATCAATTTGAACTTTGATCCAGAACCAAACTGCTGCCCCTAATAGGTCAGCATGTCACGTCCCCACCTGTGAAAAAACCGACCCGACCGAATCAAGTCTTCTCTGCCTATCCTTACCCAGATCTGGTAACACGGATTCAAGCTCCTTTCCCATTTTCCAGAACACAAACTCACCGAGATCTTCATCATCCTCTATCTAAACATCACTAAGTCAACAAACTATCAATCAGCACTCCTCCTAAATTTAGAAAGCTCCGTCCGAAAAATAATTAAAAAATTAACCACAAACATGGAAGAAATTTCTGTAAATTCTGTTATGATTTCTGGTCCTTTGAGCCGTACACAATCACCACCTCCATATACACTTGCAACTTGCAAATTACCCTGAAAAATCAAGGAAAACACTCATAACTTTTGCAGTTTAAGCTTTAACCACACTAGAACCAAACAGTAATGCACTTTTGTATTAATTTTAACATTAAAAAAATTAAGAGGAGCTGCGCACCTTCCTACGCATGAGGCAATTGATGCCGAATGCTAAGTCGCCGATAGGCCATTTGCCTAACGTCTCGGAGTATGTGAAACGCAGCGTTTCCGCCAGCGTTGCCAGGGTTTCAAGCCAGGTGGCAGGAGCTTGAGCTGGTCTGCGAGAAATCATCCTGTTCCTTACCGATCCGCCTTTCGCCGCCAGTTTCCGACTCAGTACGACGTACAACAGCACCGCCGCTCCGCCGTCCGTCGCTATTATCCCCCCCAAACATTAAAGAGAGAAGATGATGAAAATCTGGGTGAGTTCGTGTTCTGGAAAATGGAAAAGGAGCTTCAGTCCATGTTACCAGATCTGGGTAAGGATAGGGAGAGAACTTGATTCGGTCGGGTCGGGTTTTTTTACAGGTGGGGTTGGGCTGACGTGTCATATAACATATTGTCACGTTAGACCATGCACAGCAATGTATCATTGAAGGGATTTTTGGGGACTTTCTTGTGCAGCAATGGATCATTCAGGGACCAATTGCCGCGTAGGATGATCCCGGTACCAAAATTTGGTACCGGATTTTTCTAACACACTGTCGGTTTATTTTATTTTTTAAAAAAAATGAGCTGGAGCAATGGCAGCGCGCCACCCGTGCGCTGCCATTGGCCACCAAATTTTGGTTTTTTTCCCCTCATTTTTTAAATGAGTTTTTTTTATAATAAATACTGAAAATAATTTTATAAAAAATATACTATTATTTATAATTTTTTGAGATCTATAAATTGAGACTAGGTTTGTATTATTTGGACACTAAATAAAAAATTAGAGTTTTTTACTTTTTTTTTTTCATTTTCTTCTTTTTTAAATGCTTTTTTTAATAATAATTACTCAAAATAATTTTAAAAAATATACCATTATTTTTATTTTTTGAGATCTATAAATAGAGCTTGTGTTTGTGTCATTTGGACACCAAAAAAAATCTTTCTTTTACAATCTTCAACCTCTTTCATGGATCCTTCACAAAATTATAATTTTTTTCCAAATTACAACTTCCCTAACCAAACACAAAATTCAAATATGCGACCTCCAACCCAAACATTCAATGCCCAAAAAATCCTCAGAATACGGGGATGCAACCTAATTTTGGATCGCAGTATATGATGCCCCCAAATTTTGGCATGTAATACCCGTATAATCATCCTATGCCTTATATAGCTATCAACTTGTTCCTGGAAACAACTATGTTCCCGCTCCTGTGCGCTATCCAAACAGCCAACAAACTAATGAGCCAAACACACCCCGGTTCAATAGTGGATCAAGTGATTTTCCAGAATTTTCCACACAAATATCTATAGGGATGGTTAATGGGGATACCCCTCTCAGTTTTCTTGCTCCAACCCAACAATCAGCCAAGAGATCAGGTTACGACACTTGGAGCACGGAAGAGAACAAATCTTTATTAACTGGTTATTTCTATGTTAGTAATGATAGTGAATTGGGGACGAATCAAAAGGGTGATACTTTCTGGGGGAAAATTGCAGACTATGTGAATGAAAACTTCCAAGGTGGAAAACAGAGGTCAGGGATACAGTGCAAAATTCATTTTCGTAGGATCAATAAAAAAATATGTAGTTTTATTGGTTATTTCAGTAGAGCATGTAGAGTGAGGTGTAGAGTGAGGTGTAGTGGTTGGTCCAATAATGACTACATAGCTAAGGGTCTAGAGTTGTATCAAGAGTGCGAAGGTAATAGGTTTTCCTTGCTGGAAGAGTGGAAGTTGGTTCGCGACCAACCTAGATATATGTCAGGAGCTCGAAGACCATTCATTATAAAAATGGTATTGCACATCATATAAAAACCACTTAAAACTTTTCAGTTCAAATCTTTTTCTTCTTATCATCCAATGGATCTACCCACAGATACCTTCAGTCTCGAAGAGATCCAACGACAATGGGAGTTGGAAGAATCTATACTCGATAGGCAACAAGAACTTCTTGAAGAGCTGCAGAGGCGAAACAATCGATCCCATAAGAGAAAATCTATAAGCAGGGATCATGCAGCTGCCCATCAAAGGCTCATGGCCGACTATTTCGACGAGCCATGCACTTACACTGAAATGCAGTTTAGAAGAAGATTTCGAATGAGAAGGTCACTATTTCTCCGAATTGTAGAAGTTTTATCAAACTACGACAACTACTTCACTCAAAGGCGGAATCATGCAGGGGCAAGCTTGGTTTGACGCCTATCCAGAAGTGTACAGCTGCCATGCGTATTCTCGCATATGGAGTCGCCGGGGATGCTTGTGATGAGTATGTGAAGATTGGAGAAACCACTGCACTTGAGTGCACTCGTAATTTTTGCGAAGGAATAATTGCCTTGTTTCAAGATGAATACTTAAGACGGCCAAATGTGAAAGACGTGCAAAGGTTACTCCGAGTTGGTCAGGAGCGTGGTTTCCTCGGAATGATTGGAAGTATCGATTGCATGCACTGGCAGTGGAAGAATTGTCCTAAGGCTTGGCAAGGGCAGTTTACTAGTGGACACAAGGGCACGACAACAATTATCCTCGAGTGATGCGAATCCACGCATCCAGTTACCGTTACCACCAGCTGGTCCAATGACTCGAGCCAGAGCCCAACGACTTCAAGACCGATTGTCATCCCTCATCCACAAAGAGATAGAATCTGAGATGACAAGTGAGAGGGCTGCACTGAGGGAGAAGACGGCAAAGATAGTGAATCTTCTCACTTTTGCCTTGACCGATGATGACGTGGGTCAAACGGCATTTGACCGTTATGCGCACAACGGCACTTGACCAATTGGCACAATCGGCATTGGTCAAACGGAATTTGACCATTCTATCGGCACGCGTCCGTTTCTCTCAAAACGGCACTTACCGTTTTGACTCATCCGTTGCCGTTTGCTTCAACAATTCCGCGTGTCCGTTTTGGCGCCTATCTGCCCTTGAATGAAACGGCTCCGGCCCGATTGGTCCCTACCTCTATCGGCACTTGTCCGTTTCTGTTGTCCAGAAGCTGCACGCGTTTATTGCTTTTACTTTGTTTAGATAATTAATTAAATAGACATTTAATTAATTAGTTAAGTATCTACTTTATGTAATATTCCTCTTTTGGAATTAGGGTTTATTTGTAACCTATATAAGGAGCCTTTTGGCCTCCTTAGAAAGGTGGCTGTCATTTGATAAATTGAGTTAATCTCTTCAATCTCCGCCCCTTGTTCAAGTTGGTTGAACCTTGTTATTCTTGAGTCCGCAATACTTGAGTCTTATACAAGTAAATCTTGGAATTGCATTATTGTCTCGTTTATCTTAGTGTGATTCTCACATTGTTGAGTCTAGTCCTAAGAACCCGATTCAAGACCCTTGACTTGAAATCGATTAGGGCACTTAGCACAGGTTAGCTAGTGGTCTAAGCTCGTACTTGTCGAGTTATCTATCAGTTCTATCTATTCCGCAGGAAATCCATCTTTGAACAAAGATCACAGTTGGTGTTACGCATCCTAAGGAACCAGGATCGTATCAGTTGGTAGCGGAGCTTAAGGCGTTCAAAGATTGGTAAGTATCGTTCTTTGTTTCAAGTTTTCATCGTTGAAATCGGTAATTCATTCTACTCCATTCAAAACCGATTTCTTTGCTGTACTTGGTTAGTATATGTGCAAATTCTGGTCAGTTGTCAAAATTGTTTTAACATATCAGTTGGTATCCAAATTGGGTGATATTGGTGTCGTTAGAAAGCTATATCTGTGTAGATTCCGAATCAAAAGGAATCGAGCGATTTGGACATCTGAAACGAAAGTTACAAGCATTCTACTAAGACTGGGTTTTGTGCATTCAGGATAAAAAAAAAAAAAAAAAGAGATTGATTATAAGTTGGTACAAACACCTGATTTGATTCATTCCAGTGATAGAAAAAAATTAAATTTTGTTGTTTGTTGACCGATCCCATATCTGTCACAATTATTGGGATCCCATATGCAAATATTTTATTAAACAAACTTTTGGAAGTGCACACAAGTATTCTGAAAAGTAGAAGGCAACCCATCCTTCCACTTTGTTTTGTCCCGCACCCACTCCCTTTTCCCATAGGAATATTCTCTGTTTTTGTCTTCCACTTATTAAAGGCAAAACTTAGTTTATTCTCTCACCCATGCACCAAATATACCATATTATATTGAGGATTAATTTTGTTTGAGTCGTTCGAGTCAAATAAAGCTTTTCTTTGATTCTTTAATATTGTCTTCCACTCCACTTGATATTTGTTTAATTGATCGTTCTTGCGATTAATCAAATACCAAGTATCACCTTTTTGTTTGAAGCTAGTTGCCTTTGAGAGTCTTCTTGGAAGCTTTTCTTTGGATTCTTGAGTCGTACTGACGTTTGAACATTGCAGGAGATTTTGAGTGATTTTTGTGAGATTATTCGAGTGTTTAAACACGAGAGTATACACGTGAGGGAGCGCTAGGTTAGTGCAATTTTACGTTTTCTTTTGTGTTGTGAGTTTCAGGAACTTAAAGATGTCTCAAGAAGGAGTACAACCCGATCTGACGGCTATGTTAGCCACCATAACGGAACAACTTAGAGCCATGACAGAACGACAACTAACTGCCGATGCAAGGATGGCTAGAGTCGAAGCGTTAGCTACTCTAAACCCAAATCCGAGAGCAGTGAATAGAGCAGCTGATGACAGAGCCGATGGACATATGACAGAACCGTCCGACGAGGATGACAACGCCCGTCGACCCCGTGAAGTGAATCGGCAGCGTGACATGGTCAACGTTCCTCCCAAACGACTTGCTAGACGTGGACCACAAATTCCACAACCCGATCTGGAAGAGGAACCTGACGGAGGAGAAGGATATATATATGCTCGGGATGGTCCGAGAGGGGAAAGACGCGGAGAACGGATTGGTAGAAGAGAACGGGAAGATGACTGATTGGATGCTAATCTCAGCAGCATTAAAATGAAAATACCACCGTTTGAGGGTACCGATGACCCTGATGCATTCCTGACTTGGGAACGGAAGATAGATGCTATCTTCTTATGCCACAATTATTCGGAGAGTAAAAAGGTTCAGCTGGCAGCCGTTGAATTCAGTGGCAATGCTAGTCATTGGTGGGAGCAGCTCAACCTGAAGAGAGCAGCCGTTTATGCTGGTCCGATTGATAATTGGGGCGAGATGAAACAGGCGATGAGACAACGGTTTGTTCCGATTCACTTTCACCGTCAGCTTCATCAATGGCTTCAGACCTTAAAGCAAGGCAGCAAGAGTGTTGGAGCCTATTTCAATGAGATGGAGATTGCTTTAGCTCAAGCAAAGGTTACTGAGGAACCTGAGGTAACGATGGCTAGGTTCAGTGCTGGTCTGAATGCAGAGATTGCCGACGCCTTGGAGCTAACGCAATACAATACCCTAGAGGATATGCTTCACATGGCACAAAAGATTGAGAAGCATCGAAAGGCTAAGAGCTCTTCTAAGTCTACTGGTTCCACACCGTGGAAGAAGTCATCTTGGAGTAAGGAAGACAGAACGGCTTCTCCCGTTCCAACGAGCTCCTCCCGTGCCGTTATCCCTCCCAAAACGGCTACTACAAAACAGTATACCCCACCGATGGATCGGCCAGCAACTAAAGATATTGTGTGTTTCAAGTGCAACGGTCGAGGGCATAAGAAATCGGAATGCCCGAATAAACGAGTGTTTATCATCAGGCCGAATAGAGAGGAAGAATCAGATGATGAGCAATCGGCACCTAATAAAGATGGTAGTGCCGATTCCGATAGTGATAGTCAGCAAGGTGAGCATGTCCGTTTACTTGTGGTCCGACGGACTCTGAGCGTGCAGGCCACCGAAGAAGTGAGTGATGAGGAACAACGGACCAATCTGTTTCATACCAGAGGTGTGATAGACAAGAAAGGATGTTCCATTATCATTGATAACGGCAGCTGCACCAATTGCGCGAGTTGGATGATGGCTGATAAGCTTGGCTTACCGACGATAAGACATCCGAAGCCCTATCAGCTTCACTGGATGACAGACGAAGCCGGTGTCAAGGTGACTCGGCAGGTGCTTGTCAATTTCTATATCGGCAAGTACCAAGATGAAGTACTTTGTGATGTGGTTCCAATGCAAGCTAGCCATATCATTCTTGGTCGACCATGACAGTTTGACAGAGACGCGATCCATGAAGGCAAACGGAATCGCTATAAGTTGGTGAAGGATGGTCAAAAGTTTACCTTAGCACCGTTGTCACCAGCAGAAGTACTTGGAGATAAGCAGTGGCTTGCTAAGTCATACGCTGAATATGAAATTGCCAAACAATGTGAGAGAGAAAAAGAAGGCTTAAGAGTGAAACATAAAGAGCAAAATGTTGAGTGTGTGAGCCTTCAACATTCGCATGAAAACAGCAAGCATGCAGAGGGAGAGAGTAAACATTCGCACGAAAAGAGTAAGCGTGCTGAGAGTGGCATTGAGAGAAAAGGAGAGGCAAATAAAAAGAAATTGAATGTATATGCCAAGGGGAGCGAAGTTGAGGAAAACGTTTCTTCTCAAAAATCTTTTGGCAAAAGTCGTCCCCTTTTTCTCATCCGTTTCCGTTCTTACTGTTTGCTAACGGGTATAACGGATCGGCAGCCTACCGTTCCGATTGGTGTTTCTTCTCTCTTGCAGGAATTTGAAGATGTTCTACCCGCGGAGATACCGTGTGGTTTACCTCCGATTCGAGGCATTGAACATCAGATTGACTTTGCCCCTGGATCGGCAATTCCACATCGGCCTGCTTACCGATCCAATCCAGAGGAAACCAAGGAACTACAACGGCAAGTGGACGATTTGCTTGCGCGTGGATATGTTCGGGAGAGTCTGTCTCCATGTGCCGTTCCAGTCATTCTAGTCCCGAAGAAGGATGGAACTTGGAGAATGTGTGTTGACTGCCGGGCAATCAACAAAATCACTGTAAAGTATCGTCACCCTATTCCTCGTTTAGATGATATGTTAGACGAATTAAGTGGCAGCAAAATCTTTTCTAAAATCGATTTAATGAGTGGATACCACCAAATTCGCATGAAAGAAGGGGATGAATGGATGATTGATGGTTTATTTTGGATGTTTTATCTTTTCTTTTATTATTAATTGAGATGATAATTATGCTACTTTAAGCCCTTTTGCTTCCTTTCCCTATAAACAGCCTTTGGAGCATCAATCTGAAGGAAAGGAGCAGAAAGCTTGAAGATTAGAGCTTAAATCAATCATTTGGTGATGGAGTCCCGTTTTCAGCTTTGCTGCCTTGAATTTGGTCCATTCGTCCCTAGGCCTCGACAAGAAGCAACCTTCCGGAATCCCAGCTGGACTTGCACTGACCATGTTTTTCCGTGCTTCAATTAATTATTCTCTAGTGCATTTCCTGTCTTTTTGGGACTCATTTTTATCAGACACTAGACTTCTTGGGCCACTCTTTGTTATTCTCTTGAGCTTACAAACGTTCTTGGAAGAATGCATCAAACATTCTTCCTTATTTTAAGGGAATGTTTCCACTAGTTTACAAGCACTTTGAAGACAAGATTTTGGGAGCTTGTGAGCTAGTGTTGACTGACCTTGGAGAGGAGCATGAGGACAGAGGGAGGACCATTTAAGATAGCATTTTCGGACTGAAGAGAGCATACGGAAAGAGAGAGGACAGTAGAGAGTTGAGGAGGAGAAAATCAGCATTTCTCCCATTTTCCAGATTTTTCAGCTTTTCTTTGTATTTTCGGATTTGAATTCCTTTTGCTGTTTTGATTGGTTGTAATTAAATCCTCCAATTCCTGGTAGGGATTGAGAGGTTTACAAGTCCAGTATGTTTTGAGACTTTGTTTGAACTTAATTAAATTCGGTTTTGTATTTCTTTCTTCTTATTTAAACTCCAATTTATTCATGTTTGAGTTTGAGTTTTGCCAACTTGGATTTTGACTTGAATGAATATTGTCAGTTCCTCCGAAATTGAGTATTATCCATGATTGGGGGAACACAAGTAGACAATTCTCTAGTGACTGCGATTGGTCCGGCATTAAGAGAAAGGAGGAAAGAATTAGACCATGAGATGACGATCTCACCTCAAGGCCTAGGAGAAGAGGCTTCCTGCGTGACAATTGGTAGGAATGTTACCATCGGACCAAGATGGCGCTTGAGAGATTGACGAACTCATCCATAGGTTTAGGGAAGGATTTCTTTAACTTCCCTATGAAACCGTTTTGAATATATTTGTCAATGATCAACAACATGGAATTGTTACCTCAAGAGATCTCTACTGGGAACAACATTTCCCTCATCCTTTCACTCTTTTTGTCTTTACTATTTTCGTATTTTATTTTCTGTTTGTATTTTGTGCATGGTCGACTCGTCTCAAGGCCTTGGGATGAAGCGACCATGTCTCGTGTTTTATTTATTTTCTTGTTCTTTATTTTCTTGTACTGTTTTCACCTCCCCCCTTCGTTTCCTTCAGTTTGGTTTGGTTGTGTGCAGGAGAATAAGCATTAGGCCGATAGTCCCTGTGTTCGATCCTCTTACCGCTATGCACAATCCTTTTTGTTGCTAAGTGATAAGTTGTAATTTATTTATGATTGGATTCGACACCCCATCAATGGAAAACTGCTTTTAAAACAAAGTACGGTTTATATGAGTGGATGGTTATGCCGTTTGGTTTAACTAATGCTCCTAGCACCTTTATGAGGTTAATGAACCATGTACTTCGGCACTTACTTGGCAGATTTGTTGTAGTTTATTTTGATGACATTTTAATCTATAGCAAATCCGTTGATGAGCATGTTTTACATCTTAGGGAAGTCTTTCTAACACTTCGTGAACAGAAATTATTTGCTAAACCTAGTAAGTGTTCTTTCGCAATAGAAAAAGTTGGTTTTCTTGGTTTTATTGTGAGTACAGATGGCGTTAAAGTGGATGAAGAAAAGATCCGCGCGATTCAGGAGTGGCCAACGCCCAAGACCGTTAGTGACGTCAGATCCTTCCATGGCTTGGCAAGCTTCTATCGGCGCTTTGTGAAGGACTTTAGCACCATCGCTGTTCCATTGAATGATCTAACAAAGAAGAATACTGCCTTCCGATGGGAACAACCACATGAAGAGGCGTTTACTACACTAAAGGAACGACTTTGTACCGCTCCAGTACTAGCTTTGCCCGATTTCACTAAGGCGTTTGAGATAGAGTGTGACGCCAGCGGATTAGGAATCGGCGCCGTTCTGATGCAAGAGAAACGACCGATTGCCTATTTCAGCGAGAAGCTCAAGGATGCTCAGCTCAGGTACCCGACATATGACAAGGAATTCTATGCCCTTGTTCGCGCGTTGGAGACATGGCAACACTACCTGATGCCGAGAGAGTTTATCATCCACACTGATCATTTGAGCTTGAAGTACCTCAAGGGACAAGGGAAGCTAAATCGGAGACATGCCGCTTGGATGGAATTTATTGAAGCTTTCCCTTATCATATTCAGTACAAGCAAGGTAAAGAGAACATTGTTGCCGATGCACTATCTCGCCGGTATGTGTTAATTACTTCTCTTAATGCTAAGTTGCTTGGATTTTCGCACATCATAGAACTCTATGCTACCGATTCTGATTTTGGTGCTATCTACTTGCATGGCGTTTCTATGTCTGGTTCTAAATTCTACAAACATGAGGGTTATTTGTTTAAAGGCAAACATTTATGTATTCCTCATTGCTCTCTTCGTGAATTACTTGTGCATGAAGCCCATAGTGGTGGCTTAATGGGTCACTTTGGCGTGACTAAAACCTTGGATGTATTGCATGATCACTTTTATTGGCCTCACATGAAGCGTGATGTTGTCCGCATTATTGCTAGATGTTTAATATGTCGTCGAGCCAAGTCAACATCTACTGGTCATGGAGAATACATGCCGTTACCTGTCCCTTCTCACCCTTGGACCGATTTGTCTATGGATTTTGTCGTTGGATTGCCTAGGTCTAAGAACGGAAAGGATAGTGTTTTTGTTGTCGTGGACAGATTTTCAAAAATGTCCCACTTTATTCCGTGTTCTACTACTTGTGATGCAACTCAAATTGCTGATCTATTCTTTCGCGAAGTAGTCCGTTTGCATGGAATTCCTTTGACGATTGTGAGTGATAGAGATACTAAGTTTCTTAGTCATTTTTGGCGTGTCTTGTGGAAGAAACTTGGTACTAAATTGTTATATTCTACTTCTTATCACCCACAAACGGATGGTCAAACAGAGGTGGTAAATCAGACTCTTGGTTCCCTTTTGCGCACCTTAGTTCGTAAGCATGTCTCTACTTGGGTTGATTATTTACCGTTTATTGAATTTGCTTACAACCGTGCTGTTCATTCTACTACTCATTACTCACCGTTTGAGCTTGTTTATGGATTTAATCCTCGAACTGTTTTGGATTTAACTCCTTTACCGTTGAGTGATGTTGTAAGTTTAGATGGTGAACAGAAGGCTGATTTTGTCAAGCAATTACATGCTAAGGCAAAACAGAACATTGAGCGTATGAATGAGAAGCTTGTGCAAAAACGGAACGAGGGCCGACGGCTAGTGACGTTTCAGGATGGCGATTGGGTCTGGTTGCATATGCGCAAGGAGCGTTTTCCTGACCAACGCCGCGGCAAGCTATCGCCTAGAGGAGACGGACCGTTCCAGATTGTTGAGAAGATCAACAACAATGCCTATAAACTGGCGTTGCCGAGTGAGTATGGTGTCATTAGCTCCACTTTCAATGTTTCTGACTTAGTTTTGTTTGATGCAGATGACGAGTATGGATTTGCGGATGATGCCGATACGGATTCGAGGACGAATCCTTCCGAAGGGGGAGGGAATGATGCGAATCCACGCATCCAGTTACCGTTACCACCAGCTGGTCCAATGACTCGAGCCAGAGCCCAACGACTTCAAGACCGATTGTCATCCCTCATCCACAAAGAGATAGAATCTGAGATGACAAGTGAGAGGGCTGCACTGAGGGAGAAGACGGCAAAGATAGTGAATCTTCTCACTTTTGCCTTGACCGATGATGACGTGGGTCAAACGGCATTTGACCGTTATGCGCACAACGGCACTTGACCAATTGGCACAATCGGCATTGGTCAAACGGCATTTGACCATTCTATCGGCACGCGTCCGTTTCTCTCAAAATGGCACTTACCGTTTTGACTCATCCGTTGCCGTTTGCTTCAACAATTCCGCGTGTCCGTTTTGGCGCCTATCTGCCCTTGAATGAAACGGCTCCGTCCCGATTGGTCCCTACCTCTATCGGCACTTGTCCGTTTCTGTTGTCCAGAAGCTGCACGCATTTATTGCTTTTACTTTGTTTAGATAATTAATTAAATAGACATTTAATTAATTAGTTAAGTATCTACTTTATGTAATATTCCTCTTTTGGAATTAGGGTTTATTTGTAACCTATATAAGGAGCCTTTTGGCCTCCTTAGAAAGGTGGCTGTCATTTGATAAATTGAGTTAATCTCTTCAATCTCCGCCCCTTGTTCAAGTTGGTTGAACCTTGTTATTCTTGAGTCCGCAATACTTGAGTCTTATACAAGTAAATCTTGGAATTGCATTATTGTCTCGTTTATCTTAGTGTGATTCTCACATTGTTGAGTCTAGTCCTAAGAACCCGATTCAAGACCCTTGACTTGAAATCGATTAGGGCACTTAGCACAGGTTAGCTAGTGGTCTAAGCTCGTACTTGTCGAGTTATCTATCAGTTCTATCTATTCCGCAGGAAATCCATCTTTGAACAAAGATCACAGTTGGTGTTACGCATCCTAAGGAACCAGGATCGTATCATCGAGGCAGTGACATCATATGATTTGTGGATATGACATGCTTTTTTTGGCTTGCCCGGAACATTGAACGACATAAATGTACTAGATAGGTCACCAGTTTTTGACGACATTGAGTCTGGTGAAGCTCCAATGGTGGACTACACTGTGAATGGCCGGTAGTACAATCTTGCATACTATCTTGCCGACAGAATCTACCCTAAATGGCCTATCTTCGTCCAGTCGATTCAATTGCCCCAAGGAAACAAAGCGCAATTGTCTGCCAAACAACAAGAATCATGTAAGAAGGATGTGGAACGTGCATTCGGGGTACTCCAAGCACGCTTTTCCATTATTCGCCAACCAGCCAGGATGTGGGATATCGATGTCTTAGGTAAAATAATTAGGGCGTTCATTATTTTACATAACATGATTGTGGAGGATGAACGAGATACATATTCACGAAATTGAGAAAATATCGACTTTGATCAGTCGGATAGTCCCGGGTCTAGCTCATTGTTCAATGTGCAAACGCAAGTGCTGCCTCAATATGAAGTGCATGTCCAAGGCCGATCCGAATCATATATTCATACTAGAGCCGAGCTACGTGATAGAGCACAATATATTCAATTGAAAAAGGATCTCGTCGAGCACATCTGGAATCAATTTGGAACAACCCTCGATTAGATTTAAAAAAATTATTTCTCAAGTTTAGGTATATTAAGTGTGTATTTTCTTGTTCGTTTGCAATAATCTATATATGTTTGATTTACTGATTGATAAATAAAATCGTATGTTATTTTTAAAAAATATTATATTATTTATTGTATTAAAAAAGTATAGATTTTTTGAAATATGAAAAAAATATGAAATTTAATTAATTTATATTAAAAAAATATTATTTATTATTTATTATATTATAAAAAATAATTATTATAGTAATTATAAATTTAATAAGAAAAAGAAATGAAAAATATGGTGGGGTATATGATTAAATGATGTGGAAGAGAGAGAAAGTGAATAACACTCTGCTGTGAGAAGTGAGTGTTATTTGATAATTTGGTTGGGTGTTAATAAGAAAAAGAAATGAAAAATATGGTGGGGTATATGATTAAATGATGTGGAAGGGAGAGGAAGTGAATAACACCCTGCTCTGAGAAGTGGGTGCTATTTGATAATTTGGTTGGGTGTTAAGCTGATGTGGCGGGAGAAAAAGTGAATAACACCCTAAATTTGACACTGTGGATCACAATCTGATATAGTCACCTATCAAAGCGCCCAAATTGTTTCCTGACCAATGTGTAAATTGATATGATTTCACGAATTATGTACACGATTGAAACAAGTAAAAAAAAAATCCTATTAACTTTTGGTTAACTCCTTAGAAAGATTATAAACTAATTATTCAAATAATCTTTTGTAGATTTCGTTTGTTTATATAGCATTACTCGACGCGCGTCAAGTTGCATCGACCCATACCGCCGACTCCACGTCTTCAGAAAAGAATTCCTCAAGGAAACTATAATTTCTTACGTTCAAACTTAAGAGATATTGAAACTAAGTTAGTACATAAAACAAAATCAAACGACCCCAACCTTTTTCTCCTCTCAAATGAAATGACCAGCGACTGTGATTTAGCCTTATGGTTTCAAATTTTCAATGGATAACACAACAACCTTCTACATTCATTTAGAAAAAGAAAATTACCTCTAAAATTGATCAATCAGGCAGTTAAACATGTCACCTCAATAATTGATATCAAAGTTATTGACTACGGAGGTTTGCTAGGTGGTGGTTGTGGGGAGGACCATGGTGCCCGCACTTGACTTTCGGGTAGGGACGGATCTAGCCCAGGTCAGGGTGGGCTGGCGCCCTCCCTGGCCCAATCAAAAAATATTAATATGTATAAGCAGATGAGAAGTTACCTCAATAATGGTCCATAGCTCAGCGGTAGAGTAAGTGGCTGCAGCTCAGTTGGTCACAGGTTCGGGGTTGGAGTTTAGTGAAGCCCTTTTATGTTTTTGCTTATTCATTTATTAATTCACCCCTTTTTTAAGCTTAAAAAATTATGACAATCTCTAAAAAAATAATTGATTTGTTACTAATTTATAAATTATTCTCTTTTTTACCCTCTAGAAATAAATTTCATATTGATTATAATACTAATAATTATAATCTACTTTTCGCTCAAAAATAAATAGATCGAGAAATAAACTGGTACATTTTAACCAATCTTGTCCATTAAAAAAATTAAGTGGTTAAGATAGTATTGAGGTCAATTAATTATGAAAGGAATTAAAATCTCTATTAATTATGATAAATATTTTCATTATAGAAAAACTAAATTTCTAAGAACTTATTCCCATCTCCATCTTCCTATGATTAAATTTTGTGATAATAAAAACTAAAAAAATCACGTGATAATAAACTGGATTTTTTAAAAAATCTTATTTTTAAAATATTTCAAGATCTTTTAATTATTATTTCTTAGATTTTTTTAATTAAGAGACTAAAATGAAATTTTCAGTAAAATTTTAAACCTTTTGACTATCATTTTGGTCAAAACTAATGGAGTTACAATTCTATCTAACATTGAAAATATTAATGAAAAAGTTGATTAATTAGTATATCAGAAAAGAAATTGGGCGGCAAAATTATCTAATTAAAACTGTGACAGTGGAAAGGATTTTTTCTTATATGAGCATTGTGAAGAATCGACTACGGAACCGTATGGGAGATGACATATTAAATAATTGTTTGATTACTTTTGTCGAAAAAGAAATTTGTGATAGTGTAAAGAATGAGAGAATCATATAAGGATATCAAAAAATGAAAACTCGTAGAGAACAATTATAAAAAGTACGTATATTGTATGAATTCTAATGTATACTTAATTTTTTTCTATAGTCTTCTTATTTATCTCTTTGTTAAATTTATCTAAATATTTGCTATTTAGCGACGAATATAAATACTCTTAAATATTTTTTCAATTTTTCGTTCAGCTCATTTACCTTCCCTTTAAAATACTCAAAAAAAAAATTCGGGGGCGGTGAATTCTAATCCTGGATCCGTCCCTGCTTTCAGGCTCTTAAATTCGTACGCTCGATATTGACTTGTTGAAGTAATTAAAAACCTAACTTTACCCATTTAATCCCATCTTTAATGACGGATCGGATACCTAAACAAAAAAAAAGTCTAGAATTTGAGAAATGTATAACGATAATGAACTACGATGATTTGCGCTGGAAATACCAATAGCAGCACGACATTTCCAAACAGAAGCATCCCAGTGTTTACCAGGCCCAACTTGAGGCCCATCTTAAGACCAGCCCATAAGACTCTGAGCCCGACCAACTGCAAAAAGTCATAACAAAACTACATCATCAAAACACACCAGACCAAAAAAACACATCCAAATCTTCAACCACAGTGTCATTCATAAAATGAAATCCATAACCAGACCATCCAAGAACCAAATTCAAGACATTACAGAATCTCACAGTGATTCGATGTCTATTACATATACTGCACTCAAGTGCTTCTACCTCATCAGCAAGAGTTTTGTTAGTTTTATGTTACCAGGCGTGCTGCATAAAACCATCTTGTTACTTCACAACTTCAAACTTATGATTGATGTTTGATATCATAACCGGGCACTTTCCCTTCTCGTCGTACTCGTTAAACTCTTCACCAGACAGGTCGATGTTTTCAAATTTAGTCCCCACCATCTACAAACGTGTCACAATAAGTTTATCATCGAAGCAAAAAACTAACATGCAGAGATAAACAGCAAAGGTATTGTAACATGACAAAGAGAGGTGTGATCAGTTTAGTGAAATGAAATAAGGTTACCATCTCTCTCTCTCTCTCACGCATATGCATACTTGCGAATTGGCACTTATGTGCATACTTTATCTACATAACTACACCAATACTTTCACAGTTGATTAAGATACCCAATCCCATCCGGCTTACACCAATACTTCCAAATTTTAAGAATGATAAAAGAAGACAGGCCACTGTTGTTCTTATGCAGCATAAAGTTCAACCGCAAACAAAGCACAATAAACTCATCACACTATTGCATACGGAAGATAAGGATAACAACAAGAGATAGGCCATACAATTTTAAGGTAGTGCACTGAACAGTTTATCACTCACTGATCTTGGAATAAAATCACCCAAGCGACATGGTTAATTACATCAAAGATATGCACATAACCAAAACAGCTTTAACTACTATTAAAAAGTTCCAATTGGGGGTTGGGTAGAAGCACAGGTACTTACAGATTCAGCTTTCCATCCATCACCAAACAAAAAACCTTCTGGTTCATAACCTCTGCAATCAAACATCATCAACGGAGCATACTTTCCCTCTTCACTGGCATCTTGGGTCAGTGGTTTGCCTTTGCCTGGGATCATCGTCACAGTGCCCTCCCTCCCACAAAACTTGCACTACACAGAATACAAGACACACAAACACGACTTAGCATTTTAAAGATCTATGAAGTACTGTTAATACTGTTCCCAACAAGAAGCAAACAGTATAATAAAAGTCGGCAACCACATCTCCCTTAGCATGCACATACACGCATGTATTGTTTACATGATATTGCAATCACTTCCACTGGATTCAAGTATTTATCTTAAGCAAACAATCAGCAATCAGACTCAATCATGAGAGAAGCTCAAGAATCTTAAACAACATTATAGACATTCATTGATTCTACTAAACATCTGGTTACTCAAATCTTCTCACTGGAACTAAATATCAAACACACAGTGACCAAACAAGATTTTACAAGCCTATTATCAATATAATGCTTGCAAAAATGAGCACTACCATATGAAGCCAAAACAATACAGAATACCACTTAATAAAACCCTCGGCAAATTATAGAGAACAAACATCAACAAAGCAAACAAACACTACGCAAGATTCTTTCACCTATACTTTGCCTTCTCAAAACAAACGGATAACAAATTCCAAATAACAAAAACAACATATGAACGAATGAGCACCTTCTGGATAAGATGAGTGGTTCCCTTGCCTTGCTGGAGAGGAATAGTGTCGCTCAAAGTCACACAAGTCTCCCTCTGGCTCATCTCTCCACAGTTTCCACACTTAATCTACACAAACAAAAACAGAAGAACACAAATCATGAGATCTCACCATCGACAAATTAAGCTAAACGAAGCAAGTTTCATAACTTTTTTTTTCCAGAAACGAAAAGGAATAGCTAACGAGAGGAGGAGGAGAGTGAAGAGGAGAGACCTTGAAGAAGTAGGAGAAGTTGGGATCGTCGCAACCGCCTTGAGGCTGGAGAGTGGCGATGTTCTCCAGTTCGGCAGTGATCATGAGCAAGATGTGCACCATTTTTGCAGATAATTTTCTCTGTTTTTTCTGTTTCGCGTCAAAATCAAGCTCTGTTATTCTTCTTCCTGCTGTGTTACTTTGCTGTTTCAATATCATGTATGGTGAAATGGAAAATGGATAAATTTTGTTTTTTACCTTTTTTTCTCTCACTGCTATCGTATGGTGAAGGACGAATAAAAGAACGACACGTTGCATGTATGAACTTTCCAGAATTCGGAACGGTGAATGGCGAAATGCTTGCTTCGGTTGTGGGCTCCTGTTTTTTCTGGGCTGGGCCGTGGAGGTGGGATGACACATTTACTCTTGGGCTTTAGGCATACACAATGATTTACAACGTACCGATTTACTCTTTTTTTCCATATATATATATATGCGTATATGACCATAAGGTCCATAATATAATACTCCTATTGGCCTAGACTCAAAAACCTTCTATTCCTAACTTGTTCACCATCTCACATTTTACTGTTTGTAGCCTCTTCAAACAGACTAAATAGCACTGTTTGTAACCTGCTCAATCACACACGGAGTAATTGTTCATGTCTTTGGTTAGAGAACAATAAATTTTTAATTGACCTAGAACCATCTAGGCCTCATCTTTCTCTCCTCCGCCATCTCAGCTCAATCTTCCAGATTTCTTTTTCCTTCCCCTCACCATATCATCATCAGACCATATCATGTCAAAAGGAGTTGTCAAATTAAGGGTTTCTTTCACCATCTCCATGTTCTCACTATACCGATTGATAATCTCTCTTCTTCTTCTTTTATAAAATACTAAATCAAAGGAAGAGTTGGTTGGGCGTTGGTTTGGTCTGTGAGCAAGAGATGAAGGTAAGGGAAAATGATCGAAACCTTTTTTTTTTCCAGCCTTCCAAAATCAAAGAAATAGAGCTATTTTTCTTGATTTTATTTTATGGAAAAACAATGGAAGAGATAGAAAATTCTCTCTCCCTTGCGTTTCTTGCTTCACCTTCCTTTAATTGTCTTTTTCTTTTTTAATTTCAGACCCAAATATAGCAGAGAGCTAAGAGACCAGAAATCAAATGGGATGAGTAAGTTAAGAACGAAAATAAAAGATCGTTGCTCTAATACCGATTGATACGAGTGGTGTCTAAAGTTCCTTTATTTAGTAGTATTTCAAGAACAGACTATTGTGGTGTTGATTATGATTTCTATTTTCTTTTTTGTGAATATAGTGTAGGGTGGTATATATAAAAAATTACACCCTCCCTCCACCCCTGTTAGTAATTATAAAAAATTACACCGTGTCAACTCACACGTTAAATGTTACTAATCGATGATATTATCTTAATTATACATAAAATAATTATTTTTTATATAAAAAGTAAAAAATAATAATGTTTGCATAATCTCCCGCTAATTTTGTGCTAAAGTAAATAGATAAATTAGTTGAATAGAAATCGAGTATTGTTACTAACCTTGATTTGTATGAACAATCATTAATATATATGAACACCTTTATGCAATAACATGAATACTCCCTCTGTTCCTTTTTACTCTTGTCGTTTTTTAAGAAATAATTTTATCTATTTAATTGTCGTATTTTAATTTTCAATATCACTTTTTGTACTCAACGACAAAATTAACTTTAAACAATTTTAAATTAACTACTTTTTGGAGGAAAATTAAAAAGGAATGGTTCATAATTAATAAGGGTAGTTTAGTTAAAAATTACACAATAAATGTAATCTAATGATTGTCTTAGTTATTATGAAAAATGAAAAAAACGACAACTAAAAAAGGAACAGAGGGAGTACTTTGTTTGTAGATGATTACAAATGAGTGCTTACTTATATAGAGAATCACGTAAATATTGATATTTTGGTTAGAATTCCGTAACGTGCAATATAAATTAGCACTAAGTATTTCAGCTAATTATGCAATTATTTATTGGTTCTAACATTATTTTTGGAAAATCAAAAATTTATTTTAATTAAAATTTAACATTCATGACACATCACAAATCTCATAAAAATTCAAAAAATGACACGTGATAATGTAAAAGGAATTTAAGGATCCAAGATGGTTTTTTCTTAAAATACCACCTAAATTATCACCGCAACCTTTTTATATTTATATAGATATAAATTGGTGTCATCACTTATATCAGTAAGATGTAAGGTATAAGTTCGTATTAACTTGACCGGTGAATTCAAATCCTCAAAAGGGAAAAAAAATAGGTTGTTTAGCCAAGCTCCTATATCATACCATAGGTATGTAACGATCTAGAAGGATAGCAATTTAGCAGATAAAGCTCCATCACTTCTTCAAACCTTGGCACGCATGTCTAACATTACAATGACATAAACGTAAAATGGATGATTAGAAGGTAAGTCATGCAACCTTTGTGCACATATTTTGAAACCATATGAAACATTCTATACTACAAAATGCGTAAAATTACAGCAATAATTTGGTCGCACATCTAATCACATCACACGAAAGAAATATCATTCGTCATCCCATTTCCAGTTTAATTAAGGATTGATTACTAGTAAAGAGGATGTTTTGTTGTTATAGCATGGCAATCAATGTCATACTGGTGATTCTAATTGGAACCACTCTCTTAGTTTTTGCAACTGTTGAAAGCAACCCAACAACTCATGAAGCTAAAAAAGTGGGAATTAGAAGAAAGATAAACAGCATGAAAATGGCTACAGTGAAAAGCATTAAGGTAACATTAATCTCTGCTAATTAATTAAATAAATGGTTTACTTAATTTCTAACCATACAATTTTTTTATTAAAAAAGCAGTAATTATATAATTTGTGCTTTGTAGAGTGAAGATGGTGATATCATAGATTGCATTGACATTTACAAGCAGCCAGCTTTTGATCATCCTGCTCTAAAAAATCATACCATCCAGGTCAGTGGTCATGGCCTTTTTATCTTCTTTTTTTCACATTATTTTCTAACAAATTGGATTTTTTTTTGTTGTTTTTAGATGGCACCAAGTTATGATCCAAATATGGAGGAAGCGACAGGAAAAGCAAATAACCTGGATAAAAAGAATGATCAAGACATTTCTGTCCATCTAGCATCACAGCTGTGGAAGAAAAATGGAGAATGTCCTAAGGGAACGATTCCGGTCCGGAGATTGAAAGGAAAGGAATTACTAAGAGCAAACTCAGTCAAAGATTATGGAAGGAAGACTCCTAGCTTTCCTGCTCAGCATAACAATCTGAACTTCAACTTCAGACAACAAAATCGCTCGGTGTTTACACATGTTCTTTCTTTTTTCTTGGATCTTCGTGATTTACTAATTCTTAATTTGGTATCTAATTCTGTGTTGATTTTGCTAATCAGATGGCTATACTGCTAACAGAAGGGTATAGTTATTCAGGTGCTAAGGGGGACATCCAAGTTTGGAATCCTTATGTTGAAGCTGATGATGAGTACAGCAGTTCCCAAATTAGTCTCAAGAATGGACCTTACTACCAATGGGAAAGTGTCGAAGCTGGATGGGTGGTTAGCACGAATAATTAATACTTTTTTCGCATTACCTAATCGTTTTCATTTGGTTTGTAGTAGAACTAATCAGTCTGTTCTTGTCTAATTGTAGTGGTAGTAGTATAGATTTTCTTTTCCATGTTTTATCTTTTGATTTTGGAATTATGTCTGCAATTTTGCAGGTTAATCCTAGCGTGTATGGCGATAGACAGACTCGATTGTTCGTTTACTGGACAGTAAGTTTAAGCTCTAAGCAAAGCTAAAAGATAAATATATAATGGAATCTCTGATATATTATAGTTCTCCTTCTGGTCTGGAATTAGGTGGATTCTTCAAAGACAACAGGTTGTTTTGATCTCACCTGTCCTGGTTTTGTTCAAACCAACCATGAAATTGCTCTTGGCGCCGCGATCCATCCTGTTTCAGTTGTTTCAGGACTCCCATATGAAATAACCCTTTACATCTTCAGGGTCAGAAAGTTCTTTATCAATTCATAACTGTTAGTACTAATACTTTTCAGTTGTAAGATCTGCTAAAATGTTTCGGCTTCCTTTCCTCTTGATTTTAGGATCCGGTCACAAACAACTGGTGGGTGGAGTACGGTGAGAGGATCTACTTGGGTTACTGGCCACATAGCTTGTTTAGTTTGTTACAAGGCAATGCACACGTTGCTGAGTGGGGAGGTGAAGTGTACAGCCAAAGATTGGGGCAACGTCCACACACAAAGACACAAATGGGAAGTGGACAGTTTGCTGAGCCTTATTCGGGGAATTCAGGTCATATTAAGAGGATTCGAGTTCGTGAAAATTCGGTCACCTTGAAGTTCCCAGACTGGGTTTATGCTTACGCGGATGAGTACACGAACGATGTCAGGTGCTACGATGTTGATTATGTATCAGATTATATTGAAGATTCTGAGTTCTTCTATGGAGGACCTGGTCAGAATCCAACCTGCCCTTGAGAACTTAAAACGCAATGCTGGATCGGTTTGACAGATGGACAAAGCTGCTTTGATGAACATTTTAATGCACTAATAAGATTATTTGGAGAAAACCAAACAGTTTTATGCATTTTTTAGCCCTACTTGATTGTTGTTCCAACTTCCAACTATTAAAAAGAACTGTATATCAAATCAGAAACGATCAAATCACGCGAAAAGTAACCGATAACGCGAAAATTTTAAAATACTCTGGCTAGTGAAACTCTTCTGAGGAATAATATAATCTGTTTCCATAATAAGAGATTTGATAAGTATTGACTGTCTTGAGGTTTGCTGGCAAAGCATATTTGGTATGTAAATCAAGTTTACCAAACTGTCACATATATCTCTTCAACCTCTTCCTATTTAACACCATAAAAGCCTGCTATCTGTACCCTAATCTGTCTTCCAGAGAAAAACTAATGGAGAAAAGAGTTTGTATCCTTCTTCTAGTGCTGGCTTTATGTGTTTTGAGTAATGGAGAGAAAGGAAATGATAGTGGTGAAAAAAATGTGTCAGAAATAGATAGGAAGCTGAGGATTCTCAACAAGCCTGCCACAAAGACTATTATGGTATGTCACTCTATCTTAATTCAGTTTTCTTGATCTTCTACGGGATCGTGCCATATGCGATATAATCTTGAATGATTGATTCTAATGACATATAGGTTTGATTTTCGGTTTCCTAGTTCAGATGTTGAAAAGTATCCTAATTTAGTGCCATTTGCATCCGATCAATCTTTGCAGAGTGAAGATGGAGATATTATCGACTGTGTTGACATCTACAAGCAGCCTGCATTCGATCATCCTTCGTTGAAAAACCACACTCTTCAGGTAAATCTTCAAGATTTCCTTTAAACCTCTAAAGAAACTGACTTATAGCACAAACTGTCCTAAGCTGTAAGCTTCATCTTGTAATTGATGAAGGTTAAACCAAGTTTTAAGGTAACAGACGACACTTCAAGTACAAAACACAACAATTCTCGGGCAGTAACATCTCAGATTTGGCAAAGAAGTGGCAGTTGTCCGAATGGAACTGTTCCTATCCGCAGAATTCAAAGGGCAGACTTCTTGAGAGCTGCTTCTCTTGATAGATTTGGAAGAAAACACCCCTCAAATTCCGATCGAGAAAGGAGGATAGCCAATCATGATCATGTTGGATCCTTCAACACAACCGAGTCCATAGATAGACCTACTCCAGAGAATCGTTCTGTGAGCACCCTTTACTCCAGAAATTTTATGCATAGTACTAGTAATGTTCTCCATTTCCTGAAAGGTTCTAGTCTATTACTGTTGTCCATTAACTTGATTTTGCTTTCTGAACCTGCAGGATTCAATCCTGTTAACATATGGATACAACTATATTGGAGCATCCGCATACATAAATGTTTGGAATCCACATGTTGAAAAGCCAGGTGAATACAGTACTGCTCAAATCTGGCTTAAGAATATTGCAGCCTCTGGTTTCGAAAGTGTCGAAGTGGGATGGCAAGTAAGTTCATCAACTAAAACACAACTTAAGAACCTCAGGTTATACTAGTATGCTAATGGGTTGCCCCTGAAATTCCTTTTCAGGTAAATCCAGGTCTCTATGGTGATTCGCTGACTCGACTTTTCGTGCACTGGACCGTAAGTTCTTGAAAATTGGTTACTGAAGTTCAAACTAGCCGTGTAAAGTTGTTGACATCTAATCTTTCATGTTGTTTGTGTGTAAAAGGATGATGCATACCAAAGTACAGGTTGCTTTGACCTCACTTGTTCTGGCTTTGTGCAAACCAACAAAGATGTAGCTCTTGGAGCAGCACTTTCACCTGGTTCTAGTACAAGGCAAGATCAGTATTTTCTTGGCGTCAGGATAAGATTGGTAATAGCACGCTCTACAACCTTTTCTCAGTGATATGGCACGCGTTATAAGACTCAAACTCAAGACGTAACCCTTCTGTCTTTTTTACAGGATCCAAATACAGGCAATTGGTGGGTACTAATTGGCAACTATGGTGAAGTTGGATATTGGCCTGGAAGTCTTTTCTCTTACGGGCTAAAACAAAGTGCGATAATAGTGGAATGGGGAGGAGAAGTTTATAGCTTAGATGTGAAGAAAACACCCCACACGAAGACCGCCATGGGAAGCGGACAGGAGGCGGAAGAGTTGTACGGTACTGCATGTTACATTGCCAACGCAAGGATCACAGATTACTCATTGGTTCCTAAGTACCCTACTTGGGTTAGCGTTTGGACGGATGAGCCTTACTGTTATTCTGGAACTAATTACAGTGAAGAAGAGGCTCCTGCGTTCTTCTTTGGAGGACCTGGTCAGACATGGAGTTGCCCGTGACGAATCTTTTGAAAGTATAAACCTAAATGCAGATCAATAATGAATTCTTCTGTTTTTTTATCGGCACAAACATTTATGAAATGAGAAATGAAAGACAAAAAATAACTATCAACTTCTAAATCTTACTAAAACTTGAAAAAATGACCAAGCAAAAAGAGAGTGATTTATAAAATGGTAATTCCACTCGAGCTATTTTCCTGCTCAAATACCAGTTGCTACTCTGTGCAGATTGTTTTTTGCATGGTATACATCATAGTACAAAAGTAAACACATTCCAGACACATCTACAAACAAACAACTTACAATCAGGTAGACCAAAAAGTGGGCAGAGAATCGCTGAATATTGTTTACCTAATAAGGACTACAAGGGAAGCAGCAAAGCACCACGCATTAATTGGAAGGGCAAGAGACAGTAGGCAAGTGATTTTATTCCATAAAAGATACTATATAGAGTCATAGTGTTGTCTTCCTTCTTGTATAGATTGGAAAATCCGAGCTGCTGATTCAGTGGCAGATCTACGGTTGTGAGGCACAACTTTAATCACTCTTGGCAGTTGGTCTCTCTCTTGAGGCAGTAGCGCTTCAGCAGGAGCACTTGTTGTCATCGGAAAAAATGGAGAGGTTTCTCTTCCATTAGAAGCCTGAACAGTCCCAACTCTTTCCAATTTCTCAGTGGAACTATTACCTGTACTTCCTTGTACCTCAGAGTCTTTAGATGCTTGAAACTTCCTAACTCGAGTAGTAATTGCCTTCTTCTGGGTTGGGACATTGCAAGAACTTTGGTGCTGCGTGTTAGAGCCCACTCCGCCTCCTGATTTTTGACAAGTTTGACCATGTGGACCAGACCCTCTAAAGTAATTCATTTGTTCACCCATTACGCCAGATAGGGCTGGGTTCATCATGATTGGCATACCATATTGAGGGAAGCAGCCATGAGCCATCATAGGAGCACCTGGCGGGACCCCAAATCCCTGATGATGAGGAGAAGCTGGATGTCCATAGGCTGGGCTCATAAAGTTGCCAGTCACAGGAGTCGGACCAAATGGTCCACATCCTCCGCAAGCAGGTCCCATTTGTCCCGGTGCTGTGAATGGCTTGTATACAAGTCCTTCAGATGGAGACATCACCGGAACTAACCACTGTTGCCCATTAGGTTGAGGGAAACACCAAGGGCCCATTTCTGCAGGAGCTGCAGTTGGGTTCCCTGAATAAGGACCATAATTTGAAGGCTGGCTACCGTTTCTCACAGAAGAAAAGGATGTTTTCCCAACGGCATTCTCTGCAGAATGTTCAATCTTATGGTTTTTCTCCTCAAAATCATCCTTCCTCTTAGCAACATGCAACTGTTGGCCTACAGCAGCCTCTGATGGAAGGTTCTTTGCAGGGGTGCCTTTCGTAGACGTTCTGCCCAAATAAGCACCCTCTTCAACTAAAATATGAGGGGATCCAGCAATACCTCTTTGAACCTGCATATACATGTACAAGTAATTCAATGTTTCTGGGACAAGAAGAAGCTACGTAAGAGGGTCCAATATCAAGTTACCTTTATCAATCTATGCAACTCAAACACTTGTACTGCAAACACTCTTTGTTGACTGTAGAGAGTAACAGGAGTTGGTCAGCAGAAGTCACAAAAGTTCATAAGCAATGGTAAGCAAACAGAATGAACAAGAGAATTGGCTAACGGTTCACGAGTAAGCTGAATAGAAAACAGGACAATATATAAACAGTAGGCACACAGTGTAAATCCCAGCCCCATAAAATCCTCTAACTTACAACACCAAGATGGCAAAGAGAGAAATTTCTCTTCACCATCCTGTCTGCCAACATCTCATCCTTGGCACGTAGATTAGTAACTGGTTCCTCTCCTCCACAACTCACCCGGCAAGAGATCCTAGGGGATCCTCATTTCCCTTGTTGCCCATCTTGCTCCAAGCCCTCAAGTGCCGTAAATGCGAAAATATCCAGCATTTGCAGGGAAAATAAACCAACACCAAACCGAGACAGGAATATACCCAGAAAGAAGGTTAAAAAAAAGAAATGAGTAATGAGATGATCCACTGTCTCGGGGGTTTCCTTGAACAAAGTACCTCAACTGATACCTCCAACCTCCCTGCTGTCAGCTGATCCTCATTAAAATGCTATTGAGGGCCTTGGAATGCTCAAACATGCTAGACTGGAAGGGATGCTGTGACTCCACACAATTGAGTTCTCCTTCGTTTATGGTCATCCCCACAACTCTTCAGTTCAAGAGAGGCAACCATACCATATTCCTAATATTAGTATTACACATTGTAACAATCTAGTTAACCTTCGTAAATGGAAGAAAATAAATCCTAAGATAATAAAATGTATTTGCTTCCTAGATATCAGTTTATCACTAGTCTTAACAGCCCCATAACATTTAGTAGTATAAAATAAAATGGAAATGATGCTGAGAAAGCTCAAACAAAGGAATATATATATTTTAAAAGGGATGCATGTGAGAGTAAAAATGGTCTGCTACAAAGCTCAGGTGCAAAATAATGTCTCCGATTCTGTGAGGATGTATCAAAGACAATCATTATATTCAGAAAAATCAGTGTGCCTCTTATTAACATTCAAACTTTTTAAGAGCCTTAGCCACGAGTGTCCAGTTGATATAGGAAAGACAGACTTTACGTTAAGGATTCTGTGTCACCTCCAGTAATCAAATAAAGATAGAGAAAAGAAGGTCAGACAACTACCAATTAGAAAAGAGACTTGGACAACTACCATAAAAGAACAAGAGACTTACTTGACAATTGCTTTTCTAGCTTTCCAGAACTGCTTCTGGCCAATTACTTCTACAAGATCATCTGGAGAGATATCGAGGGCTGATATAGAATCTAACATGGATGACTCTGAGACATCATTGCTTGTGTCTCCATTACCCAATGGTGCTGACCCACATGTCTTATCTCCATGATAATCACTGACAGTTTCAGGCTCATACGGACCACTGCAATCCTTCCTCAGATGAGAATGACTTACTTGCTTCGGATCCCCTATTTCTGTCAGTTTCTCTGTGACACCATCGGAGTGTCCATTGTTTTCCAGTTGAAACTCAGCAGAAGACTTTGGTTGTATACTTTTATCATTTTTGTGTGATCTATGAAGATTAACCATTCCATTATCTTGCCATTGATGGATTGGAGATGCCTTAGATTCTGCTGCAGGAGCAGGAATCTTTTCTATCGTTGGCATATCTGTAGAAGATCTCGATGTATGATCCATGCTAGCGGCACAAATCTCTAGGTCCTTCTGAGTGTGGATTCTCACATCCTGCCTCAATCCGGGATGTATTGAGCCAACATGTTGTTGATCATTATCACCAGCATGCTGGATGTTGGTGGAACTTGAATAATTAGGGTCAAATGACATCTGTTCTTCCCTATGACAGGCGATCGGAATTTTATCACCGTGTTGGCCAATTCCTGATTGAACATATACAGGTACTGTAAAATCATCTTCATCTCCTATCTTCTTTCGCTGCCCAGTTTCTGGTAATGAAGTGTTCAAGCTTCCTCTATCATAACAGCGATTATGGAACCCAGTCACTTGAGTGGGCTTAGAATGAGGAACATTATGTGGGAAGCGTGTATTTCTTTGAGAACCACCACCCTGCACATAAATTGTTCATGGAAACCAGGTATAAGGAAACAGAATTCCCATCAACGGAAGCGCAGAAAACAAAAAGGAATCAAGCCCCAAATTCCAACCAATAAGTAATAGACATCATCCAACATAAATACATGACCTCTCAAAGTTCCACAACACAACCCACAACACGAAAATAAATCAACGAATGACTTTTCATAGTATAGTTTACAAAGATTTGAACACATGACCGTTCAAAGTTCTCCCTAACCCCTACAAGTTCACAATCCTGCAACACAAGAACAAATCAAGGAATAATTTCTCATATGAAAATTAAAGATTCATGAAGACAATCCGCAACAAATCATACATAGCAAGAAAATCATCAAGCTCGAAAGGTACCTGGCTTGAGGATTCTTCCGGAGCCAAGTTGTTGGAGTTACTTGTGTTAGCACCATGATTAAATCTCTGAGAGGGAATACTCAGCTGCTCATAAAGTGCCATCTTATTCCTTGGAGGCGCTCTTGGCCCTCCTTTCTCCTTATCATTCACATGAAGCCTTGGAAACATAGGCCCCATCGTCTTCTCATCATCTGTCCCTCTCTTCATCTATCCTCACCTTCTCTCTCTCACAAAAAATTCAACACCAAACCCCAACCACAGACCGCAATTCCCAATTCAATACACCAACAAACCCCATGAAATATACAAGAACCAATAAAAATCCAGTAGCAAAGCAATATAAAAAAAAGAAAAATCTCACCAGCTTGCAAAAACAGTAAAATCAAAATGACCAGGATGGCAAAAACAGGTTATTTTGAAGCGGAAACTGGTGAAGAGAAAGAAACCGACTTTTTTAATGAAATGAAACGGACGGAGAATAGATTCGAGAGTAACGAAGGAGTTGAAAGATGAGATTGGTCCAATTGGTGAATGAGGAATTTTTAGGGATTCCTATGAAATGAAGATATTATACGACTGTGCAAAAGGAAAGGGCAAAAGGTGCTGTTTCGTGGACCCTACTGGAGTCTGGATGGAGCCAAGACGCACTTTTCCGATTTAACAATCTCCTCCTTTAACTTCTATTGTAAGGACCTGACCAGCCTTGTTGCCAAATGCTGAAACGCATAGTTTTAATTATAAAAATAAAAGAAATATCCTCTAGCCATTTTTTTCCACCACAGATATTTAATTAAATTTGCCTGTCGGATATTTCACCATCTATCCACTATTTGAGTGGATAAGCATGAAAGTGAATTCCATGTTGATACATCCAACTATTTTGATCTTTTTATCCAAGATTTTCACTTATAATATAAATTTGTTCCGATTTAATCCTAAATTTAACTTTTCTTATTTATTGTCTCGTTAGTTATCGAAATTCAGACATTTTAAACTGAATTTTTAATATTTGAAACGATAAAACTAGTTTCAATGGTTTATAATATTCTAGTTGTATTTGTGGATGAAATATAGAAAATTGGAAACTCTTTACACAAAATATACTTGTCAAAAAAATTAAATTTAAATCTAATTATAGTACAATATGAATTTATCATCCAGTAATTAAATATTCATTAAAAAAATAAGTGTAAATGAAGGGGAAAAAAACATACGTCGCTCTTATAAAAGAAATAGAAAAAATTATGGAATTAGAGTTTCTTGAGAAAATTTTATTATATTTATAAGGCAAATGGCTCAACACTACCGTTTCCAATGGACAATGGAAAACCAATTACAGCTGTTGTTACAGCCCATCACGAAATTTATCACGTGCCCAAAATAAGAGGTGCACAAGTTAGTTACCGTGTTACTGTTCCCACCTGAAAAGAACCCACCATCTTCCCTTTACAGTACAGTGCGCGCCTGAAAGAAAAAAAGAAAACAAAACAAAAAAGGAAAGACACTATGAAATCGCTAATTTCCCAACTGCACTGAACCTCTCGGACAAACTGTCGAGGCAAGAGCCAGAAAAAAACGGAAAAAGTAACGGAGCTTGAATGGTTCCGTCTCATGGCTTCCTCCATTTCTGCTTCTTCTCCTTCCCATCAAGCTCACATTCCTCTCCCTTCCGATCCTGGTAATTTCATTTACTACTGTGCTAATTAGTTTTCGATGAGCGCGGACATTTCGTTTCCCGAGCTGTAACTGATAGTTTCGCATGGATTTTGTGCTTCTTTTTCTCTCTTTTTCCACGTTCTAGGTGGTAAACCCTTGGATCATGAGGTTCCGATCCGAGTTGTGACGGAGGTGTCTCAGCTTCCGCCTGAATTCCTCTATCCTTCGCCGGAGAAGCAACTGATCATTGGTTTTGATTGCGAAGGTGTCGACCTTTGCCGCCATGGAACTCTCTGTATCATGCAGGTAAATAGCGTGTGTTATACTTATTACTCGTGCTACTTGCGAACATGAAATGGAAGTTTGTTGTGTTGAGCTCTGTGCTGTGCTGTTTATTGTTAGCTTGCGTTTCCGGATGCTATATATTTGGTTGATGCTATTGAGGGAGGAGAGATGATTGTGAAAGCGTGTAAGCCTGCGCTTGAATCTAGCTACATCACCAAAGTTATTCACGATTGCAAACGTGATAGTGAGGTCTCTAGTTCTTTTAATTATTTTTTTGTGATTCTTAATTTTCCCGGTTCTATGTAGCACCGTGGTTGATATTGCATTATAAGTTGATAATAGGATGGTTGATGTTGATGTTAATGTTAATGTTAATGTGGTTTGTAGGCATTATATTTTCAATTTGGAATCAAGCTGCATAATGTTGTTGATACTCAGGTGAGGTTCTCTTTTGACTTATTCATGCATTTCTGCTGATTCTCTCTTTTATTATTCAAGATGATTGGATATCGAAATTGTATATGCAAGTCATGTTGACATGCATATGTATTTGTGGTTTTTCTTCATCTGTAGATTGCTTACACTCTGATTGAGGAACAAGAAGGACGGACTAAATTACTGGATGACTACATATCATTTGTTGGCCTCCTTGCTGATCCACGCTATTGTGGTATTTCATTTGTCTTGTATTCAATCGCATTGTTTGTTTTGGGTCATGCAACCTTGTGTTTTTGTTTGTCTATTTTATGTTAATAAGTTTATACCAGCTTTGATGAATTATTAGGCAAAACATGTTGTCCTGTTGCATGTTAAAAGTTAGTATTGCATGGTTGTGATTAAGTTTAATTGTGTTTTTGGGAGCCCTGAAATATCAACCGCTCCAGCCTAAATGAAGGTTTTGAAAAGGCAAAAGCTAGGAAGTTCCTGAGTGCACTTGTAATTGGCAAAACTTCGGTGTAAAGGTTAAAGCTCGTTTTATTCTTTTGTAGTGGTTAGGCACATGTTTCTCACCATGGAAAATGAATTTCTGTAGGGGGCTGCTTGTGCTTTCTTTTAAAAAGCTTGTTTGATGTTTGCGTTTCCTTACAGTTTTGGGATTTCTTAGCACTGTGGCCTAGACCCTGCCCACATATGGATTAGTAAATTTTATTTTTCACACTTCACAAGCATCTTTCTTGTTTTGATTAGTTCAGTATTTGATTCTAGGCGTATCTTATATGGAGAAGGAAGAAGTGCGTGTTCTTCTTCGGCAGGTTAGTTAAATGTTCAATTGTTCTTGGTACTGACATTCTGTGGTAATATAAAGCCATTATGTTGATCCATGAGTACAAAAATTATCTTCTGTTCTTGCTCTTGATTCTATAATGCCTTTTTGGTCCCTTCTTTCCTAATCCTTTAGAAAAACTTAGGGAAGATTTCATCTAACAATTTCTATGTGACCAGAAAATTTGCCTTTTCCCTTCTTTTTTGGTTTTCAGCACAGTTTTCTTTTAATTTTGTATCCATATGGTTACAACATTGATGACATGGTAAGATGAACCATGTCTTCAATAGTTATGAAATTTCAGGAATCTGCTGGCAATTGAAGCTAAGTGAATGACCTTTTTGCCATCTGAAGATTAATCTATGTGGAAGAATGATAAACCAATTTGCCATGTTCCTTCTGTAATTTGAGTTGAAGGGCTGCCGGAATGAATTCAATGAACTGGAGACCTACCACCACAACCCAAAAGCCTAAAGAAAAGACCATTTGAAAGAATTTTATAATAGTTGTTATCAGACATTAAAATTGATGACCTGTTGGCTAAGTAACTATAATTTGAATCAGAAGTTAAATGATGCCTATGCCAGGTGTTGTAAGGGATGTTTTGCTGGTAGATGTGCAGAGAGACTGGAGAGCTACTCTAATTTTTTTTCTGTTTCCATCATTTTGGTGCTGTGACTCACAGTTAGTTTCTTCTTCATTATTTTCAGGATCCTATGTTCTGGACGTACAGACCATTGTCTGAAATGATGATCCGTGCTGCTGCAGACGATGTTCGCTTTCTTCTCTGCATCTATTATAAGATGATGGAGAAACTGAATGAAAGATCATTGTGGTATCTTGCAGTTCGTGGTGCATTGTATTGCCGATGTTTTTGCATCAGTGACAAAGATTTTGCGGATTGGCCATCTCTTCCTCCAATTCCAGGTTTTATATTTGACATCCATCTTAGTGTAAATTATTTATTGGGATTCGTGTTTAATGCACGAATGTGATCCTAAATCTTAGAACATTGATGATTATCTCTACACTTGAGGCAACCACATTGAGAGTGAACTTATGCAATTGGAAAAACTAAAATGTCTATACATATAAAAATAGTGTGCACGCAAGCATTCAAATTTGATGCTTAGTGATGCTAGACTTGTTAGATACATGGTTCAGCAGTAACACTTGGAACCTAGTTGAGTGAGATAAAAGTGCTTGCTTAATTGAAAATTGGCTTTGGTGTGCCTTTCCATTGCAGATAACCTTGTATTAGAGGGTAATACTCCTGAAGAAGAAATTCTTTCTGTTGTTGACGTACCCCCAGGAAAGATGGGACGTGTTATTGGAAGACGAGGAGCTTCCATTTTGTCAATAAAGGAATCATGCAAGTATGGTTTTCGTCTTACCTGCTTTTGGTTATATATGGTCTTCTAGTTATCTTATTCTTACTTAGAACATGAATTCTTGCGCAGTGCTGAAATTTTGATTGGAGGTTCAAAGGGACCACCTGACAAGGTAAAGCTATCAAATCCTTGAAACTTTGGAATAATTGCTAATCATTCTTGATCTTGTGCAAAATTCCAGCCTCCTTCGAAAGGCTTGGCAGAATTGTATCTTGACCTAAAAAACATGAGATGTAGCCAAAAAGGTTTTTTTCTCCGTTATTTTTGCATTCAATGAGTTATGCATGGTAAAGCTAACGAGCTACAAACAATGCTGGACATGCCTTGCTACACCTTTATTCGTTCTTAGACCCTTGAATAATGGTGATCATTGTTATGCAGGTGTTTGTAATAGGACCAGTCAAACAGGTGAGGAAAGCAGAAGCCATCTTGAGGGGGAAGATGATGGACATATATTAGGGATTTCTGTTTCCCTTGCTTCTCATCAACTCGATATTCCAATTCATAACTGCAAGCTCTAGAGACCATTTCCTGCTTAACTTCCTCAGGGACTTGTGTTCTTTTCAGATTTACAATGATGATCACTTACTCAAGTGCATGCCGGTTTTCTTATGATTGTCAGTTACATTGCAAACATATCCCAAAATAGAACTGCGTTGGAAATGTTGTGAAATACACAGCTTGCATGTTAGATACCTACTTGTTGATCGATTCGTGCCATGTGATATATGGCATTGTTGTCCGGCCAAGTTTATCTTGGAAGCGACCTAAATTAAATAGAAAATGTGAAAGTGGAACTTGTGAACTTGCAATATATCATAACAGAACCAATGCACTAGAGCAGCAGTGATGATTCAAAGGAGGGCATCTTACAATTCTCACAAGAATAAGGATTCTGTTCACTTAGGACAGCAACATAACTTGATACTTTTAGGAAAATGCATCTTTCTTAGATGTTACAAAGAACGGTGCGTCCAAAACCTTCAGCGGTTACAATATTGCAATCAATTCATACCTAGACATTCTTTGGCGCATAAATCAAGGCAGTCACAAAAACACTCCTATGACTGTTGTACAATTAAATCATAATCCCGGTCTTGACGTGTACATGCGAGAAGGCTCGATATTTCAACTCTTTCCTAAACTGGTAAAAAATAATAAGGGAGGATAGCGGAAAAGCAACAGCAAAATTTACTTTTGGAAACCACCAAATTGGTATTGTTGGCCACCAAGGTTTGAGAAGATGTCAGCTCCACCAGCTGCTTGTTGCGAGGATGTAAACCCAGACCTACCAAGACCAGTTCCTGCCCCCATAGCTCTTCCCATATAGAATGATGCTGGAGGTCCTTTCTCCTTTTCATCTGGTCCTTCGCTCAGATCACCCACTACACCAACATCCACCAAGGACACCTTCTTGGCTGAAATCAAAGTTTAAAGGCATGATGGTCAGGACCAGGCCTTCCTTGTTAACGTAAATGCCCAACATGTAAACACCAGACAGTTCTATGCAAAATAAATAGACTCCACAATTCTTCTTTTTCCAGAACAAAAGACTCCGCAATTCAACCATTGAACACCCCCTGCTACTTTCCTAAATTCTGCTAACGATTCTTTTATCTACAGGGCATGGTGTATAATTGTATAAAATCCCCAAAAGTATTAAAAAGTATCAATAGATGTGAAATATGTACCATGCCTAAGGATCATGACTTATAAACAAAAAGGCAGTAGCTAAGAAACATATGCTTACGAGCTGATATATTGAGATCAATTAGCCCACGGCTTAGTGAATCTGCCCATATTCCAGACTTCACCTGGAACCCTTTCTGAGGAGACAAGGAGTTTGCCAAATATTTTTTTCCATCCAAATTGCTAAGACTGCCATCATTTACA
Organism: Viola odorata; assembly: GCA_963691705.1. Lineage (NCBI taxonomy): Eukaryota > Viridiplantae > Streptophyta > Magnoliopsida > Malpighiales > Violaceae > Viola > Viola odorata. The sequence continues at coordinate 18,051,591 of OY829545.1, forward strand.
GGACTTTGCGTGGGTTCTGGTGGAGCTGTATTTGAACTAGAAGAAAATCCACCAAAAAGATCAGATCCATCGAATGTATTCAATGGAACTGCAGCAAAAGGATCAACGAAGTTAGAATTTGTAGAATCAGCTTTTGGGGCTGCAGTCACAGGTTGCACAACTGGATCAGGAGCAGAAAAGAAATCAATGGCTGAAGGAACTGCAGAAGTAGCAGCAGGCTGGGAAGCAAAAAGATCAACCTCCTGCACAAAGAGGTTATAAAGAATATCATTCACCCTTAGCATTACAAAACCACAAGAGCATTCCTTGAGGTTAAAACTCACAAAACAGAAACTTGTCCATGTCATCCAAGAAATCTGAGCAACAACAACTAGTAGAACATTGGGGAACAAAAAAGAAAAGCCTATCAAACAGGGAAGTCTGTAGGAACTAAATACATCTAGACTCTGACATTACAGTGAAAACCCAAAGATACCAGGTTTCTCCAATTTCCAAGTGGTACATGCATAGTAGATTGCTATAGTCCCGTTGATTCCAAAACTCAATATCAAAATGCATCTAACCTGTGGTTGCGAACCTGCCACCTTTTCAGCTTGGGCTGGTGCTGACACAAAAGCTGCATCAGCAAACAGATCAGTTTCAATTGAATTGCTGTTCACAGCTGAAGTTTCCACAGGAACAGGCGCTGGTGCATCCATGAAGTCATCAAGTAAATTTGGCGCAAAAAGGTCGACTTGTTTAGAGATTTCCGCAGGTGACTCTGTCAACACAAATACAAGGGTTATCGCCTCCACTATATATATAAGAGGATCTACATATAAGTAGCGACAACAGAATATTATCCAAAAGCTTTTGCATTTGAAAACTTGGATGCAAGACAATTTGCCATGCACACCATTTCTAAAACCTAAAGGGCACAAAGAAGTATTAAAGAATTGAGACATGAAAACTGTATCGAGCAAAAAAATAGAGTTAGGCTCTAAGCTGAGGGGTTAGTGTATGGACTCATCGCATAAGTTTAAAGTTTATACACATCGCCATCAAGAGGGAAATTGCTCAACACTCATCCAGCTCTTTGTTCTTCTGCATTCAGTCACCAACAGCAGAACAATAATGGTATCCTTGGCTAAGGAAAAGGCCCTAAGAATGCTCTTTCTTTTCTCTAGGAGCGGATTAAAAAGAATTCTTAGGGTAAAAGTTCCTAACTTGTAAGAGGCCATGAAACTGGACTCTTATCTTTCGTATTTGGTTTTATGCTGCAATTGCAACCCTCCAGCAACTGTACTGAGTAAGTTATTTCTGAACCAATTTTCGCACTTTTTAAAACAGTCACATAGTATGTAAAAGCTAATGGGATCAACAACAATTCGCATCATGTGGATCACAAGCACGCTCTTCAACTTATTGGAAGCAAACAACCACAAAAGGTGCAAAAATATTCAAAATACTTACTAGTGCTTGAAGTTCCACGAGGATCAAAATCATCAAAATCATCATCATAACTACTTGAAGGGTTGCTTGAGAGTTGAGAAGGAACTGAATTTTTCTTATCAGAGCTGTTTAACTTGGCAGATGATTTGGATGCGTTGGATGATAGTCTATCTTGATCCTTGCTGTGAAACAAAAGTTTCAAGAAAGATTCAGCCGCACATATATGGGAAACACACAAAAAATATCTGCAAGACCAATGAAAAATGCCCACACCTGCCTATGCGTGTAGACCCCTTTTTCAATGTACTCCCTCGACTATCACTTGCACCGCCTCGACCTGATTTTGCGTAGGAGTCTTTTTCACTCTTTTCTCCTCCATAACAGTCCTTGTCATAGTAACTATCACTTTCTCTTGTACCACTTATGCCTCCATACCTATCGCCACTTTGGAAACTGCTATGTGAGGCTGAACCTGACTTATAAGTTATTCCACTAGATGAAAGACCAACATACCTACACATTGTTCCACACACAAAAAATCAATCTACAAAAAGTATCCACGTCAAACAACATAAATTCAGTTTTTACCAAGAACTTACTTATCACGGTTTGCAGCAGCTTTATTTCTTACTTCTTGTATTTTCTCCTTATTGTTCAAAAGGGATACAATATTTTCTGCCTTCTTCCTTACATTAAGACCCACATCTTTTCCACTTGGCTCAACGTATTCAAAGCTAGTGAGGGCCTGATGAAATGCAAAACAACAGAAGGAGGATCACAAAGTTAGAGATTATGCAGCCTTACTCAGAATCTATATAAATACGCAGGGAACTTTAGTTGAATAAACATAATATAATTATCCTCACTGAGATCTGGAATGTATGTTCAATTATGTCATCAACGGCACGCTCAGATCCATGTGACACCAAATACTCTATAACAGCCAATGCCTGATATTGAAGCAATTTTGCATGTGACAGACATTAGAAAGGATCATAAGGCAACAAGGTCGCGATGTATATTTGTAACTTCCGCTAGCATAATCTAAACTTCTTGTGGAGAAAATGCCAAGACTGTACCTTGTAAACAAGACGCCAATCTTTCCCCGTCTCACCCAATCTTGTCCATAGAACATTCATCACCATCTGGCATTCGGTGCTGAAGTCCAATACAGTAAAATATCAGATACATGGAAGGCAATCAAGTTATCTCCAACTCGCAAAACCATGTTAGAGCTTACAATTTTTTAGTAGCCTGAGAAATCTCCGCCAGTGCAGTGCCATGTGGCCCCCAAGGAGCATCATCAGTTGCATCCAACACCTGCATTAATAATGAAAACAATAACAATAAATAAATAAAAGCAAGTTCAAAATTTAACTTTTTGTCAAAAACATATTATTTTCTCAAACAACTCAGGAGTCTGCCTATTCAGCCTAGGAGTAAACTTGCATTTTTCAACAAATAAAATTGCATTGTAAAATTTTAGGGGATTTGCAAAATAAAAAACGGAGCTAATGCCATGAAATCAGCACGGACTCCGCATAGATCAGAAACATTGATTGTATTTAAAAGTTTCAAATGAGCATTAAGCAAAAAGTAAGAAGATGATCTAAACTCAATTCAATTTACAGCAGCAAGTGCAAAATGAATTGTAATCTAAGAAGCTAAAACTTATCGCTACCTTCTGTTCAATTTCAGGAACCTTCAACACCTTAAGATTCACCTCCCTCTTTCTGAAACCAAAAGACAGCAAAAACATAACCAAAAGCGACGATGATAAATTTACTAGAAATACAATTCAGAGGATCAGAAACTCACATTTCGCGGACGGTTTGGTCGAACACTTTCATGAGATCCATGGCGATCTGCAGAATTGAAAATCATAACAAAAAGGATGAAACATCCGATCAATATCGGTAAAGTGCCTAGATCTGCACGAATTGCGGGTGGCGAGAAATGCAAGCGAGATACCTGGGGAAGCGAAACGCGAGAAAAAGCAGATTTCGGAGATGGTTTTTCAGAAGATTAGATGCGTAAGCTGGCGAATGTTTTATGGCTTTTTATTTATTTATTTATTTATTGTGTGCCAAAGGGACAACAAATAAACGCGGGTGGTGGTGGTGAATGGTGATGGTGTTTAGTGAAAAACAACAATTACTATAATGGTACCTTTTCTTTTTACCTTTCGCTGTGACGTAATTATTACGTAATTATTATTATTATTATTTTCTTAACTAGTACTCCCTCCACAATCTTTTAATTGACGTCCGTACTGTAGATACGCATATCGAGGAGGCTGGATGATGCACTATTTGAACCCAAAAAATTCCGTACATACGTCCGGAAAAAAGTTCGGAATATTTTTTAAGTCAAATAGTACGTCATCCGACCTCCTCGATATGCGTATTTACAGTACGGACGTCAATTAATAAAAACTGGAGGGAGTATTTTTTTTCGAATGATGTTTTTATCATTTTATTATTTTGGTATGCCTTTTTCTTGTAAAAAATATATGAAAAACATTCAAACACTCTTTCTCATTATAATTATAATATTTTATTTATGTTAAGTATGGTCATGCAAAATATGTCACACAACAAAAAAAATGCCAATTTTTTAACTACCACAGTTTCTACACAAATCATGTGTTATATATGGTAAATTTTATAGTGATGTGGTTATAATACTGTTATTTGAATTGTGATACCGTTGAATAAATTTGATGGCTAGTTAAAAATATAGTACTTAATTTAAAGTGGCGTTATATATAGATAGATGTAGATACTATAACAATAACACTTTTTTGTTTTCTTAAAATATCAACGCGTTATAGCTTTTACCATAAAATATTGGAGTAAATTACTTTTGAAAAAATAAAATTTCAATTTCTAAAAAAAGAATGCACAATGAAGTAATCTTATTTTGTGAAGAGTAGTGTTATTCTCACACTCCAAATTATCATTCCCATACCATTAGTCTAGGATTTTACTATATTACTCATCCTTTTAGCTTTTTTTATAAAAAATATAAATTTTAAAGGGCTATAGTACTAATTAATAAAAACTAATTAGACTCGCTATCTGAAGAGAATGAAAAATAATCGAAATCCCTTAATCTATGCGGCTCCATATCTTCTTAATTTGACAATCATGTTTTTCATTGTTTTTTTTGTTAGTATCACAATGGTTTTTATTTAATCGAAACATTACAAAATCATTGTACTTGGGACGTTTAAAATAATTTTTAATTATTTTTTATAAGCAAAAGAATTTAATTTAGTTTTTTATTTTTATTTTTTTAAAGCAAGTCTAGTGTCAATTTTTTTTATCTGAAATTTTTATGAAATTTTTATTAATACGTACTACAGTATTTTCAGTTTAAGTATTATAATTTATATTAGCTATAAAATATAACTAAAAGATGATAATGAGTAGTATAATAACACCATCCTTGTGATATGAGGCTAAACTCAAGGGAAAATATTAAGAGGGGTAATTGTTATTTTTCTTCCATCCAGATTAACTTCTTGAAACTCTGTAATGTGCTATCCTGATTTTAAGGATTATCATTCTGGTGACCACTTAATCAGAATCAGTGGAATCTTATAGAGAAATTTCATGTATCATTCAAACTTCGATTTTATAAATTGTTTAGGACTAATGAATTCTGACATCCACTAGAGACCAGGCTTAAATTTTCTCTTAGTTTGAGAAAGGATACTATAGGTATCCATTTATCGCTCCAAATCTCCACATTTTTCCAATACTCTGAAATTGAAGATTTGGTAATTTGTTATGAATTTGGGAACATTTAATCATTGAAATTATATTAATTTGACCCCACTAATTCTTTATAATTTGTCAAGTGCCCAAGGCACTAGGGTAGCAGACATGGGGGTTTGGGATGATGTGGGTTGGCATTGGCAACTGCCGTGGATGCGGGAATTGAGTCTGCCGGAGGGCGATATGGTCTTAAGATTGCTGCACATCTTACAAAGTGTGGCACTGTCAAGAGGAAGACATGATATGTTGTTATGGCGGGATGATTCGAAGGGCATGTTTTCAGTCCAATCAGGTGCTCACCTACTGGGGATTCGGAATGTAATTGGCCGTGCAGATATAGATTCCAACATGAGCCGCATATGGTGCAAGGGTGTGCCCCTGAAGATTCAGATATTTGTTTGGCTTGCTGCTCAAAGAAAAATCGCTGCACGGTCTTTCCTGTGCAAGAGAGGCTTGCTCCACCCTCACCAAAATTTATGCCCCACGTGTACTGCAGCAGAAGAGGATGTTGACCATCTGTTCTTATTTTGCATGGAAGTGGGTACGGGTTGGGATCAACTTTGGCAATGGGCTGGTTTGCAAATGGCTATGCCAAACTCTATCTATCCTCTCTTTGCTTGCTGGACCAGTAGGGGGGAAATCCATAATCCTAACCAACCAACTATTTGTTGGAAAAATCTGCAAAATAAAGTTAGAAATACAAAGATCGAGTCGTGTAGAAACACTGTCCTAAAAGAATTTATTTCCCCCAGGATAAAACGATCTCTTCCGATTTAGAAATCGGGATCCAGAACAGCAAGAACAATAATAGAATAATAACCAGGAAATAAAGCTCTCAATATAAGTGTAGTGTTTTTTTCTTTATCTCTGTTTGGTAGATGGAGTAAGTCCTATTTATAAGGAGGTAAGGATCCAAACCATTATGATAGAAATATATGGTCATTATGGGAGAGGATTATATGGTCATCAATGGAGAATTATGGCCATAGCCGTTGTGATGAGAATTATGCTTATTAATGTTGCCGTTGCAACATCATGACTATAAATTGAAAAAGGAGAGATAAGTTCAACCTTTGCAATATAATTATTTTACAACAATCCCCCACATATTACAAAGGTTGACAATAAGAGTTCCTAGTTATTATATATAGAGTATAACTTTTTCGAATCTGGTGTCTTTTGGACTATGAACCAGATCTAGATAAATAAACTTTATCCTCACAAAGATAATGGTGAAGTTTAAAACTTCTATGAACCATTAACTCTTTTGCAATGTAGGGAATTTATTTCTCATGTTATACCCCCACAATTCTTGCTGTTAACGCGGTTGTGCGCTTTTTGGCCATGCGCGTGCCTGGATGTTAATGAATGCTCTAAAGATTATGTCACAATCTCATAGGAGCGGCCCCACTCTACATTCATATAGGTGATTTCATCAAATGTATCCGCAATCAATACATCACCTAATAAGATTCGAGTTTTGAGACGATCGGGACGACGAATACTGTCGGTCAGAGTAGCTGTAACTGGTATCGGACACACCTGCAAAGCGCCGGAGGGGGGCTCCGGCGTAGACACTCCGATATTTAAGTCAGTAAGCAGTTTAAAAATAGCAGAGGTTCTAGAAGGCAATCTTAGGTTTACTTGATGTTTTAAAACGAGGGGGTATTTATAGGCCGCTGGGGGTGATATCCCGGAAAGATAATGCTCTCCGTGACGTCACGGGCGATACCTCCGAGGAGGGTGCCGAGGGCGATACCCATGGTGATGCCGGGGGCGATAACTCTGTGGAGGGTGCTGTGGCTGCCCTGGGATGGGATGATGTCGTGCGTGTAGAGACGCGTGAGACCTCCCCCGCTGATGTCGACCATCCCAGGAAACACCTCATAGTCTAGCGGCGATAGATTAGATGTCCGATAGGGCTGTAGGATTCCGTCCTCGGTAGGGGTCATAATTACGGAAATGCCCTTAGGATTGTCTTAATTGTTATCATCACCCATAAGGGATATGAAATTACTAAGAGTTCAAAACTCATCCTCTCAATCAATGCAGTATAACACATCCACACCATAGGAAGGACAATCAATTTGTGTTAACAGAATTAACAAGTGACTTGTTATTACCCATATGAACCTTCTTCATGGGATCTCCAATCACAAAGGTTGGGTTCCCATCACTGTTAATTTTTCTAATATGGCTTTAAGTCTCATTCCCCTCGATGTTTCTTCAATTAATTTTTCCACTCAGAGACTTAGTCAGAGGATCGGCCAAAATTACTTCTGACTTCTCATAATCAACAAAAATCATTTAACAATAGCTAGCTCAACCACATGCAAGCCTCAGCTTGGCAAACATAATGTATCGATACATAGGTATTACACCCAATAAAATTCTCACATGTTGTAGAATTTCATCCAAAAATTATTAACATCACTAGTGGATCATCACATTTCTTCACTAGTGGATTTTAATCTCATCAAATCTCATTTGAATATAAAATTCAATTATCATCATTGTATTTTCTAATACAACGGATACCACAATTCATTGAACTTGTCATCGCTGTATTCTCTAATACAGCGGAAACTCAAATTATATGATACCACAATTCATGATATCTATCATCACTGTATTCTCTAATACAACGGAATCTCAAGTACGTCATTTAAGAGTACTGAAAATCTTGACATCAAAATGTCCAATTCTTGAGAAAATCTCAACACAAAGTTCTATTGATAGCATTATGCTAACACATCACATCTCTCATTTATTTATTTATTTTCTCATTAACACACTTGTGATATCATCGCTGCCACAAACTCACAAAAGTATTAGTATACTTCATGACATTTTTTTTTAAATAAATAAATAAATGAGACAATAATATTCGGACCCCCACATTTGCGAATATTATTCTATTTGTTTAATTTTACCAAATAAATATATTTGGTACATTCTTAATCCCACACAATTACACAAGAATTAAGATTGAAAGTGAATACCTCTTTGAGAGCACATCATCTCTTATAGTATCGAGTATAATCAAATTACTCATTAATTTGATCGCAAGCTTCACAAGCATTGAAATATATACCTTATATATTTCTCCCATAATTAAATTCTCTGAAAACTTAATTAGCTAGACAGTTCACTGCTCAATTGATCCCTACCACTTTAATCAGGAAACAAATGCATTGATTATATTTTAATCAGCTATATTAATCAATCCATAGCAGTAATAGTCACACCACTTAAAAATAATTTTACATGCATCACTGTTTTAAATTCTTTTTAAACAGTAAGATTAAACATTAATCCATTTCCACAGATTCAATTCTTCTCATTTAAATACATTAATTAAGATACCTCATAAAAATTACAATTAAGCATATTGTATAAACATTTATGCACAAAATCCCAATTTTGGTACAAATCAGCTTTTCAATCATTAATCACTTTTTGTTTAAAAATATCACATAAAATTGCAATTAAATTTTGGAACCTTAATTGCATACCGTAACACGGAGATTTCAATTTCACCTATAATAAAGTCATCATCCACTTTATTTTCATAATCAATTAAGAATAATCTGATATATTAAAATCTCATTTATATTTGCACCGCTTACTCTATTGCCACATTGTAACAGTAATATAACAATTAATATTGGTCATTCACCTCTTGTCATTGTTAAACAAATCTTGAGTAATATGAAACACTGACCAAGAAAATTTATCAAGCACATGCAGAATAACATACCTTGATACATACTTGTATCGTATTTGAATCACTAAGAGACATGAATTTCATCATCAATATGGTCCTCATGAGTGCCCCACGAGTAATTAGACTTTTTGAAAAATTAACTTGTTAAATAAATCTCTCTCATAAAATTGTAATTCATCATGTACCATAAAAAATGAATTCTTCGTATTGCAATAGTATGTATGGTAACAACATCAAAATATAAAATCCAATTTAAATTTGGATGAATGCACTTAATTGCATTTAAGTAATTATTTGACTAATTTTAAACATTAGTCCATTGCCACAACATATATATCATAATACATTGAAATCTCATTTAATGCATCCCATTATAACAATATTTATGACATAAATTACTAACAAAAGATCACAATCAATTTTTATGCCATAAAGATTTTCATAAATCTTTACTCTTTTAAATCTCACCATACTGTTTACTTTTTTATTGAGCATTTCATAATTAATAAATTTTTAGAAAAAAGCACCTTTGTACCTCTCCAAATAAAAATATTTGACATCTTAACACCATTAATGTATTCATACCTCATAATATCTTTGAATAAGAAGAATTCCACAAGAATTACTTCTCTGGGTAATCTTGCATTCATTCATTCTACGTCTCCTTTGTAGTTACTCCACTTTCAGGCGGTGGATATAAATAATCAAATTATCTGCAAATACTTAAGATAAAACATAGGCTAATGCCATTAAACATACAACTGTAAGATTCTTATGTGACCATCACATATATAAAATTACGTTTTAAATTGGTATTTGAAATATCACTCAATTTTCTCATAAATATAAAGTTAGCAATCACATGTTATTATAATAAATTATAACGGCATACCTTAACATATCGAAAGCTACCAAACACACATGGGTAAATCACACATAATGTAATACTGTTAAAAAATTAGAGCAGTATACCACGACTGATGATAGTTTTGCGATTAGCCCTTTTAATCTTCAAAAAAAAATTGAAACTCATCATTATCAAGGAGCATTAAGATCGAGACAAATAGAATTGGGATGTAGTTATTGGTACATAACTAGCAACGTATACAAAGGCATGCAATGTATGCAACTTGAATACAATTTAAGCAGGTGGCTACTAATTAATATCAATAAATGCATACGTTGGTTTATGCAAGAAACAAATAATTAGGCCACGGTTTCTCCTTCCTAATTCCAATATAAACAAAAAATTTATTTTTGTTTCCTAAATTTTGTGGGTAAACGTGACCTCCTTTTTAGAATTTTATTTATTAAGAAATCCCACAAGAATTAAAAAACAAATTCATGGCAATGATCATAAAAATTATGATACATATACATAAATAAAACCATGAAAGATATACTTATCTGTGAGATAACGATATACATGGCATGGAATGTCAAGAGAATGAATCAGATAATTAATATGCCATCGACAAATTGTATTAATATTCCAATGTTGATTCACCCAAAAGAAGCATATCCTCTTCATTAGGGATACTATTAATTTACCACAAAGAAAAGGAAACTGATATTTATCTGTTTAAGCATAAGATGATGATATGAACTTTCTTTTCTTTGCACTCTTAATCGATCCATCACCGGTAGAATAAATTCCTTTAGATTGTTGGAAAAATCTGCAAAACAAAGTTAGAAATACAAAGATCGAGTCGTGTAGAAATACTGTCCTAAAGGAATTTATTTCTCCCAGGATAAAACGATCTCTTCCGATTTAGAAATCGGGATCCAGAACAGTAAGAACAACAATAGAATAATAACCAGGAAATAAAGCTCTCAATATAAGTGTAGTGTTTTTCTCTTCATCTCTGTTTGGTAGATGGAGTAGGTCCTATTTATAAGGAGGTAAGGATCCAAACCATTATGATAGAAATATATGGTCATTATGGGAGAGGATTATATGGTCATCTGGAGAATTACGGCCATAGCCGTTGTGATGAGAATTATGCTTATTAATGTTGCCGTTGCAACATCATGACTGTTAAGCCATTTATAGTCATTGAAAAGGGAGAGATAAGTTGAACCTTTGCAATACAATTATTTTACAACACTATTTGGAAAGCTATCTTCTATTCGGTTGTTTGGGCGATGTGGTTGGAACGAAATTTGGTGGTTTTCCAAGCTAATCGCGTGCGGTATCGATATATTTTATTCATATTCACTTGGTTTGAGGTTATGTACCCTTCGTTCCCGTACTCCGCCATGGATTTACATAGGCATTTTGAGTAGTTCAGAACTTAGAGTTGTGATTTAAATTTAGGCTCGCGTTATTTGGTTGTTGTTTTCCTTGAAACTGGGGTAATAATTGCCTTTTGAGGTCGGATTTATCTAGTTAGGAGAGTAGCATGTTCTCTTCTATCTTTTGTCTGATTCGGGTCGGAGATAGTATTTTCAACCCATCTCTTATGGTGCTGCTTTAATCTATATATTCTCAGCTTATTGGTTGGGGGATTATAAAAGTGATACTAAATACATTATACTAACACTAATCATATTTGCACTCGATCGGCCACACTTATGGCTAAAGTGATCACAATAGAAAATTTTAGTATAAAAAAATGTAATTTTATTTGTTTCTTTTATCTTCAAATGTATCTACATATTTGCATAATTTTAATAACATATGTTCTCTTAAAAAAAATACTCAGATCAGTTTTAATAAATATTTTGCTTGTAAGATTCTCGTACAAGCAAAAACGAGAAACGAAAGCTGCCGAGAAATGAATATATTGTTCCATCATCCATTAGTGAATAGTGAGTACGGCAGAGAAAGATCCAAAATGCGGTTGATATTTTATTTTATTTTATTTTTTTCTTTAAAATATTAATTAAAACTCAACTTCAATTTAGTCAACTTAAACTGAAAGGGATATGGCAATTTAAATATTCAATTATGTTGTTGTCCAGTCGTTAATTAACTGAATGCAGTAGCTACGTTCCAATTCTCCATTCCAAATTTTATTTGTAATCATATAATATGTGCCACTCCAAATCTTCATATTAATCCTACTGGTTGGTTCCTATAATCATTATGCTTAAACATTAAATATAGTAATAATTAATCTAAATTTAATGGTATTTGCTGTAAAGTAAAAAGTGATTAATTAAGTTTCGGATTCAATTTCTCAACTTACTATTTTTTTTTTAAATCCAACTATATTAGACGTAATATATATCATTATTGAATAAGATAAATGAAGATATTCGAAAATACTGAAGAAAGAAAGTAGGTAACCTATAAAGAAATTACATTCAATCAGTTTAGTCTAGTGATCATCAAAATCAAATTTGGAAAAAAAAGACAACTTTTTAATCTAATGAGGGAGAAATTATATACTAATGCCACCAAGAAATGGATAAGAACAAATAATATTCCAATGTCTTAAAAGTCCAAACATAGGATTAAGAATTTAGCAGGAAACGAGTCGTCTGGCCGATTCAAGGGCGGCCCAACAATTAAGAAACTCTCTTAATTTGTGTTTTTTCAACAACAACAAAAAATCACTATACTACCTTGGTTGGTGGACTAAAATTGAACTTAAAGAAGAAGAAACTCTCTTTGGCCGCCCATGAACAAAGGGCATAACTTTTGCTGATAAAAAAATCCCAATTAATTTTCTTTCGTGTAAATAGAAATTACAAGTTAAAGGCTACAACTCGAGAATTACTTCATGTTTTAGTTCAATTTGTGTATGGAGAACTTGTATATTGCACCTCAATACAGTTTGAACAAAATTAGTTCTATCCAACAAAATTAAAAATTGTAATGATTCAAAAAAATAAATAAATCAATCTCACTTATACATAACAAACTAATTCATTGTTTATAAATTATATATATAGTTAGCTTCTTAATTGAGGAAAAAATATCACCTTTGCTTACTAGGAAAAAGATAAAAAAGCAAAATTTACAGGCAGGGGAGTTGATATTAGTGGTAATAGAGACATCTATGGGCAGAATCACTGGGTTGTTTTATGGTTGTTTTGCAGGAAAGAGATGTTTTTTCAACATCTTGAGGTTTGAATAGGCCAACAAATGACAAATCAATTGTAAATTTCGTGTCACGGTCTCATTTGCCAGAAACAGGTAAACATGCTGATGCAATTACTACAGTCCTTGTCCAATTCCCCTATTTTTGCCAAAGTAAAACCAAAATTTCAAGACCCCAGCTGACAATTACTCAGGCATGCTTTGATACCTAGGCAAAGATAGCATAAAAGACAAGTCTCGAGCGGAAAGCACAGACATGCTATCCGAAGACGGCGAAGAGATCAAAAAATGTCCAAAGAATTTGCAGTTCCTGTAATTTCTTTATACTTGTTTTGAATATGTATAAAAATAACACTGTTTATAATAAATACTTAGCTCACTAGCTACATTTCTTGGAACATATAAATGTTCCTGTCAGAATTTCATAAAGAAAGGATCCAAATCAGAGAATGCTTTTAGACATCTATAAGTCTAATTTATACAAAATTACTCTTAATTAAGAAAGGTTGATGCTATCATAAATCTCATCAGAACCACAAATCAACATGAGAAAGGCTTAAAGCTTTAGCTAGCTATATCATTGTCTCTAATCTCTATCTCCTTTTGGACCTTTCCTGACATTAGTTAATCAGTCACACCAAAATGATATCAATCCTTCTGACCCAATACCAAAATCAGCTAAAAATGCAGGGGTCAAAGCAATTTGAACCGACTTCATTTGCTCTTTCTTGACACATTAAGCTGCTGTTGACAAAATCATCATAAGCAAAGAATCCTTCCTCACACATGAACATCCCAGCTGTAGCATCTTCCAGTCCAACAACATTGCATTTGCTATCCATATGAAGCGAGGATGAATCCGAGATGCTTGATCCCTCTTGAGAAGAAGAAATCAAGTGACTATTCAATGCAGGCTTGATGTCAGCAGCAACAGCAGAAAACTGAAAAGGGTCTACTAAATTAAAGCCGTGTCTGCCGTAAGGAACATGCCCTTCTTGACCAATATCAGAGAAAGTTGTTGAGCCATGAGTTAGTAGATGATCTGAAAAATTGGCATTAGAAACATTAGCTGTTGTTCCTTTCTGATTGTCGCAAGGAAGTGTTGGTGAGTGATGAGTGGCAGGATTGGTAGTACTGTAGTAAGGGGAATTCTGAGTAGAGTTGGCTTTTGAACCAAGGCTTGTTTTTCCTGCAAATAGCTTCTTCTTCAATTTGGTATTCCAATAATTTTTCACATCATTGTCAGTTCTCCCAGGCATTTGAGAGGCTATGAAAGACCATCTACGCAAAGTTAACAAGAGAGCTAATCAGAATTAACTTTCCCATTAACTGAGAAACAATAATTTAGTAACAGTACTAATCAATTTAATTACCTGCTTCCTATTTGTCTGTAAAGGGTGCAAATGAGGTTGTCTTCCTCATCAGTAAAACCTCCATGTTTGATGTCTGGTCTCAAATAATTGAGCCAGCGCAGCCTGCAACTCTTGCCACATCTTCTAAGACCTGTTACAGGTTCAGATAATCATAACCAAAGGACAGTTTAAATTTGGAAATGTCTGACTATCAAACCCAATAATCTGTTACAAGGAAAAAGAAATCTTGATAAATCATAAATGGGTTTCTTCAATCTCACAAAAGGGCAGCCATTAAACAACCTTGAATAATTGAACAACATATAGAAATCAGAGCAGTTGGTAGTACAAAAGTTGTCAGGAAAGAGTCAAAGCAAGACTACTTTTAATTTCAGAGAACAAAGTACTCAGGTTTAATTATAAACAAACTGAACAAAGAATCAACATTGTGAACCTCAAAAAAAATTATGGTAATACTAATAGTATAACATTCAAAGTTTCGGAGATGGACTATAGCCCAAAAGTAGAAATCTGCAAGAAATCTAAACTTTTCTTTTCACAGGAAAAGCACTCTGGTTTATGAGAACCAAGCAACTTATCAGAGTCCCAAAAAACATGAAAAACAGCGTCAAAACCCAAAAACTAGTAATATTCAACAAACACAAAAAATTGGAAATCCTCCACAACCATAAAAACAGAGCGAGAATGAAACTACATAGAAAGCATATCTCGACAAAATCATGAATCTTTTTGCTTAAAGGTCTCAACTTTAATTTGCTACTCTAAGTTATAGACAGAAATTAGCTGAAATGAGAAAGAATGTGAGGAAAGGAACCAGCTTTTTGGGGCAAAGAGGTCCAGCTGCCTCCAATGGTATGATTCTGAAGGAAAAGCTTAAGAATGGCATCTTCGTCAGGAGACCATGGCCCTCTTTTCACATTTGCTCTGTCACAACATGGAGCTCTTCCCATCTTTGTCCTTAATCCCAAGAAAAGTTATTAAAACAGAATTTGCAGAGACAAAGTAGGAAGAGGAAGAAGATGGAGAGGAGAGGATTCACAAAACGCAATTTGTGTGTTTATGTTCTTCGGCCAAAACAAATGGGCTTTATTGTGGTGAAAGGAGGAGGTTTTATAAAGTTGGTGCCTTTTGGAAAGAACCTCTGGAGTCTTGACTTTTGTGTGACTCTCGTCAACATTTTAATTTGTTTTGTTTTGTTTTGTTTTTTTCCTTTTTTGTAATAATAATGTTTTGTTTTACTTTCTTTTTCTGTGTCTTGTCATTCAAGATATGCAAAGGGTAAGCTAGGACGACAGGGTCAACAATCACTCCCCAGTGTATGGGTTGACTAACTACAGGTCGCTTGGGTCTACATTATACATTACACAAATTGCTTCAAATTTCTCAAAACTATGTCTAGTAACTAACTTAAAGAAATTTAGAGTTATACACAATAATGACTTTTGAGACAAATGTTAAATCAGCAATTTTGTATATTTTTCGATTTACATATATATTTTTATATATATCAATCGACATAAAACTTATTTTGTTCGAGCGTGATGATAAATTGTTCGTTGAGTGTAGATTTACGGATCAGTCCATACTAATAATACTTATATACGCTAGGAAAATTAAGATTCAAACGTAAAACAAATTAATACGTAATTGTCAGAAAGAAAAATGAAAAGATAAATAAGTACTTATGGATGAAAAAAATGCAATAAAAATTAAAAAGTATGCATGTCTCAACCAAAAGCTCCATGATTATATTGCATCAGTGACCAGCAGATGCAAGTGAAATGGATCTTCACTCGTTCCCTTAAAATAGGCACCCAAAAAAAGAGATCGGCAACTTGTTTTGCATTTTCATTCTCCTAAACAACCAAAAAATTTAATCCAGTTTTTGCGCACAATTCTGCCAGAAACCGGGTTAGTTTTACACTAAAGTTAGCCAATCAATTTGGGTATTTAAGAGTAATATTAAGATTTTTTTAATTAATTAATTAAACAAAGATCGAGTGGTGCAAAACTCTTTTTGACAGCAAAATTCTTAGTTTAAGCGAAAAAAATATAGCTCAATCAATAAGTGCACATTCTGTTTATGAGATAAGCCATGACTAGTGAGTTCAATTTATGGTAGGATGAGAAGTAAAATTTATAAGCTTTAAGTTTTTTTTTTTTTAACCGAAAACAAATCTAATAGCTACAAACTTATTAATTAATTACTTAACTATCGGATTTCATTAATTAGATTAATTAATTGATAAATAGGCTCCAAAATTTTAATACTAAATGGGCTGCCGTTTGAGCTACATAATATGGTTGTCACGGGCTCTACGAAAATTAATGACAAAATTACACTGACAAGAATGGGCCGGGCCCGTTAATGCTATTTTGAAGCTCCTACACACCATCCCGAGTCTCAAGGATGTTAAAATTTAACTGGGCCATAAAGTTATCTGACGGCAAATCTAAACCCAACTCCAAAAACTATGTAATTATAAAAAAGTTCAGAATTTTTTTTTGTGAACTTAGACTTTATAATAATTAATTTGTAGCCCTAGTATGGACCGTTTGGACATGCATGCTTGGAACGTCATTGTATAAAACTTGTAGTAAGATATCAAAGTTCAATGAATATCAAAAATTGAATGGACAAAATAATTTAAGGAGATGGGTATGGTTTGGTGTTTCTTTGGTTAGACGCAAAGATCTTGATTTGCTAGAACTGATACTTGACTGGCCGCGACGTACAAGAACGGTGAAAAAGTATAATACTTCCTCCGTCCATTTTTAATGGACGCTTTAATTTTGGGCACGCATTTTAAGGAGGCCGGATGACTCACTATTTGACCTCAAAAAATTCCGTACTTTTTTTCGAACGTACGTTACTCCTTAACGTACGTCCGAGAAAAAAATCGAAGCAAAATTGTCTCTAATAGTGAGTCATCCAGCCTCCTTAAAATACGTGCTCAAAGTCAAAGCGACAGTTATTTATGGACGGAGGGAGTATGTGATAACTTATAAGGAAAACAAAAGGGTATTTTAGTCTTTGCCAGAACCTTGACTGGTCAGCGCACGGCCACGTGGAGGGAATGAATGTCAAGGTGACGAATCGATATCGATAAATGGGGTGACCGGTATCTATATAAAAGAACCGTTACCTCACAAGAAGACCGGTATCCAAGGAAGGATAACGGGGATAAAGACCAACGGTATAGCCGTTACCCACAAGGGTGATAGAGCATAAAGAGAAGGATATTATGGTAACAGTGCAAGGGCTGTAACCGGTAACCATAATAAACTCCTTCTTTATGACGTGTAATGGCTACGGCACCATTATTATATAGGTGTTACGCAATGATTAAGAGGAGCCGCGCAGGTCACTAATGAGCATTAATAACAGATTATTAATGAGGGGACAACATTAAATTATCCGTAACGGTCAGGTATGTACGCCTATAAATATCCTGGAGAAAGGAGAAGAAAGGTACGTGCACACACGCTAAAATACAGAGTTAACAATATAATCATACAAATTCTAACTTGATCGTCGGAGAGTCTACGCCGGAGACTCCCTCCGGCGCTTTGCAGGTTGAATCAGGTCAAATCTTGAAGACACGTCGTCAACAACAGTTCCCGAGGAGTCTTCCCGTTTTACATATTATCATTTGGTGCTTTCAGTGAGAGCCTTGGATTGTGAAGTGAGCCACCCTGATAATCCAAGCTCTTCTTATCTTCATAACTTCGTTTACTTCAGGTAGCTGTGACGAAAGATGACTTCCGAACAACAAGTTGCAGCGTCTCTAGGTGCCTCGGGGGTCCAGGCACAAGGATTGTCTGCATTTCCTCTGTTGACGACCCTATTGAATGCCGGATCCAACCCTCTTTTCTGTCATTTGGATTTCCTCCGAACCCTAAGAGACAACTCGGGCACGCCTAACACATCACTTCCGGACCCCAGCATGACGACAACACTGTTACCACCAATGGTAGAATCCGTCGCTGTGCTACATCGCAGGATGGATGAAATGATGTCGCTCCTAACAAACCTGGCTGGACAGCCAGCGGTATACCCACGCACTTTGCCGGTTTTCACGGCGGCCCTTGTCACATCTCAACCGTTGCCTCAAATGTCAGTACCGCTTCAGCCCCCGCTGTGCGGCCCAGAGGTGGCCGAAGGTCAACCTATTCCCCGTAGGCTTTCATCAGTGGTGATCCCCAGGAGGGACACATGGAGAATTCGGACAGGGAAAGCGGTCAAGAAAAGGAACGCAATGCCCATCGCAGTCAGTCTCATCACGGAAGAAGGAAATCGGTGGGTAAGAGAAGCAGAAATAGGTCCCCGGAACCTCATCGGTCGGTTAGCCGCAGAGGTGAGGATCGCTCGGTATCTACAGAATGGAAAAGGGAGCAGGACGACGACTCAAACCACCCTTTAAGTTATCGGGTGCGTCGCTAGGATCAAAATTCCAACTGAGCAGTATGATGGAACGAAGGATCTCATCGCTCATTTGAACAGGGTGAAAGACTTCGTGAAAATACAGACACAGAGAGATGAAGCCCTATGTCAACTCTTTGTTCTCACACTTACAGGAGCCGCGAGAAAGTGGTTTGAAGGGTTACCGGCAGGTTCCATAGACACATTTTCTCGTATGACGGAACAATTCCGGAGCGGATTCACCATTTCCATCCCTCTCAAAAGGTCTTCGGCAGATTTATTCGACATCAAACGGAAACCTGAAGAGTCTTTAAGGGCATACTTAGAAAGGTTCAACCTAGAGATGGCTGTCATGACCGATGTAACGGTGGAGATCGCTGTAGAAGCACTAAAATGGAATTGCAGTTACGATAAGTTGGAAGACACATTACCGGTTGATCCACCACCAACTCTAGACCTCCTGCGCATTCAAGCTAATAATTATTCCAGAATGGAAGAAGCGGATTATCAAAGAAGAAAACGGGCTGAAGCGATCCCGTCAAAAAAGGCTGAAGAAAAGAGGCAGAAAGAATATACCGGAAAGGATAAATTAGGCTCCCACTTTCGGGGAAACACGGAACGTGGTCTTTCGTCGCTATTGTTACCCAGAGCGGAGATACTGGCCATCATTGAGTGCAAAGGATACCCCATCCGATATCCTACAAATAAGCCAGGAATCACGATGGGCCAGCGAAAGGACCAGTTTTGCCGTTTTCACAAAGCAGAAGGTCATGACATGGAAGATTGCAAAACGCTAAAAGCGACAATTGAGCGCCTAATTGAAGACGAGTATTTAGGAGAGATGGCAGCTCATGGGCGACAGAAGGAGTTTAACAAACAGCCACACAATTTCTGAGCCAGTGAGGTTGCCACCGGTTCTAATGAAGTCCCTTTGGGGGACAAACGAAAAGATAAGGTCAAAGAGGTCATGACTGCAGCCATGGGAGAGTTCCCTTTAATATCGTTGATAGCAGGAGGCGCTGAGAATCTGGAAGGATCCTCTAGTACATCGGTGGAGGATCCGGATATATCTTCGGTCGGGGAAAAGAGGAAACGAGAGAATCCTTTGAGAGAAGATATGGGAATTACTGTCCTAGATAGAATGATTATTTCGTTCTCGAAAGAAGACGAGCAGGGAATCATTTATCCTCAGAACGATGCAATGGTAGTAACAACGGTTGTTGGAGGCTACCGGATTGCCAGAACTTTGATTAATAACGGAAGTGTCGTTAATCTTTTGTCATACAAGGCGTATAAACTAATGAACCGCCCGGAAAGGGAACTAATCTCGTGCGGAAAACCCATCATTGGGGTAGACGGGGTCCCAATACCAGTCGTTGGGGTAACCTTCTTTCCTGTTTTCTTTTTGGAGGATAACGGGAAGAGAACAACTCAGCAGTTATTCATGATAGTCGACCTAAATTTGCCTTATAATGACATCTTGGGACGGTCGTTTCTGAACGCCTTTGGGGCTATAATTTCACAGCGCCATTTGAGGATCAAATATCCTTCGTGGGATGGAGTGGTTACCATCAAAGGTGACCAAAAGTTGGCAACAGAGTGTTACATAGTCATGACCAGCGACGCATGTGATCGGTACGTATGCGTAGCTACCGATTCTTTTGATGGCCAAGACGAGAGGCGAGCTCAACCAATGGAAAAGATGGTTCCAGTACCGGTTGATGGCCAAGAAGGAGAAAATTTCTTAGTCAATGAGAAATTAAGCGCAGAAGAGCAGGCCCAGTTAAGCCATTTGTTGCAGAAATGTGTGGGGGAATTTGCCTGGGTTTCATCAGACATGCCGGGAATTCCCAGGGAGGTGGTAGAGCACCGTTTGAACATAGACCCAATATTTAAACCAGTACAGCAGAAACGACGCTCATTTTCAAAGGAAAAGGCTGACGTCATCGAGAAAGAGGTGGCCAAGTTACTGAAAGCAGGCTTCATTCGGGAAGTGCAGTACCCGCCTTGGTTGGCCAACCCGGTAGTGGTTCCTAAACCTAACGGGGACTGGAGAATGTGCATAGATTTCACAGACTTGAATGCAGCTTGTCCAAAGGACTGTTATCCGCTTCCCAGGATAGAACAGTTAGTCGACCAAACAGCAGGCTATGAATACCTGAGCTCATTGGATGCCAATTCTGGGTATCATCATATCCCTATGGCAATTGAGGATGAAGAGAAAACGGCCTTTATAACCCCAAAGGCTACTTATTGCTACAAGGCAATGCCGTTTGGATTAAAGAATGTCGGAGCAACATTCCAAAGAACATCCAACAAGATCTTTGAGGCCCAGATCGGTCGAAACATGGAAGTGTATGTTGATGACATGTTGATAAAGAGCAAAAGCTTTGAAGCACACTTGCTTGATCTAGAAGAAGCCTTTACGGTCATGCGCCGATATGGAATGAAGGTCAACCCCAAGAAATGCATGTTTGCCTTCCAAACTGAAAAATTCTTAGGGTATATTGTCAACAGAAGAGGGATTCAGCCCAATCCCTCAAAGCTTCAGGCGGTGCATAGCATGATATCACCTTGTACTGTCAAAGAAGTCCAACGGCTTACCGGGAGGCTTAATGCGCTAAGCCGTTTCATATCAAAGCAGGGAGAGAGATGTCTTCCCTTCTTCAAATTGATCAGGAAGAAGGCCTCATTCGGCTAGACTGAGGAATGCGAACAAGCTTTTATCAAAATGAAAGAGTACTTGTCATCGGATTTATTGCTAACACGCCCGGTAGAGGGGGATACCTTGTATCTATATCTGGGAATCGCTGAAGAAGTAGTGAGTGCTGTATTGGTGCTAGATAAGGACGGTCTTCACTGAGGACGGTCTTCACAGACCTGTTTGCTTTATCAGCCGAATTTTGAAAGACTCAGAACTCCGATATGGTAAAGTGGAAAAGGTCACTTATGCCCTGATACAGGCTAGTAGAAAGATGCTGAGGTATTTCCAAGCGTATCCGGTAATCGTATTGACGGATCAACCGTTAAGACGGATATTCAAAAAGCCGGAGACTTCGGGAAGAATGGTTATCTGGGCCATCGAATTGGAGCAATACGGGTTGCAGTACCAGGTGCGCCGATCAATCAATGCTCAGATTTTGGCTGATTTTATAGCAGAATGTACATTTACAGATTCACAAGGAGGCGAAGATGATGCAGTCTGTGATAGTAACTTGCAGCAACCAGAAGCTTACAGGGAAACATGGATAATTTATGTAGATGGAGCAAAGAACCAGGAATTTGCGGGAGCCGGTATCATCATCTCCGGTCCAGACAGAATTAAAATGAGATACGCGCTCCGAATTTTGAAACCACTATCTAACAATGCAGCAGAGTACGAGGCGCTGCTAACATGATTCCGTATTGGAAAAGAGTTAAGTACAGGAGACACCCGCATAAGCAAGGATTCAAGTGAGCTACGCTTGGTGATTCATGGGGATTCTAAGCTAATTACTGATCAAGTTAACGGCTTGTCTCAAGCCCGGAACCCCATGATGATCCGATATCTGGAAAAAGTACAACGGGAGCTAGCCATTGTGAAGGGTCAAGGAATACAGGTAGAGATTGGGCAGATCCCTCGAGAAGAAAATTCAGAGGCAGATGAGATTGCCAAGTTAGCTGCTGATCCGACGGCTGTTATGCCCAAAGATGTGTTCATAGAAGAAATCATAATGCCCTCATTCATGGAAGAGCAATCAGTCCTGTGTTTAAATGAAACAGAAGACGATTGGAGAGTACCGATGATCAACTACCTTAAACATGGGATATTACCGGAGGATGTCAAGGAGAAAATGAGAATTCTTAAAAGGGCTGACAAGTGTTCCCTATACGACGGGGAACTCATTCGACGATGCTTCTCCCACCCTGCGGCCAAATGCATCTCTGAAGCAGAAGACCGATATGTGCTTTGCGAAATTCACGAAGGAGTTTGTGGGATGCACATAGCGGGAGGAAGCATGGCAGCACAAGTCTTGCGAATGGGATTTTACTGGCCTACAATCAGGGGAGACTGTGATCAATTCGTACGAACCTGCAAATCTTGCCAAGAATATGCAAGGATTCCTCGGCAACCGGCAACGGATATAACGCAATGCTTATCCCTTGCCCGTTTGCTCAGTGGAGAATCGATATTTTGGGGCCTTTTCCAGAAGCTCGTTCACAGCTTAACTTCGTAATCATGGCCGTAGATTATTTCACCAAATGGGCCGAGGTCAAGGTTGTCCCAAAGATTACAGCAGAAAAGGCATGGCATTTTTTCCAAACTCAGGTAATTTATCGGTTTGGCATTCCCAGGATCTTGGTAAGTGACAACGGAGCACAATTCACCAGTGCTTATTTTCGAAGAAAGTGTCAGTCCTTATCAATCGAGCAACGGTTCACATCGGTTGTGCATCCCAGACAAATGGCCAAACAGAAGTCACTAACCGTACCATACTTAGTGGGATCAAGAAGAATTTAGAGGGAGCTAGCAAGAAGTGGGTAGATGAACTGCCTAACGTTAGGTGGGCCTATCGGATGACTGAAAAAACAAGCACGGGGGAAACACCGTTTGCAATGACATACGGCACTGAGGCAGTAACACCGGTAGAGCTCGGAGCTATTAGCCTAAGGGTACAATATTTTGAAGAAGAACGAAACTGTCAGTCGCTACAAACCCAACTCGACCTACTACCAGAACTCCATGAGCGAGCATTTGCCAAAAACCTGCAGTATAAGCGCAAGATGGCAAAGTATCATAATCGGAGGGTCAAAGAAAGGTTGCTTAAGATGGGTGATTTAGTGCTTCGTAACAGACGAGCTGCGGGACAGGAGATGAGAAAGTTGAGCCCCAATTGGGACGGACCCTACCGGGTAACAAGAATTGTCGGGAAAGGGGCGTATCACTTGGCAAGAATGGATGGTACTCCTTTACCCAATTCTTGGAATATTGTTAATTTAAAATTGTATCACCAGAGGGCGGAGGTGTTATTTGTAAATGATGAATAAATAAAAAAACACCGTGGAAGTAGGCATTATTGGCCGAACCACGTAAAAAAATATGCCAGTGTTCTTTATTTTCTCAGATTATAGCATGGCAACGACCATGAGAAACGAGAAGATGGTAAGCAACATCACTGACATGAGTATCAGTGGTTCAAAAATCACACTTTACCAACAAGAGTATTGGTAAAGTAATATCTAAGCCTTACCAGCATGAGTACCGGTAAGCAACATCACTGACATGAGTATCAGTGGTTCAAAAATCGCACTTTACCAACAAGAGTATTGGTAAAGTAATATCTAAACCTTACCGGCACGAGTACCGGTAAGCGACATCACTGACATGAGTATCAGTTGTCCAAAAACCCACTTTACCAACAAGAATATTGGCAAAGTAATTTTTTACTGGCATGAGTATCGGTAAGCGAGAGTATTGGTAAGGTAAATACTAAAGCCCTACCGGCATGAGTACCGGTAAACGATATCACGGATGGAATTTTGACATGCATCAATAAAGGAGGTGTGTGTCTTGTGAACACGAATATTGCCCAGATAACGTACACGTTAAGGGAAAAACCGGTAACCTATGCTGTGCCAGTAAAGAAATGCAGAATGCACAAAGATTCAAAAATAAAGCAAGATGCAAATACCGGTAACCTCTGCAGTAGTATTATCAATGTCAGCACCGTCAAGGAGAGCATCCTCATCATCGTCAGCCCCGCTAGAATCGTCATCACTGCTCACGTTGTCAAAATCTTCCTCCTTCAAAGCTGCTATCCGGATGTCACCATAATGGCCAGCTCAAACAGGACAAAAGTTCTTGGGGCCATAATAATCTATGCATCCCGTAATGACAGCCTTGGCCGTGGCGTTCCTCCACTTCTCGATTCGGCTAGGGACGGCGTCAAGCTCTACCTGCTACTCTGCCAGACTTTGACGAGCAACAGCCAAGTCTTGATTCGCCAAAAACAATTCCTGCTCCATAGACACCTTGTGAACGGTAAACTCTTCTCGAGGAGAAGAGGCAAGCTGTTCCTTCTCCGCAACAGAATCAGTCAAAGTTTGCACAGCAGCCGCCAGAGTGTCCTCTCTCTTTTTTGCCTTGGGCAGCTCTGTTTGGAGAAGAGTTACCGTTTCATCAGTTTTTTGTTGAAGCTCCGCGGCCTTCAAGAGTTCACTCTGCAAAGAGCTCTTGTCGGCACACAACTTATCAAGAAAGCCCACTTGGGCATTGATTCTCTGCGCAATGGTTTCATGGGTATACTGGAGATAAGCCATCTGAGTGTACGAGAGACTGTGGCAGTAGTCCAACTGAGAACTAAGGGCTGCCTTTTGAAATTCAGTTCGGTCGGCATCAGAGGTCATGATTTCTGAAATTAGGCAACCCATTTGAATATCTTGAGCACTGGGTTTTGGCATCCCAAGTGCGTGACAACTTTCATAACCAAAGTTGCGCAGGTTTAGCTCACCAATGGGAGCGTTGCTGGAACCCGCACCTGACAGTCTTACGAAAAGATCAGGAGGCGGAGGGAGAGTGACATCTGAAACTGGAAGCGTAGAAAGCTTATCTCTAGGCAGCAGATGAAGAGAAGGGAGACTGGATGCATCCAGAGCATCAACGGCATCCTTCCCGGAAGCCTCAATGAGCGTGGCGTTGGGAGCAGGAGAAGCGATCTCCACTTTGAGAACATTGGCAGAAGGAATGCTCTCCTCAACTCTGGCCTCTCCTGCTAAAGATAAGCCTGGAGCCAGGGCTGATTGAGGAGTGGGATTACTCTCAGAGTCAATCACCTCAATAGTGTTTGTTTGAGCAGACGGTATAACTATATGAGGAACAATGACTGGAACCTCATTAGGGGTAACGGGATCAGGAATGACCACGGCATCGCGTGGAGAGGAAAGAGCGTTAGTCTCGTCCTCCCTAGTGGGGGAAGTCTCATCGGAGATACGAAGATGGCGGGCCCTCTGCTCAGATAGCTTTCGTAGTGCTTTCCTTTTGTAACGTTTCCCCATGGAACTTAGGGAGTTGAGAGGTATTCTTTCACCGCTGGTTGACTCTTCAGTAGCGGGAGCGGCAATAGAGACAATCTGATCAGTGCCGGCAGCAATCTCAGTAGCTACTTGGGGATCAACCTCCTCAGCTATCTCCTGGTCGGTAACTTGGTCAATCTCAAGATCGGCACTAGCTAATTTTGGGTTGGAAGACGCGGAGACAGAAGCAGCCTGGGTTAACGGTTGAGGAATGGAAACGGTAATCCTTCCAGAGCCAGAAGCGGAACCTCTTTTCTTTTTGGGGATGATGGGAGCAAGGGGCTGAGCAGCGGCTTTCCTTTTTCTTGACGTCGCATACACGTTGGCTTCCAGCCTGGGGGGACGTCTGCAAGAAAACAAAATAAGAACATAAGGATCGAGGAAAGCAGTATGTGATTAATGTTCACCCTAGATGCTCACTTTCCCCACAATCTTTGAGTGGGACACCGGTAGCCAACTTTTTGACATGGAACGGAGTCCGTATGGCAACAAGCTTGGCAATATCTTTCTTTTCATCCTCTGAAAGATTCCGAGGAAGCGTCCAGTCACTATCAACAAGGGCATAATTGAATTCGGGCCACCACCAAGCTTTCGGAAATTCAATTACAAAGAAATTTTCCTTCCAGAGTTTAACCAATTCCTCAATCTTCTAAAAATTTCGGAGGAAAGGAAAGATCTCGTCTGTATGCCATCTAGGACCAAAACCGATAACTCCCTTACGGCTGTAAAGTGTAAAGAAGTGACGGAAGAGCCTGAGGATAGGCTTGACCGCATACATCCGACAGATTCGGATAAAGGAGGCGATACAGGTCCAGGAAGGGGGAGTTATTTGTGCTGGATTAAGAACGGTCCTTTTGAGTAGATCTGACACCATGGCAGGAGGAGGCAATTGAAACCCATACGAGAACATCTTAGTATACAGAATGCGGTGCTTGCCGGGCATCGCGCTATTAATCCTGAGGTCAGAACTGGCAACCTAGGTGTGGCAATCATCGGGAATCTTCGCCTTCAGGCTAGCAAGAATGGCATCTAGGGTTTCTTTTTTCCAGAGCAGAGACGACATAATATCCATATCTTCGACGACTTTGGCAACGGGACGAGCGTGAGGAGCCATGGATAGAAAGTGGAGTATGAAAGTAGGAAAGAGGAAGGATTTTGTACCTGCGATAATGGAAGAAGCGGCGCAGCGATGAACTTGTGGAGAAATAAGCAGAAAGAAAGTTAGGGTTTTTATCTAGCAATTTAAAGGTGAAAGAAGAAGGAAAGAAGAAATCAAATCGTTATTTGTAAGGAAAGGGCGTGAGTTGTGTCACTTCAAAGGATTTTATGGAAATCGAAGAGGTGTGTTTGAGGTGCACGCGCGTCAGTGGACTGTCGTTTTGAGGAGAAAAGGCGCGAGCCTTTAATGAGATGTCCACCTTTTACGGGTAAACGTGTGCCACGTGGGCTACTGCAAGGGTCATCATTGTTGTTGACTCTGTGGTTTTGGCGGAATGTTCGACACGTTTAAACCCGCACGAGGCATGCGTGTAGACATTACCGGAATACAACGACGATAACGGGATATAATACCAGGATATGTAAATAAGCCCTTGGTGAACACTCGGGCTCATTTTCGTTTGGATTTCTGATAACTTATAAGGAAAACAGAAGGGTATTTTAGTCTTTGCCAGAACCTTGACTGGTCAGCGCAAGGCCACGTGGAGGGAATGACTGTTAAGGTGACGAATCGATATCGATAAATGGGGTGACCGGTATCTATATAAAAGAACTGTTACCTCACAAGAAGACCGGTATCCAAGGAAGGATAACGGGGATAAAGACCAACGGTATAGCCGTTACCCACAAGGGTGATAGAGCATAAAGAGAAGGATATTATGGTAACAGCGCAAGGGCTGTAACCGGTAACTCTGAAGGTTACCGGTAACCATAATAAACTCCTTCTTTATGACGTGTAATGGCTACGGCACCATTATTATACAGGCGTTATGCAATGATTAAGAGGAACCGCACAGGTCACTAATGAGCATTAATAACAGATTATTAATGAGGGGACAACATTAAATTATCCGTAACGGTCAGGTATGTACGCCTATAAATATCCTGGAGAAAGGAGAAGAAAGGTACGCGCACACACGCTAAAATACAGAGTTAACAATATAATCATACAAATTCTAACTTGACCGCCGGAGATTCTACGCCGGAGACTCCCTCCGGCGCTTTGCAGGTTGAAGCAGGTCAAATCTTGAAGACACGTCGTCAACAACAGTTCCCGATGAGTCTTCCCGTTTTACATATTATCAATATGCATTGAGCGATTGCTTTCAAAAATAATCTTAAATCTTAAAATAACACTCCAATTCTAAAATTTTAATGTCGAATCAAATAATTGGTAAACTCTTAACGCGCGTACGAATGAAGATGTATGAATAAAATTCTCAACCTCATTAATGATGTATTTTATCTCTCCTGAGATAAAATGTGATATGAAATGTAAGTAAGAAATTTGTGAAATGAAAAAACAAAACGTGGGGGAAACCGTAGATTTTGAAACCAAAAGAAAATTATGAATTTAGTGAGAGGACAATTGTAAGAATATGAGTAGGACCCAATATGGTTTTACAATATCATGGAAAAAATTGGGATAGACTGAAAGGGACCCAAGACTTATGTTATCTACTCAAATCCAGTATGCTTCCGGCCTATGCCTAGTTTCAAATAAAACCTTTTATCCGGTGAACCGGTAAACCGGAGTAATAAAATACCTTGCAGTCCCGATAAATGTTCGATACTCATAAATATTTTATTCTGATTAAAATAATTGAAGCACTTTATAATTTATCGCCGAGGAGATAGGTGTAGATGAACTTTAGCACACGCACCATCCAAACCAAAGGAGAATAGATATAAACCCAACTGATAATGCAAGATGTTGAATCCATGAAAGAGACGCAAGATCTCCACGAGGTGTGCTTGGAGCTTCGGTAGCAACTTTGACATTTCAATTTTAATTATGGTTCTTAAATTTGTAAATAGGCAGACCAAATATTGTATAGTTTAGATTATTCAGTCCATCAATCAATCAATCACATTATTCGAAGTAGTTATTACACCAATTAAATGTTTACAATGTACTGTAGCTAATTTTCTTCCTCTCTTTTTATTGGATTTTTTTTTTAGTTCTAGTCAGCATAGATCCCTAAATTTATAGGATTAACAATGTTCACTGCATGAAAATTTTCTTATTATTTTTTTTAAAATTCGTCAATATTCGAACATCATATTAGGCATTAACTACTTCAAACTTATGACGAGCAGAATCTAAAAGAGTAGCAAATCTTTCTCTTATAAATTTTAACTAAAGTTAAATTAGAATAAACATTTATAAGTTTATCGACCCATTTGTGGGTAATTTTCTACAATAACTAAGAGAGTTAATATACTCATTTTTTTTTAATTTGCTTCTTGGTGATTTGGGCTTAATAGCGGATGGTGAAAGCACTAGAAAGGAAACCAACAGGCGGAAAATGGCCCAAAGGAAATGTCCTCATCAAGATGGGCCCTAGTGCCATCAATATTATCCAAACACCATTCCCCAAGCCGGTCTCATTTAAAACCCACCCAATAAGAGTCCAGGATAAAGTCAAATGCAAGATTGTTAGTTGTTATAATTTGGATAAGAATAACGACAGTAATAATATACTGAACAAAAATATTACTACTAACCATTACTCCCTTCGAGTTTTATTAGATGTCGATTTTTCAATTTTCACAATAACCAAAATAATCATTAGATTATAATTATTGTATAATTATTGATTAAACTGTCTTTATTAAATATCAACCAACCTTTTTTAATTTCCCTCCAAAAGTTGGTTAATTTAAAATTGTTTAAAGTTAATTTTGTCTTTAATTTAAAAATTAAAATACGACAATTAAATAGTCAAACCCATTTTTTGAAAAAACGATATCTAATAAAACTCAGAAGGAGATACCCTATGCTTATGGTTTCAAAAACCATCTTATATTACCCACCGGATAGTCTAATTTGATCCTCATTTTCATATAATGTTGTAGGTATTTGTTATCAACACTTGTTGACCTTGTTATTTCTCTCTTTAAAAAAAAAAAGTCATACACTATCATTATGAACAATAAGGTGCTCCTGGAAAATTAAAATCATTAATGGTAAGATTTGGTATTTTTTTTCTTGATTACTTG
This sequence comes from Viola odorata, assembly GCA_963691705.1. Classification (NCBI taxonomy): domain Eukaryota; kingdom Viridiplantae; phylum Streptophyta; class Magnoliopsida; order Malpighiales; family Violaceae; genus Viola; species Viola odorata. The sequence goes on from OY829545.1 coordinate 18,081,649, forward strand.
ATTAGACACAAAGTTAACTGAAGTCAAATTGGAGCAAAACATGGGGAATTGAAGGAATCTTCTTCTTCTTCTTCTTTTGTCGAAAATGAATCAGGGAATTGAAGAAATCGAGTACAGCCAAGTTTGGCGGCATCCACACCATTTCTATTAGTATTGGAAGATGAAGAATATAAGGTTGCTATAAAAGTCAATCTTCTATTCCTGCGAGAGAAGAGGCTGTTTTTAGGAATAGTGGGGTTGTATTTTTTTCCAAACTATTTATTTCCTGTGTGATTGTAATCTAGCACTTGAAAGATCGTGACATGGTTTTTGATAAATTGTGGGCATAGCTTCCTTCTATGACTTTGGGAAAACTATAAATTAATTAAGGTTGATAGTAAAGACGATTGTCTTAAATGGGGTGAGAAAAATAAGAATTGATATAGTAAAATTTAAAACAATTATCCTTTATTATTTTTTAATTATTCTGCGGTCTAGCTAGGAGGCTGGAAATGTGTAAAATAATTTTTGAGGTGGTTAAGTGATCATAGACATACAAGCTACCTACTCGTCCTTCTTGAGGTCTATCTAAACGTCTGTTAGGTACGTACATACATGTTAGGAGGGGGGAAAAAGAGATGAAGATTGTCGTAATTTGGATAGAAGGTAATGTTTTATTCATCAAACAAAATCCACAGCTGTTAAACTTTCAATTCTGGAATTGACGGGTAATTGGATGGTTTGAAATTGAGAGGGACATGATATGACGATAATATCACCCGGTCCAATCAATTGCAATGTGATAACAGCCGGTCCAATCCAATGCAATCCATTACCCATCTAGCCAGGCTGAAAATTTTAGAATTCGTATACATCAAGTAATCATTCAATTCGCTGTTAAATTGATGTATGAATAATAAAATTTGATTAAAATTTGGATAATTACCCAATTTTATTTTATTTTTTTTAAGGGAAGAAATAATTGGATTAATTCAAGTCTGCAAGTACAAAAGGCGCGATCGCCTCGGGGCATTCCCCTATCCATACATTTCCTAAACCGAAAATCAAAGCCAATTGGCTCAACTCGTGCGCGGGAACATTCGTGGTTCGCTTAGTGTGCGTAAAGGAGCAGACTCGGAACATAGCTGCCACCCGTGCAACTACCTCTAGTACCAAGCCCGCATAGTTTATGGGGAACTCTCCGGTGGTCAGGGCTAAGATGTTCTGCAAGCAATCAGATTCAAAGATGACCTTTTCACACCCCCATAGCCTGCCCTGAGTAATAGCATCTCTAAGGGCCAACGCCTCCGCAGTTGGCGCATCAGAATTATGAGGGAGGAAAATAGCCCCTGAGAAGATCGGTCCACCTCCATCATCTCGAGCAATGAAGCCCAGACCAATCCCCGGAGCCCCAACGACTGCATCTGTATTAATCTTTACCACCCCAGGAGGGGGAGGTAACCATTTCGGACCGGTGTGAGGGCAGGTAGGAGGAGAAAACTTCAGTGGCGGGCGCCAAGCCTCCTTAAAATCTGTCAATAACTTTCCTCCCCTAATGACCACCTCCTGGGCTGATTCGTCACGTTGACTGAAGATCCTATTATTCCTTGAAGTCCACAGCGACCAGAGGATAGAGATCAGTGTTTCGAGATTTGGATCGTCCAGAGACACCCTGGATACAGCTAGCCACTCAATCCAGTTCTCTCCTTGGATCCCCGGAACTCCACCCCAAAAGTCAAAATTTGCCCACACCCCAACCGCAAAAGGGCAAGATAACAACAGGTGTGAGGTAGACTCAGCCTCCACGTTACAGCAGGGGCACACTGTATCCACCGATACTCCTCTCCGTCCCAGGTTCACTCTGGTCGGGAGGGAGCCATTACCCAACCTCCACATGAAGTTTTTAAACTTCGGAGGGATAGGCAAGCCCCACAGATGTCTCCACCACCCCCTGGTTGATGCCTGGTCGTCCTGAGTAGTTGTCGATGAGAGGTTGTGGTACCCGCTACGGACAGAATACCTCCCGTTTGTGGTGCCTCTCCACACAAGAGTATCGTTCGCCTCATCCCGACTAAGCGGGAGGCTTAATATTTCTGATACTTCTTGTGGTAGAAAGAGCTGCGCCACAAGGTCAGTGTTCCAACATCGTCTGCCTTGGTCAATTAGCTCAGCCACTGTTGCCTCCCCGTCCAGAACTGACACCGGCGCTGAGATCATTCCGTTAGCAACCGATGGGAGCCATGGGACCTTCCAAATCCGGATCCGCTCTCCATTCCCCACCCGCCAGAAACTACCTTCCTGAAGGACCCCACGCCCAGCTAGGATGCTCCGCCAAACAAAACTAGGGCGGTGCCCCACCCTCGCTTCAAGGAAGTCTGAGTGGGGGTAATATCTAGCTTTCCAGATTTGGGAGAGTAACGAGTTCGGGTTTTTATGTAAGCGCCACCCCTACTTAGCAAGCAGAGCCAGGTTGAAATCCCAAACTTTCCTAAAACCCAGGCCCCCCACCTCCTTGGATCTACATAGTTTATCCCAGGAGACCCAGTGCATCTTGCATTCATCCGCGCTTCCCCCCCACCAGAATCTCCTAGTAGCCCTCTCTAGCTCATCACATATCGAGATAGGGATCTCGAAGCAACTCATCATATATGTGGGGATGGATTGGATGACCGATTTAATCAATACTTCCCTCCCAGCCTGGAAAAACTTCTTCTCTTTCCACCCCCCGAGTCTCTTGCAAACTCTGTCTCGAATCGACGTGAACATACCCTTCTTAGCTCGGCCAAACGAGACTGGGAGCCCTAAATACTTCTCATGGGAATCCGTTCCCACCATACCTAAGCGTCCGGCAACCCGTGATCTCGCGTCTAGGCTCACCTCCCTGCTGAAGCATACCTCCGATTTATCCAAATTGACCTTCTGACCCGATGCCTCCTCATAGTCCTTCAATATTGAACAGATGACCCCTGCCTCCTCCTCATTTGCCTTTGCAAAAATGAGGCTGTCGTCCGCGTAGAACAAGTGGCTGACCTCCGGACTCCCACGGCAGATCTTGTAGCCATGAATCCTATTGGCCGAAGCTGCAGCTTGGAGCATCGCCGAGAGGCCCTCTGCACACATTAGGAACAAGTAAGGAGACAAAGGGTCCCCTTGCCGAAGACCCCTCTCAGGGTAGAACGTAGGACTGGGGGTACCATTTAGGAGCAGGGCATAGGAGACCGATGATACGCAACGCATAACCAATGAAGTCCATCGAGAAGAGAACCCCATGCGGCTCATGATCGCCTCCAAAAAAATCCACTCGACTCTGTCGTAGGCCTTACTCATATCTAACTTGACGCTCATCCACTCTGGCCCAGTACGCTTAGTGTTCATTCCATGAAAGATCTCCTGGGCAATCAGGGCATTGTCGGTAATGAGTCTGCCGGGAACAAAAGCACTTTGATTTTCCGTCACAATACTCGGCAGCATCGTCTTCAGGCGGTTGGCTAGCACTTTGGTAATCAGCTTGAAAACGACATTGCATAAGTTGATAGGTCGGAACTGAGAGCATTTGGAAGGATTGGCGACTTTTGGGATAAGGGTGATAAAGGTGTGGTTGAGGTAACTGGGATCCTCCCCATCATTTAAAATTCCAAGAACCGCTTTGCAAACAGGGTTTTCAAGAAAAGACCAAATTTTTTGAAAAAAGAGCGGAGGCATTCCATCTGGCCCAGGGGCCTTTGTGGGATGCATCTGTTTCAAAGCTTTAAAAACTTCCTCTTTAGTGAAAACCTGGTCAAGAGACCGATTCATGGAATGGGAAACACGGGGACTAATGATTTGTAAAACAGACGAAGAAAGATCACTACCTCCAGAAGAGAATAAGGATTTGTAGTATTCTAGGAATGCCCCTTCTACTTCCTCACGAGACTCCCTCCACCTACCCGACTCATCCTAAATTCTATCAATGGTTTTCTTCTTTTTCCTTTGAGACGCTCGGGCATGAAAGAATTTAGTGTTCCTATCCCCCTCTTCGAGCCAAAGGACCCGTGATCGTTGCTTCCACGTGACTTCCTCCCTGTGGATTAATTCCTCGATTTCCTTACTAACCTGCTCAATCTCATCTAGGGTGGAGTCCGACACTGGTTGATCCTGTAACCAACCCAACTTTTCTCTTTTGTCAACGATGGATCTATGTACGTTCCCAAAAACTGTCCTACTCCAACGCGATAGCTTTGCCCCACAAAGCTTTAGGCGCTGGCTCAGTGGGTCTCTAGACCCCTGAAACTGAGGCCCACTCCACATCCCTTTAACGAAGTCAAAGCACGATTCCTCCCTAAGCCATGCCGCCTCAAAACGAAACACTTTCCTCCTATAATGTCTTTCAACTACAGGGTTCAACTTGATCAGGATAGGGCAGTGGTCCGATCCAAAATGGGGGAGATGGTTCACTTCAGCTGCAGGGAAGCCGCTCATCCATTGCTCACTCGCCACCCCTCTATCCAGTCTCTCCAATATAGTTCCGTTGCCCCTCTGATTATTACTCCAAGTAAACTTTGGTCCCGAGAAACCAAGGTCGATAAGGTCACAGTCGTCAAGAGCACACCGAAATGCGTCCATCTCGGAGAAATTTTTATCAATCCCACCCAGTTTCTCATGGCCCCACATCACCTCATTGAAATCCCCAACACAGAGCCATGGAAGGGGGCTTCTATCCTTAATTAATCGAAGCAAGTCCCAGGTTTTGTGTTTATCTGCAGTGCGAGGCCATCCATATATGCCTGTAAGTCTCCAAGGGGGGCTATTAGACAAGCCATTTAATATTTCTATGTCGATACAGTGGGCATCACATTGTAGCACATTCACAGAGATATCCTTTCTACACATCAACGCTAAACCACCCCTCCTAGTATCGCCCTCACAATCAACAGCAATCACATAAGGAAACGACCATTTATTATTTAAATTTTGAACTTCGCTTTCATACAGTTTCGTTTCAGACAGAAATACTAAAATAGGAAACTCTAATCCTAGCAACTTTGAAAAGTTTGCCCCTGCCTGAGGGTTCCCAAGCCCTCGACAGTTCCAAAATAAGAGACTCATGGCTCTAGGCGGGGTTGCTCAGCAACCGCCGCCGGACCAGTATCTTTGTCCTCATCCCAATGCACTACTCGTTTCTTTCTCTGCAAAGCAGATGACGATCCATCACTGTCCCCCTCAGCTAGGGCATCTCCTCTTCTCTTCCCAGTAATTGAGTCTCGGGGGCTAGGCCCCATGTCCTTAAACCGCGGCACACTTTTCCGAGCCGTGCGAATCACCCTTGCAGAGCGAGCCACTCTAGGCTTATGAGGACCCCCAGTCATTTCCTCATGTCTCTGGGCTCCTTCAATTAACTCAGAGGAGTTAGAAGTAAATCCAGTATTAATCATAACTGGGAACATTGTGGAGAAAGGTTGGATATCCTCCTCCGGATCTTCTTCTGGGTCCTCCTCCTCTTCTTCCATCAAGGCAGCTCCAACATGGCCCAGCCCAAGGCCCACATCAGCCTCAAAACACGCTGCCAAGCCTGGCAATGACGCCTGGCTGGATACAGCCCGCGCAATGGGCTGAGCAGGGAGATCAGGCCCAGACGCAGGAGGCGTCATGGGCAGCCCAGGCGCAAAGGGCACGTGCGGCCCAGGCGCAAGAAGAGAGCTCGGCCCAGGCGCAAGATGAGCGCGCGGCCCAGGCGCAAGAAGAGAGTGCGGCCCAATCAGAGACCAGCCTGCTCCTAAAGCGCGACCAGCCAATCCCGACCCAAAGACAACAGGCCCAACCTCAGTCCTCCTGGCCACACGAGGCCCACCTCCTTGCAGCCCATCCGACGCCAAAAGCCCAGCCTTGGGCAACCCACCAGGCTCAACCATCCCAATCTTCTCCCTAGAAATATTACGGCCTGCTTGACTTTTAGCAGCCTTTTCCATATGCCCAAGCCCAGACTCCATCACGTCCTTACCCTTGCCACGATCTTCAAAAGAGTGGACAGATTGCAGGAGGTGGCTTTCAAACCTGCTAAACACATGCCCACCTCCATTTAATTTTTCAAGTAAACCGCCCTCTATCACCACCTTCTTCAAACGTTCCACAACGTGGTCAACCACGGAGTCAGCCCCACTACCCCTCTCCTCACGAATCAAATCACCTCCCCTCATCGCTGGCCTAGATGCGGAGCTTTCCACCGGAATTTCCATATTCCGGCTGGTAACCGACCTCCACGAGGCCGTATTTTTCCGAAATTCCCCACTGGCTAGGGTCCTACCAGACTCACTGCCATGGCGATCTGGCCTAAATAATTTTTCGAATGGAAGAGGTTCTTTCCCGAGAGGGTCAGAGCCAAAACGAGATTTACAATTTTGGTGGACATGCCCCAGAATACCACAGAAATAACACACATTCGGCAGCCTTTCATATTCAACATTAATAATAATTTCTCTGCCCAACGAATTCAGAAATTTAACCTCAGTCAGTAGAGGATGCTCCACATTAATCGAGACCCGCGCTTTCACCCATCCTCTAAATTGCCTGAGGTCGTTATCATCCACCGAAACAAAAGAACCCAGCTTGTTTCCCATGATCCGAATGTTTTCTTTGGTACGAAAATTCAAAGGCACGTCGTGGAGACGAACCGAGAAGACAACCATATTCAGCTCTACCTCCTGGAATTGCTCATCCCCTGTAACTTTTTTGAGCACCACTAAACTTCTATTCCATAACCAAGGGGTCCTATCAAGCACCCGTTCTAAATCGGTCTCCAATTCAAACTGGAACAAAAAGAGGTTCGATGCTACCAGAGTGATCTGCATCTCCCCCAAGAGGCACCACAGAGCCCTCATGCGGTTGGTGAAAGCCCCAACGCCTCCTGAACTAAAACCCCGATCCCCCAAAATTTTCCCGAGAAGGAAGAAACTGTTAAGTTCCACCATGTTTTCCATAATCAGACATTCAGAAACAATCTGATCTGATGCCTCCCCACCCGAGATACCCGACCTACCCACTCTCTCAATGGACATCCCGACGTAAATGTATATTCTCTTAAGGAGGAAGCGAGTAAATAAGAGATTTAGAGAAAGAAAGAAGGTGACGTAGGGAGAAGATAGGGGCTGCAAGAGAGCGTACTGCACAGCGATGGAGGTTCTAAATACCCTCATCAGGAAAGGAGTTTAAAAAGAACTAAAGGTCTAAGCTGATTGGGAGATTTGGTGTAGGATTTGATAAAATCAGTTTAGCAAACTAAATCAAATTTAAAACAGCCGAGAGATATGAAGAATCAAACAATACTAGATAGATGAGCATTAAATAAATTACTTCTTAAGATTTAAAGATAAAAGATTAGAAAGGGACTTACAGGAAGCCAAAAATGAATTGATGAGGAGGACCTCGGCCACCAAGGCTGCTGAATCCCACAAGGAGATCCTGAAGATTTTGCAATTTTCCTGGGAAGGTTGAGAGGAAAAACGGTTTTTAGTCATGGATGATGCTCAAAATGGCATAATTGTTTTGCTGGATTTTGTTGCTTTTGACCGTCTATTAATCGATAATTACCCAATTTTAGGAAATGATTAAGCTAACCCAAAATTTCTTTAGCTTATATAAACGACTGAAAAGTTAAAGATCTTAGTTCTTACACCTTTTATCATATTTTAAGACATGAACCATATATATTTATAAATATAGTTAGAAAAATTAGAATAGTAGTTTACGCATAAAAAGGTTAGTGGGTGAGGCGCTTTCAATAAATACGTCTATCTTGGACAAAAATTGTAAGGTATGAAATTCGGTGTCAAATAGTGAGTCATTTGACCTTTTTAATATACGTGCCATAAAATCAAACGTCATATAAAAACTCTGAAGGGAGTATTAAATTACTGTTTTTTTTACTTCATGTTTCTATTTATTAGCCCATCAAATTAGCCAACAATCAGCCGATCACGTTCTTCATAATCATATGATTATAAAAATAAAAATAAAATTATTCAAATTTAAACAAAACGTAAAATGCAACTAATTTAGATATATTATTAATTGTAATTCTTCCTCAAAATACACAAGATATATTTTATTTACGACAGTCGAAGACAAAAACACTAGAGAATTATTTAATGAAAACCTATGGGTTTGCGCAAGAGAAATACGTAACTTTGGAGTTTCCCAGAAAAATAATTACTATCGAGGAAACATATGTTTGGTATTAAATTTGAACGTGGCATCGAGTCAAGAACTGGTGGCTAGTGTTGGTGGATTCAGAAAAGGGAAAGAATTGCAAGACAGACAATTTGTAGTTATGGCATCTTTTAACAACGTGCCACATATAGCACACGCACGTGACATGGTGAATTCAAGAACTTCTGTAATGAAATCCTGGAAGGAAGACAAAGAGAGAGAGAATAAATTTGTACCAGAAAATAAGATAAAATAAAGAAAGAAAGTTGATGAGTAAAGTAGCAGTCTTTTGATTCTTGAAGCTTTGAAGAGCACAAAATTCTGTGGTGTGCTACAGAATCGCTCCACCGTGTTGTTGTTGTCGCTTTTTCTAGTCCTCGTCCTCGTTACGTGGTTCAAACCAGGACTAAACTACTGGTGTCCTGGTTTATTACAAATCAACCATTTCTGGGAACTACCCTCCACTTTGTCGGCCTTTTCATTTTATGTATTTTATTACATTATGGGGTAATTTTGAATAAAAACTTGGATATACCCGTTACCACACGTATATGTAGTACACAATTCCCTCACTCACATGATATTTATTTTAAATTAGAAATGATAATGTTAAAACTTAAAACTAAGGAAATTCTTAAAGAAAATTTAAAGATAGAAAAATGAACCAAAATTTTATCTTATTTTTTCCTCTCATTCTCCTAAAAGGTGATCTCTATTTCATTTGGATTTATATCTAATATAACTCCTCGTTTTTGGACATCTATATTAACCCACAATCATTTAATTTTCAATCACCACCACAAAGTACCAATTACCTTAAATTCGAGTAAAATAAAATTTTAAAGATGTTAAAAAAAACCTATAAATTTTAACACAGCTATTCTAAACCTCTACCTAATTAAGTTAGAAACTCTCTGCAAGTGGGTTTTAAAAAACTTTCATAATAGTTACTCCCTCTGTCCTTTAATAACTGACTATTTCTTACGTTTTTTTACTATTTGGAGTACTTGTTATTTTATCTTTTTCGAAACATATATTTTGTGCAAATGATAATTTTTTTTTGTTGAATCAACCCAATTTGATGATGGTGTGATAATTTGAGTAGAAATTAGAAAAAAAAATGAAACAATGAGGAATAAAATAAATTCGTAAATCAACAGCTTACATTTTTTTACTATCCTAAAATATAACTCGGTACAAAAGGTGGAAAAAAGAGCAAGAAAACCAGGGATAGTATGGACGGACTTTTATAATGTTGTCAGACCATGATAAACTTGAAACTAGCTAAACCCATTAACGAAAAGTCCCACCAAAGGAAAAACTAATGATGGAGGATATCTTTAACAACTTACAATTTGTATTATTATATATGGATTTTGCTAATGAGACGACCGCGTTACTATGGAAGTGACTAGTGAGTCTCATGTCATTTCAATGAGGGTTTCGTTTTTGCCATTGACATACATACCGGTCCAGGCCAAGATCCTGATCATACTTGACTGGAATGATGAGACCGATAGATAGCATTATATCCTACCATTCAAGATTCTTTCTTCCCTCAGCTGGTCCAGTTTTATCAAAGGGAGGTATATAGAAAGATGAATTAGATAAGAATCCTCTAGAATGTAAAAATTATCAAAAATTTCATTAAGGCATGTTAATGAGTACTCATACTTGCATACTCGTCCATAATTATACCTATTTAAACGGGTAATTATCTGATCAGAGGGCATAGTTTGAGTATTAATAATACCCACATTTATAATTACGGATATAATTAGATACGGTACCCGTACAATATCCACATTTTTTTTCAACTTAGTTTTGTTTCTCTCCTCCTTTCTCCTCTCATCTTTTAACAACAACTCGTCTAAACTTAAATTAATTTAACGACAAATGAGTAAAATTCAAATTACACATTACATTAATAAGCCGTCATTAATAGAATAGATTACAAGGGAAATTTTTCAGAAATCACAGAAAGGAAACTATCCAAAATAAAGTAAAAAAAAAAAAATTACACTTGACGGATAAATTCATTAAAACAAACCGGTGCCCATTTCTCCGGCAGCCCTATCGATCGATTTCCTTATCTAACACAAAATGGGGAGTTTTTTCACTGTCCAGATCTCCCTCCCCATCTACAAATATTTACAGCAGAGGGTAAAATTCCCGAATCTTTTCACCTTCATATTCACACAAAATGTCAGAGATATAGTCATTAAACTAATTAAGGCCACCGAAATTAATAACCCCAAAAACCAAAATTAATTCACATACAGGAACCTCCACTTCACTTCACCAGCTCAGAAATCCACCCAACATCAGGACCCGACCCGCCAGATTCAGCCCGATCCAGTGAGTTCTCCTTGCTTAGCTTGGCGTATAACCTGGCCCTTAAATCCCTACCAGACTCCACCCTTTCCATTGCAGGCTCTTCCTCACACCCATTATCCCACAGAAGCTCCACTTGACTCAACCCGGGTCGGGTCATTCCACGAGTTGGAGTAGACGGCATGCTACAAAACCCGGGTCGCAGCAACGACCCGCGAGGCAGCATCATCCTGGAGCCGGAGCATGAGCCGGATCCACCTTGCATGGCCCAAGAACCCGACCCAGAAGCGGATCCCATCCTCATCAAACGCATTGAAGCAACAAGCTCGCTCATCACCTGGGGGCTGCTCGGCGACATCGGCGGCGAGTCAGACGGCGGAGACACCGGTGGCGAGGTTAAAATCGAAGTAGGAGACGAAACAAAGGAGCCGCCAGATTTTGCCGGATAAGAAAACGGCGGCGACCCGAAATCCATCTCACCCGACCCGGATCCATTCCCGTTTGGGTAAGTCTGGGGCAGAATACGAAGCTGCTCAGGAGTGTGGGCGAAGAAGCAGACCCGACGGCGACACGCCTGCCCGTCTTTGCATGGTTGGGTCCGGTATCGGGCCGGGTGGAGCCAACACTCGAAAACGCCATGAGCGAACTCGCAGGAATCCCCTTTTCTGCAACCGCCTTTCCGAAAATCAGGGCAGGCGGTTCCAGAATAGTGATATTTGCGCGGGTCACGGCGACGCGCCTTCTCACCCGCGTGAGCGTACGGGCACTCAGTCCAGTCATGTGACCTGCCACGCGCGCACTTCCTCACTTTGAACTCGTACATGCGGAAATGATCGCATGAGAACGCGTCCACCGGCAAATCGAGATCCTCGTCGTCATTTGACGGGAGGAAACGGTGCAGCGCCGTTAAGGAGTCGTGGAATGGTGATGGGCTGTATGGGGAGAGAATGGGTGAAGGTGGATCGTCGATGTATGGGTCCCAATGAGGGATTGGGATTTGGACGGTGGGATTTGAACGATTAAGTGTTTCTCCGATCATCATATTTTGGACATAACGGTTGTTGATGGGAGGATTTTGTTGCAGCAAGGATTGTTCTGGGGACGGAGAATATAAACTGCTGGATTTAACCATGGTTAGGGAGTTTGGGTAACTATGGTTAGGTTGAGGAGATAAATAAATGATAAATCTACCTCCCCTTGCAATCTTTACTCTGTGGTTAAAGCAACCAGATATGTACAGTAGCGGTGTTTTTTATGTGATATATTTATGGTGACAGCCTTATCTACACCGTTGATCGTGATTGTTTCTTTTGTTGGCCTCATCAGTTGATGGTGGATGCGTTACTGCGGGTCGCAACCGTTACAGCCTTGTGATGCTATTCTTGCTCGAGGATATTAGAAAGTTGAAACTGACCGCATCACCATTACTGCCTTGGGGAGTTAGGACATTAGATATTTTTGATATTTTGGTGCACTTGTCACTTATCGCGGGATAACCGGGGCACATCTCGTGATTTTGGGAAAAATTAAGCTCCGGTGAAAATGGTATCCACTTTAAGAAGTGTAAGAGAAGATATTTGCATTGGATTATACACATTTATATTTATTTTATTATTGAAAACATCCAATGCAAGAGTAAAAATGCATTTTTACATTTAATAATAGAATGAAAAAGCTACTCCTAGAAAATTAAAAACACCAATTGTTTTTTACAACCATACCAAGTTTTCAAAATGATTTTGGCATACTGAATAATAGAGTGACAATTATAATATAAAATTGACATATGTACTCAAATGTATTTAGCGATAGTAATGGCCTCACACTTTTATTAATGTGCATTAATTATTAATTTAACTATACTCATAGTAAAGAAGATGAATTAATATGTTTTTCATAACTTATTATAAATGTTTATTAACCCTACGTTACATAAAATGTGGAATTCATTTTATTTATCAAGTACAAAGCATTCGAACTATTCCATTTTAACAAACAATGGCGATTTAATTACTAAGATAAAATGAACCAAAAAATAATACTACTGAGATCAAAAGCATTTTTTTTAAAATACAATTCAAAAAGAAAAGAGGAGTTAAAGAATGTCACGGATACTTGAATAGCATCGGATATGACAAAAAGTGATCACGGATATATACTTAAATATCACGAGAAACATTTGGGTCGTCATTCTAATTTTTCAACTGTATATTGGCGAGAAAATGATAACACGCGGGTTTGGCTTAAAGGAAACCCTACGACATTGAGGAACACGTGGAAGGAGAGCAGTAAGTGGCAGCCATGATGAGTGAATGAGTTAGGTTGGTGCATTACAGCCACTTGTTATCAAATCTCTGCTTATTTTAAGAGCCACAACCTACTTGCCAGTTCTGGACCCGCCAATGTTAGCGGCAGCCTTTAAGGGAGGCAGCCACGCTTGCGCAGTTTAGCAACTTCTCCTTTTACTTCTTTTAACCTGCGCTGTTACTTGAGATATTTTGAGGGTGAAAGTTTAATGTCATCCCGCATGTTTCGAGTCATTCACGTGTGTTTTAGCGAAAAAATCTAACACTAGGACTAAATTGGAAAAAAAAGTCCCTTCATTCTATATAAATTTTACTAATTTTTTAGGTGATTTATAAATTACGTCAATAAATTATTTTAATGTTTATGGACTAATTCATAAATATAATCAACTAAAATTATTTAATATGAAAGGAAAAAATAGTTATGAAATATAAATAGTTTTCTTGAAATTGTAATTAATCATTGTTTTAGTATATATGAAATTAGAAAGATTTTTTTTTACAAAAGGATGGGATAGAAAATACTAAAAATTGTAGAATTAATTATGATGAAATAAAAACTAAATCGGAAACAATTTGACATTTGTGAGTTCATTTAAACTCAATATATCGATAAAAATTAAACCGGATTCAAAATTTTAATTAATAGATCGATAAATTAATTGGGAGTTCGTTTAAACTTGACTACTAATATCCTAAAATATAAAAATAAACAATATATTTTAACAATTAGAAAGGAAAAAATCTTGAATCATATCAACTCAACTATTATTTCGTCTTAGATTATCAAATCAAATAAATTTGAAATATGAGTCATAAATTTATTGGTCAGAATTTCAATGTAATATGATTTTAATAATTTTGTTTTTGAAAACTTTTTAAGGAAATTCTACTATGAAAATTTTGAGGCTCCACCATGTGTGGAAGTGGACGGTCTAATTAGTCCGGTGCAAGATTTGAGGTGTGTGGTTGAATTGGGGAAATGGGGCTCAACCAGACAAGATGAGGTTTCCCGTACAAGATGTGGAGCTCTCCATCTGTACGGACCACTACAGGAGGGGGGTGACTGGTCACGTGATCTCAAGTTATCAACGCAAATACGGTCAAAGAAGAAATATGTACACATGGTTGGTGGTATAGGACCATCAGCACCAATGGGTTTTTGGGAGGGTTATTGGGAGTTATTGGGTGCAGTAGTGGGTTTTTGGTGTGTCAAATTCGGACGAGGACTATTCGGGTGTCAAATTTTGATACCCGAGTTTTTCTGACAGTGGAACCCCCACTGTCAGCTTATTTATAAACAAAAAAAAATTAGGTGGACCAATGGGAGCCCTGACAGCGCACGCGTGGCGCGCTGCCATTGGCCACCGAATTCTTTCTTTTTTTCCCTCATTTTTTAAATGAGCGTTTTTTATAATAAATACTGAAAATAATTTTATAAAAAATATACCATTATTTTTAATTTTTTGAGATCTATAAATAGAGATTAGGTTTGTATTATTTGGACACTAAAAAAAATTAGAGTTTTTTACATTTTTTTCATAATAATTACTCAAAATAATTTTATAAAAAATATACCATTATTTTTAATTTTTTGAGATTTATAAATTGAGACTAGGTTTGTATTATTTGAATACTAAAAAAAATTCGAGTTTTTTATATTTTTTTCTTTTTTAAATGCATTTTTTCATAATAATTACTCAAAATAATTTTAAAAAATATATCATTATTTTTATTTTTTGAGATCTATAAATAGAGATTGTGTTTGTGTCATTTGGACACCCAAAAAAATCTGAGTTTTTTAAAATCTGAGTTTGTGGATATGGCATGCTTTCTTTGGCTTGCCCGGAACATTGAACGACATAAATGTACTAGATAGGTCACCAGTTTTTGACGACATTGAGTCTGGTGAAGCTCCAATGGTGGACTACACTGTGAATGGCCGGCAGTACAATCTTGCATACTATCTTGCCGACGGAATCTACCCTAAATGGCCTATCTTCGTCCAGTCGATTCAATTACCCCAAGGAAACAAAGCGCAATTGTTTGCCAAACAACAAGAATCATGTAGGAAGGATGTGGAACGTTGATTCGGGGTACTTCAAGCACGCTTTTCCATTATTCGCCAACCAGCCAGGATGTGGGATATCGATGTCTTAGGTAAAATAATGAGGGTGTGCATTATTTTACATAACATGATTGTGGAGGATGAACGAGATACATATTCACGAAATTGGGAAAATATCGACTTTGATCAGTCGGATAGTCCAGGGTCTAGCTCCTTGTTCAATGTGCAAACACAAGTGCTGTCTCAATATGAAGTGCATGTCCAAGGCCGATCCGAATCATATATTCATACTAGAGCCGAGTTACGTAATAGAGCACAATATATTCAGTTGAAAAAGGATCTCGTCGAGCACATCTGGAATAAATTTGGAACAACCCTCAATTAGATTTAAAAAAATTATTTCTCAAGTTTAGGTATATTTAGTGTGTATTTTCTTGTTCGTTTGCAATAATCTATATATGTTTAATTTACTGGTTGATAAATAAAATCGTATGTTATTTTTAAAAAATATTATATTATGTATTGTATTAAAAAATTATAGATTTTTTGAAATATGAAAAAAGTATGAAATTTAATTAATTTATATTTAAAATATATTATATATTATTTATTATATTATAAAAAATAATTATTATAGTAATTATAAATTTAATAAGAAAAAGAAATGAAAAATATGGTGGGGTATATGATTAAATGATGTGGAAGAGAGAAAGTGAATAACACCCTGAAAAACACATTGCTGTAAGAAGTGAGTGTTATTTGAAAATTTGGTTAAATGTTAAGCTGATGTGGCAGGAGAAAAAGTGAATAACACTTTAAATTTGACACTCACCGGTGTGGATAGTTTGTTCATGTTCCTTCCTTTTTCCTCACAGCAAAGTGGATGGGCAAAATGTACACGTGGCAATGGATATGGATATGGTTGCCTTAATCTTTTATAATTTCTTTTTTTCTTTTTTCCCTCCCTAGTCTATAGTCTATTCTAGTATAGTAGTAGTATACTACATCTCATGACGGTGACATTTGCTTTGCTTTTACTGTTTGTTTCTAAAATAAAAATAAAGAAAAGGGAAATGAAAAAGAATTTTCGGAGATTATCCACAAGGTGCGGATTGTGTGTTGCGCTCACATGGAGGCGATGATAGTGTGGCAGCAGAATTTGTGTTGCACGTGCGGTTGGTGGTGGGTCTAGTCAAAGTTCTTCAATGAACGGCCCAAATATATTATTTCATGTGCTGATCTTGTGATTTGGGCTTGATTGTGTCATTAGAATATTCGCCATAAAAAATGTTAATGCCATGCCACCGATGCGATGATAGTATTTTTACCCACCACAAGTAATAAAAATAACTGAAGACATATTTTTCATTTTACCATTAAAGATGATTATTGTCTTAAATTCTTTGCACCATGTCAATCTCAAATCTCAAAGAAAATCATAGTTATGTTGGTTGTTAAGCCCTCAACATTTTAATATAAAGATAGTTTTAAGAACTGAAACAAGATAGATTGCCCCCAAATCTTCACCAAGATATTTTGGTCAAACGCTACCGAGAGCCAAAACATCAACCCAAGTATCCGGCGTCTCTTTCGAACGGGTCGTGTCGGAGTGGGCATGCTTATTCTGGACTATATGGACCATACGGTCAGTGGTTATACTATATATGGGTTGGGCCGTGTTGGTGAGAAAATCAATTACCAACCCCGAAAACTCTTCTTCTTTTTGTACATTCATAAGATTCATATTTGACCTACATATATCATAAAAATCACCAAATCAATACCCAAAATTTGAAAACACAAAAATTTAAATTAAGTAGTAGAATTTAGTTGATAGTTACTAAAACCGATCCGGCCACCATGACCAAATAGCAAAGAGTAAATCTAAATGAAACACAAAATTACTCTATGGGTTTGTTTTTTAAATGCATGCGTTTATATTAATGTATAATTACATGTGCTGACTCGAATTTATAGTAATTGGTACTCAATATAATGATCCGATTACTGGATAGTTTCGACTAAAACTAATAATAATTATATGCGGAAAATACAAATATTGACAATTAGAAAATTAAAGGGAGAAGAGAAAATAGCTTAACTTCACATAAAACAAGATTATTATATAGATAAAGGAAATTAACCTTTAACTCCAAAATTTTGCAAGTAAGGTGCTGCTCTCATCAAGGAGGTAATTACAATGAATCCTTCCTTATAATTCTTTACGTAATTCCGTTCATTGATAACTAAATCCAACTGACTAAGTTTGGTCAACTCACCCATTTGATCAAGTTCACAATAATCCAAAACAAGCAAATTAACCAAGCATAAGGTAGGAAAAAAATGGATAGGGCCAAAATTTGTTACTACTTAGTGTAGTTCTGCTCTGCTGGGCTAGGCCCAAATTGTGAGCCCATAATGGCACCGGTTGAAGAATAGCTGTTGGCCCAACTTAACTTAACGTTCTTTTTTCCTTCTCTCGTTCAGTTACTCATGTAAGTTCTTCTGTCTTGCTTGTTCTTTTTTTTAATGCCTCTATTTTGCTGTGTGTGTGCCGGAAACGGGTTGCTAGAGAGACATCGCAACCAGCACGGAGAAACGAATTCGTGCTGCACAGCCAAAGGTGAGATTTTTGTGAACCAAAGTTTTCCATTTCATTCCTATTTTACCACATCGCGTTGAATAGATTTTGAGATTCTTGCTATGAGTACAGGTTGTATCTTAACAAAGCAGTTTGTGGGTGGCTCATGTTGTCTACGTTATAATTGTTGTTTGTTGGTGCTTTTTATGGAATGCATGCTCTTTGTTGTGGCACTTCGTCTCTGTTTCCCAAAGTCTGGATTGTTTGATGGTTCTCTTGAAAGAGAGAGAGTAGTTTTTGCATTCTGCATTTGACTTGTGATGCTTTGCTAACAAACTTCTTCGTTGTGTTCATGAAATTATGAGGGAGACTATGAGACTGCCGATTGCTTTAGT
Source organism: Viola odorata (assembly GCA_963691705.1). Classification (NCBI taxonomy): domain Eukaryota; kingdom Viridiplantae; phylum Streptophyta; class Magnoliopsida; order Malpighiales; family Violaceae; genus Viola; species Viola odorata. The sequence goes on from OY829545.1 coordinate 18,099,493, forward strand.
TGGTTGCCAGATGAAATTCTCGTACATATATTGTATTTTCTGACACTTCGGTAAGCTGCTGTTACCAGTGTCCTTTCCATTCGCTGGAGGTACTTGTGGGGTTCAATTTATCGTCTTGACTTTGACGGTTCTAAGGCTGTGACTCAAACAGCTTTCAGTGGAAAAGAACGGGGTGAGGAAAGGTTGAAGTTTATCAGCCATGTGAATCGTGTCGTAAGTTTGCATAGTGGGCCTACCGTGGAAGAATTTAGGGTTGTTTTTCACCTGGATAAGAGAGAGGTCAAGGCGTGCTATTGACTCTTGGATAAAATTTGCATTCCCTAAGGGAGTTCAAAGGCTTGAATTGAACTTCTCAATGGCATTCGGTTTACCAGTTGATTGTTCTCGCTATAATACTTTCCCAGTAAAGTTTTAGAACAATGCGCATCATATTTAAAACATGACGGTTCGACAGTCTGCATATCGCAACCTCATACATCTGCTGGCTGTGGTTCACTCAAATCTATCTCCCTGACAAGTCTAAGAATTACCCAAAAAGCAATTGAGCAGCAATATGAACAAGAAGATTCTGACGATTAATCCAGGACTCGATAGATTAAGGCATAATTTTGGTTCAAACTTCAAAACTTGAAAAGGAAAAAAAAAAAAAAACGTCAATAACTGTTGACTATTTTTCCAATTCATAAGTTAAAACTGAGAGATGTAGTGTTGGACAACTACTCTTTGGACTCAGTTGACAAATAAGAACCCTCTTTCTTTCATATTTTTCTACTGGTTTGTAAATTTTAATATTGATTTTCAAATAAGTCAATGTTTTTGCCCCTTTAAATTCACTAGGGATCTCTGTAGCTACAATATGAAGGAACTTTGTATAGCATATTTGCTGTTCTAACAAATTCTTTTGCTGAACACTCATCAAGAGCCAAAAATACCAAGTTATGTTATGAGTCCTTCCCATGAATAACAATATCTAGATGATATCAAATCGGATCAATATCATGAGTAACAATACTTTATTTATCAAATCACTTCATTATCGAGAATTAAATAGTATAACATAGGACGAGTAATTTCACTAATATTTTTTCTAAAATTAAAATTATACTGTATAAATATATAAAAAGAAATTAACAACAAATTCAATTTTAATAAATAATTTATTATTATTATATTATACTGATAATATATTACTTTTTATAATCTAACGTTATAAAATTTCATCAATATAAAATAAAATAATAATATACTTATGCATCGCAGTCACGAAAAATAATACTAGAGTCTTAATATAAAGTTATGAGTGGAATTTAAAACATAACTTAATGTTTTGATTTTGAAGTCACTAACTTTCAGTTTAAATATATATATTAAAAAGAACTTTCATTTGTCGAGTATAGTTTCAGATGATGTTGAAGTCACTGCATTTTATTGTATTACTCATTTGTCTTTAGTCATTTAATTGAAAATCGTCATCACTTATTACTTAAATAATAAATTCTCCTACTATACAATAAGAAGGTAAGAAGAATCCAAACAATCAGTGAAAAGGTTAAAACAAAATTTACAACCAAATAACTTCTCTTTCTGATATGTATATATAATATTTTCAATCATTAATTAAAGCAGGGACCACTCAATTATATAAAAGAATTTAAAAGTACAAAATATTAGGAGAGTTTTTTTTTAAAGTATAATTATACTCGAACAATATTAATTTTATCGTTGGAAAAGCATCAATTCTAAACTCCTGACTCCTCGTCGTTGGCTCACCTGCATTTTCAACCAAACGCCGCAACGACAACGCGGGTGATGTATCTAGCTGCCACGCAGGTAACACAATCACTACGTGTTTAATAATGGTTTTTCATGGGGGGGGGGGGGGGGTTTACCTCACCCACGTTACGCGCCTCTACCAACACACCTCCCTTTTAATCGCACGTCGGCAACACTCTCCATAAAATTTTCAAATCTCAAGATATTTAATTGCTAAATCCAAGGGTTTATCCACTTGATCTACTGCCTAATATCGAATCTGACTGCACGCGCTATTAGATCAGGTGGGACTCACAACACCTGAAAATCCAGAACTCTCAATTTCACGAGCAGAGAAATCTCATTGGCTGGAGTTTTACAAAAGTCAACAAGAGAAAGAAAAAGTTCACCTCTTGACCTATAAACCGACACACAATTCCAAGCTCACGTGAATCCTATTCTTTTAAATCAAAACTCGAACGCCCCCCTCTCTTCTCCATCCCTGTCCACTGTCATTTGTTAAAACTAACTCACAGCAGTTTTTCTGTCCAAAAATCTCTTTTCCCATTTTCCCCAGAAAGGAAGCAATTTCTTCTTCCTAGGGTTTTCGTTTCAATTGGAATTCCTTTTCATTTCCTTCTCATGCTGTTCTTAATGTTCATCATCATAACACACTTTCATTCTCCATCAAATCCTGACCTTCTATTCTAATGACTTTCACCGCAAGTGAATGGCTAGATTTCGCCGCCACCTTCTTACTCTCCTCCTCCATTTCCCCCTCCTCATAACTCTAACCTTATCAGCAGATGATTCCTTCTCCGCAGCCGATTCTGATTTTGATTCCGACCTCCTCCTCTTCCGCCAAGACTATTCTCCTCCAGCTCCTCCTCCGCCGCCTCCTCATCCTCCGACAGTTTCATGCACAGACGATCTAGGTGGCGTCGGTACCTTGGACACCTCGTGTCAGATAGTTTCCGATGTTAACCTGACCAAAGACGTGTACGTTGAAGGGAAGGGCAGTTTTGTAATTCAACCTGGGGTGCGGTTTCATTGTCTCACTCCAGGATGCTCAATAACCATCAACATTACCGGAAACCTAACGTTATCGATAAATTCCTCCATCGTCACGGGAACGTTCGAGCTTACGGCTCATAATGCAAGTTTCTTAAATGGTTCCGTTGTGAATACTACGGGATTGGCCGGGAAGCCTCCAGCTCAGACGAGTGGGACCCCACAAGGGATAGATGGAGCTGGAGGGGGGCATGGAGGAAGAGGAGCGTGCTGTTTGGTTGATCCGGGGAAGCTTGCCGAGGATGTATGGGGTGGAGATGCGTATTCATGGGCTTCGTTGGATAAACCGTGGAGTTATGGGAGTAGAGGAGGGACTACAAGTAAGGAAGTAGACTACGGAGGGGGAGGAGGAGGGAGGGTGAAATTAGATGTCAATGAGTACGTCGTTATGGATGGAGATTTGTTGGCTGATGGAGGTGATGGGGGTAGCAAAGGAGGTGGTGGTTCCGGTGGAAGCATTCGAATCAAGGCGCATAAAATGTAATTACTTAATTGCTTCCACTCTCCTTTTTAATTAGTGTTCGTTTAATTTAGTTTTGGTTGTTTGGTTTTATAGTTTATGATTGAAGAAGAAAAATGATAGGTTAATTTGAGGAAAGTATTCTGTAGTACATTAGTTGGCATTTTGACTTCAGGAAATATAATGGAAGTTATCATTTGTGCGTTTGATAATAAATGAAGTGAAAAATCTGATCAGTTACGTTAAAGAGAAACTTCTGTCATCAGCCATTAGGTACTACTTTAAACTTCGTTGCTTGGTATAGATACTGATGTGTTCGTAGATCAGTTACAGCATTGGTGCCGTCAGAGTATTGTATTCGCGGGTAGTTCTAAGTGAATAGGTTGTACTTTCAAAACTGAAGGTCTATAAAAATGAACCAGTGGGTGGGGCACTGTTTACATGTCAAAACCTTTTATATTGCTATACTGTTATTGTTCAAGACGTAACTGCCTCCTGATATATGATGTGCCCCACTTCCCACTCTTTTTCCTCCATTGTGCGGACAAGCAAAAAATTGATGACAGAAACACTGGCATGCTATATTTTTGTATTCTATGACTGGAAAATTTGAACCATGATAGTTGTTGTTCTAATTAAGTTGCTATGAAATCACTTCTTCTTTACTTCTTGTAATGTCATACAAGTATAGGAGATGATATTTTAGCGGGGGAAAATCCCTTTATTCTTTTTCTTTATTAAATTAATTGTTTGTTGTTTCCTTTTTTGCTCCGTGGAAGGATGTGTTAGATAACTGCGAAATTTGATCAGGATTCCTATTTTTATGCATCTTAACATTGCATATGTATTTGTGCAAGTAAGAGGGGTAACTAAACTTGCAGGTAATGATTAATGAGAGTGTTTTCCTGTTATCCTTTCATGCATGCATGACAGTGTGTTATTGTGCATGCCTTGTAACCTATGGTAGTGTGGAATTTCATTTATGGTGGACAAATTTAGAAATAGAATTTCTCTGTGTTTGGCTGGCTGGGGTGGTCAATGATGATGTATTGCTCACATATGCCGATAGGGTCAGATGCTTAATGATTATGATTCTGCCCTTTCGTTTCTGTAATGATATGATTGCTCTAATCTGTTTTGATGTCTCTGTGATCTGTCTGTATGAAGAGCAGGATTGGAAGTGGCAGAATAAGTGCCTGCGGTGGTAATGGTTTTGGTGGCGGTGGGGGAGGGAGAGTCTCAGTTAACATTTTCAGTAGGCATGATGATCCTCAAATTTTTGTGCATGGTGAGGTTCAGTTCTTCCATTATCTTTTTGTTTTTTTGTTTTTTTGTTTTGTTTCAGTGCACTAGTAATTATCTGCCTGTTTTGAGTTGCTCCCATCACACTATTATACATGAAATACATTCATACATGTATTAGATGGAATGCGTTCATGCATGCATGCAGATACACCACCCTTTTACATGAATACAGACACATGAATTTATGTGTGATTTAAGTGTGCGAGTGCTTCATGGTAATTTTGGATTTGAAATAGGCAGCTGTGCTTTCTTCTTTGCTATTAGCCCTTTTGTTGGTAATGGGCATTGATACTGGGTGCATAACTAACAACATGGGACTATAGAGTTATCGTGTGGTTAGTGTGGAAAAAATGGCAGTTCCTGTGGGATTTGGTGGCAATGTCTTCAATTTAATCACAATTAGTTCCTTCATTCATCAAATTTATGCAAAGATTCTAAGCACGGAAGGCGTACTCTCTATATCATCATCACATCATTTACTCCCGTCATTCTATATTTAGCAGCTGCATGGCTGCTTGATGATGAGCTGTATGTAACAGATTTGTTTCCTTTCTGTTTGTGTGCTGGTACTTCTTACGTATCGTGTCCTATGTGGGTTTTGGCCTTTGCTTTATCAATTTTATGTTCTTGATCTGCTGAAAAGCTTCTATACTTCAATATTTTGGCTCTGTTTTGGTTGATGCATGTATATATTGGTTTGGTCAAACATCTACTGTTTGATAATTGTTAAGAGGTAATGAAAAATTTGGTACCTAGACTCCTTTTTGGTAAAGTGGTGCACCCGCCAATTTTTGGGATAATTCAAATTTTGTACTTGCAATTTTTTCTTTAATATGACCCCTTGTTGCAAAAATAATTGTACGTTTCAAATTTTTAATTGTCAACGCATCGGAATCCCATTGATTGATATTTTATGGAGAATCCACGTAAGCCATATTAGAAGCACTTGCTCTAATGGTATGATTAAATCCATTTGTACTAATGCTTAAATATGCATGCTATGATGTGATATCTTTAGGCGGAAGTAGTCGTGGCTGTCCAGAAAATGCAGGCGGTGCAGGGACTTTATATGATGCTGTTCCCCGGAGCCTTTTTGTTAGCAATCATAATTTGACAACAGATACAGAAACACTGCTTTTGGAGTTCCCATATCAACCTCTTTGGACTAATGTTTATGTCCGAAATCATGCCAGGGCTTCTGTACCCTTGCTTTGGAGCCGAGTCCAGGTTTCTGATGTTTGAAATTTTATTTTGTACCTTATACTGTATGATCTGTTTTCTATGCTCCTTACCACGTTTTCTGTGAGTCACTGTATATGCACAACTGTAGAAATAGAACAATCTGAAACTTCAGCCAGTTTAACTGGGCTTTAGAAGTGCATTATTGTCTATCATATCCGCATAACACTTGCAAAAGGCGAATTGCTTACAGAAAAAATTGTTTTTGCACTTCGTCCAATCTTTTTTCCATGAAAGGGTGACTACATATATGAGACTGTCATGTATAATGCGACATGCCAGTGATTGAATTTTTACATTCTTGACCCATGCTCTCTCTCTATGGTTTTCTTTTGTGATGATCCAACATACTTTTTTTCTTTTAGCTTTAGTTGGAAGAAAATTTGCACAATTTCTTTTGTAAGTCCTGAAAGCATAGATTTTGTATTTCGTGAAATAGATGGGTATTTGCACATTTTTAATGCAAGTCTTGGGCTATCTGTTTACCTTCTTCGCGAAGGCAGTTCTACAGTGATGGATTGACTTTATGGACTGTAATACTCTCTGTTTTTTTTAGCATCTTCTTCGATTGTACTCTTTTTGTGTTTTTTGTTCATTCCAGGTGTTAGTTGTAGATGCAGTTTTACTTTTTAGCTTATCATGATCCAACATATAGGTACAAGGACAGATAAGCGTGATGTGCAGCGGAGTGCTAAGCTTTGGGCTAGCTCATTATTCTACGTCAGAGTTTGAGTTATTGGCAGAAGAACTCTTAATGAGTGACTCAATAATCAAGGTGATCTACAATTTTACTTTATTTTTGCGGTTCCTTGCTTCAAGCACTAACTGCATTTTCCCTTTTACTAAATTGTATGCAATTGTGTCTTTATGTTAACATCAAGCTTATTGATGTATTATGGAAGTAGTATGGTAAATTCTAGGTTCATCTGTTATACCTAGTATTGATCGGCAAATTTATTGATGAACTAATATTTATGTTTGCTCTTGTATGTATGTGGATGCCTACACCGTGTAATCATATGCATTTGTTTATGTCTCAGTTCAGGGACGCATCCATTTGTGGTCGTTTTTGTAGGGTTTTCATAGAAAGAGCACAAGTCTCTTAGACAATTTAGTCCATGATAAGTGGAATGGAAGGAGTACACTCATTTGACATACCCCCACTAGTTTGTAAGACTAGTTTGAAATTAAGGCTTCACCAAGTCAACTTTTAAGTTTTTTAATGGTTTGTTTTCCTAGGGGTTGTGCCCTCACTCTCCCTGTATTATTTGTCAATGTTAATGTTTGTGATTTTTTCAATTAAGTCCTTATCTAAATGACAGCATTTCGGTCATGTACATTTTTTTCATCAATATGAATTTGATTAGAATGTTGTATGCTTTTTTTTCATCTCTTCATCTGTATTTCAACGCTTTTTCTAGTCTATTGATGCTTCTTATGTCCCTTACGTATGACATGATTATCATGTGGACATCATGCCAATTTTAGGTATATGGGGCCTTACGCATGAGTGTGAAGATGTTCTTAATGTGGAACTCCAAAATGATCATAGATGGTGGAGAAGATTCTGGTGTTGCAACTTCCTTGCTTGAGGCCAGTAATTTAGTTGTTCTGAAGGTATTGGGCTTGGCATTTTCCAGCATGCCTTTCATTTTCCCTATTATTTTGTTCATTATGCTTTAAGATGTGCGATTATTTTGTACAACAGGAATCCTCCGTCATACAATCTAACGCAAATCTAGGAGTTCATGGGCAAGGTTTATTGAATTTATCAGGACCGGGGAATTGGATTGAGGCTCAACGCCTGGTCCTGTCACTATTTTACAGTATTCAAGTAAGTCTAATAGTGAGTATGCGTTATTTTGTTTATGTCTTATTTCTTTGATGAACGGCTAGTATCCATCTTTGGTTAGCTTTTGAAGTTTTTTGGATGAAGAACTTAGCCCTTTAAGTATTTATCTTTTATTTTCATCCTTTAACTGTTCATCAGTCATCCAACTATTTTCTTCTAGCTCTGCCCCTTGCAATAGTGGTAATTAAACAAATTCTGAGGGTTTGCGGAGGACCGTTCGTTCCTAGACTGCTTCTGTACAGCCTAAAATATTAATTAAGTCCCTTATACTCAATTCTCTTTTTGGTTTGAAATATTATTGTAATGAGGGCTTGCTCAATGGTCCTTTTATCTAAGATTCTCTGAAAGACTGTTCCCTTTTTGTCTTTTAGGTCAAAAAATCTCAACTTACTATTGTTGAGTGGCACTTCTTTTTATTAAGTACCCAAAATAAATATCACATTAAAGGAAAGAAGTCATTAATAATATATTAAAGGAAAACCAGTTATTTTAATGAAACTTATTGTGGATTGGTTCCCCATGTTAGCTTACTGAATCTTCTTGCTGCACATGTAGCATGTTTGTACATCTATGGCATGCCTAATATTTTACCTCCTGCTTTACTTCAAGGTGGCCCCTGGATCTGTTTTGCGTGCTCCTATGGAGAATGCAACTAGTGATGCTATGTAAGTTCATTTTGTTGAATTTCCAGCTGTTCTGTCTCTTATAATTTATCTAAGTCCTGTGTTTTTATTTCTGCAGTACACCAAAGCTCCATTGTCAGCGGGAAGATTGCCCTGTCGAATTGCTTCATCCTCCTGAAGATTGCAATGTGAACTCATCACTGTCTTTTACCCTTCAGGTGATTGATGAATAATTGCTTGATGCCATTAGGTTTTAATGCCTATTTTGGTTTATTTAACTGTTTGATCTTTAATTTAGATTTGCCGAGTGGAGGATATCACAGTTGAAGGGCTTGTAAAAGGATCTGTTGTCCATTTCCATCGAGCAAGAACTATATCTATTCCAGCGTCTGGATCAATAAGTGCATCTGGCATGGGTATTTTCTCATTTTCTTAGTGACATGGTTTTGTGATGATTATCTTAATGAACTGTACATAAACACATTCATGTATCCATCCTAATGTGTTCTCTATGCTATGCATGATCTGGATGAAGTTTGGATGAATCATCTTTGGATATTATACATGTTAATATTATTCTCTTCAGGCTGCACAGGTGGTGTGGGTCAAGGCAAAATTTTAAGCAATGGCATCGGCAGTGGTGGTGGCCATGGTGGTAAAGGTGGGCAAGGATGTTACAATGATAGTTGTGTTGCTGGTGGTACCTCATATGGAAATGCGGAGCTGCCTTGTGAACTTGGTAGTGGAAGTGGTGATGACAACATAAGTGGTTCAACTGCAGGTGGTGGTATTATAGGTAAGTTGATTTTGTTGGTCAGTGGGACCATGTCATACTTTGCTTTCCATTTTGGAAGACTGGAATGTTTGAACTTTCATATCCTCTTGATCTTATTCAAATGGGATCTTTTGGTTATTATCTTGTTGTGTCTTGTCAATCCTTTATCTTCGAGTTTGGTCCAACGCACCTATGTTTATTATTGTTTCCATCATGTTGGCAGTAATGGGTTCACTGGTGCATCCACTGTCAAGTTTGTCCATTGAAGGGTCAGTGACAGCAGATGGAGAAAGTTTTCGGGAAACTATGGAACAGAAGAGTCTAGCGATTATAAATGGTAGCACTGGAGGTCCTGGTGGCGGTTCTGGAGGAACTGTACTTCTGTTTCTTCACACACTCGGTCTTGGTGACACTGCTATTCTTTCGAGTGGCGGAGGACATGGTAGTTCACTTGGCAGTGGTGGAGGTGGTGGTGGGAGGGTTCACTTCCATTGGACAGACATTCCAACTGGAGATGTGTACCAGCCAATTGCCAGTGTGAAAGGAGACATCAAGATTGGGTTTGTATTTGCCCAATCCATGAACATACTATACTTTCCTTACCTTTTCTGAGCTTAATCTTTATGCTTTGTATGTGATGTACATGTTAGGCTAATTTTAACTGGTGACTCAGTTTCATTTGTTTGTCCTGTTGTGTGTTTCACCAATTTTTCTAGGGGAGGGTTGGGCACTGAGAAGGATGGTACTGGACAAAATGGAACAGTGACGGGGAAAGCTTGCCCAAAAGGGCTCTATGGAATATTCTGTGAGGTACTATTGTTATCTTTTTTCTTTCCATTCATTAGTTTTGAATTGATCATTTTTCAACTAGAAAGAAAAGTCTTGGGTTGCGGTTTTCTGTACGCAACCTATGTGCTACAGCCTATAGTGCTTTGGTGATATATGTCTGTTAGTTTATGGTTTTCCATTCTCCATCTTTGTTGAACTTTTTCTTTTAGTTCTTCATTATAATTTTTTGCTTATTCCAGGAATGCCCATCTGGTACTTATAAGAATGTTACTGGATCTGATCAAGCTCTTTGCCATCCTTGCCCTGCTCATGAGCTTCCTCGCCGTGCTGTTTATGTTTCTGTCCGAGGTAGTTTAAAGTTGTTGGTTGAACTTGTCTTTGGCAGCCTTTATTTCTGAATTTGTTTATGGATTGAGTATTGTTTCAAATTTCCAACATTTGAATTTCACTGCTATTTAAGGGATTAAGAAGGCACGTTTAGAGTGGTGTACTGTGAAACCACTTTCTGAAATTTGAAGTCTACAATCCATGACTATGACCTCGTGGTTGCAAAAAACATAGACTCATGCGTTGCCTCAAATGTGCTTTTGTAGTGTTTCAGATTCATGATATCATAAGTGATTGTCAACCCTTGTTGTCCTCTTAACAGGTGGTGTTGCTGAAACTCCTTGTCCTTACACATGCGTTTCAGAGAGATTCCACATGCCTCATTGCTACACAACGCTTGAAGAGTTGATTTACACCTTTGGTGGACCTTGGTTATTTGGCCTTATTCTCATTGTTCTCCTCATTCTCTTAGCTCTGGTACTTAGCGTTGCCCGGATGAAATTTGTTGGGGTTGATGATTCGCCTGGTCCAGCTCCCACTCAGCATGGCTCTCAAATTGATCACTCCTTCCCTTTCTTGGAGTCACTGAATGAGGTCTTGTTCAGTATCTTTAGTATCCTGTTGTTTTTGGTCTCCTTAAATGGCGTCCTGATTCTCTTTTCTTGGATCTCTTTTCAGGTTTTGGAAACAAATAGAGCCGAGGAGTCCCAGAGTCACGTGCACAGACTGTATTTTATGGGTTCCAATACTTTCAGCCAACCCTGGCATCTTCCCCATACACCTCCTGAACAAATTAAAGAGATTGTGTAAGCTAGTTCTTCTTCATGGTTGTTGTTTGGCTTGTTCTGTTTTAGCATATATGATTATAGCTGCATGCATTAGGGGCCTGAATGGTTTATCACTGTCAACTGTCATCTAATTTTTTGTTTGTTTTTTACAGATATGAAGGCGCATTCAATACATTTGTGGATGAGATCAATTCTATAGCTGCTTATCAATGGTGGGAAGGAGCCATACACAGCATTCTTTCTGTTCTTGCATATCCCTTGGCATGGTCATGGCAGCAATGGAGGGGGAGGATCAAATTACAAAGACTACGTGAATTTGTTCGATCAGAGTATGACCATGCTTGCTTACGCTCTTGCCGCTCACGAGCTCTCTATGAAGGGCTTAAGGTTTGTAGACAGGATTTTGTCTGCTGTGTTTAGTTGTTGGTAATATCAACCTTAGTTTTGGTAGCTAAATAAGGATATTTGTACTCAAACATGGTCTTTAAGCTTGAACTTGATGTCCCCTATTTCTGTAGGTCGCTGCAACTTCTGATTTAATGCTTGCATACTTGGACTTCTTCCTTGGTGGGGATGAAAAGCGGACAGATCTTCCCCCTCGCCTCCATCAAAGATTCCCAATGTCCATAATTTTTGGAGGTGATGGAAGCTACATGGCCCCTTTCTCAATTCAAAATGATAACATTCTTACTAGCCTCATGAGCCAGGTTTGATTTCCAACTGTGGATACAACTTTAAAGTTCGTGCACTATAACTTGCTCCTATTGGAAGGCGTTTGGCAAGGAAACATCTTCCACTTGATTATGATTTGACTTGGTTGTTTTTTGTTTGGCTTGCAGTTAGTCCCTCCCACCACTTGGTACCGTATGGTGGCTGGTTTGAATGCACAGCTGCGGCTAGTTCGTCGTGGGAGGCTAAGAGTAACATTTCGACCCGTAATTAAATGGCTTGAAACTCATGGCAATCCTGCTTTGAGAGGCCATGGTGTACATGTAGATGTTGCATGGTTTCCTGCTACAGCTTGCCGTTGTTGCCAGTATGGACTGCTGGTTTATGCTGTTGAAGAAGTGAATGAACGTTTGTCCTTTGAAAGCATTGACGGTGCAAAGCAAACTGAAGAACAGTCACAGTAATACTTTAAATAATGTTTTTGCATGAGTATGACTTGATTTGTAGTCACATATGTAGCTTTTCATGTTTTCACCATATTTTTTTGTACACATGGAGTCACATATATAAATAAAATTCTCGGGTTCTCACTATTGAAAATATTTCAGAGTGTTGGAGAGTCTAGGATTAAAAATTGAAAGCGCAAGCATACAAAAAAGATATAACACACTGATGTGCGTGTTTATACGCAAATGTATAACATAAGGGCTTCACTTAGACTTTCATATCTCCACTACCTTCGCTGAAAAGACAGACCGGCTCTAAGGTTTCCTTATGGGTAGAGAATATCATGAATGGCCCCTCAGTTTATAGCCATGTATCCATCATTGTAGGGAATAGCAATTTAATATTCATGTGCTATTGAATGTGTTTCGTGTGGTTTTCCTATACTTTTTACTAATAGTGTGAAGGATGTATACAGAGAGAATCTCCTTGGTAACCTGAGAGAAGATGCACTCTTAAGCCTATCCCAGAGAAGCAGTGAAAGTTACATGAGGCGAAAAAAGGGTAATGGAGGGATTATAGATACTAACAGCTTACATCTGCTTGAAGAGAAGAGAGATATATTTTACCTTCTCTCTTTTCTAGTGCATAATACTAAACCAGTTGGCCACCAGGTATCATTCACTTCTCTAGGCATTCTTTCTTTTGTTGAAGTTTAGCAGTTCAACATCATGCTTCCTTACCCTTACTGTCTTGCTGCAGGATGTTGTCGGTTTGGTCATCTCAATACTACTTTTAGGAGACTTTAGCTTAGTGTTGCTTACTCTGCTTCAGTTGTATTCAATTTCGTTGGTGGATGTGTTTCTGGTTTTGTTCATTTTGCCTCTTGGTGTTCTCATGCCATTCCCCGCTGGAATCAACGCTTTATTCAGTCATGGACCTAGACGTTCTGCAGGCCTTGCACGTATCTATGCTTTATGGAACATCACATCACTGATCAACGTCGTAAGTTTCATTCATTTCAGCTCCCAAAGTATCTTGATTTGCTTTTCAATGATCATGTCCTTGATCTCCATTTTTGACCTTTTGCCAGTTGGTTGCATTTGTTTGTGGATTTGTTCACTATAATAGTCAATCATCTGCAAGTAAAAAGATACCCTTTCAGCCATGGAATCTTAGCATGTGAGTTTATTGTTATTAGTTTCTTTGAAGTTTCAGTTAAAGTTGAAGGCTCGAATAAAAAACCCTAACAATGATATATGTGGCGGTTCTGGTGCAGGGATGAAAGTGAATGGTGGATATTTCCGGCTGGATTGGTTCTGTGTAAGATTTTACAGTCTCAACTTGTGAATTGGCATGTGGCAAATTTGGAGATCCAAGATCGCTCACTGTACAGTAACAATTTTGAGCTGTTCTGGCAGTCTTGATATGAAGGGCACGGAACATACTCGGTTTGGCATTAAGGAGGGTTATATTTTTGTTCTCCTTTTGTATGCTTTTTGAGGTTGCTAGGCACATGGCTGACACAGAAGTAGGGATAGGAAATAGCTAAAAAAAAAAAGAAGGAAAAAAAGAATAGAGCTGAGAGCATTCATTCATGTAATTTCTTTGTGAACGATGTCCAGGTTCCCCCCCCCACCCCTTTTTGGCCCTTTTGCCATGTAAGTTTCAATGTAAATACGGTGGGACATATACCCATCTTTTACAGATCTTTCGACGTACGGTCCTTTATTTACATAACGGGTCTTTAACTCCCATGGCTCCTTGTATTTACTTCGATTAATGACGAGGATTAATACTAATTTTGTCCTTTAAATGTTTGGATTATTAATTGCTAATTTGAACATTGAAGTAAGGCTCGCAGATATAATAATACCATGTAATGGATGAGCTAACTAGTACTAGTTATGACCAAATGCCGCTACTGGCGGGAAAACGTAACCAGAGAGCGAGACAAAACGTGCCTTGGAGATTCACTTAGCTGAATTCCTACAAAATTATTGAGGTGACGAGCAACCATCACCATCCACGTACAAATATTTGAATATTTTGCCTAACTAAATTCCATCAGAAAACATGAATTGGTGGTTATGATTCATTGTTTTCGGTCAAGATGGTTCGTGCCACAGCTAGGCCGTTGTTTCCCGCCTTCAACCTTCACAACTGCGTCGCCCTCAGTTCTGCGCAAAACAGGCCAAACATCAATAAAATTGTAGTAGTCGTCACAAATGATCATAGACGGCGAATGCGTAGGCCAAACATCAATAAAATTGTACTTGAAGTATGCTGAATTCATAATTCCGTTGAGCCTCGACTGACCAACAGCATGTTGTCAATTTCTTAACATTGGAAGACAATAACCACACATGCGAAATGATTCTGAGAGGGAAGTAGGGCACGGGAGCATGGGAGAAAGTGCATGCAATTACACTCTGCACATTAAAAGTCTGGTTGCAGGGACAGAAATCATGAATGAACTTTTTTCCCAATAGATTTGTGTGAAAAGAAAAGCATCGAGTTATGACACAGGCAAATGATGCTTCATGCTTCCCCAACCCAACCGATTAGAATCCATCACTAGACACAAAGTGCCTCATGCAGCTCAAGCAGTAAAAGGAAAGAATCGAGTTATACCTTGATAATGCTACTCCTTGTTCAAAACTTTGGGAACTTTGATATAAGGCTCCTCATAGCTTGGAATGCCAGAAATAATGGGTTCCCTGTGGAAAGCACAGTTTTGACTTACTAAACTGTGCCTCTTAATCAAACTTGTAGCAACAAGCAGTGAACACACAAGATAACCATATCACTTACGTTTTGTCAAAAGTTTCTGGAATATCGTCTGGCAAGTTGTTACCCTCAGTTTCTGCTAGTTGAGTATCATATAAGAAAGAAAAAGAGCAAGATCAGTTATCTAATTAAGTATGCTAAGTACTCTATGAGGTGCCAAAGTGCTATAGCTCTTTTACAAGACAAACTTGGTATTCCCTCCATTTGACTTCCCTAGGCAACTCAAATGGACAGATATGCCAACTAATAAACCAACACAAGCATTGCATTGCGACCACAACACACGCTGTTGCAACCGAAGCTGAAAGCTCGAACTAATTTTAATTATCATCAGCTTACAACTATTACATTAAGGGTCTGTTTGGCGTTCCGGTTTGGTGGGAAAAAATTCTGTGAGTAAAAGTTGGGTGGGAAAATAACTTTTGGAAAACGGAGTGTGCTGTTTGGTAAAAAAAATTAAAAGTGCTGTGAGATATCTGAAGTGTTAGGTAAAATGATCATAAAGGGCATAAAATCCATTTTTAAAAAATTAATAAAAATAGGCAAAATGGATCTAGAATTACTTATCTTGAGATAAAAATTTTATTGTGATAGTTTTTAATTTATTTTGTTGGTTATATAAAGTAAAAAAATTAAAATGAAATGAAAAAAAAAAAAAATAGGAGAGAGAGAGAGCCCAACGCAGCAACCGATTGGCTGCTGGAGCAAAATGGAGCAGTGGCCAATTGAGAAAATTAACAAAGGAAACAAAAGACAGCTTTTTCAAAGTGCTTTTGAGGATTGTTTACCAAACACCTGGGAAAAGTTGGGTTGGGTACCCAACTCCCAACGCCAAACACCACCTAAATATGAATGATTACCAACTATTTCCTTGAAGTAAAAGAAAACCATGTGTAGTTTTTATCCAATTTAACAACCCCTTTTGACATAGTTTTCTGTTGCTGCTTTCATAAAAACTCTGCCACAATGTACTCTATTACATTGGGAATTTAAAGTGTTAAATATTACAAATAAAATTAAAATGTATAAGATGGGTGATTACTGATAAAGGAGGCCTAGAGGGGGGTGAATAGGCAATAATAGGAAATAAAAAATTCTAACACAAATGTAAATAATTTGAGTGCGGAAATAAGAATGTAAAAACACAAGTATGTATAGTGGTTCCAATTCCTTAATGAATTGTACTCCACTACCTAAGAGTCCTCCTCTTAGGATTTTCTAACAAAGATCACCTTGTTATTTACCTTGAGTTTTTACGGGTTCAACTCAAACCTTACACCTTGGTTTTTCCGGGCTCAACCAATAAACCTTTCACTTGGTTTTCACGGGATCACCAACAACCTTACACTTGGTTTTTGCGGGCTCAACCAACAAACCTTACAATGTGATTTTTTCGGGCTCAATCACAACCTATAACAATCAAGTTTACTTTGACAAGAGAATGTTAAATAGCAACACAATTGGTGTACAAATAAACTATGTATGATTCAATAATCAACACCAATAAATGAACAAGAAATACCTCAAAAGAAAGCTTAAACCTTACTTGAAATATGGACACAAGATAGAGTAAATTCGGATGAGTGAAGCTTGTGTTATCAAAGAGTCAAGTTGAAGGTTTTGCAAAAACTCAGATTTTTGGTCTTTTGAAAAGTATGAGAGCTTTCTAAAATCTTTCTTGTATTCTAAATGTTCTTGTTATCTTCTAACTCATCTAGGATGAGTATATATAGGTTTTAGATCAGTTATGATCCAGACAAGAAAGTATGGAGCCAAAAATCCCGTTATAGTGGACAAAATAGCTGTTGGGAAAAACTAGCCGTTGGGCAAAACGCTATGGCGTTTTGGATAACGCTATAGCGTTTTGCTACTGAAGTTATTCCGTAACTTCAGAGGCAAAACGCTATAGCGTTTCTCAAAACGCTATGGCGTTTTCAAAACGCTATAGCGTTTTGAGAAACACTATGGCGTTTTCAAAACGCTATAGCGTTTTGAGAAACGCTATAGCGTTTTGCTCCTGGACGAAATCCTTCGTTCCAGTAGCAAAACGCTATAGCGTTTTCACAAACACTATGGCGTTTTAAGCTTGACGAAAATGCAAAAAACCTTTCCGAAATTCATTTTCGCTAAAACCTTTTGACTCAAAAACTCTTGAGGTATTTAATGAACATTGATCAAGTGTTAAGTTGAATCATACTTACATGATTAAAGTTCTAATGTACACTTGATCTTCTAGCTTGTGATATCTTGATTTGTTGCTTCTTTTCTTATTTGCTTGATCACAAACTACACACACTTTAACTTCAAATTGCATTAGTAATACTAATTAGTTTGTGTGTCTAAAATCATCAAAACAAGAGTAAGTTGCCCTTGGGCTAACAATCTCCCCCTTTTTGATGATGACAACCACAAGCTAATTATATGGACATAATTGAACTAGCAATTGAAGTTGAAGTCAAAATGGAGAAAACTTACATCTCCTATCTTTGCCAAAGGAATGCTCCCCCTACATAAAACATTAGTTGCACATAGAGCATAGCAAAGATAAAAAGTTTTGCTCCCCCTAAATCTTACCATTCTCCCCTTTGATGTGAGCTTCATTACCAATAGATAAATATCTTCCCCTTAACTCACTCTCCCCCTTATTCTCCCCCTTTGTCATTAACAAAAAGGGTAAAAAAAATAGGAGGTCCAAAAGATCAAATAAGGAGTAAAGAAAAGAGCAAGCAAAGATTAAAATCCAAACATACCAAATGAATGCAAATAGCAAAAGACTTACTCAAATGGGTTGCAAATACCAATTTCATGCCTTAGTTCCACAAACCGTTCTTTGGCAAGAGCTTTGGTAAAAATGTCTCGATATAGAGTAATATCTACATCTTTACCATCTTCATCTTTGTCGAGGTTGACGGTTGGACTAAGGGGAATAGGACTCTCCTTGACATCTTTGTATCCATATTTGATTAAGAGATCCTTGATGTATTTTGCTTGATTGAGAAATATTCCTTCCTTAGATTGTCGAATTTGGAGTCCAAGGAAAAATGTCAATTCTCCCATCATACTCATTTCGAACTCACTATGCATACATTTCTCAAACTCCTTGCACAAAGAATCGTTAGTAGCACCAAATATGATATCATCAACATAAATTTGCACAATTAACATATGATTACCATCATGTTTAGTAAAGAGTGTAGAATCAATTTTTCCCATTTTAAAACCATTGTTCAATAAAAATTGACTCAAACGATCATACCAAGCTCTAGGAGCTTGCTTAAGACCATATAAAGCCTTTTCCAATTTAAAAACATGGTTAGGAAATTTAGGATCTTCAAAACCGGGAGGTTGTTTGACATACACTTCTTCCATGATATAACCATTCAAAAATGCACTTTTAACATCCATTTGAAATAAGCTAATATTTTTAAAACATGCAAATGCTAACAACATGCGAATGGATTCAAGTCTAGCAACGGGGGCAAATGTTTCATCAAAATCAATACCTTCTTGTTGGTTGTACCCTTGGGCTACCAATCTAGCTTTATTCCTAATAACATTTCCCGATTCATCAAGTTTGTTTCGAAAAACCCACTTGGTGCCAATGATAGTATGGTTGCTAGGCCTAGGAACTAATTTCCAAACACAATTTCGCTCAAATTGATTTAGTTCCTCTTGCATGGCAATCATCCAATATTCATCATGTGAGGCATCATCAAATTTCTTAGGTTCAAATTGAGAAACAAATGCATGATGATCATTCAAATTTCTAAGAGAAGAGCGAGTGGCAATACCTTTGCTTCGGATATTACCTATGATTTGCTCTTGTGGATGAGCTTCCATGATTTTCCAAGATTTGGAATGGGAGGGGCCTTGACCATTTTGATTCTCGTTAACATTTGTATCCTCAAGCACCTCTTCTTCCGGCTCTTTCTCCTCTTGAATTTCTAGAGTATCTAGTGAAGGAGGATTGGCTTGAGAGCTTCCAAAAACTTCTTCTACATCACTATTTATCTCTTTCACACTTTCAAAAGGATTAGATTCATCAAAAGCAATATGCATGGATTCTTCTACAACTAGAGTTCTCTTATTATAAACTCTATATGCTTTGCTAGTAGTAGAATAACCAAGAAAAATACCTTCATCCGACTTTGCATCAAATTTGCCCAAATTATCTTTGATGTTAAGAATAAAACATTTACATCCAAAGACTCTAAAGTATGCAATGGTGGGTTTCTTATCATGCCATAATTCGAAAGGAGTTTTATTAAGCAATGGTCGAATTAGAACACGATTTAAGACATGACATGCGGTTGCAACGGCTTCGGCCCAAAAACGTTTTGGTGTATTATGCTCATTTAAAAGAGTTCTAGCCGTTTCTTGCAATGTTCTATTTTTCCTCTCAACTACCCCATTTTGTTGAGGAGTGCGAGGACATGAAAAATTATGAAAAATACCATTTTCATTGCAAAAATCTTGAAACATGCCATTTTCAAATTCACCACCATGATCACTTTTAATTCTTAAAATTTTGGAACCTTGTTCATTTTGAATACGTTTGCAAAGTTGTTTGAATCTTTCA
The DNA here is from genome assembly GCA_963691705.1 of Viola odorata. Classification (NCBI taxonomy): domain Eukaryota; kingdom Viridiplantae; phylum Streptophyta; class Magnoliopsida; order Malpighiales; family Violaceae; genus Viola; species Viola odorata. The sequence continues at coordinate 18,118,956 of OY829545.1, forward strand.
CATGCATCATTCTTATGAGCCAAGAAGATAACCCAAGTAAATCTAGAAAAATCATCCACAATGACAAAAACATAACTCTTACCTCCAACACTTACCGTCCTCATAGGGCCAAATAAGTCAAGATGTAGGAGTTGCAATGGCCTTGAAGTTGAAACGGATTTGATAGGTTTGAAGGAGCTCTTAATTTGCTTCCCATATTGACATGCATTGCACAACCCTTCCTTCTCAAACTTCAACTTAGGTAAGCCTCTCACAAGCTCTTTCCTAGAAAGCTTTGCAATGTTTTCCATACCTACATGCACAAGTCTTCTATGCCAAATAGATGAATTATCAACGAAAGCACTTAAGCATGTATGATCATTGTTAGGAATATCATTTAAATCAATCATATAAATATTTCCAACTCGATTACCCATGAAAATTAAATCACGTGTGAAAACATTTCTTACTTCACAATGAGTGGAGGTAAAAATGACAATTAAATCTTTATCACACAATTGACTAATGCTCAATAAATTAAATTTCAAACCATGCACAAATAAAACATGTTCAATAGAAGGAGAATGACCAACTTTACCGATGCCCGAAACTTTACGTTTAAGGTTGTCTCCAAATCGTACATTTCCTCTATCTTCTTCCTTCAAATGGGTGAATTTCTTCTTATCACCCGTCATGTGCCTCGAACACCCGCTATCCAAGTACCATTTATTTGCATGGGGTTTTCGGCACATCTACAAAACAAACTAGTTAGTTCTAGGAACCCAAACTTGTTTGGGTCCTTTCTTAGCAAATGCACTTCTTTGTGCCCACATTTGTTTTGCATAAACATCATCTCTACGAATATAGCAAAAATAAGACAAATGACCATTTCTCTTGCAATAGCTACATTTGTATAAAGGTCTATCATGTGAGTGATTGGATGAACTAGCATTGTTATAATTCTTAGTTTTAACAAAAGTAGTTTTAGCCTTTCTTATGCTAGTAGAATTATCAAAACCAATACCACTCTTATCACTTCTAAACTTTTGATCCTTTAAACAATCTTGTTGAGTTTTAGCACTTTGCATGAACTTAGCTAACGTAGCTTCAAGAACATTTATTTTTTCATTCAAAAGAGCTATTTCTTTACTAGAATTTGCACACATTTCACACATAGCATTTTCATTTTTGAGTTTATTACATGCATCTTCAAGTAATTTGTTTTCACTAGTTAACCCTTTGTTTAGCTCTTCTAGCTCACTAATGTCATTTTTGAGGTTATCTAGTTCCTTAACAATTTTTGCATTTTTCCTACACATATCTTGAAATTGTGTACCAAGATCATTAAAAGCATTTTGCAATTCATCAAAAGAATACTCATTATCACTAACCGAATCATTGTCGCTATCTTCTTTAGCCATGAGGGAGAATTCGGTTTCTTCATCGGAAGAGTCACATTCATTTGCAAAGAAGCATATGTTGGATATCTCTTCTTCTTCTTCCGATTGGGATTGTGAGCTTTCTTCTTCACTCTCATCATCATCCCAAGTTGTAGCTTTTAGAGCCCTCTTAGGATATCTACGGGATTTTTTCCCATCCTTAGACCCTCTTTTCTCAAACTTCTTCTTCTTATCAAGGTTGGGACATTCACTCTTGACATGCCCTGGCTTTTCACAACCAAAACAAACAACACTATCATTTTTAAACTTGGATTTAGAAGTGTTAGAATGCTCACCTTGATACTTTTGCTTTTTCTCATTGTTGTGCCAAAATTTCCTGAAATTTCTAGCAAAAGCAGCCAAAAACTCAATGTTTTCTTCATTCCCTTGATCCTTGCTAACAAATGCTACATTGTTGCTCTTGGCTTTTTGTACTTCCGGTTCACCCATTTTGAGTTTGTGCTCAAATGCCGTAAGAGAGCCAACAAGTTGAGAATAGGTAGGTTTCTTTTCTAGCTCATCAAAAATAGAAGTCTTGGCATTCCAAGAGTTAGGTAAAATACTAAGAAGTTTTCTTACCATCTCCTCATCACTAGGAGTCCAACCAAGAGTTCCCATAGTATTGCAAATATTTTGAATTCTAGTGCTTAAATCATAAATAGTCTCACCACTCTTCATATTTAGCAATTCATACTCGCGCTTGAGTGTGTTGAGTCTAATGTTTCTCACTTGAGGAGTACCTTCATGGGCTGTCTCCAAAGTATCCCAAACATCCTTGGACAATTTACAAGCACTAACACGGTTAAATTCATTTTGAGAAATTGAACAAAATAAAGCATACCTTGCCTTGTCTTCACTTTGTTTTCTTGCAATTGATCCAGCTGGCCACCTCTCAAAAGGAAGAGGTTTTGTTGATCCATCTTCAGCCGGAGGTTCCATGGGAGTGACAAATCCATGTAAAACGCAATCTAGCATGATTTGATCTTGTCCACCTAGGAAGGCTATCATCTTTATCTTCCATTGTAAGTAGTTGTTCCCATCAAGAAATGGTGCACGGTTGAGAGCACAATATAATCCCTCTTGAGCCATTTGATCTTTTACTTGAGGTGATTAAACCTACAAAACAAGTACCTTGCTCCGCTACCAATTGATAAAGGAGGCCTAGAGGGGGGGTGAATAGGCAATAATAGGAAATAAAAAATTCTAACACAAATGTAAATAATTTGAGTGCGGAAATAAGAATGTAAAAACACAAGTATGTATAGTGGTTCCAATTCCTTAATGAATTGTACTCCACTACCTAAGAGTCCTCCTCTTAGGATTTTCTAACAAAGATCACCTTGTTATTTACCTTGAGTTTTTACGGGTTCAACTCAAACCTTACACCTTGGTTTTTCCGGGCTCAACCAATAAACCTTTCACTTGATTTTCACGGGATCACCAACAACCTTACACTTGGTTTTTGCGGGCTCAACCAACAAACCTTACAATGTGATTTTTCCGGGCTCAATCACAACCTATAACAATCAAGTTTACTTTGACAAGAGAATGTTAAATAGCAACACAATTGGTGTACAAATAAACTATGTATGATTCAATAATCAACACCAATAAATGAACAAGAAATACCTCAAAAGAAAGCTTAAACCTTACTTGAAATATGGACACAAGATAGAGTAAATTCGGATGAGTGAAGCTTGTGTTATCAAAGAGTCAAGTTGAAGGTTTTGCAAAAACTCAGATTTTTTGTCTTTTGAAAAGTATGAGAGCTTTCTAAAATCTTTCTTGTATTCTAAATGTTCTTGTTATCTTCTAACTCATCTAGGATGAGTATATATAGGTTTTAGATCAGTTATGATCCAGACAAGAAAGTATGGAGCCAAAAATCCCGTTATAGTGGACAAAATAGCTGTTGGGAAAAACTAGCCGTTGGGCAAAACGCTATGGCGTTTTGGATAACGCTATAGCGTTTTGCTACTGAAGTTATTCCGTAACTTCAGAGGCAAAACGCTATAGCGTTTTCACAAACGCTATGGCGTTTTAAGCCTGACGAAAATGCAAAAAACCTTTCCGAAATTCATTTTCGCTAAAACCTTTTGACTCAAAAACTCTTGAGGTATTTAATGAACATTGATCAAGTGTTAAGTTGAATCATACTTACATGATTAAAGTTCTAATGTACACTTGATCTTCTAGCTTGTGATATCTTGATTTGTTGCTTCTTTTCTTATTTGCTTGATCACAAACTACACACACTTTAACTTCAAATTGCATTAGTAATACTAATTAGTTTGTGTGTCTAAAATCATCAAAACAAGAGTAAGTTGCCCTTGGGCTAACAATTACAAGCACCTGCTTTAAGTGCTGGGCTCCACAGTATTGAGATCAACTGCTTGAAGTTGTCCAAACCTGCAACATTCCCCAATTAAAAACTTCAAAACATTCAAACAAAAAAAACTTTCAAAATCAAAAAAGGACTAGAAAAACCATACCAGTCAATCACCTGTCGATTTTTAGGAGCAAACTCTTCAACCTGAAAATCGAAAGTGTACCCAAAAAAATGGTGAACGGCAATAAACAGTCTATATAGAACGCGAAAATGAGGATAGAAAAGTAGAAACCTCTTGGGGGGTGAGAGTGATGCGAGCCGTTTCTGCCAAAAGAGGGAAATCTGGTGACCCATTTTCTGCTTTCGCCGAGAATTTTCGAGTAAAGTTACTATTCCGATGAAAAATCGGCCGCTGAGGAGTAATGAAGAAGTGATTTGATGGTGCTCTTAGGAGTAGCAGAGCTCTACTTGCCATTTCTGTTTCTCCCATGCTCCAGTTCGGTAAGCGTTTTTTCCTCAATAAAAAATGCAAAATCCTTCCAATCCTTAATCCAAAGGAAAAGAAGACGAGAAGAAAATAGTAAATACGCTAGGCCCATTACCCACAGGGCAATATGGGCCCAATTTGCTAAAAGGATCAGGCCCAATATTTTAATAGAGTTCGGCCAGTCTAGCTATATTATGGGCCAACAATTTCTAGTGGTGTGGACATTCTGTTAGGCCCAGCCCAACCCATCTACAAACTTTATTTATCACTACTGCAGTAATAAGGGTTGCCCATTCGGGTCTTCGGAAGATCAAAATTTCGGGTATTCTAAAATTGAATTTTTTTTCCCGACCCGAACTTGTAATTTGCAGTCCCGATCATTTTCAAAATTTCCGAAATTAAATCAATTTTTCTAAGAACAATTTTAATCATACATAAAAGGGAAAACGCAAAATAAGGTACCTGTACGTTGGGTTTTCACTTTATTTGACACCTCTACCTTTTTTCGTCTTTAAATGGTACTCGTACTGAAGTGTTTGATCACATTTGGTACCTGCGGCCGTTTCCGTCGCCGTTTTACCGTTATATAGCATACGTGGCGAGCCACGTCAGCAGTGACCGCTGACATTGCTGACGTGTCATGCCACGCAAGCGTATCCGACCCAAATTATTCCGCCGTGGGTCGGGTTACGTGGCATCCGACCCGGATTGAAACGAAGTCGTTTCACCATTTGCGTGAAACGACGCCGTTTCATTCTTTTCTTTTCTAAACCTTCTCTCTCTTTCCTCCTTTTTATTTCTTTTATTCCATTCTTTTTCAACGAGACAACTCATTCTCTTTTCTCCTTTTATCTTTTCCTTCTTCCTTTTCCTTTCTTTTCTCTCTCCCTCGTTCAAACGACATCACACTCTTCTCCTTCTCCTCCTTTGATAAATCAATTAATCAAACACAAAACAAGCAGCAAACACATCAGTAACAAAAACAAGGAAAAGGAGGGGAAATCACAGCAAGGTTACTCTCCTCCCTTGCTCGCGTGACGGCAATGCGAGAGGGAGATGGTGGTGCTGCGGCAACGGTGATGGCACAGCTGGGTTCGGGCGTTTGAGGCGGTAGCGGTTGAGTTTGGATTTATGGGTGGTTTTTTTGGGCAGCTTGGGTTTATTGATTTTGGGTAAGGATGGAGGTTTGGGTTTTTTGGGCAGTTTGGGTGTATTGATTTTGGGTGGGTAGAGGTTTGATTTTTTGGGTGGATCGGTCCGGCTGCGGTGGTTTGGATGAGTTTTAATTAATTGTAGGGGTGGAATTGGAATTAGAATTAATTTAGGAGGGGATTTGGAATTGGATTTAATTGAGGCAGAGGATTGGGATTGGAATTAATTGAGGCAGAGGATTGGAATTGGAATTAATTTAGTACGAGATTGGTTGGATTAATTGCAGAGGAATTGGTTTTTTGAATGAGGGAGAAGATTTGTATTTGTGTTAGAGTTGGGTTAAAACCAGCAGCCCGACCTGACCCACGGCGGAACAATTCAGGTCGGATACGCTTGCTTGGCACGACACGTCAGCAATGTCAACGGTCACTGCTGACGTGGCTCGCCACGTAGGCTAGGTAAAGTGGCGACGGAAACAGCCGCAGGTACCAAATGTGATCAAACACTTCAGTACAAGTACCATTTAAAGACGAAAAAATGTAGATGTGTCAAATAAAGTGAAAACCCAACGTACAGATACTTTATTTTGCGTTTTCCCTACAATTTCTACACCAGTATGTAATAGTCCCTCCGTCTTTTATTAAATGACGCCCGCATTGTAGATACGCATATCGAGGAGGCCGGATGACGTACTATTTGACCCCAAAAAAATTCGAATTTTTTCTCGTTGGAGGGAGTAGTATACAACAATTTGATACCCAAGTCAACCTTTGCGAAGATCTCCTTCATGTACCGTAGAAATCATTTCATGGATGGGGTAGTGACGATTTAAGCTGTTCTGGCGGTCACTGGAAAGTGGTATTGGAGTTGTGCATTGTGTGTTCCCATGCACAGAGGATGAGGCAGAAGACGTTACTGATACAGTCATGGGACCGATCTCTGGTTCACAGCCATGACTAGTGCCGTCTTTGCCCCCACCTATACCCAAAACACAATAAGGAAATTATAGGACCTGACAACACTAATATCATACTACTCTGGGAATTCATAAGATGACAGTTACCGAATTACCTGTGGATATGCTCATATTAGATTGCGCGGACAATGTTCCAGCTCCCTTCTTCAATTTTGACTGCAAAAAACAACATAATGATTACTCACAACTAACTGCTCCAGAAAAAAAGACTACTCAAAACTAAAGTTTCTTAGTATGCAGAACTTTATGGAAGGGAATGTATTTTGCAGCATCACCCTCGAGTAAGTGTACTAATACCATAACAAGGCTCTTGGGAGCAGTAGAGTTGTCTGGATTCGTACCTTCACATTTTCTTCACAGTGCTTTACAACAACTGAGATGTTTGCATAACGGCCATGCAACAATGTGTAAGCCCATAAGAGAAGCTTCCTTGGAATGCTTAGATCAAGAATTTCAATCCCATCCAATCCAGGTTGTATCTGTGTTCCTGTTGCGAGTCGAGATGGCACCACATAGACGTTGACACCAGATGGGAGCAGCACACAAGAACTATCCCGGTAGAAATTATATGAGCTTCTTAGAAGGGAGGTAGCACTTTCCAACTTTTCAACTGGAGCTTTTCTGATGATCATATTCTTGATGTTACTCAACACTGGGCCCCATTTTGTTTCGAGATTTTCCAAATGACTGGAATCATCATATGATGAATTCCATAGCTCGGTTGTTTGAAGATCAACACAAAGCAAGTGGCTGCTTTCTAAACCACGATCACATTGGCTCCGGGCATCAATCTGACCTGAGAGCTCCAATCTTGAAGGAGTTATTGATGCTAAACTGACTATAAGAGATCGACACCAGGCAACTGAAGCATGCTTGCAAACTTTTGCACAGTTACTGTTTGACAACTTTGGATTCTTAAAACGTTTGCGGATCTTCTCATTCACTGCTTCAAGTGTCTCAAGCTTTCCGTTTCTCTCCAATGACACAACATAAGCATGAAGATATCTGCAACAAGTTAGTTAAAAGTAAAAATTTCTCTCATTCACACGCTTTGATTTGCATGCAACCATACTCTCTCACAAAAGACACTAAGAGTTTACTCAAACCACTTAATCCGAAAGAAACTTACCCATATAAGCTGCTCTCTAACATTTCAGGGCCTCTAAACTCAGGCAAGCTGAATACCTCTGGCCACAAATTCCCCTGTTCCAGGAACAGGAAGAACATCTTCTCCAGATGGTGCCCGGCACTTCCTGGAGCACCAGAGCCAACAGTCTCAGCTTGATGCATGGACGATATAAGGGCCTTGATGTGCCTCCCAAGAGCTACAGGTACAAGATCTTCAATGCACAATGAGAACTGCATTCAATTGCAAATGCAAGTTCGAGTCATGAATGGCAAGTAAATCAGAAGATTGCGTAGGCTTCAGAAACTGATGGGCCTTTACTATAGACCTCAGCAGAATACTGGGAACAGACAAATCTTAGAAAGAGTTGAGAATTCACCCTTTTATCTGCCCGAAGAGATGCAAAAGCACGCTCAAGGGTGCAAGTGTCTCCAGTCTCCTCCAACAATTTCAAATAAAATAACAAATACTTCCTAATGCAAGTAATAAATTTTCGAGAACTTTCAGGCAAGTTAACATCCAGTGCCTTTTTGTTCCCAGCACAACCTGGTGTTTTGCGCCTGGCATACACAAAGAATGATTTTATGTAAGACTGTTGTGTTCAGAATTCTTAGAAGTTATTATTTTATAGGAATGGGCACATGCAATCTAAAACACACCTTCCTTTTTTGACCATGCCATCAATTTCCCACATATTTATGGTGAAGGATGACCGTGAAGATTTGAAGCAAAAAGAAAGCTCATCCTTTGCCTTCTCCAAATCACCATGCAAGCCCCTTTTATACAGGCCTTGAGCAAGCATGTATCTCGCCTTATGAAAATGCTTGAGATCACCTTCGACACAAGTTTCCAGAGCAGAAATACAATCATCATAAAGCATTTTCCATGCCTCTTCCATACAAAGTGATTCCTCGTGCTTTCTCACAGAACTTTCCTGCGTGCTTCCATCCTGTTTATCTTCTAGTACATGCAACATTTCGGGTGCCAATTTGCCGAGAGTGTTCATCGCAGCATCTTTTATTGATTGACAAAAGGCATATCCTGAAAGAACCTGAAAAAAAAAATATGTGCACTAAGTTCATCTTCAAATCCATAAACTAATACACACATATCAACTATTCAAATAGGAACATAAAGCATGAGCAGCGTAAGAACTTTGGAAAAACAAAGAGAAAAAGTTATTTAGGGACACAGAAAGCATTCTTTTATTTGCATAATATGCTTGAGAGGGGTCAGACGTATATCAAACCTTCAAAACCTCTAGATTCCATTTTCCAGTTCTGTAAAGTAACTTTAACCGCGAAGCATGCATCCTGTAAACAGGATCCACAGCTGATGGATTCAGAGCAATAGCTTTACTGTAATATGATAGTGAGGTCTCATATGGGTATCCGAGCTTTTCACAGAGTTTTCCTATGTAGAATGCATGTGACCAGTCCTGCCTGTAAGAAACAAGTTCGGTAAAGTTTTCACATTTATCATAATGATTAGTCATAGTTATGAACTAAAAAAACTATTAGCTAGGAAGAGGTGCTTTACTTGTGTGAGAACGCTTTCTTAAAATGCCTCAAAGAGTTCTCACAAAATATGATCCATGCTGCATCTTTGGAAGGTACACCAGATCGCTGGTCATAAAGTGGCACAACATTCTGAAGGCTGTCGTAGTATACCAGTGCCAGTAACTCATGAATCTCACACTGCAACCACAGAGTTCACAATGGTTAAAAAAGTATGATAAAAACAGAAACTAGCAAACAGGAACTTATACAATATGGCCAATCTTCTTCAACAGAAAAACACATCCCTTAGGGGAAACAGATATGACTTTCAGAAAATTCACTGCAAATGGTCCCTCTTGGTATACATGAATTTTATTCTATACTACTGTGACATAAGGAAATTCAAGTAGTTAATATGGTTATACCATTAAGCGACACCGCCCAATGATCATAAATTGCAACTATCTTTGGAAATTTGACACTAGAGTCAAATCATCTTTCAGCACTTTTACTCCTCTGAAGGATATTATGCTATCAACCAAAAAGAGAAAGTGCAACATAGGATCTATGATGCCCTGAACACTAGAGGATATGAAGATCATATTGGTCCAGGAATGAGATGTGAATAACCTAAGCCATTTATAACACGGAAATGGATGAACCTGCTCGGCCGACGTCTTTGCCAATGCCAAACTCATCAGTAAACAACGCCTACTCCTCCTTCGACTTATCTCCACTCTTTGTGATAGACTAGCATTCTTTCTCCATCCAGCTACATTTATGTGCTTACTACCATCATTTAGCAACAAATCTACCTCCTGCTTTAATGGAAGCAAAGTAATTGTTAAGAATCAAACCAATGATAGAGGTGCCGGGAAAAGGTTAATCAACTGCCAGCCAAACAAACTAAAAAAAAACTTGCCTCATCATAAATGTTTGCAAGTCGTTGCCAACTCTCAAAACGTAGTGGACTGTACAACAGATCATATTTGAAGAGATTTGCATTTTGCTGTACAAACTCTTCCCCTTCCTTAGTAAGTACAAAGCCAGGCCATTTATCAGTTGCACTCATTTCCTCAGACAGAGCAAGAAAATAATACAGGTTGAAATATAAATCTTTATATGGCTCTGAGCTGCAACAAGTAAACTCCTCATTCAGTTAGGTCATTCTCAAAAAACTAAGACGTTAAGAAGTTTAAACCAATGAAAGAAAGAAATCAAGAACTTATCGATAAATAAAGTACCTCTCAATCATCAATGCTCTGTGCTGTTTAACACCTCCTGCATCAGGAAACATTGCGTTTGTTATGGTCTCAAGAAACCCTTCAGATCCAGCCTCTTCTGACAGTTTGTCTTCGCATAAAATTGCATCATCTAAGAATTTATCTATTGCATTCCCAGCTAAAACATCTTCTGGTGGTTGGGGAAAGTGTTTGCGTATAGCTCTTAACACCCGACGAAGTTTCACCAATCCAGTTTTCTGCATCATATGTACATGTAGACAAATCAAAAGGAAGCACTTCACTTAAATGGAGAGAGGGATAAGACAGAGCCGCTTACAGAGCACTCCTTTGCATATGGCAGTATATACTGAAAAACATCAGCACATTGTTCCTTGGTCTGATAGTCCCCACGACTAGTATTTGTATGCATGGCTAGATCATCCTCATAGGATGAATCAGATCTAAGATTGAGACCATATAAACAGAAGAAGCACTGATCCAAAGCATTATCAATAAGTGATTCCAGTTCCTCTCTTTCGTCTTCAGTAAGCTCATGCATAAATTCAGAAAACTGTTCAGTAGTTGCTTCTCCTTTGCCATTGTCACCATACCTATATCTCTTTGCGCATACGGTACCTGCATTCTCTTCTTCTAGGCCTGCTTGAGATGAAATGCTTCCAAAAACATCATTCTCTAGAGCTCTCATTCCTTTTATTTCAGTCACATCCATCTCCATGCCAAGTGCATTAGATATTAATTCATCTTCAGATGTTTTGTTTTGACTGTGAGGAGGGAGCTGTTTATCATGTTGAAGTGTCTCCTTGTTTAGAAGGTTTGCATTGGACTTGAACTTCATGTCCAAAGCCAGGAGATGCTTAATTGCAAATTTAAGAAATGCTCCTTCCTCCCCATCACCACCCTCACCACCACAACACAGGCCATATTCAGCAAGCAAGTCATGCATTGCCACAATTAGTTCAACCTGACATTAGCCACAAGAAATTTTGGAAAAGGTTTATAAAATTAGAAAAACCTAATGAAAAATTGCTGTCTAAAATTAAATTTAACGTTTCATGAAGGTAAGGAGTGACTTACTTGAGTTTTGACGTGTACGGTTGGGATAAATTGTTGAAGTTTGCAAAATGCAATGCCAGCATCAACAAAGCAACAGTTATGTTTTTGTTCTGTTTCATCAACAATTATTGGTGTAGAGGATTTCTTACAGAGGTGATTTACTGCAACATGGCACATGACTACCAGTAGCAAAGACTGAATCTCACCAATACAGCCCATTGGAAATGTAGTACCCTTCTGCAAGCATAATATAAACACATCCCATTATCCTATAGCAAGAGCAACTATCTAACCAAACAAAATGTAAAAACAGTTAACAATTAAACTAACAGAATCGCTTTGATCACAGGCTTTACTACCATCACACATCAGCATAACCAAACTGCACATCACTTCATACTACTTTTTATCCAGTATTTTTTAAAGAACAAATTTCATGTATTTAAAATATTGAAATATTTTAAATAATTCGTTATAATTTAACATCGTTTCTTTAAATTATTTAAGAATGGCATCCCCTGAAATAAACCATGAGTCATAAAGAACATTTTCATGACAGAGAAGGGCACTCACAGAATAAACAGATGGATCAACAGCACTCTTGAGTTCTGATACACGTTGTGAAATTGTCTTCACTTCTTCCATCACCAAGTAAACACATTTCTTATTTACACTTTCTTTTGACACTACATCAGATGTGTAAAGTGATTTTAACCCAGATCTCTGAAGGAAGGGTTTATATTCATCCATACCAGACACTATCGTGAGAATTTGAAGCTTCCTCCGATGACAATTCAGATATACCTCAGGGTCAATTGGTTTTTCCTTCTCGCACGCTGTAATTAATATATCCAGTGCTGATAGTTCAACACACGCAATCCCCTCACCATTCTTGGCAGCATGTAAAGGCAATGCATCAAGGTGAGTATTCTCTATGGAGAATAAAAGTGGACCAAGCAAGTTGATGCACTCCATATACATCTGTTTCTCTATCATCTCTCTTGCAGTCTTCTCAAGCAAGAAATCAACCTTTAATAGATTAATTTCATGGAGAATCCTGTTTGGAGTTAACTCCTTATTAACCTTCAGGTGTGGCATGAGGACTGAACTTGTCGGAGAAGTATTCTTCTCTTCATACTTTGCCAAAAGTGAAAACGAAATGCAGAACTCTTCATGAGCTTTTGTCTTGTTGTCATCCAAGATAGACAGTTTACCACTTAGCCAGAAATAACGAACCCAGAAGGAAATTTTATTGGTCAGTAAGGAACTTTCATAAGACGAGTCCTGACATGAGTCTTCGGCTAAAGTTTCATTGCTTTCTTGGAAACTCTTAACCAAGTGACTATGGCTCCTAGAGCCATTAATCAAGGGAAAATGATATTCTAAGGCTACTGATTCAACTATTTTACAAAGATGATAAGAAGCCTCTGATGTAAAGTCAGACTCGTTTGAAGCATTGGAAGGTAAAGATCCAAGATCATAGTAAAGTTCAGCAAGAAAAAGGCTACATTCAGGAGTCCTATCTTGCCCCCAGTGTCTTGTCAACCTCTCTAACTCCAGGAATTTGACAAATGCATCATGATACAGAACTCCCCTGCTTGCAACCCATTCTAAAAGTAAATGACCCATATGGTAAGCACCATAATTTTTTGAAGTATCCCGAGCAAAGGCAATGACACAATTATGCTCCGCTTCTAGTGAATTAGCCTGATCAGGAAATGAAACTGAACAACTAGCAGCATCATCAGAATCCTTATTTACATCAAGGCCTACAATAAAAGGTTCAAGTACAACTTTTGCCAGATCCTTACTACTGGCAAAATCGATCTCTTCTTTCCCTGGTTTACGACTCCTGAGACGAGTGCTCCTCCTTTCATGAGGCTGTTCATCGAAACTATTTGTTTCTCTGTCTTTAATGACACTGCTTCTTTCAGAGCTACAATCAACAACAGCCTTACTTTCATCTGGGTTTATGCTCAGCTCTTTTTTCTCTAAGGACCCTGTAACAGCATCTAAACTAGAAGGCAAGTTTATGGTTAACCTGACATCTCCAGATCTGTATTCTTTTTCAGTCCGCATCTCAGAAGCACAACCATTCAATGGACGCAAGATCTCCAGAAGAGCATCAATGAGAGCTGCCCACGAAACTTCAGGCAGCCGTAACTCTATGCTCTGATTCAGTCTTTTACATGCAACACCCTCATCCAGATTTTGATCAGTTGCTTTTCTCTTGTCGAGGAACTTAAGCCTAATATGCTTAGGTTCTAACTTATCTATACCTCTCGGAGAAAATGGAATAGGTTCTGAGTCTTCAATAGTACTTTTGACATGCATAGCACGAGAATGTGAGGGCCAATGCCTCAAAATCAACTCAGCAACTGAAAGGCATGCAACCTCATCACCAATAGCAATAAGAACTTCCAATAATTTCTCCATACAGTTCCCTGCACAAATCACGCAACAACAAATAAATTGATGCCAGATCATTAAAAAACATATCAAGGTTTTGATGCTTACAATTATTAGGACTGCATAGAAGCCCCTGCTCAAATGCCCAACGAGAAATACTCAATAGTCCCATAGAGCATGACAACGTCCCCAACTGATTCCATACAACAGAATCTTTAGTATCAATCTCCACGGCTTGAAGATAACAATGAAGCGCCTTCTCATAATGTGTTGATCCTTGTTGAAGAAAAACAATAGCAAGATTCTTCAATACCAGAAATCTGCAACACACACACAGAGAAAAAAAAACGTAAATTCACATTCTGCAGGTACAATAAACAAATAAGACACCAACAACAACCCTAAAATCCTAAATCATGAAAAATCACACAAACCTGAGCTGCAGCAGATCATCAGCACTTGCATTACCATCAACCTAAGTTTTTTTGGGAAAAAAGGAACTTGCAACTTTAAAACCCACTCAGCGCCGATAAACAACTAAACTTTCTATAAGTAAACAAATGAGGAAAAGAAAAAAACACCTGAGAATTTGATATCAGAGGATCTTTCAGCACAGACTCTAACAAGTCACGTGCCTTATCATATTCTTTAGCTTGTAACTTGAGCAGTCCCTCATGGTATGTCTGCGTAAGATGAAACTCCTAAAACAAAGTACACCATTCAATTCACAACTCATTTCACACAGAAATTATTAAATAAACAGTAGATGCTTTTCCTCAGAATAACCGATTTGGTAAATGAAGATGGAGATGGAGAAATGAAGACGAACCTGAGCTTCTTTGGTGGGAGCTAAGGGTACCCATTGCTCTCTAGAATCAGTATCGTTGATGGCTGCAATTGAGAACTGATAAAAACATGAAAAGATTTACGTCAATATTACCCTCGGGAGTTTAATTCAAGAAAGGAATAGAATTGAATTGCACAGAGAATTCAAGCTCACCATTGTTATCTCCTTCGAGAAATTCAAATCTTCTGGAGTTTCGTTCTTGCTCTTCACTCTTCTGGGCTGGTTTTGGGCGGGTTCGTTTGTTACCACCGTTCGTCTCGTGGTAATTTTCTTTTTCTTTATTACGACGAGGGTTTAGGTGTTTCTGTTACGGTAGAAACTCTATAAAATAATACACTTACGACGACCAAAATTTATTAATTAAAAGAGTTATTAATTAATCGATAAATTAATAATTATTAATTTATATATTAATTAATATTTTATTAATTTATAGTAAAATACTTAGTTTACAAATACCTTTCAAGCTTCCACTTACTGTAATTATTGTATACAATGCATGTACTGTATATCAAATGAAGGGCCCAATTTGAAAAAAACCTTCAATCTCCCACCTTATTATGCTTCTTGTGTTCAATGTATCACTTTATGGACATTAAAAATATTTTCTATATAAACAAGATCAAAATATTTTCTATATCAACAAAAAACAAAAGACAATTGAGTCATTTTTCAAGAAACCTTCATAAATCATTAATGTAATATGCTATATATAAGGAATTATTAATTTATATTTTATATAGGGTCTAAAGAAATTATCAAAAATGTATTATCTTATAATTTTAGCGAATTATTAATTTAGCACCCTATCCCCGAGTCGGGACCGGCCAAAAATATTATCTTAGAGAGTTTATTAAATAATCGAGTATTAATTTATCGAGTTTCTACTGTAAGTGAGGTTAAAATGATACTATAAAACCGTAAAATATTAGAAGCAGAAATACAATGCAAACGGGGTCGTTTGGTATGAAACCAACCTTTTCCTAATCTTATAACCTGCTCTGCTCCGTCTTTAATCGTCGGCTTCGGCTATTGAATCCAACCACCGGCAGTCAAGAATCAGCGGCTTACCGATCAGAAATCTGAGCAAAATTGAGAGGTATACCCTTCTCCTTTCCATGGTTTTGTACTCTCTTCTCTTCCTTGTTTTTACTTCTCCGGTCACCGTCTCTGTCGAACCACCGGCGACTAGTCATTCAACGCAATTTCGTTTCATCTTCTGCACATTTGGGTGATCTTAAATTTAAAACATTTCCCGTTTTCTCTAGGTTGTTGATGCTTTAATGGCATATAGGCTTATATTACTTGGTAATGTAGAATGTGTGCAAGAAAATTGGTCAGTGGTTTGTTGGTTGATTGGCTGAATGAAATTGTGCTCAATTGTGTAATTTTTCCATTTTATATGATATCCTTAGAATTAGAACTGATTTCCCGGTTGTTTTGCATAATTATTGTCATTTTACATAGATGGTTAATGGTCTAATGTTGTTTAATCCACAGGTTATGTTGTCCAAGTGATATTTATACAAGACGGCTGGAGAGCATGATGCAGTAGAATATCAGTATTCCTGCACATAAAAAGTTAAGAAATTGGAACTTTTGTTGGACCAGATGTTTGGTGTTGTGTTTGTTTTACTGTCCATTCTCACCTTCCTTACCAGCACCCCAACTTTCAGTCATGGCGACATGTTAGTATGCTCATCTTTTTCCTTTTAGTTCAACAATATATCCCTTTAACAATCACATTTTGTGTAATCAATCTTCCTGCTTAATGGTCTTTTAGGGCCGACAGTAAAGGTTTGATTGTTGGAGAGGAACTATGGACGGAAACTCTTCCATTACAGATGGGTTCTCGCATGTATCAACTGCAAGGACTCAAACCACATACTTGGTACGAAGTGAAGATATCATATCCAGCTTCTGTATGTAATTTCTATGGCACCTAGTTATGGCTGTTTGCATCTTTATGATTGTGAGAAGCTTATCCTGAGTCTGTTGGATGTCAGATACCTGCTCGCTTCTCCATACAACTGAAGAAAGGTGATTCAAACCTGGAGATTGACCGCCATAGAAGATTGCTGAATACTGAAAAAATGATTTTCAAGACGGATGCTATCAATCACGGCCAGGTTTGATCATGCTACCTAATGTTTGAATGCATATGATCATGTTAAATAAGTTGGTTAGAGGTTTTATCTCTTTGTTTCTCAGAGCAAGTGGTATGTTCTGTTGTCTGTGGAGCCTGAGGGGGTCGTTGCAATACCACATGTACAGGAGAGGCACAACATAATATTTAATATAGGTAAACTTGATTCAGATACTTATTTTCCTCATTTCTCAGATCACTGTCTAGTGTTCCTTCTAAATTTGATTAAGCTAGCTAGCTGCCCAGTCAGTCTTTATCACATTCACAGTCAATGATTTTTACCCTTTTTAGCTCTCACATGCAGCCTTGTCTTCTTTCATTTTTCCTTTTTGTCTCTTGTACACGCAATCTTTCTTGCCCTTGAATGATGCTTTGAGGTAATTATCTACGTGAAGTGGTTTTACCATGCTCAACTATGTTTATTGAAAACTTTCTTTTTGTGTGGAATGAAATTGCAATTTTGCTGTCAGAACTTTACTTCTATTATTTTAATTGGCCTGAGAAGCGCCAAGCATGTAATGAGTGGATCCTTTTCATACTTTTGTTCTCACTTCATGAGAACGGTCACCGACTAGACACGTTATATTGCACATTGGCTAATCCACTCTCTTCGGCTTTTGACAAATACCATTCTAATTATTTCCATTTTCATGACAGTTTGTGATGAATTATTATTGGGCATTCCACACAAGGCATGGTGGGTTGGAATCGTTGTATTGCTTTGTTTGGGAGTCGCCTTCATCATTCCTTGTTTTCTTCCATCGTTTCTGCTGCCAAGGAATGGGATCCCTGAGCTACCTGATGAGAATGTTTCCAAGAAATCATGAATGAAGCTAGCCCAACCTTAAAGCTCGTTTGCAGTTGATGCTCAGCAGCAAAGGCGTATCATTCTCAAAGCTATACCTGGTTACTTCTGTTGGTACTGTGCCTGTCAGCCAACATGGTACAGTACAATCCAATGGCATAGCTAATTTGAATTGCTCATGCATGAAATTTGAAATTTTGAAATAGAGAAACTTGAAATTCAGAACCCTTGTATTAGACAGCAAGTGAGCAAAAGATGAATCAATGTTACATAGGCAACTTAAGTTTTGATGGTGAACTTCGTCATTACTCAATTTCCTACAGCTTATCCATTTCCTTTTTCCATGTGGAACAACTTGGGAATTCCTCAGTAATAAATAAACAGCTTGTGTCCTGAACATTTAAATCCTAGTTTCCATCAAGCCAGACGAGCCAAGACGCCTACGAATGGTGCTGGAGTGACAGTTGCCGGTTCAGTCTGCTGATAGTTAGCCCTATCATCTGTGTATGCATCATCTTCATTTGGTCCTCCAACTATCGCACCATTCAAAACATTTGGGTTGGGCGCATTACTCTTGTACCAGGTATCATACCCTTGCTGGCACCCTACAGGCTTAGGATCTTTCATCATTGATACAATAGATGCTGCTCTATGATGAGGCTTCAAAGGATATTTTGCTCCAAATCCAACCATGTAACTAATTTGGTTTGGATTGGAACCCAATATGTAGTCCGCCTACACAAGAGATAACAGGTACATCGTAAGGACTCGAACTTGAAAACTTACTTATCTGCTTTGTAGAAGTTTTTGAAAGAAAATGCACCTAATTATACCTGTGATTTGGCGACTGCGATCAGATCATCAGGCTGAGCGATGCCAGCGGGGCATTGGATGGAGGCATGATGGGCAAGTAAATATTCAGCATGGGCAACCGCGACCAATGAAGCAGTGGTCGCATATTGAAGGTTATCCCAGGGAAGAAACCACATTAAACCCCCTCCTGTCTTCTTTATATTGTTGGTTCCTTTTTGGACGCAGGAGCATATGAATTGCTCGGCTAGATTCTTATATTGTGCCCATATCCCTGTGTTTTGTACCTTTCCGTCGAGTACAAGCTGCAATTCAAGTAACAAATTCAGGTAACTAATATCGTGCACCCGCAGATAAGAATCGAAGTGACGGACTCTTACTAACAACTCATAGAGTTACTGAAATTATTGAAGTACTCTACCTTTGCAACTAGGACTTGTGCACCCAAAAACTTGTCGTCCCACGAAAATGCACTTCTAAGACCGCCTATATTCTTAGCCGCACCCAGGTAATTCAGGTAGGCTGAGTCATTGGTAGCCCGGTGAAGCCATGCGGCTGCCCAGAGCAATTCATCCTGTCAAACA
Source organism: Viola odorata (assembly GCA_963691705.1). Taxonomy (NCBI): domain Eukaryota; kingdom Viridiplantae; phylum Streptophyta; class Magnoliopsida; order Malpighiales; family Violaceae; genus Viola; species Viola odorata. The sequence goes on from OY829545.1 coordinate 18,137,841, forward strand.
CCCAAGAACATTTCCTTGTTTAACAACAAAAACACGATAAAAAGACTCATCGTTCCGTTACCGTTAATTACCTCATATCCGCTGCTCTTATAGGCTTCAGCTGCCACAGGAATACTATTATGGTAAATACCAGGGAAGTTTCGAGCAAAGTCAAATAGCTGCAGTAAATTTGTAGCACATTAAAAAGAAATTAGTAATGTGACAACAAAAATACTTGTCATTTTGAAAAGGAAATTAATTTTTAACTTATAGAATTACACCTGTTTTGCGTGGACTATGAGGTGGGCAGCATATTTGGTATCAGCACGGGCAAAAGCAATGGCAGCAGCAGCTAAGGCGGCTGCGGTTTCCGCCGCGAGATCGGAGCCAGGGTGTTGTTGGTCAATCTTGAAACTGGTTCTTGGTGTGGTCATGTCCTCCGGTCGCTCCCAGCAAGCATGATCGGAAGCGCCGTCGCCGACCTCACCGTAGAGCACATTTGGGCTCGGATGGGCTTTTAGGAAGTAGTCAGTGCCCCATTTTATGGCCGCCAACGCATTGGATAGCTCATTTCGGGCCTTAAGTTGCGCACTGAACTCAAGTGTACTCCATGACAACATTGTTATGGTAAATGCCATTGGAAATCCAAACTTCACATTGTCACCGGCATCATAGTATCCTCCCACAAGATCTATCTGTTGTATTATTTTGTAAAAAATCCAGTTACTCCAAAAAAAGAAAAAGAAAAAGAAAAAACCAGATATTTCTTACTAACATATTGATGTTTATTTCTTATTTATTATAATTACCAAATTGGTATATATAAGAGTGATATATTTGCATTTAAGTAAAAATTGTTATTTGATAGTATCTCTACAGTGTTCATCTTCATGAAGCATAATCGCAGTACCCAACCTAAAGATGATTTAAATAATTAATTACTTTGCATTATTATGTCCTTAATTAATTTATTAATTTTGAATATATAGTTTGTAATTTTTCATTTTTTCAGGGCTAATAATAAATGGATATAGCTAATTAATTAATATCTCACCCTAGCGTCACTGCCATCCTTCAGCCCAGAATCTCCTCTCCATTTTACTCTCTGGTTAGGAGGCAATTTTCCTGACCTTTGAGCCTCATAGTAGAGCAACGATTGGGTGAGTGCGTCTCCATAGTTAACTGCTGAGACTGCTCCATCCAATAAAAAGAAGAAGGAAAGAGCAATGACACAAAAAACACCAGCAGAAGACATGGAGGGAGAAAGAATAGCAATGGACGAAAAAAATAATACGTGCAGCTCCAAATTAATAGAATCTTCTTTTTTTCCAGAAGAATTGCACCACGTGTTTCTTTTTACTTCATTTCCATATTAGAGCAAATCAATTGGATTCGGAAGTATTACAATAATATAGAAAAATGGTGTTATATTTCTTCCTTTTTCATATTTTTTAATATAAAAAAGTTATATGCATAGAATTTTTTATAACCATTTTAGAAAATTATAAAAAGTAATAAAGCATGATTAGAAAATTTTGATTTTTTTTTATTAAGTTTCATTAATTAGTTATTTTCCTGGTAATAAATGTATCAATTCCCCAATTCTCATTTATTGGTGTGAATTAGTAGATACGGATCACCATTTATGAATATTAATGGTAGGTTTAAGTATTTTGTTAGAAGGCGATTACGTGCACTAATAATGTTAATTTATTTTAAACTCCAAGATTTATACATAGTTAACACAATGCTTCCCAAGTAGCCAGCTCAAAAGATATCATGTTTTCCGACTAAATATAGGAAATTATGTTTATGCGACATTGATGTAAATCAGCAGACGTCACCGTATAACCTCTTGAAGCTGGCTGACTAAATTCCACATTGCCACAATATGGGATCCCCATGTTTCAGATCATATAAATGATTGGATTGTGAGCGTTCACCTCGCCAGGAACTAGAAATTTTGTTATGTTCAATGTTGTAACACCATAGAACAAGATAAGCTAACCATGACCATACAAATACCAAGGTCTGGTAAAAAAGAGAGTATGAAACACAAAATTACATGCCATGAAAGGCCCATGAGTCATCACCTAGACGTAGCTAGCTTCAACCTTAAACCAATTATAAGGGGTAAAACACTCGACTCACTTGTCATAATTCATATACCGTAAAGGAAAAGGAGCAAACTTTCTACCAGAAGAACACCAAAGTCATCGCTTGCCAAATTCACGACAAGGGTTAAATCTGAGAACATAATTGAAGTAAGCAAGTTTTGATTAAACGAAAGGGTAAAAGAAGAAGGAAAACCGAGGTTCAAAACTTAGCTGGAAGGATCAAAAAGAAAAGAAGAAGGAAAGGGAGGAGACGAGATTACCAGCGTCCAGAGCTGCAGTGTAGACGACGATGGTTTTTTTTTTGGAGAAAAAAATTTGGACCATTTCTCGATTTGTGCGTGTCATCCTTGCGCAGGGGCCATGCTAATCTTCTCTGTATCGTTCCAATTTTATCGGATGTCCCCGAAGGGACAATAGATCGTCGCTCGCTTCCATATATATAGTCTTTGTTACTTGCTTAACTGAGCGATGTGGTATTTCGTTCGACACCATTTATTGCGATACGGCATCGTTCCGTGGCTACATGTGTTAACCCACGCACCAGTTTTTATTAACAGCACAAAATCACGAGATGCAAAGACTAAAAGTTCGAAAAACTACACGAAACGAAACCCTCTTTTTTTTTACTTTAACCAGACACACATCACGGATATTAAGCTAACAAAATGGAAATTGAACAAAAAAACAGAGAACATATTCCCTTATTAATAACAAAATTAGCACTGACCCAACCCACAAAGACCACATAATTAAAGTTACGCCCCACGAATCGGGGTCGTATGATCCGTCGTCGTCGCATCGTGTGCTTTCTGCTGAACATAGTGACCATACTCCTTAGCTCTTTCCGTCACATCCCTCGCCGTCTCCGCTATCTTCCCTCGCGCATAATCCAGCTTGTCCGCACCCATCGGATGCTTCCCCGTCAAGTATTTGTACATCCATACCAATGTCATTAACGCCGTTGCACCAAACCCGCCGGAGAAGAAAAACCCAGCGGTGAGTAAGAATAAGACTATCCCAGCCGGGACTAGGACGGGACTAAACAGGACTAGGACAGGCGTGGCCATGATCACGGCTATCACTGTCCCGGTTAACGTTATCCCGGACAGGAATAAGAGAGCAGCACCGATTGTACCTGCAGCCAGGAACCGGACAGCCTTGTACGCTGGCTGGGGTGATGTTGTTGTCATTGTGTGGTCGGACGACATGTCGTCGGAAAGAAAATATTGATTTTTAGTTAAATGTGAAGAAAAGATGGGGTGGAATGGAGGAGGGGAGGGTGAGGTTATAAGGTGGTGAAGAGATAAGACACGTGCCAGGATAAGGAGGTGAGAATTCTCCTCGTGAAGTGTACTGGGTAAGGAGGAGGGAGGAGGGAGGAGTGTGGCGTGGCAGGTGTGCATGGTTAGGTGTTGATGTATGAGTGACACGTCGCTGGTTGTAGCTAAGGCATCTGTGGATTTTGCAGTGTGATGCTTTTGAGGTGCTTAGTAGTCTTTTTCTGAAACGATGTAGCCCACACTTATAATTAACAAACAAGTCATGGGCAGGAGACCACAGTTTTATTATTTTCAGATCTAACATTGATCAATTGGGGTGGGGGATGATCAACCTGCATGTATTCCATTTTCTTTGAATAAAAGCTCGAATTAAATTGAATTTTATTTACAACAGCTAGCCTAAAAGAAATTTAACCCAAGTAAATTATTATAAATAAAAGTTGGAGTTTTTTTTTTCCAGTGATGGCTGCTTATTTGTATTAAAATATAACAATAATATTTATTTCTAGAAACAAGTCATTTTTTTAAATTTCATCGGTGATGCGACTTAGACGAGAAAAGTTTGAGAGGGAATTTGAATTTCGATTTGGGTGGAAACTTCTTCATCTTCATTTGGAAAGAAGTAGAATATCTGAATTTTCTTTGTTATGAAGAACCATTTCTCATTTATATGAACAATATTTTCCGTTTGCAAAAATGTGGGATTCGTTGGAACAGTCATTAGGTTTATTATGGACAGACAATGTTCTATCCTTCAAAATCGATTGCCTTCTATAAGAGATGGACAAATAGCATTACTGTGTTGCTTTAGTTCTCCACTCTTTAGTTTCGAAATTAAGAATGTCTTCGAGACACCCAAAGTACAAGAAAGACACCTTAATGTTGTCCTCTGCCTAAAAAGAATATCTCTGACCCTCTCCAAATCAAACTGAACCCTCTTTGTCCACAATTTTTTACTCTGGTTTTCAAAATGTTGTAGTTCTTAGAATCCTTTCCTTGTTTTCACAAACGTTGGATTGATCTAGTAGAGACATTAAAGTTTAGAGCTACCTCCTTTGTTATAGTCATATTAAGCTTCTTATCATTGCTTTATTGCAAGAGTATCTCATAAGTAAGAGAGGCGTTCATCATTATTAAACTCCTTCCTATGAACGTTTGGAGGTGGTTGACTATCACCTTGCAGAAACAAAGTAAAGTATGATTAGAATAGAGGAAGAAATTGGTGAGAAAATGCTAATTCTGTCATATAATTGAAATAATTTTGATTATTAAATTGCGTTTCTGACTTTCCATTTAAATCTGAAATTTTTGAACGGATTTATTCATCTTCATCATGTAAGTCTGAAATTTGGATGGGGATTTCTTCATCTTCATCGTTGAAGACTAGAATTTGAGGAGATAAGAGTGCTTAATGGATCATGTGGAAAGAAATTTAATAAATCGTTTTAGAGACCCCCATTGTTTCTTGCAAAAATAGAGGAAGAGGAGAAATGAATTTAGCATAAAGGGGGAAATGATTTCGTTAGTCACCAATAATACAAGGCAAACGCAACACAATGGGCCATCTACCTATAAAATGGACCTGATTTATGTCTTACTTCAAAATGTTTGCCCAATTATTCTAAGATCTTGCACTCCCAAACTCCAGACAGACGCTCCTCTTCCCTCCCAAAAGTCTCACAAGAAGACAAAATATTTTTAAAAAGGGCTGTAAGCGGGATCGCGCCACGTGTCCTCATATACTGATTCGACCGTTACCATTTTGGTATTCAAGGCATCTCCAAAATTAACACACACAAATCAACAACCACCGCATCCATCTCCTCTCTCTCTCTCTAAAACCCTTCCTTTACCATGGCGATCGCTGCAGAAAACCAGCAGCCAGAACAAAAGGTAGCGATTAACACAATCCAAAGTCCGGATTTCAATTCTAGGGTTTCCTCGTTTGTTGTGACAATAAATTGAAATTGTGTGTTGCGTTTTAGGTTTCGTCGGAGGGAGAGCAAAGAAGATGGACGCTTAACGATTTTGATATAGGAAAGCCGCTTGGAAGGGGAAAGTTCGGGCACGTTTACTTGGCTCGAGAGAAACGGGTATTAATTTGTTTTTATTGTTCTTTGAAAATTGAGGTGGAATTTGTTGATTTGCGTTTTATGTGGTTGTTTGGGTGATTAATTTGATAATTTGTGTGTTGTTATCAAAAAGAGCAATCACATTGTTGCTTTGAAGGTCTTGTTCAAGAGTCAACTACAGCAATCGCAAGTTGAGCATCAACTTCGCCGGGAAGTTGAGATTCAAAGCCACCTCCGGCATCCAAATATATTGCGTCTTTATGGATACTTTTATGACCAGGTAACTGCGTTATTTGAGTGGTTTTTGTATGTTAATTGGGTTTTGGGATTTTGGCTAACTTATGAGGATTCTGGGTTCGTTGTAATTGGTGCAGAAAAGGGTTTATCTGATTTTGGAATACGCAGCCAAAGGGGAACTCTACAAGGAATTGCAGAAGTGTAAATATTTTAGCGAAAGGCGTGCTGCTACTGTGAGTTTTTTGTTTTTTCGTTGCAATTCTCGTTTAGTTTAGCATTTCATTTTTCTGTTTATAATTTGGTGGATTGGTGATGCTGATTGGAAATTATATCCTGTGGTAGTATGTTGCATCATTGGCAAGAGCATTGATTTATTGCCATGGAAAGCATGTGATTCACAGAGATATCAAACCAGAGAATCTGTTGATTGGTGCACAGGTGCGGTTTAGACTTATCTGGTGGTGTTTTACATCTGCGTTCAGGATTATATTTGTGCTTGAAATGCTTATGGTGGTTTGGTTTATCAGGGTGAGCTGAAGATAGCAGATTTTGGTTGGTCAGTTCACACATTCAACCGCAGAAGGACTATGTGTGGGACACTGGATTACCTGCCACCTGAGATGGGTATGTCTGTAAGCCATGTAATTAAGCAATGGGATATTTGTTACTAATTGCATTTGGATTCTGTGATTTGTGTTTGCACATCTGTACTCTATGATTATATTTAGGTTTCAAATGCCTCTATGATTGTGCAGAAAATGCTATTCAGATGACTTTGAAACAGTTTTTTTCTGACCGCCATGTTGTTGATCATGCAGTGGAAAGTGTGGAGCATGATGCTACTGTTGATATTTGGAGCCTGGGCGTTTTGTGTTACGAATTCTTATATGGGATCCCTCCATTTGAAGCAAAGGAACACTCGGACACTTACAGAAGGTGAGCTTGATTTGTAATCGCCAAACATTGCTAAGACATATAACTCTTTGACCATTGAGTTGTTACTCAAAGAATGAGCATTTTTGAGATGCCTGTTTTTTTTAGTGCTGACAATTGTCTCCACAGGATTGTGCAAGTGGATCTGAAGTTCCCTTCCAAACCAATTGTCTCTTCCTCTGCAAAGGACCTTATCAGTCAGGTGAAAATCTGGTTGCCATCCATGTTCATGTCAGATTAAGACTTTAAGTATGTCGCCTAATTTCTATTTTCTTGTAATACAGATGCTTGTCAAGGATTCCGCACAGCGTCTACCATTACATAAACTACTTGAGCATCCCTGGATTGTTCAAAATGCGGATACCTCTGGAGTTTATAGGAGTTGATTCACCTAGGCCAGATTCTGATATCATGTCTAAAGATACATCTTCAAGTTTAAAATGTTCAATCTTCAATGCCTGTCACATGAGCCATAATGCAAGCTAATGTTCCTTTGTTTTCTCTAATCAACAAACTCTCAACTGTTGAATACGGAAGAAATGGATTATCTTGGCAGAACTATCATTATTAAATCAAATGCTATGCAGCTTAGGCTTCTTAAGACCGTTAAACAAAAGTGAGATCTATGAAGAATGTGGCTATTATTACACTGGCATCACAACAGTCGCCTTACAATTTAAGGGCATCTTTGTATTGCCCTATTGCTCTTTCCAACATTTTTGCATTACACTATTGAATTTCATTTTTGAATTTACTTCAACATCTTCAAGTTTAAAATGTTCAATCTTCAATGCCTGTCACATGAGCCATAATCCAAGCTAATGTTCCTTTGTTTTCTCTAATCAACAAACTCTCAACTCTTGAATACGGAAGAAATATGGATTATCTTGGCAGAACTATCATTATCGATACAAATGATTAAATCAAATGCTATGCAGCTTAGGCTTCTTAAGACCGTTAAACAAAAGTGAGATCTATTAAGAATGTGGCTATTATTACACTGGCATCACAACAGTCGCCTTACAATTTAAGGGTGCTTGCGATAATCTACCCGTTAAAGGGGTGGGGGATGAATAAATAAAGAAGCTATTTGGGTGAATATCAAAAAACTGTAAAGTAAATGCCAAAAAGGTATGCTCCTCAGATCAGTAGATTGGGGATGGTAGCGTGTCAGAACTGGACTCTGATTAGATCGGAAGTATTGAATAGAACAATGCAGTGCGCTTCCGATGCATTATGCTGACGGGGTAGCAGGTTCTTCATGTTTCTTGAGTTCATTGAGATTTTTGTTGTTCAAGAAACTTGGCTGATCAGTTGAAGATAGAAGTCTTGCCCACATCCTATCAGTAATAACAACCCTATTCTGCTTCTCGATGATACGCTGCAGATGAAAATTCCAAATGGAATACATCAGTGGCTAATTCTGGTGTCAGATGGAAACCAAGATCTGCTCTGAAACAGTAGATAGCATATATATATATATATATATATATCTACAGTAAATATCGAGTGAGATAGCGTGACTGTAAAAATGATTTTCACAAAATTAAGTGCTAGAAGTGCTTTCCACATCGACGTACGTTCAGAGGAATGTAAGTATGTCGTCCGTTAACAACTCCAGCTGTGAAGCCTGAATAGCCTGCCATTGCTCCATGAACTGCACTTTGCGCCAGGAGTGTGCAATAGACATTATCAGATGCATTACTTGGTATGGCACGGATCATGTAGGTAGGATCTGAAAGATTATTAGGTCAGATTCACCTGAAAATATACCTGAACTGAATTTGTCTGTAAAGACGAAAAGGAAGGAAAATCTGAAGAGCATACCTATATATTTCAGAGTGATGCCCAGCTTAGTTTCTCGGGCAAAATGATCCTACACCAAAAGGAAACAAAACAATATAAAGATGTTGAAATAACTCAACAGTTGAGGCTCCCAAGTCAAGGAGACCAGCGAATGAAATTTTAATTTATACCAGACAAGTCATTTGCAGACAAAGAAAACAGAGTGACATATTGAAATTCATTTTTTCATGTGAACAATTACTAACAACCCAACCCACTGAGAATCGCTTGGACTAATACTCTAGAGATGGAAAACTTAACTAAATATTGATAGGTAGATCACAGCAGATAAGAAACACAGATGACTGGATACTAATGCATGTGATCCCGTTAGGTATCTATGAGATTATAAGTCCAAAGCAATAGCAAGTAGTGATAGAGAGTAAAAGTAATACGAGAAAGCTCAAAATGATTTATTGTAAGAAATACCTTAATCCTCTGAGACATCCACAACCCAACGTCTCGGAGTAGTCTGTTTCCTGAAGCGTCTTGTTGGCTGTCCAGGCTCTCGGAAACAAGATCCTGTCCAGCTCCTTCAGCAATAACAATAACCATGTGTCCATTTTCTTTCAGGCGACATTCAATGAACTCCAAGAGTCCACCTTTGCCTTCAAGATAGAAGGGTGACTCTGGAATCAAACATACATCCACATCTCGGCTTGCCAGAGTAGCATGCATTGCGATGAAACCTGCAGTCAAGTCCATAAGGTTTGATTAAAATAAAATGAGATTGGTTCAGGACTCCCATCTGTTATGACTAAACTTACCACTATACCTCCCCATTAACTTCACAACACCAATTCCATTCTCAACACTTTGAGCTTCGACATGCGCTGCACTAATTGCACGTTGAGCCTCCTCAACCGCAGTATCAAAACCAAATGACTTGTCAATAACCTGAATTGAGATGATGAAATTTGGCATGGAGCTGTTACGCGAGAGGCCTGATATATAAGGAAATGACAGGAAGAAATAGCACTGCCTCAACTATTAAAAGAATGCTGACAACATATACCGGAATGTCATTATCAATGGTTTTTGGAATTCCAGCCACTGAAACTTTGAGTCCACGCCGTTTGATTTCCTACACATTAAACCACCTTTTATTAACATTTGCAAACACAAACCAAAATTTAAAGAGTAACAGTAAAACGGAGACAAAAAGCAACAAAACTCAAAAGCTGGCAGATAACAATCGATAGCAGACGCTATTGTATTAGACAAGGGTTACCTCATAGATGAAAGCAGCTCCTTTTTGAGTTCCATCACCTCCAATTATATAAACCTGAATCTCGTACAGGAGATTGTCATTGTCAATGCCAAAATGTACATTATTCTTACAGTGTATAATGGGGAAAAATAATAATAGCAGAATGCATGGTACAAAAACAAGTTTTAAACTTGAATTAATGAAAAGAATCCAACCCCTGGCAGACCTGGGTAATCCCACGATCCTGAATGCTATCAACTATCTTTGCTGTATCATGACCACCACGTGATGACCCTAAAATCGTACCACCACGCTTATGAATATCATCAACAACCTTAGGAGTCAAAGGAATTGTATTTTTTGCATAGAAACCTTTGTACCCTCCCTACAATAGTACCAAACACAATACATCAGTAAGGCCACCAAATTCGAAACCAAAGTGTGCTAAATCTTCAAGGCACACGCTATGCTTTATAAAAGCTATACATGTTACTCACATCAATTCCAATGACTTTACTGACCCCATACATATGGTAAAGGCCGCATACAATTTCTCTGACCACAGTATTAAGTCCAGGACATAGACCACCGCACGTCACAATACAGGCGTTAACCTCATGTGACTGAAAATAAACCTGAAAAACCATAAACAAAAACACATCAACGATTCCATCTAAAAACAGTTCATTCCACTACCTCAACATAAACATAAAGTATATACCTTTTGCCGAGGTCCAGCGCGTCGAAAATGTATCCCTCGTGGACCATTCTTGTGAACAATAATCTACAGGTTTCATTAGATCAAACACATAACATTCATCAGCAACAATCCCAATCGCACAAAATGGCACAAAAAAGTCAGAAAATAAAACAGAACAGCTAACAAACTAACCGTTTTGGCAACAGTATCATCTTGATTAACAAAATACTGCCTGAAATCAGATCAAAACGACACCGCATTCATAGAAAAAAAACTGATTAAGTGAGAAACAAAAGATTAGGTGAAAAAAATATTATCCGCTTACTTGACAACTGCATACGCAGGATGATGCTGCAACGGATTTGGATAACTCTGTTGAATCGATAAATCAAAAAGAAAAAAAGTATTACTTGTATACGTACAAACATTCATACATTGGTTAGTTGGTGAGAAAAGTGTACCGGGAGATCAGGAATGTAATCGGTTAGATGAGGTATGTCTTCGAGAACATAACCACCGTCGCCATCAACGATTTTCACTTGTTTAAAAAGATCAGTAAGCGCCAACGCCATTCTCAGCGACTCAACAACGGTTGGTGTTCTTACGGGTAGTAGGAGAAGGAGAAAGGAAGAATTAATGAATGTAAGAGAGATGACCAAATCAGCAGGCGGAAAATGGGAAATTCCGAATTGTTAGTTACAGAATGGAACGAGTTATGCGATCGAGTGTAGTTAAATTTCGTGACTTGTGGTTGAGGTTGTGGTGGTGATCAGTGTCCGCTTCCGCTTCTTTAGTTACTTATAGTAGGGCCCACGTTTCCAGGAGAGGAGGAGAAGACTATTTAATACGACACCGTGTGCAGGATAATTTGTGGTGGGACCTTCTAATGGATCTTGTGGGCCGGAATGTACCACCATGTCATGGGCCCAAAATGACGCATACGAGTGTTCTTTTTACGAATTACGTCACGTCTCCGTTTCAGAAAAAGGGACGTTTTTGTTTATTGCGGAGTTAAATGAACTTAGGCTGCTCAAGTTTTCTACTTGAATTGGTAAATGATTAAAGATAGAGAAGAGCTTGATTTTTGGCGTCTGTTATTACGGTGTGCCCCAAAGGCATGGATCCACGATGATCTCCTTAAGCAATAAATGTTCTCATATTTTAAGTAAAATATTATTAATTTATAAATAAAAGCTAGCTATTTTTTCCGAGTTTTACTAAAAGAAGTCTATTTTCACACAAAAAATTTAATAATATTTTCTCTTTACTATTTTTTCTGTCTTTCAAGAGTTGTGTCTTGTGGGATAAAAAAAGAAGGGCAAAAAGGTATTTGGGGACCCTGAACTCTCGCGTTTTATTTTGTGGGAACCCTCAACTATTTTTTTATTTAATCACCCCCCGACTTCTTTACATTTTGTTTAATCACAACCCTACCGTCATGTTTTGCTGATGTGTCACCGTTATATGCCTCGTCACCTACTTACTCGATGCCACGTCACGAAAACACGTCAGCAACTTGCCACATAGGACCGTCCACGTGTAGAAGCTCGCCACGTGTAAGTGGGCCCCGCGACAACCAAACCTCACCTTATTCGGTCGGCTTGTCGCTTGCCCAAAGTCGTCTCTTTCCTCTCCCGAAATCAATTTCCAATTGAAACCCTAACCTTTGTATTTTCCATTCCCAAATCTGCCTTCGCATCCTGTAAAACAAACAAAGCCCTAACATCTTTCAATCCTCCATACCCAGCTTCAATTGGGATTGAGCGAAACGCAATGTGGCGTTGAGGGAGTCAGTTTGAAAAGGGCGATTGATTTTAGAGGCAGTGAAGACAACGCGCGCGTGCGTTACTGCTTCGCTTACAACGAGGGTTGCATAGGAGCATCTGTTGGTACGTTACTTTGTTGGAATCTTTCATAGTGGGGTACGTTTTCTCGGTAACGTTGCTTTCATTGTGGTCCTGTCGATAGATTAGGGTTTCTGAAGTGGTTTATATGGGCAAACTACAATTATATATTGGTGGGGTGTTATTGTGGAAGGGTAATAAACTGAGATATGTGGGGGGTTTCGTTGATGAAAAAAGTTTTGATCCTGACACGATGACATACCTATTACTGTTAAATTGGTGTGCTTCAATGGGGTTTAGAAACGTAAATTGTCTATATTTTAAACGCCCAGACTCATTTTCTATTTTTGAGATATCTGATGATGCTAGCATTATGCCACTTAGCCATTTTGAGACTGGTGGTGAGGGTACTATTTATGTGGAACATGGTGATAAAATGCACCCTTTGTTGTCTACTGATAACCCTATGTTGACGGGTATAAGACTTGGTTTAGTAAATGAGGAAAAGAAGTACATGGAGAGTAATGAGTTGTTTTCTGGTGATGAGACTGGTGATGAGAGTGTTGATGCGAATGAGATCAACAGTGGAGGAAATGAAGTGGGTGGGTTTAGAATTGACGAGAGTTGTTGCAGTGGACACATAATGAGCCAAAAAGTTAGGGTTGCAGCTGGAATTATGCGTAATGTTGATGGTGATGCTGTTAGTGATGGTTATGTGCAGGATGAGGGTGAAGGTTTGGGAGGGGATGATGAGGATACTATTGAGGAGGCAACAGTAGAGGGTCAATTCTTGGTAGATTTAATGGAGGATATAGGACTGAATGAGTTAAATGTGGAGACTGGAGTGGATGATGGTGATCAACAGCAGCTTGAGGAAGAAGTTGATGGTGATCAGTTTGGTGAGGAAGAAGGTAATGATGATCAGCAGCTTGAGGAAGGAGTTGATAGTGATCAGCTTGGTGAAGAAGAATGTAATGGTGATCAGCAACATGAGGAAGAAGTTGATGATGATGAGCAGCATGATGAAGATGTTGATGGTGATCAATTTGGAGGTAATATTAAATTCCTTTTCTTTTTCTCTTTATGTCTGCTGGTGTGGTGGGGTCCATGGTATTATACTTTTTTAAAAAACATAATAGTTGCAACATATTAAACAAATAACATGTGTATTCTATTTTTTAATTCCTTGGTGTTTGCTGTGAATAGGTGATAATGATGTTGAGGTAGCTATGCATGGGAACAAAGCCAATGGTTTCCAGGTCCCTAAAGAATACTTAGTGGAGGTTGAGGATTTAACTGATAATGAAGATGAAGAGTTTCATCAAGGGAGGCGTTTATTGAAAGGACTATTGGAGAAATCAAGAAAATTGAAACAACATGTGGGGCAGGTTGCAGCTGTGATGGAGTCTGAAGAGTTAAACAACATGTTTGATGAAGGAGGGCACAAAAAGGATAAGGGCAGGTTTAGAAAGGATGGTGAACACGTCAATCAGAGGCACTTTTACAAACCTCAATCTAAAGTTCCTGTTATTTATGTTGGACTCAGATTTTTAAGCAAGGGCCAATTCAAGCAGGCTGTAGACAAATTAGCCCTCCACCAACATAGAGATGTTACGTATGTGAAAGATGAAGGGCATCGTTGCAGAGCAGAATGTAAAGATAAAGACTGCGATTGGAGGATTCTATGCAGCATAGATCACAGGAGTAAGGACTGGAAGGTGAAGACTTGCCAACCAAACCATTCTCAATTGTGTCAAGAAGTGTTGAAGAGTTCAAGGTTAACTTACAAGGTGATGGCTGAATATTTCATCAGGAAAAGAGGTTTATCAGCCTTAGCAATGACACAACAGGAGATCTGTGATGGTGTATATGCAAAGTGGACCATTGAGTCTTCAATGACTCAATGCAGGCGGGCTAAGCAGAAGATTATGTCACTGTTACAAGGGAATGTGGATTTAGAATTTGATAGACTAGAAGACTATGCTGTAGAACTACGAAGGAGCAACAAGGGTAGCACCATTGTTTTGGACACTGAAGAAGTTGATGGGTGCAAGGTGTTTAACGACATGTATGTTTGTTTAGCTGCAATGAAGAAAGGGTTCAAGATGGGTTGCAGGCCTATCCTAGGGGTAGATGGGGCATTCCTGAAAGGACCCTTTAAGGGAGAACTTTTGTCAGCAGTTGGTAGGGATGCCAACAATCAAATGTACCCTTTGGCATGGGCAGTGGTGGATAAAGAAAATATGAAGACCTGGAAGTGGTTCTTCTTATTGTTGATGAGAGATATGAATATTGCTGGTGGGACAGGTGGTGGCTGGACATTTTGCAGTGATCAACAAAAGGTATGTAATAAATTGTCGCTACTGTCTTGTCCTTTTGCTTGGACTTCATGTAATAAATTATTGCTACTGCCTTGTCCTTTTGCTTATATGTAATAAATTCTTTTAATTGTCATTTTCAGGGACTTGTCAAAGCTATACATGACCTAATGCCACATGCAGAACACAGAAGGTGCGCAAGACATATTTTTGCAAAATGGAGGAAAAACAATTGTGGTTCTGCATTACAAAGGCAATTCTGGGCAACCTGTAAAGCTAGCACAAGGCAAGATTATGATATGCAGTTGTCCAAATTGGGGGATCTTGGAAGTGAAGCAAGGGCAGATTTTGAGAAAGCTAATCCACAACTTTGGTGTAAGGCTTTTTTCATAAATACTCACTACATGTCGGATGTTGTTGATAATAATATGTGTGAAACTTTTAATAGTTTCATCTTGCCAGCTAGGTTCAAGTCAGTAGTGTCTCTTTTAGAAAAGGTTAGGCTGATGGTTATAAAGAGGAATAATGATAGGAGGAAATTTATGGATACTTTTAAGGGTGATTATGGGGGTAGGATATGGTCCAAGATTGAGGTGAATAGAGACATAAGCAGGGAATTCAGGATTCTTCATGCCTGCTCTTCTGGCATTGAAGTGGCCAGGTTTAGTGACACGACTGACAAGTACATTGTCAATTTGACAAAACGTACATGTAGTTGCCGATTATGGGACTTAACAGGCATACCATGTGGGCATGCAATGTGTGCAATAAGGTTCAATAAGGAGACAACGGAACAATATATTGGCAATTACTACACCAAGGCCATGTATCATAAGTCGTACAAGTTCACTATTAGACCTGTGAATGGCCCCAAGTTTTGGCCACAGACTGGCAAAGGTCCAATTCAACCACCAAAGATGACTGCAGCAAGGGGAAGACCCAAGAAGAAAAGAATTTTGGAAAATTGGGAGGATGCTGTAGGTGGGGGCATAAAAATGTCAAGGAAGGGGATTGTGATTACTTGTGGGATCTGCTTTAGGCGTGGACATAACAGGTTAACTTGCACTTACAAGGTGAGTTGTTTTCATTGCCATACATTTTATTCCTGGTCTAGATTGCTATTACCTTTTGCCATACAAGTTAACTTGCCTTTTTATTGCTTTGTAGTCTCGGGTAGCACCAGAAGCAAGGGCAGAGGCCCCGGTTGCACAAGAAGCACAGGCAAAGGCCCCGGTTGCACCAGAAGCAAAGGCAGAGGCCCCGGTTGCACAAGAAGCACGGGCAGAGGATCCAGTTGAACCAGAAGCAGCAATGGCATTTGACGTACCATTATGTCACAGCCTCCACTAACTGCAGAGGACTTAACAGGAGGGAGTTCTGACTCAAGTGGAGGTGCATCAAGCTTTGTCCAGCCAGTTGCTCCACCACAACCAATTGATGCACCAAAAAGGAAAAGAGGCAGGCCTGCGAATAATCCTAATGCATTACCTCCACACCCACCTAAAAAGAGAGGTAGACCACCTAAGGAGAAGTTTGTGGGAGAAGGCGTTCACTTTTGCCCGAATGGTGTGATGATATATAATGTGAGGATTCACTATAATTGTTTGATTGTTCATGTCATTTTTTATATCTTGACTATCTAACATTAAACTTGTGATGTGATGTGTGCACAGCCTGGGAGGGTGTCTAAGAGAATTCTGAAAGTACCAAAGAGGTTTGAAGATGGAGCTAGTGGGACTGGTGGTGTGAAAAGAAATTGAAGACTGAAAGATTTTGGTTGTTCTACATGAATTTTGTGAAGACTGTAGTATTTAGTGAAGGCTATTCATGTTGCAGCTTCTTTTTGACATATATCTTCTGTAATTTATGCCCAAATGCTGTAATTTTGCTTTCACCATGGCAGCATATAATTGGAAGGTAGCTAGAGGATGAATATGAATATGTAGTGATACCTTTGATGTTAAGTGTTTGGATTAAAACTTATATTATTAAGACAGTGTATTCGCATTGTTATTCGCGTTAGATAATTATGAAGAATTTCGTTATAATATTTCGTGTAAATTATTTCGTTATAATATTTCGTAAATTATTTCGTTATAATATTTCGTAAATTATTTCGTTATAATATTTCGTAAATTATTTCGTTATAATATTTCGTATGTGAAGAATTTCGTTATAACATTTCGTGTAAATTATTTCGTTATAATATTTCATAAATTATTTCGTTAGAATATTTCGTATAAATTGTTATAATCGTTATAATATTTCGTGTAAATTAATTTGTTATAAAATATTCAAACTCAACATTCTTGTAAATTTATTTGGTGTAAAATACTCAAACTCAACATTCAAATATTATTAATTGGCATGAATATTTCAAACCAAATAATAAAAATGCACAAGAGCAAAACCAAAGCAAAGAACCAGTTTCTTCTACGCAGCTTCTCAATATCACTTGTCTGGTTTCTAATTACCAACTTCAAGCTCTCATTCTCCTCTTTCAAATTAAATGCATCATTCTTCAAGATCGTAACAATACCATCTAGCCTAACCTCCTTCTGCCTCAGTTCTTCTATGTCATCAGCTAACAAATCCATGCCTGCCACCAATTCTTTCCCCCTGTTCCTCAGTCCAATAATGACCTCTTTCGCCCGATCTTGCATCTCGTCATCTACCCATTTGTGGAAATTACACCGATTGAAATAGGCACATGTTACAAATCTCCTACCTGGATTCACATCGGTCCAAGAAGCCCAGAGCGGAGTTTTTTTCCCACAAAAACACCTAATAAGTGGCCCTTCGTAATCCAACACAAATTTTTGCCCAATAGTCGAGATCTTGTAAGCTTGTTGCTGATTCACGTTGCGGGAGTGTGACTCGACGTTGGAGCATGACGACCGTGAGGATGGGATGGCGAGGGTTTCATTGTGGAGGTTAGGGTATTGAGGTTGGAAAAGAGAAGGGAGGGAAGATAGGAAGGTGAGGTGTTTGATTGGGTATGGAAGTAGGAGTAGTAGAAGATGCAGAGAAGAGATGAAGGTTAGGGTTAGGGTTGCCGTTTGACAAATGAAGAGGCAATGAAGTAGATAAGGTTAGATAAAGTGAGGTTTGGCTGTCGCGGGGCCCACTTACACGTGGCGAGCTTCTACACGTGGACGGTCCTATGTGGCAAGTTTCTGACGTGTTTTCGTGACGTGGCATCGAGTAAGCAGGCGACGAGGCACATAACGGTGACACATCAGCAAAACGTGACGGTAGGGTTGTGATTAAACAAAATGTAAAGAAGTCGGGGGAGTGATTAAATAAAAAAATAGTTGAGGGTTCCCACAAAATAAAACGCGAGAGTTCAGGGTCCCCAAATGCCTTTTTGCCAAAAAAGAAGTGACGAGAGTCTTGCTTGTCCATTCAAATTTACAAAAGAAAAATTGAGAGAGAAAAAAAACAAAATGAAATAGTAAATTAAGATTTGTGGTGTGAAAATAAACAATTATGGATGAGGTAGCATAAACATGATTTCTCAATTTTAAATCATTAGAGGAATTATATCTTTATAATATTGGTAATATCAATCAAGTAATTTAAAGTATAAAGTTTGATTCATCATTCACTGTGAATTGTAAAAAAAACTATTAGAATAAGTAATTAGGTAGAGTTTATTAAGAAGAAATATGAAATTCATAAATGCAAAATACAAGAACTAAATTAATCATTAAATAATTATTTAAATAAAAAAGAAAAGAAAAACGTTTTGTGCCCTAGCCTATTTTGACAGGGACTGATTGCTAAGATGAATTTCACGCTAGCAAAAGTCATTTTGCCATATAAGCTATGTTGTTAAAATTATGAGTTTAATTAGTACATTTTTACCATTTCAACCCCATCAAATGAATCAACTCAGATATAAATTCAAAATTAAGTGAAAACGGTATAAATTTGATAAAATTGTCAAAATTTATCGAGTTTACAAAATAGGGTAGATTTATAAAAAAAAGAAAAAATTACAAACGACGTCGTTTTGTTTCAACCCAGAACTATGTTGTTTTGGTCAAATAACGTCGTTTTAGTCACACAAAAAAAATTATTTACTAATCAAATTATTTAGAAAATAACTATAATAATAATAATTTAATTTGTCATGTAAACTCTTACGATTTTACATTTTCGATTTCACCTACCCATTTCGAGTTTATTTAACTCTTAATTTTAACAACATTACATATAAGTATTCTAATATTATTTTATTGTAAACATTTTATTTTGTACTGAACTAACTTGATATCAATATGATTAGTCATAAGGCTCATAACTAATAAATTTAAAGATACATGTGGTTGAGAGGAACCGATAAATCAATAACTAAAATCATTTTTGAAAAAAAAAATCAAAATAATTTCCTTTGTTTGTTCTTCTTTTTTTACACGGTTTTTTTTTTATCATTATTTGCTGCTACTTTACAAAGCAATTAAAGATTAAAGAAGAAAAATAAAAGGAACCTATGGGATACTCGTAATGGTCTATCTAACGTTTATACATAAAAAGCCCATCTTTAAACTAGAATAGCAACAAGTCCGGCCCACAAACGCACGTCCTTTCCTGACCAACCAGATTAGCAAAAAAAAGAAAAAGGAAAATTCTAAATGGCATGTGTGATGATGTATCATCATCGCGGAGCTGCAGTCTCATGACGATGATGTGCACCGTGCAACATTGGATGCTTGGTTCCCAGGCCAGACGTCAGATCCTGATCCATTCAACGGCGCACAATCTTCCAAACAAAAATTTCGGACATAATAATTTGTCCACATTTTGTTAAGATTCTCTTGTCTATTTATAGAATTAGAAAATTTTAAAATTTTAAAATTGTATTGGAAAACTTTTTACCTCGATAAATGGTAATGTAAGGGAAAATGATTACCTTCAAATATAAAATATTTTAATATTCTCTTAAAAAAAACTATATTTTTATGACAAAACTATCCTTTATAAATAAGTAGTACATCTCAATAAAGGTGTATGTGATATTAATAAATAATAACATAACAATATAATTATTATGTAATTATATATTATTATATTATAATATATTATACTACAGTATGATACTTCCTCCGTTTTCGAATAATCGTCGCTGGCTACTATTCATTCATGTGTTTCGAGGAGGCAGAATGGCTCACTATTTGACCCAAAAAGTTCCGTACTTTTTCTCGGTTAACGTACGTTAGAAAAAAAAGTACGAATTTTTTGGGGTCAAATAGTGAGTCATTCGACCTTCTCGAAACGCGTGCATAAACAGTAAAGTGTCAATTATTCGAAAACGGAGGGAGTATAATAAAGCATTTTATTATATTAAAATTTCATATATTATTATATTATGATAATAATTTATTATTATAGAATACAAATATTTTATAATTACACACCATATAGTAAATAATATATTCAATATTTATATAATGAGATAACATATTTATTAAACATCATTTATAAAATATTTATTTTTATATATTATATAACTATAGTAATTATAATAATGTATAATAATATTTACCATATAATAGTAACATATTAATAATATAATTTGTGGGGTACTTTTAGTAAAAAAAAATGAAATATGATATTTCTACACCATTCAAAGAAGAGTTTTTTTCCCCTAAAAATCATGCATAATGCAATAAATAAGTTAATATTTTATTCCTATCATTTTCTACGTAAAATGATTTCCTAAGTAAAATATAAAATTAAATGATTTTCTAAAAGACATTTGATCTGAGATGATTAAAAATGGTAATCATAATTTTTTTGAAATGTCTTTGTTTGGTAATCTTATACTCCCTCCGATTTTTAATAAGTGACATTTTCCTACTGGATGTTATTGTACACTTTATTTGATATTTTGGTGTTTATTTTACTGAATGTTACTGTTTTAGAAAGACATTTATTAAAAATGGTGGAAGTAATTCGTAAACCAAACACATCATAATATTGTCCATAACATTTTTTCTTTTCCGATTAGTAGAGGTGGACCCCACACGAGATACAGCACTGGACAGACAAGCGCGTTGCTATCGTCAGCTTAATTCTCACGCAACCCGACTCTCCCTCCCTTATATCTCTTTCCAACTCCGTAATCTGCCCAAATTAAGTACTTGAACCTTCTTCTTCTTCAATCATCAATCGGCCATTGCAGCTGGAAGTTGAAAAACCAAGCAGAGGGAAGAAGCGATGTCGTGGCAGGCGTACGTGGATGACCACTTGATGTGCGATATTGAAGGGAGCACTCTCACTTCTGCTGCTATAATCGGCCATGACGGCAGCGTTTGGGCTCAGAGCTCAGCCTTCCCTCAGGTTTCGTTTCTAGATTTTTTCTCAATCTCTCCGATCTGATTTGTATGTTGCCGCGACGAGATCGGTGGCTGTTTGCGTTTGAGCCGCAGTTGTAACTGTAAACGCTGACATGTCGTTTCCATCCCACTGAGTCGTTCGGACGAGATGACATGTCATTCCCATAATCAAGCAAGATACGATCTTCTTGTGAAATTATGTCTTTGGTTTATGAGTGATTAGTAATGTTAGGCTCATTGTTTTGTGTTGTTTGCTGGTATTGCAGTTTACGACTGAGGAGATAAATGGTATTATGAATGATTTTGCTGAACCTGGATTTCTGGCACCAACTGGGTTATACCTTGGTGGTACAAAGTACATGGTCATCCAAGGTGAACCAGCAGCTGTTATACGAGGAAAAAAGGTGATATGATAGAAAAAAACCTGAACTTTCTCACATTTTAGGCCACCCATTGCGGTTTTTGTTTTATTTAATTGCAGTATGGTATTAGTTAAGAAATGGGATTTCTTTCACTAGCTGAACTATATATTATCCATATGAATCGACTTGTTTGTGTAATGAAGAGATGTTGATTTGCTTGTCTAGCTCATTGTAGGAGATCATCAAGTTAGATTTCATTCTTGCTCTGTATGCTACTTGGTAATAATCCATGATCGATGCAACATAATATGTGCACTACTCTGAACTGCAAAATACGTCAACTTTGAAATTTGGTTTATGATTTTTTTTCTTTAAGTGATTACATTTTCCTGTTCTTGGAGAAAAATTCATTTCGTTTGATCAATGTAAACAATCATGCTTAATGAATCATCTGTTTCGTATTGCTTGCTTAAACATTGTTACATCACATGTTTCAGGGCTCGAGCGGTGTTACTATCAAGAAGACTGGGCAGGCATTGATATTCGGCATATATGATGAGCCTTTAACCCCTGGTCAATGCAACATGATTGTTGAAAGGCTTGGTGATTATCTAGTCGACCAAGGTCTTTAGTTCCTTAGCTGTTGGTTATCTTTTTCTTACTCTTCCCCTGGAATATTGCTCCTAGGACCGGGGAAGTTGTATTTCTTGCACTCTCTCTGCCCTGGTAGTTGAAGACGTTGCAATCCAAGTGTGAGGATGAAGTTGTTGGCTGAACAGTGAAAATAGTGTTTCTTTTATGAGGTTGTTGTTCCTTATTCTTAAAAACTTCTGAGATGGGTTTGTGTCGGTTGCCATCAAAGGGAGTTAATGGGCATAGATTTTACCCCATTTTGTTCGTTCGATCGATCCATTTTCTTTCACCCCCATTTCGGTATTGCATCATTCTACTACTTGTTCATGAATTTACGGATGAAGACGAGCATCAACTACAATTTACACTACATCTTATTGGTCATTGGTCCGGTGACAAGGGCTTAGAGTCCGGTTTAGTTCCCGCGGGTGACCGTTGGATTTGGGACGCTGAAGTTTTCGGTTAGATTTTCAAGGCTTTTGTTTGATTATGGTGCCTTGGACCCATACAGATACGAACAACTATTATCAGCAGGAAAACAGAGATTTTTCCACACTGAACGGTTACTAGAAGAAACCAGCTTTCTATGAATCACCACCACAAAATATGGTGGAAACAAGAAGTACTTTGTGTTGTACCTCACAACAACAAGAGGGATTCGAATTAAAAATTAAAAAATGATAAAAGAATTCACTCTTTCAAATGGTGACATGCCATCCAACAGGCGAAAGAGCAAAAAATAGCAAGGCTCTCTTCATGTTTTCATGGACCTGCCCTCAATGGGACCTCATAGTCTATTATTGCTATATTCAGCCAACAGGGCAAGCAGGCAACAAATTTCACTATCACTCACCAAATTCTATTAGCTCTAGAGAACAAATATAGTGTCAAAATTGGCAGGTTGCTTCGAACACATCAGGTGCTGTGCGGACCAGAACTTTGTTTGAATACCTCAAGTTGAACCTTAGATTAGTATTGCCATATTCAGAATGCATACCGGTAGATTGCATCAGCCACACCATCCTCATCGTTGCTAGCACCAATCACATTAGCCACAGCTTTTGTCTTCTCTGCACCGTTGCTAAGAGCAATTCCTAGGGAAGCTAACTCAAGCATCTCTATATCATTCTCTCCATCACCAAGAGCCATTATCTGAAAATATGCAACACGAATCAATCACATGAGAGTAAATATCATGCCATCAAAGAATTATAATAGTTCTATAGGCATATCATGCCAGAATGGAAGTAGGGATGGCAACCGGGCAGGGATTCCCAGGTATTGCCGTACCCATCCCTGGCGTACATAAAATTCATCCCCGTACCCAGATTTTTTATTTATCAATTTTATTCTTAGTATGTTTGGTATTTTTAATAACTAATGATCGAAGTATATAATAAAACATAATTAATTAACAATAATATAATATTCTTCTTACTAAAATTTTCTATTTTTGACTAAAAAAGACTAATTTTCCTCATTATATATAATGGCATTTTCATAAATAATATTACAGAGGTACGGGGCGGGTAGGGGATGGGTAACCGGGCCGGGGATGACCATCCCCATCCCCACCCCATTACCCGGTCAAACTGGGCCGGGGAATCCCGGCCTCGAGAAATCCCCGGCCAAAATGGGGAAATCCCGGCCGAAACGGAGCGGGGCGTAACTGGACGGGTACGGAGCAGGGGTAATTGCCATCCCTAACTGGAAGTCTGACTTCAAAGAAAATTGTCATCATAGGCTTTTCCTGTTAGCCACATGATCTACTTAAACACACGAAAGGGCTGTGAAATTTCATCCCAAGAGTAGAGCACTTGATCAGTCAACAAAGGCAGGATACCAACTCTATGTCATGTACACAGTTTTATCCTAGGCACGATAAAAAACAAGGAAATATTGAAAAGAACAGTGGAGAACAGATTATGTTAGCACATCACCTCTGTTGCCTTGATACCCAAGTGATCAAGGAGCATTTGCACTCCTCTTCCCTTTGAAGTTCCATGGGGAACAATTTCAAGCATGTCTGGGACAGCTTGGACAACAGTTGCAAGGTCTCCAGTTGCTTCAGACCAAAACGGCCTCAAGGTAGAAGTGACTCCCTCAGCAGTGTCTAGAAAGACCAACTTCTGTGAAATCAAAATGGCAAATCACTGTCAGAACAATCAAATGATCAAAACGCCAGGATTTTGTTACAGTAAAATCAGAAGGGTACACAAACAAATTGAATGAGGACAAAATTCTGTATCAATGATCTTGTGAGAGCTAACAAAAGCAGAATTAGTGTACAATTTGAAAAGAAAAAAAACTAGCTAGTTGATTTGAATAACTAAGAGCCTGGCTCATCAGTCAAACACATACATCAGATTCTTAATGTTTCTGAAATTTATTTGTTTGCGTTTTATAGTCAACAAGGGTATTGACAGTCAGCAAACTTTTAAGAACTAAAGTCCATAACATGATAGTCCGCAACGTATAGAATACAATACCTGTATGTCAGCAACAGCTAATAAATGCTCAACTGAAGGCATGATCTCCGCCTGCAGAAATTCCTTTAATGAATTGTGGACACATGGAAAAGAAGCATAGAATTGAAACAGTGGCAAAATATAGGCACCTCTGGCTCATGATATACAGTATGCAGTGAATCGACAAGCGGATGCTCAAATAGCGTTAAACATCGATCGTTGCAGAATGCAATAAGAGGAATCTTCTGCTCCAAAGAGTAGACACATGCCTGCAATTTTGATCCACTATCAATTATGGCACCGAGAATCTTTCAATATATGAAATATGGTCATGTAAAGGTTATTTCCTGAACAAAGAGCAGGGTATTTGATAACAAGGCTTTCCCAGATGAAAGATCAGTAAGAACTCAGAAGTTTCAAGGCAAAGAAATATTTGTATAGCTAACAATTTAATAGTCTCTAGAGCCACAATAACAGGAGCAACCTCCTGAGAAGGATGAATATAAAACGCTTCTAGCAAAACCCAAGCAAAGAAGACTAGGATAGCCAGGGTCTGCTACTAGCATCGGATGAATAGGCAGCTACAAATAAATGCCTGCATAACCACGCACCAAGTCGGAAGTAGAAATGGGTGCTCCTATGATGCAGTAAAGAGTATCGCTTCCACATGAAAATGAGACCAAGAAAGTAAATAACTGGCAGTGTTTTCCGTACTTGTGCAATAGTGAATGCATAAACACTAAAGCATTGTATTCTGAGCAGCAAACTATTACCTCTCTGCAGACATTGGCATCTAAATTGCTTCTAAAAATCTCTTGACCATGTCTGCCATAGACCAGTAACCCCTGAAATCAAATACTTCTATTAAAAATAAATAAAAAAAGGGAAAAGATAAAGAGCTAGAGGCTGAATGCAAGAACATTAATGAATGTGACGTTAGAAGAAAATATGGTCACAACAAGACAATAAAAGAAGTAGCATCTTAGCATGGCTGTAAAACATATCTCTACTCATCACCCCCCATCATGTATGAGACAAATGATGCATTCTGATTTGCTCTGTACATTAGCAAGTAGTATTCAAAGAATTTGCTTTAAGGGACACCTAACTAATTGACACTCAACCATCCTGTTACATGTAACAAATGAGGAATGCACAAGTACAGAATTACGAACAAAAGTCTGCAGAAAGCCCGCAGAACAAAGACAGGAAGGAACCTGTAAGAAAACACCAGGAGAGAACTCTGAGACAATTCCATCTCTCCCAGCTAAGTCAACCATCTTCATAATATCTATCACAGCTGGACGAGCCTGTTGAAGAGTTTGAATCAACATCAAGGAGCTATACCCTTGTATATAAGCAAAACAGTCCAGTAGAGACTAGCATTGGCTTAAAGTAAAATCCAGGGTAGGATAAATGACGCTTGACAATTATAGTGCAAAAATAAAAAAGATCCAACAATTTCTTACTTTTCCAGTTGCTATTACCACCTTCACACCCCTGGATATAGCCTCTTTCAATGCCTTTGCATTTGTTAAGGAAATTTCACTCTTGCTATTCAGCAATGTTCCTGACATTGAGAGAGAAACGTGAGAGTCCAAATAGATAATACAGGTGAAACGTTTAAAGAATGATATACGCTGATCTCACCATCCATATCGCAAAAGATATAGCTGAATTTTGGTTTGTAGAATCTAAGGCTGCCTTCATTCTTCCTGTCTTTAACATTGCATCTGTAAGATTATCTATCACGTACTTCCGTGCACACATTAATGCATAAACACATACATATGCTGGGCATTAGAGGCCAAATAGACAAACAGTAACAAAATGACACACCATCTGTGTCCTCTGTGGGAAGATTTGAGCTGATTTCAGCTTCACATGCACTCTGAATCAAACCCTTTCCTTTCCACCCAAGACTCTCAAGAAGAAATCCCTCTTCCTTTTCCATTTCAGCTTCAGCCTCATCACTAATCTCATGATCAAACCCCAACAGATGCAACAACCCATGAACCTGAATATGCAAATGCAAATTAGAAATTAACAAACTCCTGAAGGTACAAATTAGCACATCATCACAATACATAAAAAAAACACAAATTAAACCAACCAGGAGGACACGGATTTCATCAAGAAGTGTATGCCCTCTCTCCTCTGCTTGCCGTGCAGCTGTCTCAACAGATATCACAATATCACCCAACATAAGCTGCATACCAGAAAAAAATCACAAAAGGGTCACCTTATTTCCACTCAAGATTGACACTTTGCCCTGAACAGACAAACAATTTGCTTACAATGGGAAGTTTAAGCTCAGGCACATGCTCTGACATGGAAAGAACATCAGTGGCACGATCCTCATCTCTCCATTCCTTATTGAGTTTCCTAATAAACCCATCATTACAAAGCATAACAGACAACTCCACAGTCTCGAATCCACCCACATCACTTATCACCGTGTCCCTTGTCTTGTACTTTTCATTATAATCCTTTAATCCATCAAATGCAGTCTTCATCGCCATTGGCACATTCAACCTTAACAATTCCGCTATACTCTGCACACTCCAAAATAGCAAAACATATTTACATACACGTACAAAACTGATGACCATGGAATGTGAATTGAGCTATCTGTGCTTACCAAGATTTCGGGGTCATCAGGGAGAGATTCCTCTATGCAAATGCTGACGCTGAGGTCTAACTCTTTCTGACTACTCTTTCGAACTGCTCGTCTCCTCGTTTTTCGGTACCCACGCTGTGAAGCCCACGCGCAGCCTCCATTTTTAACGGGAAAAGAGGGTCGCAACGTGCTTGCAAAGAGCTTGACGTTGGGTAAAGAGGAGCTGTGGAACGAACAGTTGAAGTGAGCAGGCGTGGAAGGAGCGGAAAGAGAGAGGAGGAGCGGAGAGGCGGTGGCGCGTATATGTGTAATTATTGTACGCGCCATTGGCGCGGAGGAGGAAGAGGCGGAGAAGGTGCGGAGGACAGGAGAGGCGCGGAGGAGCATAGGTTGTTGTTATGGAGCAATGACTAATGATGAGTGATAAGCGGAGATGACAGTGACGTTAACGAAGTAAACGTTGTAGCACTAACGACAAGTCGTTTTTCATTTACAGAGGAAAGCAATTCCTTTTTTCTTTTTTTCGGTTTTATCATTTACTAATTAATAAAATACTCTCTAGAATAATTGACTGTTTCAAGTGAACAGTAACAAAAAAGTACAAAAGGACGATTATTTAAGATTAAAAATTAAAAAAAGAAAGATCTGATAAACTTCCAAAACTGTGTACCTGGAAACTGCTCTTGCCAAACCACTTAGGTCATCGAAAATCTTCTGCAATTTCCCTCTTCTCGATCTCTCCTCCCTCTCCACCTCACCAGTTAATTCGTAGATAACCTCTCTTCATTATCTATATTGAGATCTGTGTTTATCGGAAAATTTTGTTTCGGGTTTCGTTTAGAGAAACTAAGCTCTACATTAGCTTTTCGGATCTGTCATCTTCCCAAACCGAAATGGGGGGATCTCAGAGTCCAAACGACGCCGTTGTGCCGCAGAAGTACGGAATCACTAAGCCAATCTCCGTTGCTGGTCCCACCGAAGCTGATCTTCAACGCAATGCTGAGCTGGAAAAGGTAAAATGATCAAGTCTTCAACCCAATACTAAAAAAGTAATTGAACCCTATTGATACAACCCTTGACACTGTAATGAATTTTGCAATTGCGTTGTCTGGTGATTGTGTTTTGAAGTTTTTGGTTGATTCGGGGCTGTACGAGAGCAAAGAAGAAGCTGTAAAACGGGAGGAGGTTTTGGGTCGCATTGATCAGGTGATTTAATGAGGCTTGTACTTCTTTTTGTATCATTGTTGCTTCGAGGTTTCTTATTGTTTGACTTGGCTGTGTAGATTGTGAAAGCGTGGGTCAAGCAATTGACTCGGCAGAGAGGTTATACAGATCAGATGGTGGAGGAAGCAAATGCTGTCATTTGTACATTTGGGTCGTATCGCCTAGGAGTAAGTACTACTGTCAAATGAATTGTTTTGTTCTGTGACCTGTACTTATGTATTCTTAAGGGCTAAAGTTCAAAAACTTGGGTGTTGTTCTTTGTTGAAAAAAAATGAAAGCTAGCCGAAGTGCAATTGTTGGTTGTAGGTTCCTAGTCATATCATGTGATTTATTTCTGGAGTTTCTCTTTTGATGAATGTGGAGAGTACTTTATCAGATTTTGATTGCCATCCTTTTGGTAGTAGTGGTAGTATGAGTAGTTAGAGTTTTTGACCACGACTCCAATGTTTCCTTGAAATAAAATGAACTAGGTCATAGCAGGCAATATGAACTAGATTTGTTGATTGCTATTCCAAGCACTGTATTATTTATGTTTTGTTATTGAATTTTCATGATTACATTTAATACTTCAACAGGTGCATGGGCCTGGGGCTGACATAGATACTTTATGTGTTGGGCCTTCATATGTGAATAGAGAGGTAACTGTTGAATTTTGCTCGTAATTTTTTTTCTTTTTCCTTTTTATTTCTGAGTCTTGACGCTATCATTTCAGGTTCTGTGTAACATTCTCTAAATGACATTTTGCAGGAAGATTTCTTCATTATTTTGCATGACATGTTGTCTGAAATGGATGAAGTAACTGAACTTCACCCAGTTCCAGATGCCCATGTCCCAGTAATGAAATTTAAGTTCCAGGGAATATCAATTGATCTTCTTTATGCAAGCATATCTCTTTTGGTTGTTCCCGAGGTAATTTCTCCAGTCGTTGAACTATTTATTAGACACAGTGACTTCCAGTACTCGTGTGTTTGAGCTCAGAATTTTTAATTTTTTGGTTCTTTAGTTTGGCTTTTTTCTTTGGAGAGAAGAAAAATTGTGGTTCCATGCACCATTTTCTTGGTTAACTATGCCTTATCTCTATTGTTGTTTTTCTTTCTTTTGAAGTGTAAGGTTGAGTAGAAATATCAGTAACATAGAGATTAATCTCTCCTGTTTTGAGAAGCATTTTAACATATAAATATCAAGATTTAAGCTTATATTTGAAGATGTTAAACATAAAGTTTTGAACTTCGCACCTATTACTCCACATTCCTTGATAAATTTAAGCCTGTGTAGGATTATAATGTCTTATACTTATTACTCTTATTTTTTGTCTGATTTGGTGCTGTAGCTCTTTGTGCCTAATTCTGTAGATCTCTGTTTTAATTTCTTTTCTGCATGGGGTGTTTCCTTTAGCAGTTCTTATGTATTTACCTGTGTCATAATGGACATAACACCTACAGTTTCTTAGTTGATTAGATTTGAATATTTGTTGATTTACCCCTGTTAACTTACATGAGAATGTCTGAATCATTAGCTTTCTGGTTTATGATGTAATATGCTACCATAGGAAGCATGAATCTTCGTGGTCTTTCGTTTTATATGAAATGAACTTATAAGAAGAACCTTCATATATCCCATCGCCTTTTACATTTACTCATATGAGAAGGTCTGAATCATAAACTTGTGGCTTGTGATGCAATATTCTACTGTGGGAACTAGGAAGCAATAATCCTTATGGTCATCAATTTGATGTGAGCTGAACTTGTAAACAGGACCTTGACATATCTCATGCATCTGTCCTGTGTGACATTGATGAGCAAACTGTTCGAAGTCTTAATGGGTGTAGGGTTGCTGATCAAATTCTTAAATTGGTTCCAAATGTTGAGGTAACATGTATGTTTTATTTTGTAGTTTATATGCATTGATGATTTGACAGCCTTTTAATCCTTGGCAAAATTGTAGCACTTTCGAACAACCCTTAGATGCCTAAAGTTTTGGGCCAAAAGGCGTGGTGTATATTCAAATGTAAGACAAAATTCCTCCTTTTATCTTTCTGTCTACAAATTTGCAGCCCAGCTTTATGGTTCATACACTATTCCTC
The DNA here is from genome assembly GCA_963691705.1 of Viola odorata. Taxonomy (NCBI): domain Eukaryota; kingdom Viridiplantae; phylum Streptophyta; class Magnoliopsida; order Malpighiales; family Violaceae; genus Viola; species Viola odorata. The sequence continues at coordinate 18,168,107 of OY829545.1, forward strand.
ATGTGCAGGTTACTGGTTTCCTTGGTGGCGTTAACTGGGCTCTTCTAGCTGCACGAGTATGCCAGCTTTATCCCAGTGCGATTCCCAGTATGCTAGTTTCTCGATTCTTCAGAGTTTTCACTCTGTGGCGCTGGCCAAACCCTGTGATGTTGTGCTCAATAGAAGAAGATGAACTTGGGTTTCCCATGTGGGATCCTCGCAAAAACCCTCGAGACCGATTTCATCATATGCCAATAATAACTCCTGCATACCCATGTATGAATTCTAGTTATAATGTCTCTTTAAGTACTCTTCGTGTCATGCTGGAGCAATTCAAATGTGGTAATAAAATCTGCGAGGTGAGTACACAAGTGTTGGTACATATTTTCCCTTATTCTTCTTGCATGTTGCTATTTATGCCCTCCTCTTTGTCATACATGCAGGAGATTGAGCTGAATAAATCCCAATGGAGTGCTCTTTTTGAGCCTTATCTTTTCTTTGAGTCATACAAAAACTACCTGCAAGTTGACATAGTTGCTGCAGATGCTGATGATTTGCTAGCTTGGAAAGGCTGGGTGGAGTCTCGGCTTAGGCAACTTACCTTGAAAGTAAGGCATTGGGTTTAAAACTTTGTTGCAAAGGCATGCATTCTACTCAGTTTTTAGTCATGTTTCTCATGTACCAGTGAACTGGTTTTGTTTGAAGACAAGGATTCAAGAAAGCATTTGTGACCTTGCAGATTGAGAGGGATACAAATGGGATGCTGCAGTGCCATCCTTACCCAACTGATTATATGGACACATCAAAGCAATGTCCACATTGTGCTTTCTTCATGGGCTTGCAGAGGAAAGAGGGAGTAAGTGGTCAAGAAGGTCAGCAATTTGATATACGAGGGACTGTCGAAGAATTCAGGCAAGAGATAAACATGTACATGTTTTGGAAACCAGGGATGGATGTATATGTTTCTCATGTTCGTAGGAGGCAGCTTCCCTCCTTTGTTTTCCCAGAGGGGTATAAACGGCCTCGAACATCAAGGCATCTGAACCAGCAGTCTGGCAAAACCGGTGATGATGTTACAAGATCCCAGTCTGGCTCTGCTGAGAGACCTGTTAAGCGGAAGATTGATGGTGAAGTGATGGATGGGAGGCCAGAGAAACAGGCTTCCATTAGCCCACAAAGGATACACCCTGTTTCTTCAGAAAGTAGTATGAGTAAGGCTTGTGGCATTCCTCAGGTTAGCTGCTCTGATGAGGTTAAATTGAGATGTTCAACTGTTGATATTGGTGCTGTTATGGATGAAACTGTTGATCATGACTCCTCGTTATCCATTCATACTTCTATGGATATAAATCCATCAATATTTGGCAATGACATGAAGTCAGCTGAATGTAGGACTGACACAGAGCCAGCTGAACCTATGGTAAAATCAACTCCTATGCTGGATTTGCCTGAATCTTGTGAAGTATGGAATCTGGATACTAGGGAGTCACGAAACCAAGAACCAAAGGAAGAAAATATTGGGGATTTAGTCTCAGGGTGCATGGAGAATCGGGAGGACAGTTCATCTACTAGACTGTTAAATTGGGCAGCGGATGTTGTTGAGGTTGATCGAGAGTTGGTAAAACCTTGTAACCAGACAGCTGTTGTAGAACTTGATCCATGTAACCAAACCAGCATCCGGAACCTCAATTGTGAGGTGAGTTATTCTGTTTGAAGATATTGGGTTAATCTTTGTAGCAGATGGCAATGACAAACTGGAAGTTTTGGAGATAGTGAGAGTGGGGATCTTTGCAGGGTGATTTAGGCACTGTCGATTCACATTCACTTCTGGGAAATGGACATTTAAGTGTAAGCAGAGTGTTCCAGAATGACTACCCTGACGAACTAGAGGTTTAAAATCTTACATCACTTATCTAGTTTTATTTGATTTGATCAATTTTTTATGTTGTCTATTGGCTTGCCTTTCCTATGGAATTGGATCGCTGGGAATTGCTAAGTTTGCCCGTAGGTAGTAGGTGTGAAGAATGTGGTAAAACATCTCCCAAAGGATTCCATCCTAGTAGTACTTGCAATATTAGATGTTCCCATTGATTGAAAACCAATATTGTGAAGATCGGATTCAAAATAAGTAGCAGAATTTGAATGCTTGCTAGGCTTTCAAAGTTTTGCCATTCATTCTCATTTTAAATTTATTTTACTCAATTTTTATTCCAAGATAATTGTTTTGAATGTGCACTCAATTGCTTTACCATGCTAACTGTTTCATAGACCGTGTCTTAACTGATGCATATGTGGTGGCAGGTCCTGCACCACTATTCGTGCCATGTATCCCGTGACTGTGCTTAAGAATGACCATTTATTTTGTTTCTAAGGCTCGGATACTTGACCTTGCCTTTACTTCCTTCCATATGTTTTTAGAAGCTCACTTGTATTTCTCACCTTTCTTTTGTCTTGCATAGCCAAATACCGTGGTCGGGAAGGCAGTAAATTCACAAGATGGAGCTAGGTCAGAATCTTTGCAGAAGCCAGTCATAAGGCATGCTATGTGAAACTCTAAATTTTCTTGTGCAAATCATGGTATCTTTATACTGTCCCGGTTGGTTGTCTATGGCTGCTTTTTTGCAGGTTGAGTCTGGAGTCAACAGCATAATATTTGGAAGTGGATCAGTCAAATGGGATCGTGGCTTGAAAGGAGGAGAGGGCCAGCAACGTGGTAAGTTTAACATTATTTGCTGGCTCTGGTCCCGAGTTTCCAGGCATGCATTAAGCATTATCTCGTGGATTGGGATCGAGGGTCAGCTCCATGGTCAGGAAAAGAGAAAAAAGAAAAAAAGAAAAATGAGGACAGCGGGTCTACCATACTTGGAAATGTGCATAGCCTGGTGACCTCGTGTGTCTGCAGTCTTGGGTGGTAGTCTACTGCTGTTTTGAAGCTCCGGGCGGGCGAGGAGGTGTCGGAATGGTGCTCTGATGACATGGATCGGCATGTAGAGCCTATGTTTGATGTTTTCCTCGGAGGGGTTTGAAATCTCCTGAACCTACCTTGTTCTGTTTCTCTTTTTTGTGTGGATAACTTTGTCCCATTGTTCTTCCATAGGAATTGCTCTTTTGATCCACAGATTAAGTTTGATCTTTGTAATAGTTTTGGACCCAGGATTAACACCCTCTAAACAGTTGCTTTGTAACATACCCGCCCCTTCAAAAAAAAAATTGCCTTGTACTATACTGTAAAATCATTATTTATGAGTTGCATATTATACTGTAAGATCGGTCTCCTACGAAAGTACATAACATTTGCAAACATTGGTGTCGTTGCATCTACCCTGTCTAACTAACAAGAACCGGCAAGTGAGTGATAGATTCGATTCCCATGTAACAGAAGGAAGACCACTATGGTACATCATAGTAAGTCACGCGCTACGTTACAGTCATCTTTATCATCCGCTACTCTCTTGCTGCGTCTGAAATTCGCAAGGCAAGCTGCGCTTCCGAAGAGGGGTGCAACATCGATCTCGTTTCCTGTTTTCTTCTCTCCTTTACCGGTGGGAGAACATCGTGATAGAATCTGCAAAACGTCCTTCATGGAAGGCCTGTTAGACGGTAACGGGCTAGTGCATATGAGTCCTAACTTGAACACTGCAATCATTTCTTGCAAGTAACATGGCTCCTTAATCTCTTCATCAAGGCAATCAACCATAGGCGTTCCAAGTCCACTTTGTCGCCACGCCCATTCGGCAAGGCTTGTGTGCTCATCCCCATAGTTAGCTTCCCTTCCAGTTGTCAATTCTAGGAGGACAACTCCGAAGCTATAAACATCAATCTTTTCGTTCACTTTCATCGTGTAAGCATACTCTGCAACATAGAAGTTTTGGGTTTGAGCAACCTATGAACAGAATAACGGATTGGAAAAAAAGAAACCAAGAAATCATTTTGAGTTGTTGAATGTTGTTACCTGGAGCAAAGTAACCAAAAGAGCCTGCTACAGCTGACATTGTGTGAGGTTCTCCTTGCTTAACCAACATCTTCGCCAACCCAAAATCAGCAATTCTTGCCTTGAATTCCGAGTCCAACAGGATATTACTCGTCTTCACATCTCTGTGAATGATCGGCTGGGAGCAGTCATGATGCATGTAGGACAGACCTTGTGCTGCTCCGATGGCAATCTGCAATCTCATTGGCCAATTCAAGATGGCTCGATGAGATGGACTGCCCTCCAATAAGGTTCTTCTCTTCTTCCCGTGAAGCCATTGATCGAGGCTGCGGTTCTCCATGTACTCATAGACCAGAAGTTTGGAGCTATCACCAGAAATGCAACACAACAGTTTCACTATATTTGAGTGCCTAATTGTGCCTAGTATTTGAACCTCTGCCACAAATTCTTTTTCAAGGTTGTGGTCCAGTTTTGCATTGTTCCATATCCTCTTCACAGCAACGAATTTACCTGGACGGTCTAGGCTGATTCGGTATACCTTCCCTGACCCTCCACTTCCGATCATATTATTGTCTGTCAAACTTCCTAAGATGTTTGCTTCTGTGAAATCCACTCTCTGGAATGAGGTCAGCTTCCATGTTTCGAGATCACGTTTCTGCTTCTTTCGCCGGTAGTCTCTAACCAAGATCAAGGTGGATAAAACAGTGACAAGGAAGATAGTAACAGCAATAGCAAGAATCAGAGCAAGAAACTTGGAGGACAATTTTTTGGAGCCACCAAGATGGGCACTGCAAGCTGGAAGGTTTATGATTGGCTTAGTGGCACAGAGATTTGAATTGTTGAGGAAACTGGTGCTATAAGCAAGATTATCATACTGATCTGGGATCTGACCAGATAGTTGGTTAGAGGACAAATTGAGTGAAACAAGCTTCAACTGGCCAAATTCGGGTGGGATTTCACCAGAAAAGTGGTTATGAGACAAGTCTAAGTAATTCAAGTCAGGTAAAAATCCAAATTTTGCTGGGATTTGGCCGGAAAGGCTGTTTCGCGAGAGATTTAAAGTATTCAATGAGCTCCAGGAGAATACCTCTGATGGAAGTTGACCTGAAAGTTGATTACCATCAAGCAGAAGGGTTGTAATATGGGACAGGTTTGTTAGTTCCACTGGGATTTTACCTGAAAGGAGATTGTTGCTTGCTATGAATACGGTCAAGCGTGACCATGTAGAGACACCAGTAGGAATTGGACCTGAAAACCTGTTGTCATTGATCTCCAACCTTGTCAAATTCCATGACAATTTGCTCGGAAGTTTGCCCGAAAACGAGTTGTTGCTCAACAACAAGTATGTCATGTTGTAGATAGTCCAAATACCTGCAGGTATCTCACCTGAAAAATTGTTATCAAAAAGCTGAACAGTCTTCAATGTCCTGCAGCTTCCGAGTGATTTAGGCACCACCCCACTGAGCATGTTCGAGAACGCGACCACGCCTTGCAGAACACCTCTAGCACACAGATTTTCAGGCAATTGGCCGGAGAATTGATTCGTTGACACATCGAACACTTCGAGATTCGAATGGAGACCCATCTCAGGTGGCAAGACTCCGCGGAAGTTGTTCTCGAAGATTCGAAGATCAACCAACGAAGGAAGAAGGCCTAAACTTGCAGGTATCTGACCAGACAACTGGTTTCTGTTCAGATTCAAAAGCTTTAATTTCTGCAACTTTCCAAAATCTTCTGGTATTGACCCAGTCAAGTTGTTGATTGAAAGATCAATTGTATCCAAAACCCAAGCTCCATCTACTGACTGAGGTATCTCACCAGAGAATCCATTGCTGAACAAAGACAACATAGTCAAATTCTTGAAAGAAAATACCCAACTAGGGATATTACCTTCTAATAGATTCTGGGACAAATCAATCCACCAAAGGCTAGTAAGATTGCTAAAACTCTGTGGGATTTGACCATTCAAATTGGTTTGAGTCATCCAAATATAACCCAACTTCTTCAACTGACCAAACTCCTCAGGAATTGGTGCAGGCAAAAACCCATTATACGCCAAGGCTAACTTCTCAAGATTGGCCAAGTTGGCAATCTCCTTAGGAATAGTACCACTGAACTCATTTGAATACAAATTCATAACCTGCAACTCTAACAGATTTCCAATCGAAGATGGGATGTCACCGGTGAAGTGATTAGCCCCAAAGTCAATGAATTTAAGAGTTGCAAGCTTGTCGATATCATCTGGGATTGGACCCACAAAATTATTTTGAGAAAGATCCAAATGTTCCAAGTTGGAACACTTGTACAATATCTTAGGAAACTCGCTAGAGAAGTAATTATAGGACAAGTCGAGAAAAGTCAGATTTTTTAGGTCACAAATTGTTGCTGGCGGGATTGGTACGCTGATGTTTACATTGCTGAGGAGAAGACTAGTAACAGAGCCGCCGGTGCATTTAATTTCAGCCCAAGAACAGGGGGAGGAAGATGATTCCCAATGCTGGATGGAATCGGGATTTCCAAGCTGCTGCTTTAAGTTCAAGAGGATGGCTTGCTCTGTTTTTGTGAGATTTTGTGAAATTGCTTCAATGGGTCCTAAGATTAGGAGGAGGAGAGCAAAGAAAAGGAGGGAAAGATGGGATATTTGAAATGGGGAGGATAGTTTTCCCATGATTAATAGTTCTTGTTCTGGTTTTCTTTTCTTTTTTGGGTGCAGGAAAATGATGGTGCTTACATTTGGGTTGCAGAGGAGACAAGTTTTGGGGTTGAAAATTTGTAGGATAAAATCGATGTGTTGAGGTAAGAGAGGAAGGAGAAGGCAACAGATGGGGAGTACTAGTGTGCGGGCAGTACTATTGTACGAGTGAAAAGTGACTGGGTGAGTCAACTCGTTTGTTGTTTGGTTCTTCCACGGATCAACTACATCCACCCAACGTGCGGCTTGCCTTTGCTTGACGTCGCAGCTATTAGTTTTTGACTTTTCAGATTTTTTAATTTAAATTTTGGGAGAGTTAGCCACACTTTAAAGTTTAAACTTTGAAAGACTCGAACAGGACAAGTATTGATTAAAAAAATACTCCTAAAAATCAAAATCAAAATTGAATCCAATTACATTACAATTGGTTATAATTTAACTTGGGTTATTGGTTTATCGAGTTTGAGATTATCAAATGATAATACATAACCAGACTTCACGGGTATTATAGATTTTTCTCCCCATCATAGCCGGGCCAGTACGTTTCTCGGGGCCAACGGTCAGCTTATGGCCTAACGGACATCCGATGCGTCTAGGCGCGATACGTGTCCCGTTAACGGACTCGGCTTCTTGACGACACGTGTCCCACCAACTTAAGAGAGAAGCTTATAAATACCCCCTCATCCCCCGCTCACGGGAGGTAAGCGAAACACTGCACTACTCACTAAAGTCCTTCATTACTCGCACTACCCCCGTGCTAACTTGACCGTCGGAGCCTCTACACCGAAGGCCCCCTCCGGTGCTTTTCAGGTACCCCGCCGCAAGCAGATCCATCCTATCCAACGCAATTACAGAAGAACCTCCACCCTATCCTAGATTATCATATTGGTGCTCTCGTTGAGAGCCTGAGATCATTAAGTGAGTCTACCTTGAGATCCAGGCTCACCTACCCCAACACCAAACAACACGCTCTACCAAATGACATCCCCCCGGAACCCCCAACCTTTTGCGCCCTTCGAGGAAACTGAGACACCTCTCCATGACTTTTACACAAATCCGCCCCGTGCACCACGGTCGGAAATTCACCAGGCACCCCCAAGGGCCCCAACGACGCCTTTAGGCCGCCGGCTGGATTTTTCTGCTGAACAAGGAGTGGGTCAACCGATAGCGATGGCCGATAGGATCGAGGCCAACAACTCTCCCCCGCCAACGGCTTATCAATGGAATAACCCCTTTATCGACGCAGGGACCAACGCCCCCGCAACAGGGGTACCCAGAGTTAGTGCATTCAACCCCATCCTTCCCCGCTCCGAGACAGCCCTTCTACACCAAAGGATAGACCAGATCCTGGCCATACTAGCCGCAGGGGTTCCCCAATAGGCGAAAAACCCCCCGGGACCCCTTATTCCCCTGGTTCCACAACTTTTCCCCGCAGGCCCACATGCCTTTGCTGACTATCAGCCGGCGACTCCTGTGCCCCACCCTCCCGGGCTGACGGAGGAATACGTGCCACCAACGGCTCCTCCGTTTGCGCCGAGATGTTATCCCGACAGCCTCTTCGACGAATATGACCCGTATAACCAACGTCATGCGACCTATCAACCCTCTTGGGAGCCTAACCTAGGGGGGTGCGAAGGGCGGAGGAGCCGGGAACGGTCCCCAGCCCGACGACAACCCAATCCGGAGCGCCATCAGAACCACCAGGAGCGATACCTTGCTGACAGGAAGGAAGAACGTCCCCGATCCGTGTTATCCTGCGGCCGGAAGGAATGAGACGGAAATCCGAAAAGCCCTCTGACCCATCGGGTCTGTAAACACAAGGTCGACCGACGAACTAAGATACCAGCGGACGTCTACGCTGGCCTCACTAACCCCGTTATCCACCTAACGCGGGTAAAGAACCAAGTTGCCTTCCAAACCTCAAGAGACGAGGCATTATGCCAAATCTTCGTACTCTCCCTGGCCGGGATAGCCAGCACATGGTATGAGGCGTTACCACCAAGCTCGATCGACAACTTCTCAAAATTGGAGAGAAAATTCCTGAGCCGATTCAGCACGGCAATTCCTCTAAAGAAAACCTCCGCGGCACTATTTGATGTCATCCGGGAACAGGACGAATCCCTTAAGGCATACTTAGAGCGATTCAACGCGGAACTCGGCCAAACGGCCGACGCCACCGTCGACTTTGCAACAGAGGCATTGCGAAGAAACTGCGGGTATAAAAAACTGGGAGACATACTCACCACCGACCCCCCACTAACCCTAGACCTTTTGAGAGCCAAGGCAAACAAATACATCAAGATGGAGGAGGAAGATTTTTTGAGGGGACAAGGCAGAGAACTCTCCCCTCTACCAACGGCACAAGAAGCAGCCACCCCAGCCGGGAATACGAGGGAATACCCGACCACGGGATATAAGGCCCGAAGAGCCGAGTCCCGACAGAGGAGACACACGGGGAGGGAGAGAAACCTCCAACCCGGAAGACAGACGTATACGATGCACCACACCAGCCTCTCATTAGGACGGAGCGCGGAAATCCTTGCAGTTATCGAGAGCAAGGCCTACCCATCCGCTACCCTTACACCCGACCCGGCGACATCATCGGAGGCAACCGAGGCCTCTATTGCCGCTTTCACAAAGCCATCGGTCACGACACCGAAGGATGCCGATCCTTGAAATCGGCCATCGAACCACTGATAGAAGGGGGCCACTTACCGGAGTACGACCCACGCCCACGGGCAACCAAAGACACGCCCACCCCAGGGCCAGGGCGCAACGAAAGACAAATCGCCATCGGCCCGAACGCCATCTCGATACCTTGAGCGAAGGGGAGAGAGGTACTGCTGACGTCCGAGAATGGGGACAACATGATCAACTTCATCGCAGGAGGTGCTGCGAACCCTCCCGAAACCCCCGTGGGCAACAAACGAAAACGCGAGCTACCAACAGTCGACGATGACGGTTTCGATTTCCTGGACCAAATGACGTTATCTTTCTCCGAGGAGGACTGCCGAGGGGTAAGATACCCACAGAACGACGCCCTCGTGGTCACAATGTTCGTTGAAGATTTCGGGGTAAGAAGAACCCTTGTGGACAACGGAAGCGCTGTCAACCTGCTCTCGCTGGGGGCATACGAGGTCATGAAGAGGCTAGAATCGGAATTAACGCCCTGCCAGAAACCCATCATCGGAGTTGACAGGATCGCTATTCCGATAGTGGGGGTCACCTTCCTATCGGTGCGCTTTCGGGAAGATACCTCACGAAGGTCAGAGCTGCAACTATTCATGATAATCGACCTCAACCTGCCCTACAATGCCATCCTTGGGCGCTCCTTCCTGAACACTTTCGGGGCCGTCATCTCCCAACGGCACCTAAAGATGAAGTTCCCCTCATGGGACGGCGTTGTCACCATCGGAGGTGACCAGAAGATAGCCGCTGAGTGCTACCTCACCATGATAGGCGGTGCGTGCGATGACTACGTTTGTATAGCCAACGACCCCCTGGAAGCAGGGGACGACGAGAGACGAACCCAACCACTGGAGAACATGATATCGGCACCAGTTGAAGGGATGCCCAACGAACACTTCCTTATCAGCGAAAGGCTGAGTCCAGCGGAACAACAACTGCTGTCCCGATTACTGAACAAATGCAAAGGGGAGTTCGCGTGGGCATCCACTATCATGCCCGGAATATCTAGGGAAGTGGCCGAGCATCAGTTAAATGTGAACCCGGAGGCCAAACCGGTGCAACAGAAGCGCAAAGCCTTCTCCCGAGAAAAGGCTGACGCCATAGAAAAGAAAGTAGCACGACTCCTACGGGGAAACTTTATCAGAGAAGTTCAGTACCCGCCATGGCTGGTCAACCCTGTGGTAGTCCCCAAAGAAAACGGAGAGTGGAGAATGTGCATCGACTTCACCTCCCTAAATGAGGCTTGCCCAAAAGACTGCTTCCCTCTACCCCAAATCGAGCAATTGGTAGACCGAACGACCGGTTATGAATTTCTGAGCTCCCTGGACGCAAATTCAGGGTACCACCAAATCCCGATGGCGGTAGAACATACTGCTATCGCGTCATGCCCTTCAGCTTGAAAAACGCAGGGGCAACCTTCCAGCGAACGACCAACAAAATCTTCAAGGACCAGCTGGGTCGGAACCTTGAAGTATATGTCGATGACATGTTGGTAAAAAGCAAGAGCTTTGAGAGCCACCTGATCGACCTGACGGAAACCTTCCAAACCATGCGCGCATACGACATGAAGCTTAACCCGAACAAATGCATGTTCGCTTTCCAGACGGGAAAATTCCTGGGGTACGTCGTTAGCCGAGAGGGAATCTTACCCAACCCCGTTAAGCTGAAAGCCATCCACGACATGATATCCCCTCGGAACATCAACGAGGTCCAGCGACTCACCGGTAGAGCGATAGCCTTAAGTCGCTTTATCGCCAAACAAGGCGAGCGATGCCTCCCCTTCTTCAAACTCATTCGAAAGAAGGCTCTGTTCGGATGGACGGAGGATTGCGAAAACGCCTTCTCAGATCTGAAAGATTATCTCACATCCTATACCTCGGGGCAGCCGACGAGGCAATCAGCGCCGTTCTGGTACGGGATGAAGCAGGCATCCACAAGCCTATATACTTCATCAGCAAAATTCTAAAAGACGCTGAGCTGCGATATAGCTGAGTGGAGAAGATTGCCCTCGCCCTAGTACAAGCGACCCGAAAGATGACGCGCTACTTCCAGGCGCATTCGGTCATTGTCCTAACAGACCAACCGCTACGAAAAATCTTTAAGAAACCAGAAACTTCAGGCCGAATGGTCATTTGGGGCATTGAGCTAGAACAACACGGCCTCCAGTACCAATCGAGGCCATCGATCAAGGCGCAACCACTGGCCGATTTCATCGCCGAGTACACATTCTCGGGAGAGCCGTCCCTCGAACCGAAAACAACTGACTCCGAAGACACGGACCCACCTTACCCCGAAGAGGGAGACAAATGGGCCATCTTCGTCGACGGGGCCAAAAACCTTAACTCGGCCGGGGCGGGCATCATTGCTTCCGGGCCAGAAGGGCTAAAACTGCGCTACGCCCTGAGGATTTCAAAGCCGTTGTCAAACAACGCAGTAGAATACGAGGCGCTTTTAGCTGGCCTATATATCGGGAAAGACCTAGCGGCAACGCGCGAGCAAAACAACACCGAAGAGCCACATCTAGAGTTGTACGATGACTCAAAACTGATAGTCGACCAAGTCAACGGCCAGGCCCAGGCAAGGGACCCCACAATGACCGGATACCTCGCAAAAGCCAGAAAGGAACTAACATCTATCGGGGAACAGAGCATTCGGGTAAACATCAAACATATCCCGAGGGAGGAAAATGTCAAAGCCGATGAGATCGCAAAACTGGCCGCAGACCCTAACGCCGCCATCCCAAAGGACGTTATGATTGAGGAAATCCTAATTCCTTCGTTCATGGAGGAACAACTCACCTTATGCATAGAAGAGGATGAAAACGACTGGCACACGCCCGTCATCAAATATCTCAAACACAGCACTTTGCCGATTGACCCCTCGACCAAAATGAAAATTCTCAAGCAAGCAGCGAGATGCTCCATGTTCGACGGAGAACTCATCTGTCGATGTTTCTCACATCCAACAGCCAAGTGTCTATCGGAGGAAGAAGGGCACTACACCCTACGGGAAATCCATGAGGGCATCTGTGGCATGCATGCCTCCGGAGGGACCATGGCAGCATAGGTCCTCCGCAACGGATTCTACTGGCCAACAATCCGAAGGGACTGCGACCTCTTCGTAAGGACCTGCCAGAAGTGCCAAGAATTTGGAAGAATCCCGAGGCAACCGGCAACGGAGATATCAACAATAGTCAGCCCCTGCCCGTTCGCTCAGTGGGGAATCGACATCATGGGGCCATTCTCGGAGGCCCATCCGCAGCTAAAATTCGTCATCCTAGCAGTGGACTACTTCACCAAGTGGTCAGAAGCGGAGGCCATCCCGAAAATCACAGCAGAAAAAACGTGGGAATTCTTCAAAAATCAAGTGATCCTATGCTTCGGGATCCCGAGAGTCCTAATCAGCGACAACGGCACGCAGTTCACTAGCGGCTACTTCAAAAACCGTTGTGATGAATTCGGGATCGAGCAAAGGTTCTCCTCCGTGGCTCATCCATAGACCAACGGCCAAACGGAAGTCACCAACAGAATTATATTGGGCGGAATAAAAAAAAACTTGGAAGGAGCACGCACGAAATGGGCAGATGAGCTGTCATACGTCATGTGGGCCTACCAAATGACAATCAAGGCCAGCACGGGAGAAACCCCCTTCGCCCTAACTTACGGCACCGAGGTCGTGACTCCGGTAGAAATCGGGGCCCTCAGCCTTCGTATTGACTACTTCAATACGGAGCAAAACGAAGACAGACCAAGGGAACGACTCGACCTACTGCCAGAGCTGCAAGAGCAAACCTTGCTAAAAACACTACTCTACAAGAGGAAAATGGCCAAATATCATAACCGAAGGGTCAAGGAACGACTGCTAAAGGCAAACGACTTGGTACTGCGCAGCAAGGAAGCCACCGACCCAATAATAAAAAAGCTCTGCCCCAACTGGGATGGGCCCTTCAGGGTCGTCCGAGTAATCGGCAAAGGTGCCTATCAGCTAGAAGAGCTTAACGGGACACCTCTACCTAACTCTTGGAATATAGCCCACTTAAAGCTATATCACCCAAGAGCGGGTGTATTGCTCATCAACTCCGCATAAATAAATAGCACCATGTGATGTGGTTCCTAATTCGGAAACCTTCCAATTGTTGGATCGTTGCTCAGCGACAAGGATTTGAATGCGGAAAACTAACTCGTCGGAAACTCCAACCCTCCTAAGTGCAATACTTAGGCAACCTGGACGAAATCCTTCAAGGATCTTCAGTAGGACTCGGACCCTCCTAGGTGCAATACCTAGACAACCCCGACGAGACTAAAGAATGGATGATAGACTTCGTGCTTTACTTGCAACTATATGCGGCTTATCAAACCGGATGTAGGACAAGGATCTTGAGAGATCAACTGAAGACGACGCTTCTTTGTTTTTAATAAACTGAACTTAACTGATTTATTAAGCCAAATGGCTACCTTTAAATAGGCAAAAAACAAATACAAGTTTACTAAGACTAGAACTCCTATTTTAACTAGAACTCCTAAGTAACTTCGAAATAGAACTTCTACTAGTCTAATAACTGTAAAAACTAATTAATAAATACAAATAAAGCCTTATAGAACATCCTAGAAGCATTCGCATCATCAGGCCATGGTTTGGGCCGAATTCTCCAAGTCGCGGTCTGCTCGCGTTCACACTGCGCGCCAAAATGTCTCACCGGGCTATCTTTTGATTGACTCGTCCGATTGGGATGAAACTTGTCCCATTCGAAAGATAACACCTGAAAATAGTTGACAAGGTCCTTTCTCCCTGGTTCAGGCCTGACTAGTCTGAATAATTGTCGTTGGTGCTGACAGACGCGTTTTGAAGTCCTCATCCGCGTAGGATTGCCGTCAGTGAAAATGTCTCGATCCATAACAAATAAACGGCTTCTCAGTTTGACCTGAAAATTGGACACAATAAAGAAGACATCCTGAGGTTTCATAATTGATATAGATCTCACGATTCTGACTTCGGATGATCTAGATATGGTCCGACGAAGTTGTCCGTCACGTTTGCGCTTAGGACACTTGTGCATGCAAAAGTAACAACGGGCCATCTTGCAAACTGCTCGTCCAAATGTCCTCAAACTTGGCAGAGGCTCTCCTAAGATCCCAATCGGTCTTGTATTTATCTTGGAACCTAATTTGGAATCTTTCTTCCATGAATTGGCTCGTGAAAAAGTGCAACCTTGCACTATGCGCCTCCAAGCCACCTTCCATGTCGTCCTTCGCCTAAGGACTTGATCCAGCAACGTTCCTTGCCTAGTTTCCATGTCTAGAGGTTGTTGTAACCTCCCTTGATGCTTTGGAACGTCTTGGGCTTGACGTTTTGGGTTGATTGGCCTTGGTCGCAAGGCGTGTGCGCGCGCTAGGGCTAGTCTCGGGGCTAGGATCGTATCACCATGGACGTAGGCTTTTCAAATGCCGAACCACGTTAAAAAATACAAGTGTCAAACACGTATCATGAAAGGGGTAACCGACTTGGCATCCCATCTCCGTTTAAAGGCAAACGGGCGAATGGAGAGAGCTTGCGTTGTCAGCTGGCCGTATCTAGATGGTCCGACGACCACGATACGCGTTAAGATTCCAAATAGCCTTCACCGTTTCCTCAAACGGGCGACTTGGCATCCCATCTCTGTTTAAAGGCAAACGGGCGAATGGAGAGAGCTTGCGTTGTCAGCTGGCCGTATATAGATGGTCCGACGACCACGATACGCGTTAAGATTCCAAATAGCCTTCACCGTTTCCTCAAACGGGCGACTTGGCATCCCATCTCCGTTTAAAGGCAAACGGGCGAATGGAGAGAGCTTGCGTTGTCAGCTGGCCGTATCTAGATGGTCCGACCACCACGATACGCGTTAAGATTCCAAATAGCCTTCACCGTTTCCTCAAACGGGAGACTTGGCATCCCATCTCCGTTTAAAGGCAAACGAGCGAATGGAGAGAGCTTGCGTTGTCATCTGGTCGTATCTAGATGGTCCGACGACCACGATACGCGTTAAGATTCTAAATAGCCTTCACCGTTTCCTCAAACGGGCGACTTGGCATCCCATCTCCATTTAAAGGCAAACGGGCGAATGGAGAGAGCTTGCGTTGTCAGCTGGCCATATCTAGATGGTCCGACGACCACGATACGCGTTAAGATTCCCAATAGCCTTCACCGTTCGCTCAAACGGGTGACTTGGCATCCCATCTCCGTTTAAAGGTAAACGGACGAATGGAGAGAGCTCGCGTTGTCAGCTGACCGTATCTCGTTGGCCCGTCGACCACGATACGCGTTAACACAGACCTGTACACAAACCCATCCCTGTTTTCACAAACAGGCGGACGGAGAAGACATCATACCAAAGGTCTACAACGACCAAACAACATTCAACAACACTCAGAAATCCGAACAAAAAGCAATTTTATTCATAAAAAGAAGGGGAAGGCCATACGGCATCTACAATCTATTCGTCATCACCAGGGAGAAGGGGAATATCCAGCAGGGTGCGAGAAACATCCCCAATCTCACCAGGAATGGGTGACAGAACACGCAAAAAGCTCTCGAGGAAAATCTTCTTGCTCTGAAGCATGCTGAGGGAGACCTCCACATGGAGAAGGGCGCTGCCTACGGTGCCCACCACCTTGAAATCCTCCGGCATGGCCAGCCCCTTCCTGGCAAGCAACGGATCCGCAATCCCTTCCAAACCACGGATCTCCTCCTCTGTGGCTTCAATCATCTCATGGACGGCAAGAGAATCCCGAAGGGAATTCTTCTTCACCTTGGAGAGAAAAAACAAAAACTGCCCTAGGGTTTGTTCGTCCATAACGACAAGAAACAAGAAAGACTAGAAAAAAGGAAAAGAGGTGTAGTCTGACCAAACAAGACAATCTATTTATAGAAGGCCTAGCAATCAATGACACGGTTACAAAGGCACCTGAAAAGACGCGACCATCAATAAAGACGCCAAGGGAACACGCGACACCCCCTGGGAAAGACGCAACCAGTGTGGAAAGATGACCAAATTTATGGAAAGGCTGCAAAATTCAGAAATCACTACAGGCTAAACAAAAACACTAGGGGGAACTATTCACCATCGGCAAGAACTCGCCATCAGACGAAGTGAGCCGTCAGAACAACGATACAACTAACGGCTAGAGAGAAACAACACAAGCATAACGGGCCCCAACACAATGGAAAGCTCAAACGGAAATAACACAAACACTCCTTTATTATAAGGTCATACGACATCTACAGGGAGAAAAGCAAAGGCAGTTAATCAGAGAAACCATTCTCGTCATCATCATCATGAGGAGGCGAAGAAGGAATCCCCCCGATGGCAGCATCAGCTAAGGTCAAATCAGAAGCGGCCCCTCTCATTCCCTCTAAACAGCACTGCAGCAGAGCCCTCTGACCTTTTAAAGTGGCCATGGTAACTTGAACATGAGACGTTGACACCGCCGCCCCCGAAACCACCGTGAGGGCATCAAAGTCCCCTTCAGACACAGTATCCCGGAGACCCACCAAGGGACGAAGCGCCCTATCCAGCTCATCAATATCCTCGGAGATCCGTACCAACATACGTCTCACAACAGAGATGTCCCCCACAACGCGACCCTTCACACGGCAGACTTTCGCAGACAGATAACTCCTGGTCAAGTCATCCAAGATCACCGAAGAAAAGAAGGAAAAATAAAGCAAAATAACAAGGAGCAAAAAGGGAGGCAACTGAGAGAGAAGGGAGGAAAAAACCCAGTTATAAACACACAAGCACCACCTCGAAAAACGGACCTAACGGTAATACCCCTAACGGCCAAAAGATCAACCATCGGGGATGACCGGTGGGTAGCCCCGATGCTCGCTGAACCTTCAGGCACAGCTGGCCTAAGCACGAAAGGCTCAGACCAACGGAGCAATCAGCACAAACTTGGCAAAATTACCACATCATTTCACATTAGAGCGGGAAGGCAAGTAAAAGAAAAGGAGTCATTATTACAACCGAGGAAAATTCAAACGATGTTCAGACAAAACAGAAAATCACAAAGGCTACAAAAGAAAGCTAAGAACCGGTTGGCAGGGGAGGTCGAACGGGCGACCCACCATTGGGCAAGGGAGGCTGATCAGACCCACCAACGGCACCCAGCTGCCCAACATCTATGACTGCGATAAGAATATCAACTCGATCAGACACCTTGGTCAGCTCAAAATCAGGACTGTCATAACACTCAGAAAAGGCCGTCAGCATGGCATCAACGACCTCGTCTCGAAGAGCAACGTCCAGCTTCGACCGAAGCCCCCCAGCCCACTTTTTTCCAAAGCCAACTCCCGTTGAAGCCTCTCATTCTCTTGCACAAGGCCCTCACAGCGCCCCTTCACCTCAACCAACTGCTCAAAGACACCCGAAAGCTCGGCTGCTTTCGCCTTGGGACCATCCACCTCCGCTCGAAGAACTCCAAGGTCTGCCTCAATCCGATCACAGGTGGCCCGGGTACTTGCATGATCCCGCCTCTCTTTCCCAAGATAGTCCATCAAGGAACGAATCCTACCGGATGTATTCTCCTGCAGATAACGGAGTTGGCAGAAGGCAGAAAACAAATTGGCCTAGGCTTCGGCGTGCTGACGTCCCAAGGTCATTCGGCCAAATTGGTCCCTCTCATAATCCAGACCGACCATCTCCCCGAAAAAGATCGATAGAGGAAGATCCCTAGCGCAAGGATCAGCCACCCCCAACGCCGGAAGACCTTGCTGCGCCATACCCCTCACATCCAAAATATGAGTAACAGGTCCACCGGGCCCCATAGTGGAGAGATGAACCTCAGTATTCAACGGCTGCGCACCCTGCAAATACCCGTCCGGTAGAGCGATCTCGGCAAGAGGCGGCGCAGGCGTATAGTGAAGGCGCAGAGGCGCCGAAGCAGAGTCACCAAGGGAACGAGTACCGCCACTCCCACCTGATAAAGGAGCGTTCGGAGAAGGCCAACAGGCACCGGACCCACTACCAGCCAGAGGATCAGGGGATGAAACATCGAAAGGATTGCCCTGCGGATCCGGCTCCACATCCGTATTCGCAAAAATGTCCGAGACTTGGCCATCGTCCACGCCAAGGACGATAGGATTAAGCTCCCCTCCCCCTTCGGCAGACGCCCCCAAAACCTCCGCAGTTGCAGGTGAAAGACCCTCCTCATTCTTCTTCTGTTTCTTCGCAAGCAAACGGGCGACCCTATCGGCCACAACAGAGGAAGACTTCGGAGTCTTCAAAGGCAAAGGAGTAACCGATGGCTGGGAAGGGTAGAACCTAAGAGGAGTAGCAGAAATCACAGTAAAATCCGACAGCAACGGCCCAACATCCTCCACCACCGGCACCCTCTCACCAGTAAACCCCCCTGCTGGTCAAAAATGCTGTGACTAACGTCCTTGGCCAAACTCCGTGAAGGAGGAGTGGCCGATTCGATAACGGCAGCAACTACCCCTTTTCGGGCAGACCTAGGCCTCTTATTGGCGAGGGGCTCCTCCTTTTGATGCGAAGAGGCCTCCCCGGTAGCCCTCTTCCGCCTCCGAAGGGAAACCTCAGGGCTCTCCTCCCGCTCTGCCGACGCCGAAGGCCCCTTTTCGCTATTAGGTGCCGAGGACTCCCTATCGTCCTCATCATCGTCCCTCGCCTCTGCAAAAACAATCACGGCCATCCCACCACAATAAAGCACCCCATCGGATAAACGAGATAAGGAAATCACGAAGGAAAAACTTACCAACACCACACAGCTCTATCGGCCTCCAAATGACATATAGCCGCGTATTGAACGGCTGCTTCACAGTGACTAAAAGCTTCTCAACAGCAGCCGCCTCTTCAAGCGTTAGCTCGCTCGGCTGAGGCTTAACCCATCGGGCATCAGTAACGTGCCGATTGAAACCCGACCTCCAAACGAAAGCGGATTCGGGCATCTCAAGAACAAAGAAGCAATTCGCCCAGTTCTTAATCGACGAGTCGAACTTCTGAAAATGCATGGTAAAAGACTTAACCGAAGGATCGGACTTCCGTGGGAAAATGAAAACCCAACCCTTTCGGATGCCCAATTGAAAGAAATACCTCAAAAGCCCAAGGGTAGGCTGCGAGATACCGTTGGTGACGCACGCTCGGATAAACGCATAGATACCGACCCAAGAGTTCGGAGGGATCTGCACCGGGTTCAAATCAAACTCAGTCAACATTGCGCGAACCAGCGAATGAACAGGAAGACGGAACCCATACTTAAAAATCTTCGTATAGAGCACCCGGTCACTCCCGACGAAATTAGAGTTCAATCTAACTTCCCGCCCAGGAACCCTGGCCGTGTATTTGTCCGTCATGATCCCGTTGCACTTTATCAACTCGGCATCCAACTCAACCCGATCGGTTATCACCGATTCGGTGACGGAAATCTTGGCCTCAACAGCGGACATAGGCCTGTCCACATCGGTAGAAGAAGCAACGGGCACCGCCATGAAATAAAAATAAGAAAGAAGGGGACACGAAATCGAGAAGAAGCAAGGAAGAAGAAGAAGAGAGTCTCTGTTTTTCCTTTCTTTTCTTTGAAAGTTGCAGGCTTCATAATTCCCTGGAAAGAAAGAAGAGCGGCGCACGGTATAGGGCACCGCGCAAATGATAAGTGACACGTGGAAGGGGAAACAACTTTTCTCTCACGAAAGGACAGGCCGCCTCGACCAGCCCAAACGTCCCTCCTCAAATTTCAAACTTGATCCAACCGAGAAGAAATGATCGGGCGCCACGCAAGCACGCACGCGCATCCCACCATCATTACCTCTGCCCCGCACATAATGAGACATGACGTTACCAACAGTCGGCCCGAAAGGACCAACGGCCCGAAAACTTCACAACTCATTTCCCCTTAAAAGGCAAACGGTCGGATAGGCCGCTGGCCCCACCCGCAATCGGGAGACAGTTCCCCAACAAAACGGCATACTCCA
This sequence comes from Viola odorata, assembly GCA_963691705.1. Taxonomy (NCBI): domain Eukaryota; kingdom Viridiplantae; phylum Streptophyta; class Magnoliopsida; order Malpighiales; family Violaceae; genus Viola; species Viola odorata. The sequence goes on from OY829545.1 coordinate 18,188,362, forward strand.
ACTGCCTCCAACGGCAGATTGCCCCAACGACCCTGAGAAACCAACGGGCAGATATCAGACCAAGCCCTTGGTAAACACTCGGGCTCGTCGTCGTTCATGCATGATAATACATAACCAGACTTCAGGGGCATTATAGACTTTTCTCCCCATCATAGCCGGCCCAGTACGTTTCTCGGGGCCAACGGTCAGCTTATGGCCTAACGGACATCCGATGCGTCTAGGCGCGACACGTGTCCCGTTAGCGGACTCGGCTCCTTGACGACACGTGTCCCACCGACTTAAGAGTGAAAAGCCTATAAATACCCCCCCATCCCCCGCTCACGGGAGGTAAGCGGAACACTGCACTACTCACTAAAGTCCTTCATTACTCGCACTACCCCCGTGCTAACTTGACCGTCGGAGCCTCTACACCGGAGGCCCCCTCCGGTGCTTTTCAGGTACCCCGCCGCAAGCAGATCCATCCTATCCAACGCAATTACAGAAGAACCTCCACCCCCTATCCTAGATTATCATCAAACTTTGATCCTTATGATACCGTTTTGATATAGTTAGTGAACAATTAAAAATTCCTTATTTAAGTACCAGATTTTTAATTTAGATTAATTAGTCATTTACTTTATAAAAAATCCATAAATTGGTTTTTAGTTTGGATTCATTTAACAAACTTGTACTTTTCATATAAAAATCAGAAAATTAAATTAAATTAAAAAAGTAGTTTCAAAATGTAAAAGAAAAAAAGGAGTTTTTAGGAAAATTATAAAAATAGGAAAAAAATTCGAAAAATAGGAAAAAATTATAAATAATGTAAATTTAAAATAAACGGAAATTTTCCAAAAAATATTAAATAATCCATAAAATTTAAAATTAGAAAAAAATAGAAAATATAAAATATAAAACATTAAACTAAAAATATCGGAGACTTTTTTCTTTGTTTAAGAATTAGAAGGAAAAAATTACTTATTTTTTCTAATTTTTATGGATTGTTAATTGAAAATTTACTACATGCACCAACATTCCTAAAAAAAATTATGGATTATTATTTACTTTTTTTTGGAAAATTTTCCTTTACTCTTAAATTTTTTCAGTTTTTAAATTGTTTTGCTATTTTTAAAATATTATATAATTTTTCTGAAGAGCTCTTTATATTTTTTTATTAATTTTTCTTTAAAAATCCTAAGTATGAGGGGATAGGAAATTGAAAGTAACACATTTTTCACTTCATAGAAACATGCAACATTGAAGGAACTTATAGATATCTGATGGTGAAACAATTTGTTTGCTAACTAAAAGGTGTGCCATTTGAATGGTACATTGATCTCCCGTATATTTCAAAAAATTGAATTTTTTATTATTTTTTAAATTTGATTTAACAATAAAAAGAATTATTTGAACCTTGGAAACAATAATTTTTAATTAATTTTTATAATTCTTTTAGGTCGGTCCAATTTTTAAAAATAAAATAATATAAATACACACACAAAAATGGTTGTTGTGCATGAATGAATTGGAGAAGTATTTATTTTTAGTGAAAGTTGTGTAATCTATGAGAGTTGTGCAGAAATTGACTGTGTTTAATTAGTGAGGTCTGGTCTTCTAGAAGCGTCTATTTTTTCATTAAAAAAAGTTAAAATAAATAGGAAAAAAAAGGCTTCTAGATGCAATAGTTAAGTCCATGAATTATTAATATTATTCTTTTCTATTTCTGTGGATTTACCATATGTTTAAGTTGGACCTTCTAGATAACAGTCACTACATTTCCTTATTTTTAGTTTTACATACTGTTTTCTGTCCTCTTATGAAAGGAATTTTTCAACATTCTTTTAGCAAAACGAATTCCAAGTTGTTAAAAACACACAAACGGATGTTTTTTAGTAGAGAAGCACAATTTTGCATAAATATTGGTTGTGGTCGAATCTTAAAATCTCGAGTTTGAATTTTAAGTGTAGTTAAATAATGTTAAGAGAATCGTTCATTTTTTAAAATCCAACTGTTCAAATAAGATTAGTTTTAATTGACAAAATATCATAAAAAGCCTAAATTAGCGCAAATTTAAAAATATTTTTTCTTTACATCTCTTCATGCATTTATCAATAAATGAAATCTCATACGAATATTATTGAAAGTTAAAAAACGATAACTCTTTCGTGATAATGTTTGGGCACAATACTTAGGCACATGAGCAACTTGATAGGAAGCTTCCTCGTACTTTTTAGTTTTGTACTCAATCACTTTGTTGTTCAATGTTGACTTTTCTTCCCATTCTCCTCCGGTCAAACTTTCAAAAGATATCTAATCGTTTTTCTTTTGGTATTTTTCTACAAAGTTGCTACTCCGTATATGCTTTGATTGCTTTCCTCCGCGTTCATTTACTCCGTCCAGATTTTATTAATTGTTGTTTTTTATTTTTATTTTTGCATCTAATTGTTTTCTCCCCCGACGTGGATAATAAATAAAAGAGTAGTTGATTGACTTCGAACTTTAAATGGCGTAGAATTTAGTGATAATAGGATTAGATAAATTTGTTCGTACTGAATTAAAACATTAATGAGTTAAGTGTTAGCAGGTAAAATTTTCAAATAAATAGAGGCTGAATTTATAATATTTTACTAAATTTAAGTCTTAAACCATTTACATCTACTATATGTTATTTCTTAGTACTTTATTAGTAATAAATATATCTTACATGATTACATCAATGGATTTACTCCTCTCTTTCTTTTTTTTAAACAATATATATTCTATTCCATCCGGTGGGAATTAAATGTCGTTTTAGAATTTGTTTTTACTGTAGCTTTTTTTTGCATTTTTAATATTAAACCTACTGAATATTGAGATACGAGAAAAACATTTAATTTGCCCAGACGGAGTAGCATTCTGTTTCTCAAGATGGGTTGGTGTTGCACTCCAAAACATGAAAGGGGTTTAGATGCGGAGGGAGGCCTAACAGTATTGAAAATTGTTATATTTTGTATCTTGAATTAATTATTACGGGGAAAAATGATTGTATAGTCTATATTGGAAATTTAGTGTTGTAAAGAAAACAATTTAAAATCTCTTATATTGTGAGGTTTTTTATATAACAGGCTATTTATTGTATAATCTAGATAAGAAATATAGAATTATAATCGAAAAGGAAACAATTTAGGTTTTCTTAATTGTGTAAATTTTCCTATTTAGTAAGTTAAACAATTTCTATAAATAGAAATTAAGCGTAACAAGTTTCTCAGCTTCGTCTCGCCTTTGTTGAGATGCTGATTGCATTTGTGTTTATGATCATATGAATAGAGCGCGTGTTTATAACGCAACGATTTTTTAACAAAAGGGAGATATGATGCACAACAAATGGGAGATAAGGTTGGTTTTCATGGGAGAAGCAAGAGATTGCAACAGGAAGCAAATGATTGGATTAGGGCTTGAGGGAGGAGGCTAGGCCCATGATGGATAGTGGGGGGACGGGCCAAAGCTAATGCTGGCCCATCTGGGCCTGTCCAGCTTGGGTTGGCTGATGCGCTGTTGGGTGGTCGGGCGATGGAGAAGGAGTCTGGTGGATCGGAGGCTAGGCCCGATCCGAATTTGGAGGCAAATGATGCTTCGGCTTTTATAGGAGAGAACGAGCTGGATTCAAATGATTTGAAAGGAACGATTGCAGCGATCACACTAAGGTCCATTTCTCTCTCCTTTGCGTTACGGAAAGGCTGGTTAAATTGGGCTTCTGCCAGATTCGCGTTCACCGCTCCTTTCTCTCTTTTTACAGCCTCGTGGACGCTCTTTTCTGGTAGGCAATCTCAGGCTCGTGGGTTTAGCAGATCGTCCTGAGGTGGTGCCGTACAGATTGGCAAAAGGTTCTTGTCAAAGCGCTGGGCGTACCTCTCACCTTGCTTTTCAATCTGCAAACTTCTCTGCTTCCTCTTTTGTTACAAACTGTTTTTTCCCTGTTTTGCCATTGCAATGTATGTTGCATTCCACTTCTTCTATTATTGTCTCACTTTTTGCGTCTCTTCTTTTGAAAAAATAGCGTTTGCGTTGCTTGATTTGCTTTCTGTTCTATTTTTCCCTTGCAATGAATGCTTCATCCAGCTGCTTTTGCTGTTCTATCAGTTTTGGATTCCTTTGTTTTAGGAAAAATAAGGTTTGGGTCAGCTGATTTAGCCTCATGCTTATTCCAGAATTCATGAGAATTTTCCAATTAATTTTTTTTCTTCCTTATATTTATATATCCCAAGAACCTCTTTTTTCCTGTTCTTAATGTATCCTGATCTTGCTCTTAAAAAATACAAGAAATCTTTCTGAAGCTTAAAAGTGAATAGATCATGGACATAATTTCTTAAGTCGAGGGGAATTTCATAAAATTAAACTTCAGTCTAAATTGTTACAATTACAAAGTTTAACATCTATCTCCTCCACCATCATTGGGAAGTAATTCAATTCTCCACATTCCCATTTAAAAGCTTAGTTTGTCTTGCTGGCCTGGATATCTCTAATCTCAACTGAAAATGAAAAATTGGCCATGAGAGCTTAGAGAAGAAGTAAATAACTTTTATTGAATAATTATCATATTTTATCACTTTTAATAACTTCAAACAAAACATGTAAAACTCACAATGTGAAGTAGAAAGATCAGAGCTTTTTAGCACGCGCAGTCTTTTTGCTGTAGATACAAACATACTGCCAAAAAAACGTAACGCAATTTTTAACATTTTTTTTCTTCCCTTTTTTTATAGGCAACACAAACACAATCTTTAAAATAACAAAAAGATAAACAAAAGATGGATAGGCGTGGTTGGTAGGGAAAGACTTGTCATTCGTACGTATTGCAAAGACCTTGTCTTGTGATCAAACGACAAGTCGTTTTCTTAAATATTTACTAGCACTAGAGAAACAGAAGAAAAAGTAAAAAGCTTACTGCCAAGGGACATCCCCAACAAGTACTCTGTCTCCTTCATTATCTTCATAAACTAGAGTATATTCACCACCACCAGCTACTGATTTTGCATTTTCCTCTGCTTCATCCTCCTCTTCTCCATTCCTTTGAGCTACAACAGTTCAACAAAAACCCAAATATATTTACAATATTTTCTCAAAAATTAATACTAGAGATACTAATGTGACGGTATATGATTCGAATTCATCTCTTGTTTATTAGAGTTTATTCAAATAAGTAACTAATAAGTTAATATAAAAATGATTTGTACATTTATAAATAATAAAAACCTAGAAAAAAGGTATTTGTATTTCTAGCATAACTCTTTTTTTCGAAAATTATGGTTGTGACAATAGTTCACGTTTGTATAATTTACCGGCAAGAAGGCCTCCGAAGAGCTGGCCGACCGCGATGGAGAGTTTTTCATAGCTGTCATAGGCATTTAGGTTTATTTTCCTTCCAATGGGGACTCCTTCCATGTTGATCTTCAAAAACACGTCTTTTCTTGAATTTTCAGGGTTTAAGGTAGGGTTTTGTTTTTGAGTTTTGGTGTCTGGTGCCGGCTTTGGAGTTGTTGTGCTACTTGCCTGCAGGTTTTTCCTGAATGACCTGATTGGTGGCCATCCTACAACTGGGGCTGGCGCAACTCTGCTTGTTTCGTGTCAGAAATCTCAAAATCAGCAGCACAAAGATAGTACTAAGTATCAAACATCAAGCTTTTAAACACCCATGCAATCGATTCGATTAACATGGTTTTAGTTGTCCTAATCAGTAATTACAACCGCCATCCAAGATGCTACAGTGCAAAAAGATTATTAACTTCAGGAAAGTAAGATTTTCGAATCAAATTATCCTACAAATGACTAATTGACCAAATTTCTGTTCTTTAGAAAAGCTAATTGTCCCTAATCATCACTAATCTGTCAAATTAACCTGTTAAATAAGCAATTGAGAGAAAGATAGACTGTTTAATACTCTTATTTAGAAGATCAAACAAAAAAATTATCTGGTTCCTTTCTTTCTTCCTGTTCTGCATAATCTTTGAACTTTTTTGGAGCCACCAAGATGGGCACTGCAAGCTGGAAGGTTTATGATTGGCTTAGTGGCACAGAGATTTGAATTGTTGAGGAAACTGGTGCTATAAGCAAGATTATCATACTGATCTGGGATCTGACCAGATAGTTGGTTAGAGGACAAATTGAGTGAAACAAGCTTCAACTGGCCAAATTCGGGTGGGATTTCACCAGAAAAGTGGTTATGAGACAAGTCTAAGTAATTCAAGTCAGGTAAAAATCCAAATTTTGCTGGGATTTGGCCGGAAAGGCCGTTTCGCGAGAGATTTAAAGTATTCAATGAGCTCCAGGAGAATACCTATGATGGAAGTTGACCTGAAAGTTGATTACCATCAAGCAGAAGGGTTGTAATATGGGACAGGTTTGTTAGTTCCACTGGGATTTTACCTGAAAGGAGATTGTTGCTTGCTATGAATACGGTCAAGCGTGACCATGTAGAGACACCAGTAGGAATTGGACCTGAAAACCTGTTGTCACTGATCTCCAACCTTGTCAAATTCCATGACAATTTGCTCGGAAGTTTGCCCGAAAATGAGTTGTTGCTCAACAACAAGTATGTCATGTTGTAGATAGTCCATATACCTGCAGGTATCTCACCTGAAAAATTGTTATCAAAAAGCTGAACAGTCTTCAATGTTCTGCAGCTTCCGAGTGATTTAGGCACCACCTCACTGAGCATGTTCGAGAACGCGACCACGCCTTGCAGAACACCTCTAGCACACAGATTTTCAGGCAATTGGCCGGAGAATTGATTCGTTGACACATCGAACACTTCGAGATTCGAATGGAGACCCATCTCAGGTGGCAAGACTCCGCGGAAGTTGTTCTCGAAGATTCGAAGATCAACCAACGAAGGAAGGAGGCCTAAACTTGCAGGTATCTGACCAGACAACTGGTTTCTGTTCAGATTCAAAAGCTTTAATTTCTGCAACTTTCCAAAATCTTCTGGTATTGACCCAATCAAGTTGTTGATTGAAAGATCAATTGTATCCAAAACCCAAGCTCCATCTACTGACTGAGGTATCTCACCAGAGAATCCATTGCTGAACAAAGACAACATAGTCAAATTCTTGAAAGAAAATACCCAACTGGGGATATTACCTTCTAATAGATTCTGGGACAAATCAATCCACCAAAGGCTAGTAAGATTGCTAAAACTCTGTGGGATTTGACCATTCAAATTGGTTTGAGTCATCCAAATATAACCCAACTTCTTCAACTGACCAAACTCTTCAGGAATTGGTGCAGACAAAAACCCATTATACCCCAAGGCTAACTTCTCAAGATTGGCCAAGTTGGCAATCTCCTTAGGAATAGTACCACTGAACTCATTTGAATGCAAATTCATAACCTGCAACTCTAACAGATTTCCAATCGAAGATGGGATGTCACCGGTGAAGTGATTAGCCCCAAAGTCAATGAATTTAAGAGTTGCAAGCTTGTCGATATCATCTGGGATTGGACCCACAAAATTATTTTGAGAAAGTTCCAAATGTTCCAACTTGGAACACTTGTACAATATCTTAGGAAACTCGCTAGAGAAGTAATTATAGGACAAGTCGAGAAAAGTTAGATTTTTTAGGTCACAAATTGTTGCTGGCGGGATTGGTACGCTGATGTTTACATTGCTGAGGAGAAGACTAGTAACAGAGCCGCCGGTGCATTTAATTTCAGCCCAAGAACAGGGGGAGGAAGATGATTCCCAATGCTGGATGGAATCGGGATTTCCAAGCTGCTGCTTTAAGTTCAAGAGGATGGCTTGTGATAGAAGCTGGAAGCCTCATAGCGAAGATGGAGGCACTTCATGGAGCAAACCGGATCTAGTCTCTAGCTCGGTTGGTTCCCTCGTCGAACATTGATGGATGAACGGATATTTGTGAGGGAATGAGAGTTTAGATCCAGCGGAATAGTGGGTGAAAGGTAGAGAGGTTGATGGAAAATGAAATGGAACTTGAAATCCCAAGGAACCCTTTTGATAACTAGATCAAACAACCTCCTTACAAAGATTACAAGGATCTCTCTTTAGGGAATGGAGCAAAGCTTAAACAGTAGCTTAAGGAAAGAAGAGATAGGGGATAAACAATGGATTAGCCTTAAGGGCTCCGGTTCCAAAGGGACCAACTAGGGGGTTTCCTTAGGCTAAACCTAAGGAGTGGTCTAAAGCTCTATGAATGAATTCATGAGCAAAATCAAAGACAAAGGATAAAAGAGGCTAAGTCCTCTATTTATAGGAAAGCTAAAACAAAGCGGAAAGTACATAAATAACCCTTGGACAAAGGGCCTTGATAACTCTTCAAGAGGTGTCCAAAATGGTCCAAGATGGGCTTGACAATCGGTCATGGACGAGTCTAGGCCTTGAAGCTCATATCAGTCGAGGCCTTGAAGCGCATATCAATCGAGGCCTTGAGGGTAGGCGCTGATCGGGGGCTCGATGGCGCACGCCGGGCAGGATGAGGCTCGGGGCCTCGAAGGCAGGCATCCTGGATCGTATCATTCCCTCCACCTTTGAAGGGATTCGACCTCGAATCTGTAGCCTCGAGGTCATGAACTTTGGACTTGCCAAAAAAAAAAACAAACTAGGACGACTCTTGACACTTTGGATTTTGGTAGTTTCGGACAGAAACTAGACACTTTTGATGAAGGTGCGAATTTGAAGATGAAATACAAACGTCAACCTTCAAAACAACTCAAGATCACGATAAGAGCATGGACTGCCTCACGCGGCGAATCTGTCAAGACCCCGATTGTGGCTGGAAGGTGTTTCAATGGTGACAATCTATAAATCAACTCAAGAAAAGACTCAAGACATAAAAGGAGACTCAAGAGTAACAAAAGAAAGAAGGAAGCCGAATGTTTGATCAATCACTAAGGGAAAACCGAACTCAAACAATGCACACCAAAGATATAAACTGCTACACTTGTAAAGAATTTCATGCACACTAGTCTCTTGCTTTGACTCTCTCTTTCTCTCTTTTGAAAGAAGGGATAATAATAATAATATATATATATATATATATATATATTTTATATATCCCTTATGTTTCTTTTCTTTCTTTTCTTTTGAGATGAGTGCAAGAGAGCTTAATGGATGAAAGGCAAGTCATTTAGAAGAAGAGAAGTGTATGACAAGTAGTTTTAAACACTTTAAATTTTTTCACTAAATGCCAAATTTTGATGATGTGGCACTAGTGATGAGGTGGCAAAATTAGGTGCGGTGGCAAGTGATGTGTCAAGTGAGGTGGCAAGTGTGAGGTGATAAAATATCTAGAAGAATATTCTATGTATATCCTCTTCAAAATACTAGGCTAGAAATGAAGAATAGATGGTGTCGCACCCCCTTTTCGTTGAAAATGAGTAAAGGATCGGGACGGGCCATAATGCCAGACAAGCGTTGGACTTGTCTTAACATCATGCAAAATGAAGTCGCCACCCTAATTTTTCAAGGTTTAGGGAACCTAATCGTCATGGCATAAAAATAAACAAACTAAGGCACAATGGTCTAAACCAAAGAACAACGGTTCGAGGTCGTATTTATGGACTTGGGAAGGTGTTAGGCACCCAAGTCACATCCTAAAAAGGTTACCGGTATGCGAGGTGTTTTGAAAATATTTTAAACATGTAATTGGGGCCCTTAAAGGTGACGTTACATCTTAGCATTCGGGACTTGTTATTTCCGTTTGGGTTCGAGGGATGGGGTTACCATTTTTTCTCGATGCTAGAGCGGACGTTCCCCCTTATCATGGGGCCATGCATGACTTAATTATTTACTACGTGATTCTATCATAGTAAAACTAGCATCGTACCGATTAATGTATGCATATATGGTTGGCATGGTCTTTGAAGCCATCATGCGTAGCATTTAACAAGAAAACAATTAATTTCATGGCATGAAAGACAAGTGATATAAACATGTTGTGCATGTGAGTTTGATTTTAATTATTTTAGCAATTCTATACGTCATGTATACGAGTAGGGTGGTTCTAGCGCCTACTAGGGTGTCATGCATTCGATTCGGTTTTTTAGACTTCAACTAAACATACAAGGAGAAGTTTTTAAGGTAACCTTACCTTTCGGATGAACCCCGATCGATCCATCTCGTCAAAACCATGGTTAACGACAATTGACATAAGGTAGGTATAAACAAACATACACGATTTTAACTACTTAACTAATTATTACAAACCACAATTCATAATAAAAACTACTTATCTAATTATTACAAATTGGAGGTTGGAATAACTATCTAGCTAATTATTACAACAAGTGAAATAACTAATGAATTATTACAACAAGTGAAATAAGCAATTAATTATTACAACAAATGAAGTAGGCAATTAAATGTTATAACTTTTCGAGCGAAGATTTAAAAATTAACCTACAAAGTGAGAGTGTTAGTAATAACTCGGAAACAATAAATAATAAAAGCGCATGCACACATTTATTTAGTTTATGACAAGTAAGCAATTAATTAAATAAAACATGGCAAATAACTAAACAAATTATTTAAAACATGCAAGCAAATAATTATTTCATAAGATTTAAATAATGCGTAAAGAAAACATAGAAATATTTCATACGATTTAAATATATCATTTAATCATACGAACATTTTAATATTATTTAAACACAAAAATATAAACATACAAATATTTTATGCAATTTAACATGTTATAAAGCAAACGAACATTTTAATTAATTTGAACACGTTATAAAAGTATACGAACATTTTACATAATTTTGACGAAAAATAAATGGGTCGGGCCCCACATTAGAATTTTGGGCATTAAAAAATCCTAGTATGAAAATACCACGACATATAGAAAAATAAGACAAGAAAATTAGTATACAGTGAAGAAACGCAAAACTTGATTTAACGTATTTATTTTCTCTTTCGGAAATGTCAAAACGTTCGAACGCAAAATAAATGTCCTTACGACAAAAATTGAACGAAATTGAACGAGGCGACGTGAAAGAGAAAAATAGTACGTAATTATCAATTAAAGAAATAACGCGTTCGACCCTCGGTCCCGGGAAACTAACTCGGAACTGAAAGAAGTTCGCGAAAAGACAGTTAAAAATACGAAAAACTAAAAAGACACGAAATGACACAGAATATTAAACAAACTAGCCTAGGATAAAAAATCGACAGAAATTTGACCTAGACGAGCTATTAAATGTGGTAAACGTAAAAATACGAAAATGCGTTGACGAAAACCGAAAAATACGATTTAGTCGAAAATACGAGAAAAATATGAAAAATTCAAAAGACGTGAAATGACGTGAAATATTAAAACAAATAGTCCATGATCAAAAATTGATTGAAATTTTGACATAAACGGGCTATTAATGCGACATGCAATAAAACGAAAAAAGTTGTGACGTGAGTCCAAATTCGGGTAGCAACAGATGGATTAATATTGACCTAGTATTTTAGAGGACACCTCCACATAACAACAAAATGGGACCACATCCTACACATGGCACACAAGACACTTGTCTTTCAAATGGATGAACAAATGAAAGCACCAATCACATAATTCGGTCTCAATTAAATAAATGAAGAAAACAATTCATCAAACACAGATTTTCGGAATTAATGGGTCACTAAAGATCAAAACTCAAAAGCCTCAAGAACACAAGATGAAGATGAAGCACACCAAGCACCACTTTCGGTCTATGAATCTTAAACAACCCAAACGTGGCCCGAAAATTACGAAAATTAATAGGCAGACTCCTAAGACACAAAACTACAACTTTGTAGAAGGAAGGAAAATACAACTCCAAGTGGAAGACACATAAAACAGACACACAAGGCAAACTGTCTCTTCTCGTGTAATTTTCTGCACACGTTTTCTAACAAGTTCCAAGTACAGGAAATACACAGAATCAACAGTTGGCACAAAAATGAAAGTTTCTCTACTCAGATAGAAGTTTCAGCACAAAAAATTTCAGAATTTACTGGGCGAGCAAACAGTCAGAAACGCAGAAACAAAACAGACACAAAAACTGTTTTCGGACAGGAAAAGCAGCCACAACAAAAACGAAAACACAAGACAAAGGGGGAAGCGATTTTATGGGTGGAGAAGAGGGGAAGAACACAGAAAATCCAACCTTAGAGAACAGTTGGAGCTCCGCTACCACATCATAGAAGCCGGAAGCCTCATAGCGAAGATGGAGGCGCTTCATGGAGCAAACCGGATCTAGTCTCTAGCTCGGTTGGTTCCCTCGTCGAACATTGATGGATGAACGGATATTTGTGAGGGAATGGGAGTTTAGATGCAGCGGAATAGTGGGTGAAAGGTAGAGAGGTTGATGGAAAACGAAATGGAACTTGAAATCCCAAGGAACCCTTTTGATAACTAGATCAAACAACCTCCTTACAAAGATTACAAGGATCTCTCTTTAGGGAATGGAGCAAAGCTTAAACAGTAGCTTAAAGAAAGGAGATAGGGGATAAACAATGGATTACCCTTAAGGGCTCCGGTTCCAAAGGGACCAACTAGGGGGTTCCCTTAGGCTAAGCCTAAGGAGTGGTCTAAAGCTCTATGAATGAATTCATGAGCAAAATCAAAGACAAAGGATAAAAGAGGCTAAGTCCTCTATTTATAGGAAAGCTAAAATAAAGCGGAAAGTACATAAATAACCCTTGGACAAAGGGCCTTGATAATTCTTCAAGAGGTGTCCAAAATGGTCCAAAATGGGCTTGACAATCGGTCATGGACGAGTCTAGGCCTTGAAGCTCATATCAGTCGAGGCCTTGAGGATAGGCGCTGATCGGGGGCTCGATGGCGCACGCCGGGCAGGATGAGGCTCGGGGTCTTGAAGGCAGGCATCCTGGATCGTATCACTTGCTCTGTTTTTGTGAAATTTTGTGAAATTGCTTCAGTGGGTAGTAAGATTAGGAGGAGGAGAGCAAAGAAAAGGAGGGAAAGATGGGATATTTGAAATGGGGAGGATAGTTTTCCCATGACTAATAGTTCTTGTTCTGGTTTTCTTTTCTTTTTTGGGTGCGGTGCAGGAAAATGATGGTGCTTGCTTACATTTGGGTTGCAGAGGAGACAAGTTTTGGGGTTGAAAATTTGTAGGATAAAATAAATGTGTTGGGGTAAGAGAGGAAGGAGAAGGCAACAGATGGGGAGTACTAGTGTGCGGGCAGTACTATTGTACGAGTGAAAAGTGACTGGATGAGTCAACTCGTTTGTTGTTTGGTTCTTCCACGGATCAACTATGTTAAGGTCTAAGCTCGTCCAGGGCATGTTCACGCCCATGGCCGCTTAACCTTAACGAGAGCTTACAGATAATCTTTGTATTCGGGTTGGGGGAGTGAGTAATCAGTCCCTTTATGCTTTGGGCTCGGTTATTCATTGGAAGGCGTTTGAGTCGGCCTTTGTGCGGGCGGCCCCCTTGTCTGCGACCTTTTGGCCCTTGTCTGTAATCGTATGCTTATTCTATGAAGTGATGTCTTTCATGATTGTATGCCCTATGGTCTATGTGTTTGCCTTATGTTATTCCTATGATAACCTATAATGGCCCTATTACGGCCCTAACCCTATGTTCCCTGGGGATGCAGGTCTAAGGTGTGTGTGAAAGGCTGGTTCCGTAGAGAGAGTGCGTGAACGCCGCACGAACTCAATCCCTTGGGCTTCCAAAGGATTAGTCCGTGACAGTTGGTAGCAGAGCGATTTTGATTTCTTTGTAATGGCAAAGACTTCGAAAGTTAGGTGCACAGAACTAGAGAATCGCGTGGATGCGATCGACGCGTGGATACAGAGTCAGAGGACTCTAGGTATTGGCTCCTCACAGCCACAAGTAACACTGGAACAGATACTTGAGAGGGATAAACGCATTGAGATGCTAGAATCCCGTCTGACCCAATATGATGAGTTGTTTAAAGGCGAGAGCGCCGATAATAATTTCTCGGTTGAAGAGAATGTGGAAACATTTCGCCTCTTTGCGGAACGGGTGCGACGCGTAGAGGCGCTAGAAGCACAATTAACAAGGAGACTCTTAAGCTTCGAAGGTCGAACCCCAGAGAAAGAGGGTGGCCCTCATGAGAATCTTGATGAGCTGCTAGAGAGGGCAGACATTAGAGAACTGAATGTGGCACTCACCACCACTGGTACTAGGGTGGATGAATTGCAAGATAATCTTAAAGAAGCGTGGGATATGTTTCGCGAGACCGACAAGAAGGTGGGACTGCTGGACGCCTCCCTGATTGAGATACAGGGCAAGCTCCCGGAAATTGGGCAAAGGAATTCTCCTGGCCCTTTGGCGATGGGGATGACCGAACTAAACAAGTGCAAAAGTTTTCAACCAAAACCTTATAATGGAATGAGGAGTGCAAAAGAGATAGATAATTTCTTGTTTGACATAGAAAACTACTTCAATATGTGCCAGGTTATGTCAGATGAGTTGAAACTGACGGTGGTAGTAATGTTACTATCCGACGATGCTAAAGTATGGTGGAGGACTCGCGCTAATAGCATCGTCACGTGGGAAGAGTTTAAAGTGGAGTTAAGGAAGTCGTTCTGCCTAGAGGATGTGGAATATGCCGCTCGTATAAGCTTGCGCGAACTAGTGCAAACGACCTCTATGAGAGAATATGTGAACAGATACTCCACGCTTATGCTCGATATTAAGGAAATGTCGGAGGCCGATAGAATGTTCAATTTTACTCAGGGGTTAAAGCCTTACCCCAGGAACGAAGTCCGCCGGCAGAATCCGAAGACCCTGAATGATGCAATCACAATAGCGGAGAGAGTAGAGGATAGATCGGATGTGGGGACAAAACAGAAGTTTGGAGGATCTAATGGACTTGATGCTAAGTCGAACAAGTTTACTAGGCCTAGTACTGGAACTAGTGAGAATCGATTCCCAGCTAGGAACTCAACAAACTTCCAAGGCCCTAACAGGTTCGGCAATAGAGTCCCGCGACCTATTGCGTGTTTCATCTGTGAAGGTCCTCACAAAGCGGCTGAATGCCCTACAAAGGTTGCCTTAAGCGCGCTGCAGACAGTTCGAGGATCTATGAGCCCTGAACCTGAGAAGGTGTTGGTGTTAACCGAGGGGGAACACCCTTCAGAGAGGAGTTTCTTATCGGCCTTGAAGAAGCAGTTGGCCACACAGGAGATGGCGAAGGGCTTAATGTATGTGACTGTCCAAATGGGACGCTATTCTATGGAGGCCCTTATCGACACGGGTGCCACCGATAGCTTCTTGTCGGACTCCTTTGCAAGAAAACTTGGAGTGACGGTTGTCCCAGATGGGGGAAAACTGAAGGCGGTGAATTCGGAAGCAAGGGAGACGGAGGGAAGTGCGAAAAACGTTGACATACAGATGAGCTCTTGGAAGGGCAAATCAGATTTTGTAGTGGCCGTTATCGACGATTTTGATGTGGTCCTTGGCTTGGACTTCCTTCTTTTGGCTAAAGTCGTTCCTGTCCCATCAGCTCGTTGCCTCTTACTGATGGGTGAAGAACCGGTGGTAATCCCAGTGACGATAAGTCCTACGAGAGAGAAAAGACTACTCTCTGCTATGCAGCTTAAACGCGGCTTAAAGAAAAAAGAGGCAACCTTCTTGGCTATAGCCTCCTAGAGTGATGATAGTGTATTGGCAGAATGCCCACCCATAGTTAGTCAGCTGTTGGAGGAATACGCAGAGGTGATGCCTGACCAGTTGCCCAAAAACTTGCCTCCGCATAGGAATATTGATCATGAGATTGAATTAATCCCCGGTGCCAAAGCCCCAGCGAAGGCAGCCTACCGGATGGCCCCTCCTGAGTTGGCCGAGTTACGAAAACAATTGGCTGAATTGTTGGATGGTGGGTTCATTAGACCAGCAAAGGCCCCGTATGGAGCTCCGGTGCTTTTCCAGAAGAAACACGATGGTAGCCTTCGCATGTGTGTGGATTATCGAGCGTTGAATAAGGTGACGGTGAAGAATCGGTATCCGCTTCCTTTGATAGCCGATCTATTTGATCAATTAAGCGGGGCGAAGTTCTTCACGAAGTTAGACTTGAGATCAGGGTATTATCAAGTTAGAATAGCTGAAGGTGATGAAGCTAAGACAACGTGCGTTACGAGATATGGTTCCTTTGAATTTTTAGTAATGCCCTTCGGGTTGACCAACGCCCCTGCCACCTTCTGCACACTAATGAATCAGGTTTTTCGAGAGTACCTTGACAAGTTTGTGGTCGTGTATATTGATGACATTGTGATTTATTCAACCACTTTGGAGGACCACTTGGAACACCTGAGACTTGTGTTCGACAAACTCAAAGCGAACCAACTTTACGTGAAAAGGGAGAAATGCGCCTTTGCCCAAACCAAGATTAACTTCTTGGGTCATGTCATTGAACGGGGTAGGATTCGCATGGATATGAGTAAAGTACAAGCGATTCAAGAATGGCAACCCCCGAGCGGGCTGACAGAACTGCGTTCATTCTTGGGTCTAGCCAACTACTATCGTCAGTTCATTGAGGGATATGCTAGAAGGGTTAGCCCTCTTACGAACTTACTGAAAAAGGGAGTGAGATGGGTGTGGTCTATGGAGTGCGAAGAGGCATTCAGAGATATCAAGCGAGCTATGATGGAAGATCCCGTTTTGGCACTCCCAGACCCGACACAACCTTATGAAGTTCAAACTGACGCGTCTGACTTTGCGCTAGGTGGGGTGCTCCTCCAAAACCAACATCCTGTAGCTTTTGAGAGTAGGAAGCTGAATGATGCGGAAAGGAGATACACGGTGCAGGAAAAAGAGCTTCTAGCTATTATTTATTGTGTCACCAAATGGCGTCACTACCTATTGGGTTCTGACTTCATAGCGAAGACAGATAATATGGCAACTAGTCATTTTCTCACCCAACCGAAGCTTACTGCCAAGCAGGCTAGATGGCAGGAGATTTTAGCAGAGTTCGATGTGAACTTCGAACATAAGGCTGGGAAGGCTAACCAAGTTGCGGATGCCTTAAGCCGGAGAAGTGACTTGGCTTCAATGCGTATAATGACTCAGGCTAGTGTAAGCAAAATCAGTACCCCACTGAGAGGAGAAATTAGAGAGCAGATGAAGTCAGATTCAATTGCACAGGCGCTATTGACACTCGTGAAAGAAGGTAAAACTCGAAGGTTTTGGGTGGAGGACGACCTGTTAATGACGAAGGGACAGTTAGTCTATGTGCCAAAAGGAGGGGATTTAAGGAAGAAATTGCTTCGCGAATGTCATGATACCTTATGGGCAGGACACTGCGGGTGGCGTAGAACCTTGGCGCTTATTAGGCAGGCCTACTTTTGGCCGGCAATGAGAGATGATGTTCGCATGTTTACGAAGACGTGTTTGATTTGTCAACAGGATAAGGTAGATAAACAGAAGTCTGCAGGTCTACTTGATCCATTGCCAGTTCCCAATCGGCCGTGGGAGAGTGTATCTATGGACTTCATTACTTGCCTCCCAAAAGTGAGGAATCTTTGTGGAATCTTTGTGGTAGTAGATCGATTCTCGAAGTATGCGACTTTTGCTCCGGTATCTAAGACGTGCACCGCAGAGGAAACGGCGCGATTGTTCTTTAAAAACATTGTGAAGTATTGGGGTATCCCGGAAAGCATTATTAGCGATAGAGACCCTCGATTCACTGGCACCTTTTGGAAGGAATTATTCAACTTGCTTGGCTCTAGGCTGAATATGTCTTCAGGATTCCATCCTCAGACTGATGGGCAAACTGAGAGAATGAATGCGATTCTAGAAGAGTATCTAAGGCATTTTGTTCATGCTAATCAGAAGAACTGGATTGAACTCCTCGACGTGGCACAATTCTGCTTTAATTCCTTGAAAAGTTCTGCGACTAACAAGAGCCCTTTTGAACTAGTTACAGGCCAACAACCGTTGTTTCCACACACGGTGAATGAGTATCGGGGGAAGAGTCCCAGTGCCTTTAACTTTGCTAAGGAATGGAAGCAGAACGCTGAAATAGCCAAAGCCTTGTTGGAGAGAGCTTCCTACCGAATGAAACAATGGGCGGATAAAGGGAGGAGGGCCCTCGAATTTCAAGCGGGCGATAAAGTAATGGTGAGACTGATGCCAGGACAGATTCGAGCGCTCCAACGACAGGATCGCCGCCTTCTACGACGATATGAGGGCCCCGTGACGATTATTGAGAAAATAGGCAGAGTCTCATATCGGGTTGACCCACCAGATTGGATGAAGAAGTGCCACCCAGTGTTTCATGTGAGCCATTTAAAACCGTTTCACGCGGATGAGGAAGATGCTAGTAGAAATCAGCCAGTCAGAGCTGAAGTCCGGTTCAAGGTGCAGCCTCAACCAGTAAAGGTAGTTGAAGCTATCCTGGCCGAACGCAAGGTGGCAATCAGGCGGCAAATTCAAAATGTGAAGAAACAGATCCACCAACGACAATTCCTCGTCAAGTGGAAAGACTTGGGCAATGAAGAAATCAGTTGGGAAAGCGCAGAGGACTTGGTAGATGCACAAGAATTGATTATGGAATTTCTCGAAGACAGGTCGACGAGGGCGTCGACGAACTGAGTGGGGGAGAGTGTTAAGGTCTAAGCTCGTCCAGGGCATGTTCACGCCCATGGCCGCTTAACCTTAACGAGAGCTTACAGATAATCTTTGTATTCGGGTTGGGGGAGTGAGTAATCAGTCCCTTTATGCTTTGGGCTCGGTTATTCATTGGAAGGCGTTTGAGTCGGCCTTTGTGCGGGCGGCCCCCTTGTCTGCGACCTTTTGGCCCTTGTCTGTAATCGTATGCTTATTCTATGAAGTGATGTCTTTCATGATTGTATGCCCTATGGTCTATGTGCTTGCCTTATGTTATTCCTATGATAACCTATAATGGCCCTATTACGGCCCTAACCCTATGTTCCCTGGGGATGCAGGTCTAAGGTATGTGTGAAAGGCTGATTCCGTAGAGAGAGTGCGTGAACGCCGCACGAACTCAATCCCTTGGGCTTCCAAAGGATTAGTCCGTGACAAACTACATCCACCCAACGTGCGGCTTGCCTTTGCTTGACGTCGCAGCTATTAGTTTTTGACTTTTCAGATTTTTTAATTTAAATTTTGGGAGAGTTAGCCACACTTTAAAGTTTAAACTTTGAAAGACTCGAACAGGGCAAGTATTGATTAAAAAAATACTCCAAAAAATCAAAATCAAAATTGAATCCAATTACATTACAATTGGTTATAATTTAACTTGGGTTATTGGTTTATCGAGTTTGAGATTATCAAACTTTGATCCTTATGATACCGTTTTGATATAGCTAGTGAACAATTAAAAATTCCTTATTTAAGTACCAGATTTTTAATTTAGATTAATTAGTCATTTACTTTATAAAAAATCCATAAATTGGTTTTTAGTTTGGATTCATTTAACAAACTTGTACTTTTCATATAAAAATCAGAAAATAAAAATAAATTAAAAAAGTAGTTTCAAAATGTAAAAGAAAAAAAGAAGTTTTTGGGAAAATTATAAAAATAGCAAAACAATTCGAAAAATAGAAAAAATTATAAATAATGTAAATTTAAAATTAACGGAAATTTTCCAAAAAATATTAAATAATCCATAAAATTTAAAATTAGAAAAAAATAGAAAACATTAAACTAAAATATCGGAGACTTTTTTCTTTGTTTAAGAATTAGAAGCAAAAAAATTACTTATTTTTTCTAATTTTTTTGGATTATTAATTGAAAATTTACTACATGCACCGACATTCCTAAAAAAAAATTATGGATAATTATTTTTTTTTGGAAAATTTTCCTTTACTCTTAATTTTTTTCCAATTTTTCAATTGTTTTGCTATTTTAAAAATATTATATAATTTTTCTGAAGAGCTCTTTATATTTTTTTTATTAATTTTTCTTTAAAAATCCTAAGTATGAGGGGAAAGGAAATTGAAAGTAACACATTTTTCACTTCATAGAAACATGCAACATTGAAGGAACCTATAGATATCTAATGGTGAAACAATTTGTTTGCTAATTAAAAGGTGTGCCCTTTGAATGGTACATTGATCTCACGTATATTTCAAAAAATTTGAATTTTTTATTATTTTTTAAATTTGATGTAACAATAAAAAATAATTATTTGAACCTTGGAAACAATAATTTTTAATTAATTTTTATAATTCTTTTAGGTCGGTCCAATTTTTAAAAATAAAATAATATAAATACACACACAAAAATGGTTGTTGTGCCTGAATGAATTGGAGATGTATTTATTTTTAGTGAAAGTTGTGTAATCTATGAGAGTTGTGCAGAAATTGACTGTTTAATTAGTGAGGTCTGGTCTTCTAGAAGCGTCTATTTTTTCATTAAAAAAAAGTTAAAATAAATAGGAAAAAAAGGCTTCTAGATGCAATAGTTAAGTCCATGAATTAATATTATTCTTTTCTATTTCTGTGGATTTACCATATGTTTAAGTTGGACCTTCTATATAACAGTCACTACATTTCCTTATTCTTAGTTTTACATACTGTTTTCTGTCCTCTTATGAAAGGAATTTTTCCACGTTCTTTTAGCAAAACGAATTCCAAGTTGTTAAAAACACACAAACGGATGGATGTTTTTTAGTAGAGAAGCACAATTTCCATATCTCATCCGCATAAATATTGGTTGTGGTCGAATCTTAAAATCTCGAGTTTGAATTTTGAGCGCAGTTCAATAATATTAGGAGAATCGTTCATTTTTAAAAATCTAACTATTCAAATAAGATTAATTTTAATTGACAGAATATCATAAAAAGCTTAAATTAGCGCAAATTTTAAAATATTTTTTCTTTACATCTCTTCATGCATTTATCAATAAATGAAATCTCATACGAATATTATTGAAAGTTAAAAAAACGATAACTCTTTCGTGTAATGTTTGGGCACAATACTTAGTGTGTATTTGGGGTTGGGAGTTGTGTACCCAACCCAACTTTTCCCAACCCAAAAGCCCAAGAAAGTGTTTGGCTAATACTTTCTCAACCGGCTTTCCCAAAAGCTGGCTTTTTGCTCCTTTGAAAAATCATCAAGGGAGCCACTGGAGCATTTTGCTCCAGCAGCCCAACGCAGCGTGCGTTGGGCACTCTCTCTCTCCTTTTTTTTATTTTTCATTTTAATTTCATTTTTTTATTTTATATAATGAACAAAATAAATTAAAAACTATCACAATAAAATCTTCATCTCAAAATAAGTAATTCTAGATCCACTTTTCCTATTTTTATTAATTTTTTTTAAAATGGGTTTTATACTCCAATTCTTTCATTTTTATAGTTTTACCAAACACCAAAAACAACTTCTCGTTTTCCACAGCTGTCGCACCGTCGCGAGCGAAATTTGGGACGTGAATGAAAATCACATCAATGAAGTCGCCACCCTAATTTCTAAGGTTTAGGGAAACCTATAAAGTCCGAAAAAAAAGAAAATAAAATAAAAACTAAGGCACAAAATAAAAAGGGTCTAAACCCGAGAACGATGGTTCGGGGTCGTATTATGGACTCGGGAAGGTGTTAGGCACCCGAGTCTCATCCTTAAAAAGGTTACCGGTTCTAAAAAGAGGTGTTTAAAAGTCATGTTGAAAACAAGTAATTTGGCCCTCAGAGGGGAATCGTCGCTTTAGTTTTTAGTTGGTTTGATTGATTTTATCCTAATTAATTGCCGAGTTGTTAAAAGAAAATAAACATTTTAATCCTCTAAGAAAATAAAAGGGTTAGTTTCACACCTATTCCGATTATTTTTAGCCAAGTTCAAGATTAGTCCGATTGCATGCAAAATTGGTGAAATTACTACCATTTTATTAATTTTTACCAAAGCGACGATCCTAGTGAACAATGATGGATCACTATCATCATCGGGCTCATGCATATGATTAGCCTACTCACTAGGTTATCCTAGCATGCATAGACTAACATAGTACCATTTTCATGAGTGCGAGAAAAACACGTTGAAAAGAGAAAAACCGGGGAGTGGGGTCGAAGCCGCACATAACACACATCAAGATTAGCATAAATTAAATTAATTCGTGGGGACGAAGCCGCACACGAAACAAGCATAAAATAAAGCACATTCATTGGCATAAGCATCATGCAAGCAGATTAATTCGAAATCTAACAATTTTAAATAACCATGCATACGATAAATAAATTAAAGTGCACTTATCCAAAAGAAAAGGAGAACATACCTGGACGAGCTTAACCTGTAAATCAATGATTAGTAGCAACAATTGATAATAAAATAAATAAATGCTGTAAATAAATATTACAAATTCCCGAATAAATAAATACAACAATTAAATTCTCCATTTGAGCTCCGCAATTGAGAACGAATATCGAACTCCTCGTCAAGCTCCATCAAGCTCGTCAAGCACCATCGCAATGAACATGCAAGCAAAAATAGGCAAATAAACGCGCATTAGTAAGGGGCTCACAAATAAATTCCAAATGATCAAATATTAATAAAAATGAGGTCCCCTTACCCATTAAAGTTGGCAGAACATCAGACCAGGATAGTAATCACGAACTCGGTACCTGCCAAAAAATGAAGAAATAGTTAGTACACGATTTTAATTAAACGGGCTTGGGCCATAGCCCATTTCTTTTATTTTTCACTCATGGGCCGCAGCCCATTCCTTCATTTTTCTTTCCCTTGGGCCGCAGCCCAT
This sequence comes from Viola odorata, assembly GCA_963691705.1. Taxonomy (NCBI): domain Eukaryota; kingdom Viridiplantae; phylum Streptophyta; class Magnoliopsida; order Malpighiales; family Violaceae; genus Viola; species Viola odorata. Next base: position 18,211,006 of record OY829545.1, read on the forward strand.
TTCCTTCTTTCTTTCCTTGGTTGGGCCGAAGCCCAACCCTTCTTTTCTTCCTTGTCAACGACAAGGCCCCCCTTTCCTTCTCTCCTCCTTCATTTTTCCTTCATTTTAGGGCTGCACCGCAGCCCTCCCCTCCTCTGTTTCTTTTCTTTTTCTTGTCTCATTTCTTTTCTTTTCTTTGGTTACTCCGGCCAAGCGTGGGTGGCGTGGCGAGCAGCGGCGATCGGGCTAGACTAGAGGACGGCGGCAGCGCTGGAGGCGGCGCTGGTTGTGCAGCGACGGCAGCGGCTATGGCGGAGGTTCGGCGGTGATTCAGCAGCAGTCACGGTGAGCCCCGACGACGGCGATAGCGTGGGTGAGGATCAGTGTAGGTTGGATTTGGTTGATTTTGGGTTTGGTTGAGGGTTGGCTGGGTAGCTGGATTTTTTGGGTTTGGTTGGATGGCTGCGTAATTTGGATTTGATTTCGGTTATGGATTTTTGGTGCGGCGACAAGGATGAGGATGGTTGATTTAATTTCGAATTTTGGCAGAGATGTTTGGATTAATTGAATTTGGCAGGGGATGGATTTTGGGATTTAATTTGGGGGAATTGAATTAATTGACTTGGTACAAGGATTGGTTTTTTTATTTGGTAGAAATGGAGATGGGATTCGGCACTGGTTTAATTTGGGATTGATTTAATTGAAGGTGAGGAGAGCAGATTGAATTATTTTAGCCGAGATGGTTTTGAATTAATTTTGGAGGAATTGTGATGGCTTTGGTTTTGCAGTGAGGTTGGATTAATTGGGATTAATTTCTGGTTTGTTTGGTTTGATTTGGATTTTTGGCAGAGGGATATGGCTTGATTTAATTTGGGATTGAAATTTAATTTGGATCGAACGAGGGAGCGGGAGATGGTTTTTTTGCCTCCTGGATTTGGCAGAGGGATGATTGTTGGATTGGTGATCGCTCCCCCTTTCCTCCCTTATTCTCTTGTTCAATATATCCGGGGAATTGGTGAACGAAAGTTGAACCAATGATGATTTTTTGGTTGGCAAGGAATGATGGTGCCGGGTATTCAACGTGAAATGGGTAAACATTTGAATAAAGGAGCTGAAATTACGGGAGTGAAAACGTTGGGAAAAGCAGAGTGAAAGGGAAACGGGGTCGAGTTGGATTATTCGAATCCAAAGCTCGAGAGATGTAAATAGTCGAACAAAACACGCAAAAAATAAATAAACAAAAATAATAATAAATAGATAAATAAATAATAAAGATAAATAATGATACTAAATAACTAATTACAATAGTGATAAAATTGACGACGAGATAGATATATAAATAAATAGAACGGACATGTTGCGATAGTGAAATTAAATGGGGTCAAAATTCGGGTATCAACAACAGCACTTTTAAGAAATGTTTACCAAACAGCACACTGTTTTGCGCAAAAGTACTTTTCTCACAACACTTTTACCCACAGTACATTTCGGACCAGAATCGGAACGTCAAACAGGCCCTTAGGCAAATGAGCAACTTGATAGGAAGCTTCCTCGTACTTTTTAGTTTTGTAATCAATCACTTCACTATCTAAATTTGTTGTTCAATGTTGACTTTTCTTCCCATTCTCCTCCGGTCAAACTTTCAAAAGATACCTAATCGTTTTCCTTTTGGTATTTTTCTACAAAGTTGCTACTCCGTATATGCTTTGATTGCTTTCCTCCGCGTTCATTTACTTATTTTTTATTCTTTTTTTGGATTTAATTGTTTTTTCTCCGATGTGGATAATAAATAAAAGAGTAGTTGATTGACTTCGAATTTTGAAGGGCGTAGAATTTAGTGATAGTAGGATTAGATAAATTTGTTCGTACTGAATTAGAACGTTAATGAGTTAAGTGTTAGCAGGTAAATTTTTCAAATAAATACAGGCTGAATTTATAAAAGTCTTAAACCATTTACATCTACTATATGTTAGTATTTCTTAGTACTTTATTAGTAATAAATAAACCACAATAAATATATCTTACATGATTACATCAATGGATTTACTCCTCTTTTTTTAAACAGTATATATTCTACTCCCTCCGGTGTGAATTAAACGTCGTTTTAGCATTTGTTTTTACTGTAGCTTTTATTTGTATTTTTAGTATTAAACTTACTAAATATTAGGATGCGAGAAAGACATTTAATTTGCACAAGAGGGAGTAGCGTTGTGTTTCTCAAGATGGGTTAGTGTTGCACTCCAAAACATGAAAGGGGTTTAGATGCGGAGGGAGGCCTAACAGTATTGAAAATTGTTATATTTTGTATCTTGAATTAATTATTACGGGAAAAAATGATTGTATAGTCTATATTGGAAATTTAGTCTTGTAAATAGGGGTGTACACGGGCCGGTTTTGGCCGGGTTTTGGCCTAGACCCAGACCGGCTCGGAAATTTCCGGGCTTCCCTTTGGATTGGTCCGGATCAGCCCGGATATTAACGGGCCAGGCCGGGCCGGTTCAAGTTTTGGCGGGTCGAGCCGGGCCGGTTTCGGGCCTGACCCGGCTTCTTTCTTTCTGTTTTTTTTTTTTTTTTTACATGTTTAGAAGGAAAAAGAAAGAAAATAGAAAGTGGGAGCCAAGAGGATTCGAACCTCTCCCCTTTAAGAAGATTAATGAGGAGTTAACCATCAAACCAAATAGAAACTTTGATATTATAATGCATATATATATTTATATTTTTTTTTTATATTTTTCCGGTCCTCCGGGCTGCCGGGCCGGTTCCCGAGTTTGAGCAATGGGAGGCCCGGGCCAAAAAAAAAAAAAACGGACCGGGCCAAAAAACAGCGGGTTCCGGGCCGGTTTGGGTTTTGTTCACCCCTAGTTGTAAAGAAAACAATTTAAAATTTCTTATATTGTGAGGTTTTTTATATAACAGGGTATTTATTGTATAATCTAGATAACAAATATAGAATTTTAATCGAAAAGGAAACAATTTAGGTTTTCTTAATTGTGTAAATTTTCCTATTTAGTAAGTTAAACAATTTCTATAAATAGAAATTAAGCGTAACAAGTTTCTCAGCTTCGTCTCGCCTTTGTTGAGATGCTGATTGCATTTGTGTTTATGATCATATGAATAGAGCGCGTGTTTATAACGCAACGATTTTTTAACAAAAGGGAGATGTGATGCACAACAAATGGGAGGTAAGGTTGGTTTTCATGGGAGAAGCAAGAGATTGCAACAGGAAGCAAATGATTGGATTAGGGCTTGAGGGAGGAGGCTAGGCCCATGATGGATAGTGGGGGGACGGGCCAAATGCTAATGCTGGCCCATCTGGGCCTGTCCAACTTGGGTTGGCTGATGCGCTGTTGGGTGGTGGGGCGATGGAGAAGGAGTCTGGTGGATCGGAGGCTAGGCCCGTGATTGAATGCCACAATGCCTAATTAATCATCCCATTTTCCTATTATTATGGATGATGATACTACTTATTATGGCTATTTCTACTCCTTTTTGCAGGTTAATTGGTTTACACATAGATTGAGAGAAAAGGAATGAATTAGCCATGAAAAGAGCATGAAATCGGGAAGAGAAGTAATTTTGGGCAGTATTCAACATTCCAAGTCAGCGGAGCAAATGTAACAAGCCAAAGAAATTAAAAGCCAATGGGCTTGGGCCCATGATGAGAAGAGAGGGACGCGTACTGGAAGTGAAAGAATCAAACTTTGTAATTAGTTGAAACAAGATTTAATAATTAATTAATTCCTATTTTCTAGGACTTTTAGTTGGATTTGGTTTGTTAAATACCTAGCAGGAAAGAAGAGACATCATCTTCTCTTCCAGGATTACAAATTCGGCTACTGTTCTAAGATTTTTATATATTATTCTTTTCTTCTTTATTCCTTGATTTAATTAATTCATGCACAATAATTGTTTGAATTAATTATGTCTTGTTCTAGCTAAGTTATCTATTCTTTTTAAAGGCTCGAGGGTTATGATTCATATGTTGTGAGATCTAATTAAGCTTCATAAAATCCAAGTTTGTATTTCTATTCTTTTTATTTAAATGTCAATTTTTTCATATTTTGATTAAGAATAGCTAACTTGATTTTAAATATGAATGATTACATCTTTTCTTAGAAACGTTGGATTCTACATCGTTGATAGGAATCTGTAGGTAACTAATTAGTGTAAGAGCTAATTAGAAAAGGGTAGAATCCAGTTTATAGGAGTAGAAGAAATTCTCTTCTAGATCGGGAAAGGTCTCTCCCCGTGTTTAATCAACCCTTCAATTAAACTTTATTAGGAGTACCGCCTTAAGGTTATTGAACGGTTAGGGATCCTAGTAGGAGTACCGCCTTAGGAATCTTGAGTAGGAGGAGAGCAGGAGACTCAGAGTACCGCTGGTCTCTATAGCTTTTCTATTAAATTTGGTTTTGAAAACACTTGCATCAATGATCGACATTTATGAATCGTGACCCGAAAAGAGTCTTTATCGGGAATTTACCATCATCGGAGTTCATCTTATCATCATTTATTTACTGTTTTTATTCTCTCTGTTTATTAATTTAATTGCAACACAAAAATTCCACTCATTGGTTTTTACCACTGTTACAATTTTGGTCTTTTAACAGAAATTATTATTGTCCAGAAATCCCTGTGGTTCGATCCTTTTACCACTTGCTACAGTTTTAATTAATTGTGCATGGTGAATTGTATGATTTATTTTTGTTGGTTTCGGCACCCATCAAATTTTGGCGCCGTTGCCGGGGATTTCATCGGTTCTAATTTTAATTTCTTTGTTTTATGACCAGGTCCTCTTGTTAGCAATAAAGCAACCCAGAGATCAACAAGGACAGAGGATAGAAAAAAAAAACACATCCAGAGGAAAGTTCTACACAATTAGTCACGGGACTCTTTCCCAGACCTGAGAGAGAGCGCATCTGCACTCGGATGGCTGGTGCAATTGAGGTATGGTTAAAATCCATAGACAATAAAATAAATAACCTATATATTCGTGTCTCTTCTGTTGTAGATCAGATACAACAACTCTCATATGGAGCGTCTGGCTTCCAATCACATCCTTGGGCGGATGCCCACAACTACAATCAAGGATGGGAGTATCCCCCGAATTTCGACGGGACTCCACAACAACCACAACAACCACCACAATCACAACAGCCCCTGCAGATCACTGGTGTTCCGTTTGAAGAGACACTCAAACAGTGCATTCAAGCTACTCAAGCTAGCATTTCAAATCTCACGCAATCTACTCAAGCTAACATTGCTACCATACAGAAAGAGATGGGAGAATTGAAAATCAACAAACAGGAGGAGGGAGGAAGGCTACCAGCAGCTATAGTTGATAACCCGATTTATAATGTCAGTTCTATGACATTAATGAGCGAGACTGGAATTCCAGACAGAACGGTCCTTCCCCCAGGTCTGGGGAAGAAGCCATCAGCAATGCCAGTCCCAGACCAGTTTGAATCAGAGGCGGAGGTAGTTCATGAAATGCCAGCCCCGACGAAGATACAACATCAGACCCGGCCTTCAAGGTTGCCCCCCCAGGACGCAGTACTTGAATCAGAGGCAGCTGCTGGGCAAATTCATGCAGTCCACCTTCCCACCAAAACCATAATTGATTTCCCCTGCTCTCACACTTTGAGGACAAAGCGTCTTCTAGTGTGGGGGAGGTATTTTATGTGTTTTTATGTGTTTTTCCATTTTTTCTTGATTGATTGTGTATTTTTGATTGATTGATTGACTGTGTGCTTTTCATATTATCGTGATTGATTGGAATGTTGATTGATTGGAATGTTTAAAACCACACTGCCCTTGTTTTTGAAAACGCCTCTAATTGAATGATGGTTTAGGCATTTGAACAGGAAAACACTCATCTCACTTCACATATTCACGCGCATAGTCGCACTACTTGTTAGCTCCTATATCCATGTCTTACCTAGTCGCTTGTAGTCATTCGTTTACCCGTGTGAGCTCTTTGAACTTTCATGCTGTGATTTTTTCTGAGTGGATGCATGACTCTTGTGCTGGCTGGATTTGCATGAGACCCCTGGGTATAGGCACCATTAGACGTGGGAAAGCGATGAAATGATTAAAAACTTTGCATTTTTCTTATCTTTTTTCTTGCTTTTATCTTGCCCCCGCCACTCATATCACCTTCTTTTCATCACCCTTCTAACTTTTTGAGATTTTTCTTTCTATTCTTAGCAGGCGAGAGTTCTCTGGCAGTAGCAAGGTAGGGGAAAGAGAAGCAATAACACTAGAGTGGGGGTATTAAGATGCAAGATCAAGATGCGAGGCAGTATGAAAGCCACAGCGCCACAAAAAGAAGCAGAATTTCAGAATAACGAACAACTAAAAGAAGATGTTCAAGGCTATCAACGAGCAAAAATGGAAATGAAGGGATAAGACCGAAGCACTTAAGGCAACCACACGGTTGAGCCTGATCATTCGGCAGAGACTTTGCTGCTCCTCTTTTGCTCAAAGAAAAAAAAAAGAAAAAAAGAAAAAAAGAAAAAAAGAAAAGAAAAACAGAAAAGAAAAGCAGAGAAAAAGAAAAAGAAAAAAAAATTGAATAAATATTCGAGCAAAAGGAGGAGCAAAAATTCAGAACGGAGCAAAGAGTGAAGAAATTCAGAAGAATACCCCCACTGATCACCCATCTCTCTTTGTCTTGCCTCGCTGCTGCCAAACAGGAGACACTCTCGCCGCTTCGCTTTTTCCAGCTAAGAAATCTCTATCCTTCTCTCTCTGCCTCTCTTTGAAACTCCTCTCCTTCCACAATTACTTGCTTTACCATGGCAAAGTTTTTATGATTATATGATTGCCTGCGCGTGTGTTCTCCGTACTCGGGTCGCTATTACAAATCTGATTTTGTGCATCGTTATTAGCATTGTTGAGTGTAAACACCTTGCCATGATCCTTCCTGAGTTTGAGTGCAAATACTATTTTCTGTGTGAGGATTGCTTGCGACTATGCTAGGTATGGGAAAGTTTCTCCCTTGGTTTCGTTATTCCTTGGGTTTGATGCATATGCTATCCAGGTAGGAGATTGTGTCGAATGTTGTGCTTGTGTGCTGAGTGTGCTTTTTCCTGTATGCCATGAGGGAAACCATCTGTTCTGATTAGGGGGCTGTTTTGAGTGTAATGCTCGAGGGCGAGCATAGGTTAGTGTGGGGGATTTGATTGAATGCCACAATGCCTAATTAATCATCCCATTTTCCTATTATTATGGATGATGATACTACTTATTATGGCTATTTCTACTCCTTTTTACAGGTTAATTGGTTTACACATAGATTGAGAGAAAAGGAATGAATTAGCCATGAAAAGAGCATGAAATCGAGAAGAGAAGTAATTTTGGGCAGTATTCAACATTCCAAGTCAGCTGAGCAAATGTAACAAGCCAAAGAAATTAAAAGCCAATGGGCTTGGGCCCATGATGAGAAGAGAGGGACACGTACTAGAAGTGAAAGAATCAAACTTTGTAATTAGTTGAAACAAGATTTAATAATTAGTTTAATAATTAATTAAATCCTATTTTCTAGGACTTTTAGTTGGATTTGGTTTGTTAAATACCTAGCAGGAAAGAAGAGACATCATCTTCTCTTCCAGGATTACAAATTCGGCTACTGTTCTAAGATTTTTATATATTATTCTTTTCTTCTTTATTCCTTGATTTAATTAATTCATGCACAATAATTGTTTGAATTAATTATGTCTTGTTCTAGCTAAGTTATCTATTCTTGGTAAAGGCTCGAGGGTTATGATTCATATGTTGTGAGATCTAATTAAGCTTCATAAAATCCAAGTTTGTATTTCTATTCTTTTTATTTAAATGTCAATTTGTTCATATTTTGATTAAGAATAGCTAACTTGATTTTAAATATGAATGATTACATCTTTTCTTAGAAACGTTGGATTCTACATCGTTGATAGGAATCTGTAGGTAACTAATTAGTGTAAGAGCTAATTAGAAAAGGGTAGAATCCAGTTTATAGGAGTAGAAGAAATTCTCTTCTAGATCGGGAAAGGTCTCTCCCCGTGTTTAATCAACCCTTCAATTAAAATTTATTAGGAGTACCGCCTTAAGGTTATTGAACGGTTAGGGATCCTAGTAGGAGTACCGCCTTAGGAATCTTGAGTAGGAGGAGAGCAGGAGACTCAGAGTACCGCTGGTCTCTATAGCTTTTCTATTAAATTTGGTTTTGAAAACACTTGCATCAATGATTGACATTTATGAATCGTGACCCGAAAAGAGTTTCTATCGGGAATTTACCATCATCGGAGTTCATCTTATCATCATTTATTTACTGTTTTTATTCTCTCTGTTTATTAATTTAATTGCAACACAAAAATCCCACTCATTGGTTTTTACCACTGTTACAATTTTGGTCTTTTAACAGAAATTATTATTGTCCAGAAATTCCTGTGGTTCTATTCTTTTACCACTTACTACCGTTTTAATTAATTGTGCATGGTGAATTGTATGATTTATTTTTGTTGGTTTCGGCACCCATCAACCCGATCCGAATTTGGAGGCAAATGATGCTTCGGCTTTTATAGGAGAGAACGAGCTGGATTCAAATGATTTGAAAGGAACGATTGCAGCGATCACACTAAGGTCCATTTCTCTCTCCTTTGCGTTACGGAAAGGCTGGTTAAATTGGGCTTCTGCCAGATTCGCGTTCACCGCTCCTTTCTCTCTTTTTACAGCCTCGTGGACGCTCTTTTCTGGTAGGCAATCTCAGGCTCGTGGGTTTAGCAGATCGTCCTGAGGTGGTGCCGTACAGATTGGCAAAAGGTTCTTGTCAAAGCGCTGAGCGTACCTCTCACCTTGCTTTTCAATCTGCAAACTCCTCTGCTTCCTCTTTTGTTACAAACTGTTTTTTCCCTGTTTTGCCATTGCAATATATGTTGCATTCCACTTCTTCTATTATTGTCTCACTTTTTGCGTCTCTTCTTTTGAAAAAAATAGCGTTTGCGTTGCTTGATTTGCTTTCTGTTCTACTTTCCCCTTGCCATGAATGCTTCATCTAGTTGCTTTTGCTGTTCTATCAGTTTTGGATTCCTTTGTTTTAGGAAAAATAAGGTTTGGGTCAGCTGATTTAGCCTCATGCTTATTCCAGAATTCATGAGAATTTTCCAATTAATTTTTTTTCTTCCTTATATTTTTATATCCCAAGAACCTCTTTTTTCCTGTTCTTAATGTATCCTGATCTTGCTCTTAAAAAATACAAGAAATCTTTCTGAAGCTTAAAAGTGAATAGATCATGGACATAATTTCTTAAGTCGAGGGGAATTTCATAAAATTAAACTTCAGTCTAAATTGTTACAATTACAAAGTTTAACATCTATCTCCTCCACCATCATTGGGAAGTAATTCAATTCTCCACATTCCCATTTAAAAGCTTAGTTTGTCTTGCTGGCCTGGATATCTCTAATCTCAACTGAAAATGGAAAATTGGCCATGAGAGCTTAGAGAAGAAGTAAATAATTTTTATTGAATAATTATCATATTTTATCACTTTTAATAACTTCAAACAAAACATGTAAAACTCACAATGTGAAGTAGAAAGATCAGAGCTTTTTAGCACGCGCAGTCTTTTTGCTGTAGATACAAACATACTGCCAAAAAACGTAACACAATTTTTAACATTTTTTTTCTTCCCTTTTTTTATAGGCAACACAATCTTTAAAATAACAAAAAGATAAACAAAAGATGGATAGGCGTGGTTGGTAGGGAAAGACTTGTCATTCGTACGTATTGCAAAGACCTTTTTTGTCTTGTGATCAAACGACAAGTCGTTTTCTTAATTTACTAGCACTAGAGAAACAGAGAAGAAAAATTAAAAAGCTTACTGCCAAGGGACATCCCCAACAAGTACTCTGTCTCCTTCATTATCTTCATAAACTAGAGTATATTCTCCACCACCAGCTACTGATTTTGCATTTTCCTCTGCTTCATCCTCCTCTTCTCCATTCCTTTGAGCTACAACAGTTCAACAAAAACCCAAATATATTTACAATATTTTCTAAAAAAATAATACTAGAGATAATAACTAATGTGACGGTATATGATTCGAATTCATCTCTTGTTTATTAGAGTTTATTCAAATAAGTAACTATTTGTACATTTATAAATAATAAAAACCAAGAAAAAAGGTATTTCTATTTCTAGCATAACTCTTTTTTCGAAAATTATGGTTGTGAGTCGTGACAATAGTTCAGGTTTGTATAATTTACCGGCAAGAAGGCCTCCGAAGAGTTGGTCGACCGCGATGGAGAGTTTTTCATAGCTGTCATAGGCATATAGGTTTATTTTCCTTCCAATGGGGACTCCTTCCATGTTGATCTTCAAAAACACGTCTTTTCTTGAATTTTCAGGGTTTAAGGTAGGGTTTTGTTTTTGGGTTTTGGTGTCTGGTGGTGGTGACTCAGATGGTGCCGGCTTTGGAGTTGTGCTACTTGCCTGCAGGTTTTTCCTGAATGACCTGATTGGTGGCCATCCTACAACTGGGGCTGGCGCAACTCTGCTTGTTTCATGTCAGAAATCTCAAAATCAGCAACACAAAGATAGTACTAAGTATCAAACATCAAGCTTTTAAACACCCATGCAATCGATTCGATTAACATAGTTTTACTTGTCCTAATCAGTAATTACAACCGCGATCCAAGATGCTACAGTGCAAAAGATTATTAACTTCAGGAAAGTAAGATTTCCTAATCAAATTATCCTACAAATGACTAATTGACCAAATTTCTGTTCTTTAGAAAAGCTAATTGTCCCTAATCATCACGAATCTGTCAAATAAGAAATTGAGAGAAAAATAGACTGTTTAATACTCTTATTTAGAAGATCAAACAAAAAAATTATTGGGTTCCTTTCTTTCTTCCTGTTCTGCATAATCTTTGAACTTTTAAGGCCAATAAGCACTTCAGCAACAGAAAGAACAAGAGATTTTTTGATCTAAAGAAAGAAAGAAAAAGTAAGACAACCTCTTATGAAAGATATTCGTGGCAGGACTGGTGCGCTTTTTCTTTTCTTGGCCTTGTAACTCTACCTGGGCCTCTCTGCAAGAACCTGAAGAATTTAAAGAACCGCGCAGCCACGAAGAAGAGAACACCCTTTTCGTAGGTTCTTCGAAACGCAAGAAATTGCATTTCTTGGAACCAAAGAATTCTCCAGGAGGACCAAGCCTCAGCTCCAGTTTCTTGTCCTCAGGAATCTGATGCTTGACATTCCCTTCTTCATCAGGAATCGAAATGAAAAACTGAGAACTATATTCCTCCATCCTGAGTTGAAAAACAAAAGAAGCTAACCACAACCGTCTTTGATTAGCTTAATTTCTTCAACCTTTTTTCAGAATTAGAAAGAAGAAAGATTATAAATTTCTCTGTCGCTTAACAAGTATAGAAAAATTCAATCTTTTTCTGTCAGGGAGAAGGGAGAATATAGAGAGGGGGGGATATACAGGCAAAATGCTGGGTTTTTAACTTTGTTTTATGAGCTGTCATTCAGATTCCACTAGTGATTGGATTTTTGTGGAGCAACAACCGAGAAATGTGTGTAAGATTCCTTTGGCTCAAAAGGAAAAAAAACTACTACAGTGTAAGTGTATATAACCATTACAATAGACATGGGATTTGTGGTCACAAATACATGAATCTGTAAATAATAGAACGTAGACAAAATGATTCAAACTCGAGGCTGTTATCTAAAAATAATAATATTAATATTAATGTTGTTGGTTTAGTTTATTCTGTTAGCAAATGTGTAGCTAGGCTCCTCTCCTCCTACATGATGGTCCCATATAAGGGAGAAATTTACATTGACGGTACGAATTACCTTTTGCTTTGAATTTTTGGCTCAAAATTATCCCACCAACATCAACTAATCTAAAAGATTTAAGCCTCACCTCCCTACTTAATCCCCCATATACAATAATATTCTTTTAGTGGTTATATCTTGACTTTGAATTCGTAATTGTATTCTTATCTACGACAACTAAAACTACCGTACATGTATCATTTCAATCTTAAGGCACCGTATGCACTGCCCAAATCGAATGCTGTCACCTTGTTAATAGGCAAGAAAAAGTTAAATGCCTACGATTTTGCGTTGGTTTAACGAGTGCAAGAACAGCATGAAATGGGTAGTAGCTAGTGACCTTTATTTGACTCTGCTCTGGCGACGACTTCCTAAGTCACTACAAATGATCCACTACCAAGTAAAACCCACTTGGTTGCTCCTTAAAAATTTGCCACCACATGCAATTTTGTACTAACAACATAGGAGTGTTGTAAAATAATGATATTCCAAAGGTTGAATATCTCTCCCATTCCAACGGCTATGAATGGCTTAATTACCATGATTATGTAACGGCTTAATTGCCATGATTCTGTAACGGTAATGGCCATGATGGCCATGATAATCCCCACCTTAATGGTCATCAATCTCCACCATAATGACCATGATTCCCCACCTTAATGGTCATGATTCTCTTTCTTCCTATAAATACCACCTACTCTATCAAACCAAGATATAAGATCAAAAAGAGAAAAAACACTACACCTAAATTGAGAGTCTTTTCCTGGTTATTATTGTTCTTACTGTTCTGGTTCCCGATTTCTAACACTACACCTAAATTGAGAGTCTTTTCCTGGTTATTATTGTTCTTGCTGTTCTGGTTCCCGATTTCTAAATCGGAAGAGATCGTTTTATCCTGGGGGAAATAAATTCCTTTAGGACAGTGTTTCTACACGACTCGATCTTTGTGTTTCTAACTTTGTTTTGCAGTTTTTTCCAACAATCTAAAGGAATTTATTTTCAGGTTTATTTTTAGCTTCCTGGGAATATCTTCATCACCTCCACGTGTGCTCATCAGATAAGTCCTTCAATTAATTAAATATTTATTGTGGCTTGGAGAAATCGGTAACTGTTTTAGGTACACTGTTTTCTTCATTCTTTTCCGTATAGTTGTTTGGTTTGATACTCTTGTACAACATTTTTTCATGCTAATGGATATTTTGAGTGCTAGTAGAATTAAAAAAAAAAATTGGAATGAGAAATTAGCATGGGATGTGTATTTTCCTACTGTGTTGTTTATTTGGAAAATGATCACTTGCTTTTTTATTTAGTTGGTTGCCACGTATCCTTGATAAGCTCCTATTTACTTCGTTCTAACAACCTTGAATATACATGTCTGATTTTTGGGTGGTGCAAATTGGCTTTCTAAATTTGTTGCTGCACTTAAATTGCTTAGTTAATTGCTACGGGTGCAGCTTTTGGTTAAATTACTAATTAATTTTCTTTTACTTGGATTCAATTACTATTGGGTTAATTTTGTTGACTGATTTATTAATCAAAAATTGGTTTAGTCTTGAGTGGCATCACAAGATAGAGGGCTGTGAAAGGGGAAGCTCAATTAGGGGCGAATTTTATTTTAACTATTGTTGTTTGACCGGTGTGTTAAGACTTAAGAGTGTAATTGACAGTAAGATTGTAATGTCTATACATACCGTAATGATCTTTAATTATGCACGAATGTTTAATAGCAACCTTGTTAATCGGCTAGTAACGTAAGTGTTGTTACAATGGGATGCAGTTTCAATGACAAAATATCAATGGACAAATATTAATTATTATGTTTTTAAATCATAATGTGCCTTTGATGGACCAATAAAGAATTGGTAATTAGGAGCATTTGCTAGCGTGGCCATTTACTGTTTAGTTAATGTCACAAGAGTTTGAGATGTTTGTCATGTATTGATATTGTTCAATATTTTATCATTTAATTTTGTTTCCTAATGATACCAATTACTGTGGAGGGTGTTTTTTTTTTAGCAATAATGGAGTTATAAATTTTATTATAATAACATGTGGTTACTAACTTTATGCTTATGAGGAAATTGAGTGGTATTTCAAATACCCAACTACAAATTTAAAACATAATTTTATATATGTGATGGCCACATGAGAATTTTACAGTTGTATGCTTAATGGCATTAGCCTATGTTTTCTCTTAAGTATTTGCAGATAATTTAATTATTTATATCCACTGCCTAAAAGTGGAGTAATTACAGAGGAGCAGTAGAATGAATGCAAGATTACCCAGAGAAGTAATTCTTGTAGAATTTTTCTCATTACTGGTATGAATACATTAATGGTGTTAAGATGTCAAATATCTTTATTTGGAAAGTAATGAGGTACAGAGGTACGTTATTCCTAAAATCTATTAATTGTGAAATTTCTTAATTCTTTCCCATGTTTTATAAACAAACCATAAAGATGAAATTGGTCGTAGTTGACTATATGAAATGCTCAATAAAGGAGTAAACAATATGGTGAGATTTATGGCTTATGAAAAGCTTTATGGCATAAAACTGATTGTGATCTTTGGTTAGTAATTTATGCCATAAATATTGTTATAATGAGATGCATTAAATGAAATTTTAATGTATTATGTCAGTTATATATATATGGTGTGGCAATGGACTAATATTTAAAATTAGTCAAATGACTGCTTAAATGCATATATAAATGAGATCTTAATATATCATATTAATTTTTAATTGGTTATGGAAATAAAGTGGATGATGACTTTATTATTATTGGTGAAATTAGAATCTATGTATTATGGTATGCAATTAAGGTTCCAAAATTTAATTGCAATTTTATGTGATGTTTTAAACGGAAAGGGATTAATGTTTAGTCTTACCGTTTAAAAATAATTTAAAACAGTGATGCATGTAAAATTATTTTTAAGTGGTGTGACTATTACTGCTATGGATTGATTAATATTCTGATATATATATGTGGAAATTGTGAGTATTAATATAATCAATGCGATTGTTTCTTGATTAAAGTGGTAGGGATCAATTGAGCAGTGAATTGTCTACCTAATTAAGTTTGCAGAGAACTTAATTATGGGGAAAATATATAAGGTATATATTTCAACGCTCATGAAGCTTGCTATCAAATTAATGAGTAATTTGATTATACTCGATACTACAAGAGGTATGAATGTATTAAACTTTCTCATATGAGTATTGTTATTATTTATGGAAGAAAAAAAATTGAGAATTATTTATATAATTTAAAGGAATCTCCTTGAGGAAGGAGATATATTACCATTATACGTATATATGATGAAATATATGTGAACACATTGATGACATTATTCAATATATATTTTTGTGAAAGTATTATTTCAAATGATGTGAATATACTAAGTGTTGGTGCTCTCAAAAAAAATATATATATATATATTTACTCTCAATATTAGTTCTTGTGTAATTGTGTGGAATTAAGAATGTACCAGATATATTTATTTGGTAAAATTAAACAAATAGAATAATATTCGCAAATGTAGGGGTCCGAATATTATTGTCTTATTTATTTATTTATTTATTTTAAAAAAAATTGCCATGAAGTATACTAATACTTTTGTGAGTCTGTGGCAGCAATGATATCACAAGTGTGATAATGGGAAAATAAATAAATAAATGAGAGATGTGATGTGTTAGCACAATGCTATCACCAGAAATTGGTGTTGAGATTTTTCTCAAAAAGTAGACATTTTTTATGTCAAAGTTTTCAGTACTCTTAAATGACGTACTTGAGATTCTACTGTATTAGAGAATACAGTGATGATAGATACCGTGAATTGTGGTATCATATATAATTTGAGTTTCTGTTGTATTAGAGAATACAGTGATGATAAGAACAATGAATTGTGGTATCCATTGTATTAGAAAATACAATGATGATAGTTGAATTTATATTCAAATGAGATTTGATGAGATTAAAATCCACTAGTGATGAAATGTGATGATCCACTAGTGATGTTAATAATTTTTGGATGAAATTCTACAACACGTGAGAATTTTATTGGGTGTAACACCTATGTATCGATACATTATGTTTGCCAAGCTGAGGCTTGCATGTGGTTGAGCTAGCTATTGTTAAATGATTTTTGTTGATTATGAGAAGTCAGAAGTGATTTTGGCCGATCCTTAAGTCTCTGAGTGGAAAAATTAATTGAAGAAACATCGATTAGTTGAAGAAACATCGAGGGGAATGGGACTTAAAGCCATATTGGAAAATTAACAGTGATGGGAACCCAACCTTTGTGATTGGAGATCCCATGAAGAAGGTTCATATGGGTAATAACAAGTCACTTGTTAATTCTGTTAACACAAATTGATTGTCCTTCCTAAGGTGTGGATGTGTTATACTGCATTGATTGAGAGGATGAGTTTTGAACTCTTAATGATCTCATATCCCTTATGGGTGATGTATTGATTGCGGATACATTTGATGAAATCACCTATATGAATGTGGAGTGGGGCCGCTCCTATGAGATTGTGGCATAATCTCTAGAGCATTCATTAACATCCAGGCACGCGCATGGCCAAAACGCGCAAAACCGCGTTAACAGCAAGAATTGTGGGGGTATAACATGATAAATAGATTCCCTACCTTACAAAAGAGTTAATGGTTCATAGAAGTTTTAAACTTCACCATTATCTCTGTAAGGATAAAATTTATTTGTCTAGGGCTGGTTCATAGTCCAAAAGACACCAGATTCGAAAAGTTATACTCCGTATATATATTAACCAGGAATTGCTACCATCAACCTTTGTAATATGTGGGGGATTGTTGTAAAATAATGATATTCCAAAGGTTGAATATCTCTCCCATTCCAACAGCTATGAATGGCTTAATTACCATGATTATGCAACGGCTTAATTGCCATGATTCTGTAACGGTAATGACCATGATGGCCATGATAATCCCCACCTTAATGGTCATCAATCTCCACCATAATGACCATGATTCCCCACCTTAATGGTCATGATTCTCTTCCTTCCTATAAATACCACCTACTCTATCAAACTAAGATATAAGATCAAAAAGAGAAAAAACACTACACCTAAATTGAGAGTCTTTTCCTGGTTATTATTGTTCTTACTGTTCTGGTTCCCGATTTCTAACACTGCACCTAAATTGAGAGTCTTTTCCTGGTTATTATTGTTCTTGCTGTTCTGGTTCCCGATTTCTAAATCGGAAGAGATCGTTTTATCCTGGGGGAAATAAATTCCTTTAGGACAGTGTTTCTACACGACTCGATCTTTGTGTTTCTAACTTTGTTTTGCAGTTTTTTCCAACAAGGAGTACTTACGTTAATCACCACTTAGATCAAATCTCAACCCCAAATTAACAAATAGCATACTTAACGTCCGCTTCATCCTCAGCACATCACAACAAGACCAACCACGTCCTACTTCATGCCATTTGAGTTTTTGCTGGTACTTTATCACCAACAAACAATTAAGGAACTACATACTCATTGACTCGTATGATATGTTTGAATAACAATGATCGATCCATAAAAAGATGTTAAGTAATTTGAGACTTGATTATCTTTAATTTCCTAATTAAGACATGTGCTTAAATATTAATGAATTAAGCAGCCTGCCTTGCTTGCTTTGTTGGGTGGAGTGCAAGTGGAAAGATTAAGGTTGAGCCCTAGTCTCAATTTGTTTCTTTTTCAAAGGAATTGTTCAATGAATATGTTGAAAATAATGAGAAAAAGGTCAATTGGGTTAATCATGATTTTGAAGGCATAATGGCGGACCCCTACATCGCACTTATTTAGATATGATCTGATAGGAAAAAGCTGAAGCAGCTGCAGCACTGATAATTCTTCTGATAATAATTCTGATAACTCCCAATTCCACTTTTTAGGTCTTTTGGACAGACTTTTTCTTTTGCTTTCTGCTCTTTTTCCCTTTTTCTTTGGGTTCTTGATTGCCATTATCATTGCAATCTCATCTCCTTCACTCAATTATCAACACTAGCGTGCTTCATGGTTTCATGCTTTTAGTGGCTACTGGCTATCATCATTAAATTTTATACGCAAAATTCTACCTTATTCTCGATTTTTTGAGTGTCACGTCACACTTTATTTTTTATTCTAAAAAATGATTGGTTTTATCGTCCATAGAAATGGTCCATATATGATAATAGACCCTATATCTAGTGGTAAGATTCATCATTTACTAGCAATTATGGAATGAAATATGACATTTGTAGAATCAGAAATGAGAGAAAAAAGAAAGAACAACCTTACTGTTAAACACACGCGAGTGATTGTGATTGCTGATACATTGATTAGAAGCAAAACCCATTTTGTTGTTATTTGATTAAGGGGTATAAATAAGCTCATTACACTACGAGTTCATAAATGGTGGTATTAGCTTTTTAAGGAATAAAGGACACTTTTGTTTCGTCATTATCATGTGGTGGCTTTGTCAATTTCAGGCATCCTCGGTTTGTCCAGCTTGTCTTGCCACCTGAAACTTTTGCCACAAAAACTAAAAAAAGCAATACAAAATAAATGCGTTGTGAAGTCGGCACAAGGAATTATGACAGGCCGGAACTTGGGCCCGTGAATATGAAATTCTAAAAGTGTTGGGCCGATTCGTTTGAGCCATAAATGAAGCCCAAAGAGCGTAAAATCACCTGAAAATAAGATTCGAGCTTCCTTTTCAGGATAGCATACTCGTTCTTGAGCCGTTGGAAAACCCTATTACACCTGCAAAATTAAACAATGACAACGAAGCATTGGTATTATTTCTACATTTTTAATTAATGAAAAGTTGTTAGAGTTTTATCATTGTTCTTTTTAGATAACGCTTATTCCTTTTGAGTTTCAAGCATCGTTGGTTCGAAAGGTTGATTTTCCGAACATGATTTCTCTATTCCCGAAACTTAATTTAAGGATAATCAAGTTTTTTACTAATCCTCTATAACCAACGCCTAGTAACACTTTATATATAGAGAATAATAATCTAGTGTGTTAATTTGATATATTAAAAAGAAAAGGGAATAAGTTTTTTACCAGTCGATATTTCCTGAACAACAATTTCCCCTAAAGTGCCTTTACCTTCTTAGCTCCAATGCTGTAAGTTATTTTATTTTATTTTGTTGGAAAAAAGGAATAAATGATAGCAAGTTTATTATCAATTCTAGCATAGATAAACTGCATATTATTCTAACAATATTGAATCATTTGATTTAACCACCTTGAGCTGCCGGCTGCTGCCCTTCAATTGATGCATGCATCCAGCTTATCAAAGTCAACAGGTCTGTTGACCCTGCAAAAATAAAATAAATAAATAAAGTCCTATAGTTTTACACTTTTAATAAAGTCCTATAGAAAGAAAATTATAGTTTTAAACTTTCTTTTTTATGTTAAAATATTAAAAATTTAGATTTGAGTTTTACTTCCTCTATTAAAAAAATTACAGGGATGACGTGATGATTATGATAAATATGCTTACAATGCCTACTCAAGTACTCCCTCTATCTTTCAATATTTGTCTTCCTCGCATCCCAATATTCAGTACGGAACGCATATCGAGGAGGCCGGATGAGGCACTATTTGACCTCAAAAAAATCCGAATTTTTATGTGAACGTACGTTAATCCTTAACGTACTTCCCAGAAAAAATTAGGGGCAAAATTGTCTCAAATAGTGAGTCTACCGGCCGTTTTAAGATACGTGTCGAAACAGTAAAAGCAAAAGCTAAAACGACAAACATGGAAGGACGGAGGGAGTATTTTGGAGGGAAGAAACGACCCGTCATTCATCCTCAAAATGTCACCCCACGATGATTCATGCCCTAACAAAACGAATATTCATTCACGACGATTCGGGTAGATCATTAGAGAAATAGATCACGTGAGTGTCACGCGTCCAGACACCCCGATGAGACGGCATTGGCAAACAAAACATGAGCAGCACTGCGTTCTGTAAATAACAGCGGATGTAATCCCGAAACAGAAATTAGAGAGCAAAAGAAATGGAAGACGAGAGGTTTATAGCGGCAGAGAGGCATCAGATCGAGCAGATTCGAGAGCTCGACTACGAGGAATTACAGGTCGAAGAAGTCGACGATGATTCCTCCGACGATGACCATGACGCCAGGTACTTTGCCATTTCCAGCAGCACTCTCATTTCTCATATCGGATAACAATTTGTGAACTTAGGGATCCCGTTTATGGTAATTTCAGTTTTAGGATTAATTAGTTGTTGCTTCTGTGTATTTGTAGCGGCGCTGCTCAATCTGGTGATGAATTGACCTTCAACACTTGCTTGGCTTCTATGCATACCTATCTTGGCGGTACACATTTTTCTCTATCTGTTCAGTAGAAGTTTGAGTAAATGGGATTTGAGCTATTTCCATCTGATTTTAGTTTATTTTCTTTCCTTTTGTTTGCTGGATTTAGAGGTTGAAGATACGCACCATAGATTGGCTTTCTTGGAAGGAGGCGCTGTGTTGACCCTCCCATTGTTCTATCTTGAAGGTATGTGCATGGACGTAGTACCATCATCAACTGTTGTGGTATATTCTATATTTTGTTTCGTGCTAGTAGTTGTATTCTTATTTCTCTGACATTTCTCCGCTAGTTGGTGGGGAATGTTGGTATGATTGATTCATAATAGTTCATACAGTAGTTGATCCAAAAGTATTTTATGTTTCATTTTAGTTCTTTTGTTGGGGATGCCTGCTTTCTTTGTCTGCCTGCTTCTTTTTTCTGGTTTCTACATATTCAATCCTTGCTCTTTGACAATCACCAGGAGTCGTTCTTTTCCCTGAGGCTACTCTTCCTCTAAGAGTTATTCAACCCAATTTTATATCAGCTGTTGAGAGGGCATTGGTCCAACTTGATGCTCAGTATACTATAGGTGTGGTAAGTGGACATCATGTTATTCTGTAATTCTGTATGTTGGAGCTGAGTTGGAAATTCTTTCACTAAGCATTTTTCTTTGGAAACTGGAAACATGATTTGAAACTTTGTCCAGATACGTGTTTGCAGGGATTCTGATAACGCACGTCTAAGGTTTGCAACTGTGGGGACAACTGCAGAGGTATCGTTAGTATAAACTGTTTCACTGCTAGTGTCTTTATGACACATGAGTAGGATGTCTGTGAAAATTTCTGTGCGCTATTTTTCAAAGTTCCTACCGAACAGATCTAGACACACATTAGTCCTTGCTTTTACACTTGCTATAGAAAAATCATTCTTCGACATTAAGTTATAACTAATGCTACAAAAGGAGGAATTAATGTGAAAGGGAAGGCATTCACCCTAGATTTGGAATTAATGTGAAAGGGAAGGCATTCACCCTAGATTTGTTCTGTAGTTACCTTGTATAACTGCCAATTGTTTCTATTAGCTTTTCCATTGGTCCTGTTTTCTTTCTTATTTTTGTCTTTTTACAAGATTGAGCTACTTATGGAACCCATTAAATTTAACCTTGCAGATTCGACAATACCGGCGGTTAGAGGATGGGTCACTGAATGTAGTTACTCGTGGACAGCAGCGGTTTCGTCTAAGACGACGTTGGATTGATGCTGAAGGAGCGGTGAGAACAATCTCTTTTGTTGTATCATCCTTTTTTCAGTGCATGACTACATAATTAAAGGCTGATTTGGTGTACAATTTTACTTGTGTTAAGCCATGTGGGGAGGTTCAAATTATCCAAGAAGATATTCCGATAAGGGCTCCCAAGGATGTATTTGGAAACTTAGGACCATTACGTCATTTGCGTGGTCATAGTCTCTCATGTTTGCCAGGGCCTAGTGCTTCATCGCGTGGATATGGAGATGATGGCGATGATACGGAGTCTAATTCAGAGGAAAGCTTTGAGAGTGAGCTTTCTTTAGCAGAAAGAAGACTCCATCAATCTGCTACGTATTCTAGTTCTGGCTGTGATTTGATGGATGGTTCAACAAGCAGTGATGACGAAAAATGTCCTATAAGCACAGAAATAAAATTTAGATCTCATCTAAGTGACTCTGACACCATAGGATCATTGCCTTCAGACCATGAGGAAAAAAGTAAAAATGCTACATGTGAAGTTGGAGATAGATTTGCTTCGGAAAAGAAATTCGATGAAGGGCATGGTGCGAAGAGGGTAAGAGAAAGTATTGACTTAAGTCAGTTTCGTAAGGTTTCAAGAGCATTTTGGCCCCATTGGGTATACCGAATGTATGATTCCTACTGTCTCGCTGAAAGGGCCGCAGGTATTTGTTTCCCCCTACTATTCTTCTTGAGTGTAGGGTTGAACTTTATCTTCACCAAGTATGCATGTCATGCACACACATTTAATTTGGTTCCACCTGTTAATGAAAGTTATCAATTCTGAAGTAGCTATTGTCTTATATCTCATTTGGATATGATGGTTGTTGACCTACAGTGTTAATTTGAATTCTTAATCTCATGAAGAAGATTTTACGAAATCCATTTTGGATGTGCTAGACATTGTCATAAGTTAAAGTTTGAAGAGAATCTGAAGCATGTTGATCAGATTGCAGATTTTATTACTTTATCAGAAAATGAAAATAGGATTATTTACTTTTAGTCACTTCATTATGTAGTTTTATGGGGGTGCTAGAAATATCAGATGGAAAATGTTTCCTGAACCATAATTTTTGTTTTGACTAATTTATGTACTTGTGCACTTGTACAAGGTTTTTCACTGTTCTAACATCAGTAGTGGTCTTGTGTTAAACATTTTGTAGATATGTGGAGACAGATAGTTGGGACACCATGCATGGACGGGTTTGTACGAAAGCCCGATCTTTTGTCATTTTATATTGGCAGTAAAATCCCCGTATCTGAGTCTACAAGACAGGAACTTCTGGAGATTGATGGTGTTTCATATCGCCTCCGCCGGGAGATTGAATTGCTTCAAAATTTTGATTTCATTCGATGTAAAAAGTGTCGGGTAATATAAATGGTCTTATATCTTCACAGTTCTTGCCACAATTGAAATGTTTATTTCTTGATTAAGTCTCTACCATTCCATGCAAAACATTTTTGTTCTCATTCTTATCCGGTCTATACTTTTCTCCATGCAGTCTGTAATTGCAAAGCGAAGTGACATGTTGGTGATGTCTAGTGATGGGCCTCTTAGTGCTTATGTAAACCCTAGTGGTTTTGTGCATGAAGTGATGACACTCTACAAAGCAACTGGCTTAGCATTGATAGGACAAGCATTTACAGAATACAGCTGGTTTCCTGGGTAAGGAATTGAACTTTTTTCTATGATTCTGAGTGGGGCTGGTGAGATTCAGAACAAATTCCCTCTCTTTTTCTCTCATCACACTGGTGAAGCAACTGTTGTAGAAAGAAATTCTCATTTTTTTAGGGCTAACGAGTTGATCTGCGTTATCCTGCAGGTATGCATGGACGGTTACAGACTGTGTGAACTGTGAAACTCAACTAGGCTGGCTTTTTACCGCGACAAAAAAGAAGTTAAAGCCACAATCATTTTGGGGGATACGGAGTTCCATGGTTGCTGATGATATGCACTAAGTAAGAACTTAGTTTCCTGCCCTGCTAGAAAGGATGTCAATAATATGTAAATTGTGACCTATGTTTGTATATAGGCCCAACCTTAACTGTCAAAAGTTTTTCAAACCAATCTCTCCATTTTTTCAGAGTAGCGGTTGTTGAACCAGTAGCGTCATTGCTAGGAATATCATTACAGCAAGTGTTATAACAGAAGTGCTTGATTAAGAGACATCAATCATGGAATGTTTTCAAGAAGCTTTTTTCAAATATGTGATTTAAGATTTATTGATGTAGGATTTAAAAAATAATAATAATAAGTAATTGACAGTATTCTTGAGAGGCGAACAACCAAACAGGAGAAAGGAACTGACAATGCTGGGAACAACATGCCAAACAGAAACTAAAAACTGTAGAGTACTACCAAATGAAATTACAACAAAAATAAATAAAAAAATAAGCTTAAGTAAGCTTTTGCCTCCAAGTGTCTCATTCTCAAATAGCACTCTACATTAATAAAATTCCAAATAGCCTCTTGAGTTTTTACTCAATTATCCCCAAATTTAAATTAAAATTAGGAAAACTCAAGTGGCTATTTGAAATTTTGTCAACGTAAGGTGTTATTTGAGAATTTGGAATAAACGCGGAGAAAAGCTTAAGAAAATATAACAAAGGCTCGTCGGAGTGCATCGCAGGCTACAAAATGCAATATTTGACTCCAGATTCTAACGGTAGTTACGGTAAATCGGGCTGTACATGCAGCTCTCAGCATACTGGACAAGATCCTTAGGACGAGGGAGATGAGATGCCAAACCTAAAAAGAAATCAAGCAAATCTCAAATTAAGACTACTGCGATGAGATTAGATGTGAGCAAGCCAAATAGTTTAACGAAAAACTTACCGAGTTCGTACACCTTGGCAGCAACCTTAGCTGCGATATGAGCCGATATCTTCCGAATGTTGGAAAATGGTGGGTAAATCAGACCCTTGTCATAGTTTTCCTCTTGTACTTGAGCAGCCAAAGCTTCAGCTGTTGCAAGAAAAACAGTAGCAGTTAATACACGAAACTCGTCTATAACAATTTTACGGGGTGAAGTTTGTATACTTACAAGCTGCCAAAAGCATGTCATCATGCAGGCGAATCGCACCAGACATTATCAAACCCAAACCAAATCCAGGAAATATGTAAGCATTATTTGCCTGAATAATTCGGAAAAAAGTTAGAGTGAGTTTCCAGAATACAGAGCAAGTTCTAGTAATCATATGCTTCAAGTAGAGGTTAACAACCTGGCCAGGTACAAGAACTTTCCCATCATATTCAACTGAGTCAAATGGACTTCCACTGGCAAAGATGGCACGGCCCTGACTCCAGGTATAAGCTTCCTCAGCAGTGCACTCAGATTGTGAGGTGGGATTTGATAGAGCAAGAATTAGCGGTTTCTGCAAAATAACGATCAATTCAAGACTGAGGTTAGGCAACATGAAGAGTTGGTATCTGCTTGTGCATGCACATGATGAGTGAGACAGACCTCATTGAAGGAAGACATGGCCTCAACTACTTCCTTAGTGAAGGTCTTGCCAACCCCGGATGATCCAATCAATACTGTTGGTTTGATTGACTGAAAAAGTAGGAAAAATAAGGTAATCAGGAAAGTGCTACGAGGAATTCTCCAACAAGATTCACGCGTGGTGCAAAACACATTTCACACCTTAACAGCATCTAAGAGACTCTTGATGGGCTGATGAGAATGAGCCCAAGGTTTCTTGAAGTGTTGAAGTGATTCCTTGCGTGAGCTAACAATCAACCCCTGCAACATAACAATGATGTTTGTATGAGGAAGGCAGGCCAAAGCAAATATACAACAAAAAGTCAGATGTTCTATCAATGACTTCCAAGTTCCAGCAGCGTTTATACTACCTTTGAGTCCACGAGCCAAATCTTCTTTCGAGTCTCCTCAACTGGAGCTTTGATCTGAAGGAAATAAGATCAGAATTAATCACAAAAGCATACTATAACCAGGTGAATTACGACGTCTGAAAAGTAACTCAGTACCTGTCTTGATATCTCAAGAGCTATAAGTTCAGCTATACCAGTTCCGGCCTGCAGCAAACGAGAGCTAAATTGTGTATCAAGGGACCAACAACTAGTGCGTAATGAACATAACACCATTGCTCAAGAGAACTTTTAACACATTGTGTTTGATGCTTACCTCTCCAGCGCCTAGAAACAAGAATGTGTGGTCAGCCAAGGTTCCACCAACTAATTTCAGAGCAGAAATAAGTCCTGCCAGAACCACAGATGCTGTACCCTACAATAAAGGAAGCATTCTTTTCATTAGAGAAATCCCACAGGAAAAGAAAAAGCAGGTTGTCAGCAAATTTATTCAGCATAATACCTGAATGTCATCATTAAAAACAAGATGTCTTGGGCTGTATTTTGCGAGGAGCTCGAATGCATTATGATTTGCAAAATCTTCAAACTGGAAAGGATTTTAAATCATCAGGGGTTGGAATCGAGTGACAAACTCCGAAGCTAAGCAAACAAAAGTTTGAAGCATTTACAAATGTTTACCTGTATGAGGACTTTTTCACCATAGTTCTTCTTAACTGCAGTCATGAACTCTTCAAGAAGTTCAGCATATTCCTAAACCATAGTAGCAAAACAATATAAGAACCAAAACTTTAGACATTATAAGTGCTAAAAATATTGAAGACATGCTGAAGAATGTAGGAAAATAATATTATCAAACCTGTCCGGTTGCTCTCTTTTGTCTAAGCCCAATGTAGAACTCATCATTCAAAAGTTTCTCATTGTTTGTGCCCACATCAATGGTTACAGGCAAACACTGCAGATATTAGACACAGAATCAGATAATTCAATACGTATATGTGTAGCTCTACTAAAAAGATCAACTAAAATTTGATAGAAAGAAATCCATTGAACAAAAGAACAAATATCATAAAAGAATCTGTTACTGCCAAACTCACCACGGAGGGACGTAATCCTCCTAGTGCTGTATACAAAGAGAGCTTTCCTACAGGGATCCCCATTCCCTGACAACACATGTATGGGTTAAGTTAGTACTGACCCAAGTATCTCGATACAAAAAGAGCCCTACCGATCTAACTCGTGGCTTCATTTAAGGTATAGAATCTACAAGAGATGCGTGTAGTTATACCTGGCAGCCAAGATCTCCAAGCCCCAAGATGCGCTCACCATCAGTAACAACAATGACTTGTATGTTTTTCTCGGGCCAATTCTTCAATACTTCAAGAATCTTGCCCCTACAAAATTTCACCACTCAGTATCTGCTTAAGCACATAATTAGACACAGCAATGACAATGCAAGTGGATAAATCGTACTTCTCCTTCAAACTGATGTAAAGACCCTGAGGACGCCTGAAAATGCTCCCATATTTCTGGCAAGCCTCGCCAACTGTGGGAGTGTACACCACAGGCAGAAGCTCCTCAACATTGTCAATCAAAAGCTTGTAAAACAACCTTTCATTTCTCTCCTGCAAAAGAAAAATATACAAAGTTTCTAAAATCACAGATTGTTCGATCGTCAAGTGAAACTGTTCATTCTCAATCTATCCAAAGCAACAAAGAACTATGACAAATCAAAAGGGAAACCTGAAGATCCATCAGGGCCATGTATCGTTGCAGGGGAACTTCATATTGGCGAAGGTTCTGCATCAATTTTTTCTCCTAATAACCAACATAGTAACCCGAAATTAGTATTAGTAAACATAAAAGGCTTACTGGAGAGATGCAACATTACAAAATAGGCAATGGCGTTTAAGTTAACCTGGAGTTCCTGAGAAAAGATTGCAGGGGGCAAAAGCCCGCGCAAGTAATGAGCATCCCTTTCTGTCTCAGTGAAACCAAGCCCTTTGTTGAAGTGAGGATCTCTCAACAATGTATATCCACTGTAAATGTAACAAACATAAATAGCTGAGCAACATTATTTTTTCTGATAAAAAAACATGAATTGTAGAGGTATGTAGCCATATGGATTCGAGCAAAGCTCAAACCCAGAATTCAAAGATAAAAGTGACAACTTTTGCCCCTAAATCAAACAAAAACCAAGAATCTTCAATTCCCATAAATTAATTTTCCCAGTAAACAAAAGAGATTAATAACTTTGAATCCAAGCAGTTTATTCAGCAAAATTGTTAACACAGGTAACACAAAGATCAGAACTTTTAAAAATTGTTAGCACAAGTAATGCCAAAGATCAAAACTTTTTTAAAATGGTCACAGTAAATAAGATGCAAAAAAAATACAACAATACAAAACAAGCAAGTAGAGTTGTCCACCTAGCCACAGAGACGGTCCAGGGAGTGACAAGATGATCCTCCGTGGCACTATCCGCACCATACAAATCCTCAACCACAACAACGTCATTCTCTTTCTTCTCTGTTGAATCACCACCGTTCATCATTGTTCTCTGCAACAAAACCCAAGCCTTTCTCCCTCCTCTTCCTCCGCCGTGAAACACCCTCTGCAAATAAGTAAATGTTGAACTGCGAGTAAAATGATAGCTGAAAAAGAAACACCCTTTTCGTCTTATGAAGAGAACAACAAACACAACCCACCCTTTAAATAGGAAAGCGAAAAACGAGAATTTGGGTACATTTTCTCGAATTGGCATTTAGAAATGGAAAAAAAGTGGGAATTGAATTTAGAATTTTGGGTTGGTGTCAATGTCTAACGTGGACTCCGCTCACGTGGAAAATTTGATTTCAAAGGAAATCAAGTAGGGAAATCTTTTATATTTTTTTTTAAATAAAAAATTGCCATTTCAAAAGAACTACGTAGTGGTACAATGTGAACGAAATAATTCGTAATCAATAATACATTTCTTTTCTGAAAAGAAGAAAAGAATGGGTGGCGGTACCTGAAAGGTATGCCTCTTGAGTGGAAACATGTTATTTTATGCAGAGAAGAGGACGAGAAAGAGAAGAGGAAGGTGAGGTCAGAACAGAAAAAGTTTCTTCTGGTTTGCGCGTTTAGAATTTATTATTATTTTATTTTAGTCTGTGCAAGAAAATGGGCCGCGGAAAATTGAAGTTTATTCTTTTTGTGGAAAGTGGAGTTGGAAGATTTCCTTATTTAAAAAATTAAAATGTTATGTATACTTGCTTATTTAAATAATACATGTTGCGGTCCGGTTTTGATGAGCCTAAAATTTCAAAACTTAAATCATCCCTATGTTCATTGGCTATATTATTTCTATTTTACTAAAAGTTACATAATTTGTTGTTCATATCATGGTTATAAGAACCGGACACTTGAGTCCGGTTTTTACACCCCTTTAAACCCTCACTTCTTAATTTTGGAAAAATCGTGACCGGATCTTGAATCCGATTCTTACACCACCTGAACCTTCACTTTTCAATTTTGGTCAGTAAATCATTGAACCGATTGATCCGGAACTGATTTTATCGAGTAAGTGGCCGTTTGACGTTGGAAGTTGGGTACCCAACCCAATTTTTCCCAACCCAAAACGGTTTCTAGGTGTTTGGTTAACACCATCTCCACTGTGCAGTTGCAAGGCAGGCCAAATTGGCCTTGCCTCGCGCTAGAGCAAAATGCTCCAGCCAGCAACCAGCGTTCCACGCTGGTTGCTTTCTCTCTCCCTTTTTTTTTTTTCTTTTTCAAATGAAATCAATTTTCTATCTCTATATAATGAACAAAATAAATTAAAAATTATAAAAATATAATCTCTATCTCAAGATAAGTAATTCTATATCCACTTTTAATATTTTTATTAATTTTTTTGAAATGGGTTTTATACTAAATAAATATATAAATGCATAAATAATTATTAAAAAACAAATAAATGCATAAATAATAATTAAAATTAATATTTAACTTTTTTCCCTTATACTAATAATTTTTTATTATTCTTATAAATAAAATGTTAATTATTTATTTTTAAAAAATAGATTATTTTAAATAATTTATATAAATAATACTTGAAATAGAAAAGTGCATTTTATAGTCATTTTACATTTAC
Source organism: Viola odorata (assembly GCA_963691705.1). NCBI lineage: Eukaryota > Viridiplantae > Streptophyta > Magnoliopsida > Malpighiales > Violaceae > Viola > Viola odorata. Next base: position 18,240,377 of record OY829545.1, read on the forward strand.
ACCGTAGTTTCTAAATATGTTTTATTTTTCTATTATATTAGATAAATACTCCCTCTGGACTCTAATAACTATCACTTTACTATTCCAGCACGCATTCCGAGGAGGCCGAATGACTCACTATTTGACCCCAAAAAAATCCGTACTTTTTTTCTAACGTACATTAATCCTTAACGTACGTCCGAGAAAAAGTACGGAACTTTTTGGGTCAAATAGTGAGTCATTCGGTTTTCTCGAAACGCGAACATGAATAATAGCCAGTGACACTTATTTGAGTCCGAAGGGAGTATCTTTTATTTAGTTATGGTATTAATAATTTAATTTTTTTATGTAATTAATAAATTTTAATTTTTTTATGATTTACATAAGTTTAATTTATTTATAATATTATATAAATATTACGTGGTAAATTTATTTATGATATTATATAAATATTACGTGGTAGATGTTAGATTATAAATAAATAAATTAAAAATATATATAAAGATACTAAAAAATATTAATTATAACACTTAAAATGAATTATGCCCTTAATGGTTATTTTACATCAAAACCATAGTTTCGAAAAGCTGTTTTACCAAACACCTCAGTTATCTCACAACACTTTTTAAATTTTTTTACCAAACAGCACGCTCCGTTTCCCAGAAGTCGTTTTCCCATAGAACCTTTTCCTACAGAATTTTTTCCCATAGAACCGGAACGCCAAATAGACCCTAAGTAGTTTGTACAAACGAGGCTTTCAACATCAGAAGACTGTTCAGGCAAACAATATTGGGCGGGCCTTTGCAAAGACTCAGTCTTCCGTTTAATAAAACAAAGCGAAAGTGTTTGAAAAAGAAAAACCTTTTCTTGACGGTTATACTATTTTCAAACTTGGAAGCTTTTTTTTTTTTAGACTTCAAAGTTTTTAGTATTTTTTTTATTTTTAATGTCCATACAAGAGTTCAAACTTTGAAGTTTATAAATATTCGTGTAGAACAAGAGGCGACTAACCTATATTAGTCACGTCCTAGTATGAAAAACCCAAATTAGTATACAATTATCTCCATACAATATAATATGACTACAAAATTAGAAGCACAGTGAAAAAAAGAGAGTAAATTATTCTATCAAATAAGACAAATTCAACGAGTTATACGAAATAAATTGTAAATATATAACCTATGAAATTCACAGCGAGTAATTTATAATCAACATACAATCGGTAAAAAAATCGTTGATTCTATTAGAGTAATTATATGTTGAGAGCAAATATAACTACAGTAGAAACTCTATAAAATAATACACTTGGGACGACCAAAATTTATTAATTAAAAGAGTTATTAATTAATCGATAAATTAATAATTATTAATTTATATATTAATTAATATTTTATTAATTTATAGTAAAATACTTAGTTTACTGATGAAGAAATTATTGAAAGCGTTATTGGAATTAATAAAGATGATATCGATGAAGAAGATGATGAAAGTTCTACAATGGAGCCCCCTTCGCGAAACGAAGCTATTAAAGCGGCAATCACATTGAACAATTTCTTGTTGAGCTATGAGAAAACAACACCAGAAGTTCTTACCATGCTAAGGAAAATTAGAGACGACATTGAAGGGGAAATTGATTTCAACAGAAAACAAAAGACAATTGAGTCATTTTTCAAGAAACCTTCATAAATCATTCATGTAATATGCTATATATAAGGAATTATTAATTTATATTTTATATGGGGTCTAAAGAAATTATCAAAAATGTATTATCTTATAATTTTAGCGAATTATTAATTTAGCACCCTATCCCCGAGTCGGGACCGGCCAAAAATATTATCTTAGAGAGTTTATTAAATAATCGAGTATTAATTTATCGAGTTTCTACTGTATATTAGTAGATTCTCGAGACGCCAATGGTTTTTTTTTCCTGAAAAAAGAAAAAAAAATCATAAACTTCCATGATAATAAAATATAAAACGGTAATATGCACAAACAATATGCTTGAATTTGTTTTAACTTTTAAGGGAGGGAAAAGAAGAAGAAGAAGCAGGGAATCCAAATGGGCTCAAATTTAGTGGCCCATTATAAATTGTTAGTGGACCCTATTAATCCGATGGTCCATAAAGAGCAGCAAGCCCACTAGTAATATTGCCACACACACCACCACAAATTCATAATATTTGCTCATGGAAAAAATAAAAATAAAATAGTAAGAGATAATTTCCTGCGACTAAAGAAAGATGAAGTATATATTAAGGTTCGGTACAAAAGTACCCAGATTGCGTTTGATCTTCTTTCCTCGGACCCAGATTGTAATAAGTAGCAGCGGACGACCTTTCTCAAGCGCTCAACGGTAACAAAGGGGTGTTCATCGGTTACTTTGGAAGGATTTCAAAATTTAAAAATTCGGATATGGTCATTCCGAACTTCTTAAAATCCTTTCCGTTCCGTAATTTCATTTTCTATTAACCAATTTTTTTTTCCGAAATTATTTCGGAACAGAAGTTCAGTAACCTCCAAGTTTTCATTCAAATTCCAAGTTTCCATTCAAAGTTCAAACATTCAAATTACAGAACAACAAACATTCATCCAAATCATAATTCAATGGTTGTTGCCTCATTCTCCACTCCTGCGAACTCTGTAAATAATCAAATAAATACAATTAGAAATTAAAAAATTTATAAACAATAAGGCAACAGGGAAAAAAATCTTAGCAGTTTCCCACTTGTCAAGTTCAACTATGTCTTCTTCAATTTTGATGGCTTCTTTGGATTTTCTAAACCAATCTTGTGCACAAATCAGAGATTGCACAACTCTAGGAGTTAGTGAGCTCCTAAAGGAATCCAAGACTCTTCCTCCAGTGCTGAATGCAGATTCTGAAGTAACAGTGAAAACAGGGACCACCAACACATCCCTTGCCACTCTTGATAAAATTGGATAACCAAGGGATACCTAGAAATAGTTGACCTAGAAGGCACCTTAAACATAATTTGTGTTGCTGTCATAAACTTTCTAAAACTATGCCTCTCTACAAAACTAACGGGTAGTTCATCCTCAATTATCATCTGATCTAAGGCATTTTTACAAGCATCTTGATCAAATCTCCAAAATTCTACAGCCTTACTCACATCATCATTTACCCACGTATCAATTTCTGTTTGTTTGGTGTCAGATATGTGTGGTACTTGTTTATAGGTTTTCATATGGTTTTTCAAACTAGATGTACCATGTGCTTTTGGGTGACAACCAATTTTAACAGCACAAAATTTGCACTTACCTTTTGGATCACCATCTTCACTCACAAATTTCACAAATTGCGTCCACACCGAAGATCTTGGAATTATGGCCTTTCTAACTTTTGGTTTCTTTACTGCGGTAACAGCAGAAGCATAGTCTTTGGCAGCTGTTCTGCTCAAACTTGCTCTTGGGAAGGAGCAACAACAATCTCAAACAGTGAGTCATCCAGCCTCCTTAATATGCATGCCCAAAGAACGTATATTAATTTAAAATTGAAAAATTATATCTATTTTATCTTTTTTCTAATAAATAGTACTATAATTTAACAAGTTCCATAAAACCAAAAAGGAGTGCCTCAAAGTAGGCCATAAATACATTTTATTTTTTTAATTTATTTTACCCTGATTAACTCTGTGATTATCAAAATAGATCTAAACAAATTAGATATTATTTGTATACTTTAATTTGCACTTTCATTATATGTACACGATTTAATAAGACTCACAATGGAGGAAAAAAACAGAAGGGTAATATACCACTTCTCAAATGTCTGATTTATTACATGAGCTTTTTTTCTTTTTCTTTTTGTTTTTTTTGAGTTATACATTTTTGACATTTGTCTCTGCTGAAAACAAATTGACATGAGCCACACTCATCCCACTATTCTACTACCTCAGTTCTAATCACCCTACTCACCCCAAAAAACTATTAGTACTATTTTAGTCAAAGTTTGTATAAGAGTAATGAGCATTGAGGAGGAGAGAGTACAGAGGCGGCGTCACTCACAACTCTAATTCTCTGCATCATGCGGCGAAAACTGATCACCTTGTTTGTTCCTTTCAAGAAAATCAGCTGCCTCACAACACACAGGACTATACATACGATCGGCCAAAGATATAACTAAAAAATCATACTTCGTTCTACCACTCATTAGAATGAGGCATAACGTATCAGAAATATCAGACGCAGAAGCGAAATAGTTCCAAGATTCAAGCATTAAGCGTTTCCTCCATCCCTTAAAATGAACAACCTGTGAAGAAGAAATAAACAGGTTAAAAGTGAACATAAGATTTAAATGAACAAGAAATTTTACTTTTTTCCTGAAGAATTGAAAGCAATTTGATGCTCAGCAAGGATCAATATCATTATAAGTTTGTTGAAAATGTTGTTTGGCAAATGGCAATACCTTAACATCCAAGGGCATGCCATGAAATTGGCCTGCTCCCTCAGGGGGTGTCCGATTATACATAGCACAAGGTAGGAATAGCACTGAAGCACCACCAATATCTTGTAGAAAAGACTGGGCTTTGCTAAATCTACTTGAGTCAAAGGAAGGGTGAGATCTCACGACTGAGGCCAGAGCTAACTGGTCTCCAAGCATTCGAGAAGCTTTCATGTATTTGGAACTGTATACGTTTAGTACTTCTTGAAGGAAAAACTTCGCCCTGTAGTCAATTTCACATTGTATGTCTTTTACCACTGGACATGACGAAAAACAGTGCTAACTGTTTCACTACCGTACTTAGGGAAGGATGGAGAAGATTTAAACCACTCAAAAAATGGTCAGCATCAATATTGGAATTTGGAGCTTTAACTTCAAGAATTGTTACAGCCAAACAAAGAGGAGGGTCCAAACACATTACATCTAGTTGGTCTGTAACAGAAGAGGCCAAAAGCAAATGAATTATGTACCTCAAAATAGCATCACGGGTCCCCCTTACTGCAATAAATCCTGAATTTAGAGGCTGCTCTTTGTTGTTCCGGAAGGTGAGAGCCAGGTGAAAATTTGGGTAGTTATGAAAAATATGCCCCAAATCATCAAGGACAGCTATATCTGAGTCAGTGAAGATGTAGTGCTTTATACCCCCTGGGCTATGAGAAAGCTCCCGAAACCTCATTTCAAGAAAAGCCTACACACAGCATGGAAACTGAATAATAGAAGTCAATATGCTTCTCATGTAATACAAGAGATACGCATTAGCAATTAAAGGTAAATCAATTTGTTGGCTTGAGACAGGTAGAACTACAAGCCAGGTCACATACACCAACCAAAGGTATCGGGAGTGATAAGTAGAACAGCAATTGAAGCTCATTCTTGGGATAAACAGATACTTGTTTGAGAAAGAACCAAAACTTCAGTGAAATCATGGCTCGAGAATGAACAGGGGGAGAAGCGATGAAGCATTCAGTAGCAACAAACGAGAAAAAATATATGTTCTACCTATTTAACCTCTTACAATGTAAGATCTGATTCTTTGAAGCATCAACTTGTCACGAGAATAATCACCCCTTAATTGGATATATTTCAACACGATGCTGGATCCGTTAGAATGGCAACCTTGCTTTGAGGCATTTTCACCTGAAAAAATTAAAATCCTCAATTGAATTGCAAAGCAAAAGAGCATCATGTTCTAATGCAACTGGCCTATAAACACTAGCAACTGGTTCAAGTTTAAACTTCTAAGAGCTAAGGAAACTGGGTTACAAGACGAACCAATAAATTTGTGGAAATTAAATACTTAAGTTCCAAGACAGCTTAGTGCATTCTATATACTAGTTCTTCACATGATTCACATATATGCTACCTCAATGAAGTTGATGAAGACATTCAAGACGGCCATTGCTCTCTCGGTCTTACTATATCATGCATTCCCAACAGTAACCAAGTTAGACGATCTAACATCAGTCCGAGTATCCAAGGAGGTATTATAGATTGTAAATACAGTCACGAAAACAATGCCATTCCCAGCTCCTGAGGCATCATCAGAAGAGGTCGGCAGCTGCGTCTTGTTAAGAGCCTTCATACCTACTTAACATGGAATATGCAGACAGAATTACACATACGACACCCATAAAACAAACCAAAGACAACCTTAACCAATAAAAAGATGAGAATACGAACCTTGGCATTGCAAACGATTGGGCAAACCTTGACCAACAGCAGGTCCAAAAACCAAATGGTCAAATTTTTTATTTTGCTTCTTGGGCGGACCGGTTGCTAGAAGTGAGGTCTGGTGCAATTCCAGAATTGGAAAAACAAGTAATAATTGAATAAGGAACTGGAAAATTATGAACAATTGGAAAAAATACAAGAACAGAAGTAGAGGATGAGAACAAATTACCAGAGAACAGATGAACGAAGATCAGAAATAGCGCCAAACCAATGAGAGAAGACCGCCATAAATTGAACGTTCTCATTGGTAACATAACCGGTATCTTCTCAAGATCTGGGACGATGCAACGGGTTGTTCAGTAAAGAGATGGGAGAAACCGACGAGTAAGATGGGCCGGTTATGACCCGGATAGGATATTGTCTCGCGAGGCCAGAAATTGTAGAAGTGGAGGTGAAGTTGTGCGTTGAACACTGTTCTTTTTATCAAGGGACATGTAATTCAAATTGCAGAAACTATGCTGTAAAGGAAACAAGACTGTCATGTGTTTAATTTCATCAACAACACCATGTGAATCAAACACAATAAATCTCAAGTAAAAGAACAATTTAATTATAGTGGTAACAGGATTTGATTTCAATTGATACAAGGTTTTAAAAAGTTAATTTTCTTTGCATAACATGACAAGATAATTATCTAATTTCTTAAGAGCAAAAAGTGACAGGAGAAGCCAATCATCTTCCCCATGAAAATTAGATTTGAGCTTGAAAAGTGATAGGGTGTCTATCCGGCCATGATTCTATCCTTTCAAAGTACTTGACAGGAACAACACCGTCAAAACCTTCCGTCAATATCACCCTATTGTCTGAAATGTAAAGCTTCATTCCATCTGCAAACATCATAAATACCGAAGCAGAAAAAGCACATTAAGAAAAACAGTATGTACAGCTTAAACAACTCACAATTTACTTAGCTAAGTTCATAAGTTCAAATCATACCTTCAAGAGCTTTTCTCACATCCAGGAATATCAAAACATTAACATTCCATCTCATACCTAAGAGTAACAAAAAAATAATTTTCATAGATTATATATATTGAACATGGGTGAATTGGAAGTACAAGCTTGACAAGATATTCACGCCATGCCTTCATTACAACAACTCAACAAGCCATTACAATCTACGAAATGGCTTACCGCTAATTACTTCACCATCTGTTGGCAAGCCACAAGAAAAGTGAACGTGCAACCTTTGCATGCGCTTTAAACCAGACTCCAATATTGATTCCAGATTCTTCTTATAAGTACCATGTACACACACTGCGATTGCAGAGATTAAACCAAAGAATAAATCACTATACCAAAAAAAAGAATAAGACAAGCTAGATTACACAGGAATAAGCATTTGTACCTGGTACCTCCTCAACTGAAATGATTGGTCTCAATAAACTTTCAGTTTCAACTGTCTGCAGACACATAAGAAACAGAGTCAAATGGATTAAAACATTTGATTATATTTTATTCCAACAAGAAACCTCGTGATTAAAAGGCAAAAACTCCTCAATTTGGATGAGTAAAACACATGATTTTTTTTTTAAAAGAATCCGATGTATTGCAATTTTAATTAGAGTCCATAAAAGAACAAACTTCCATTTATAAAACACCGATTAAAAACCACAAGTACTAAAATTAGCCAATTTTAGCAGATCACTCCTAACATTTAATGCTTGCACAAGTACAAACACGGAAAATTAGAGCCCATCAGTCTTCTTTCATGTTTTCATCCATTCCAAACAACATGAAATACATCAGAAATATAAACCAGGTTTGTCACAGCATAGAATCCTGATCAAAGAATTATCACCTTTAATGTGTGCCCTTGGTTGCACGTATCAATAGCTCCCCATTTTCTTCCAGAAGACTAAATCTCTGCTTATTATCCCTTCTGACAGCCTGGAATTTCAAAATAGCTAAAAATATTTTTCTCATGCATTTTAAGCCAGAAGTAAAAACAGGAAAATAAAGAAAATGACATTCAGAAAGGGTAACAGAATCCGTAGGTTTACATCACATTTAGAGCAAGGAGTTGTGGGTTTATGTGTTAGGTAGGTAGCAAAGAATCAGCCACTAAACAATAAGCAAAAAACAAAAGGTTGCAAGACAAAAGTCGCTAAATATGTGAGGCATTGTTTGAGTATACATGCATCTTTCTGAAGTAAGAAACCAGGTTCAAAAATCCAAGTCTCATCTGTTGCATGGTCGGATTGCAATTATGAGACCCTAGGTCCTCAATAAGACGCACAGAACAAGGATTATTAAAGAAATCCTACATTAAACAAGACTAAGGAATCACTACCATATCAGGACAATGAGTAACGGTCTAACCTCTTTAACATCATCAACTGTGTGCGAAATTAGTGGAACATTGGCAAATGTTTTCATATTCAGCTTTAGCAAATCCTGAAGTTTGACAAAACCATCACTCCGCATATTCAAGTTTAACTCAGAAGCCATGTGGCGCAAAATGCGAGTCCTAAAATGTTCAAGAAACATAAACTTAATAAGATTTCAGCTGAATAATAGTCATTAGCAATCAGCAGTGACATTATAATACATTGAATAAAAGGAATAACTATATTAGCACTTACTGCTCTCTGAATAGGTGTTACTCAGTTGCGGGTCAACTCCTTTCATTACCGGAAAAACTAAAATGAAGGAAGCTAAGAACAGATAACAAGAACCAGCGGTAGCTACTCAAGTTTCGATACATGCAAGCAAACTAAGAACAATTTCACTTTCGTAACACTATCAGTCTCACCATTACTTAAACATAGCAAGAACTTTCATTGGACAAGCTAACAGACCAATACCAAACATAGTACAAAGAATCACTAAAATGAGAAATTGGATGGAACAGAAAACCAACGTAATTGGAGTAAATTGAAATACATAGAAATATAATTAAAACTTAGTAGAAAATTCCAATAAAGAATGAGAATACCAATATATTGGTATGATGAATAAGATATTAGTCCTTACATGAGTCGACCAAGAGCATCAATTTTATCATTACTAGAACCCCCTCCACCTATAGCACCACAGCCACCACGAACTCTTTTGTTCTCCGCCACCACGACCTCTTGATTGTTCTCCGCCACCACTGACCATATATAAATCATATGAGTCTTTTATACATAATGGGAAAAAGAAAATAAAATAATACCTTTTACTGGAATGGCCGTGAGAATAGAAGGAAGAGCTCATATTATAATTAGGCTTGTATCTAAAACCAAAGGCAGGAGAGGCGGTGAGGGAAGAAAGCGGAGGTGTAGAAGGGAGGAGACAAAAACGGAAGCGAGCTATGATAACTCGAGCGCCGTTGTTACTCCAAAAAGGCATGAACGAGAAAATCTGATTTTAAAGACAAAAAGGAAAAAGAAGAAGCGAAATTCAGAGGAAAAGCAACAGAAAAAAAAAACTACTGATAATAAAAAAGACTAACATCAAGTTTGTAATAGATGTCCCTGCATAGCAAAGTTAAATTACTACTCAAACCAAATGGTGCATCCAACCAAAAGAGACATAATATCATCAAGTTCTCATCATTTTAACAAACGATATATTGAGCTACAGCTTCTATTCCTATCCTCTAAAAGTGAAAGTAATGAAAGTTAAGTTAAATGATGAGTGATAAAAATGCAAATACTATACATATTCCAATAAGCACAGTAGTGAAACGAACATGAACAGAGGAAGCGAACGTCAGAGACGAAGCGTTCTATGACAGCGGAAAAACAGTGATTACCTATAAATATCGCTTCGCTGCTAGTCTGCAAAACAGTGATTACCTATAAAGAGAGCAATTTCATGGGCCAAGCCCAAAACAAGAGTACAAGCCCAATTTTTCAGATCCTATTTTCACTGGGCTGGGCTTGGTTCAGGTGTAGAAGGTTGTAGTTTAGTTCGGTGCTCTTCATGGTTGGTTATACAATGCAAGTTACACGTTCTGAGTGGGAGGGGTGTTTTAGACTTTTAGTTCAGTTTTAAGCTGGTACTGGTAGTATTTTAGAAAGTCTTCGTATCTATCTCGTCGTGAAATTAAAATATCCGTGTTTATTTTAATAAGAACAAAAAATCAAAAAAAGAAGAGAAAAACGCTATCAAGCTACCATTTAATTATTTTTTGAAATGATTTAATCACCATTTCAATTAGACGCATTAACCACTCTTTTCAAGTTTAACTTTAGATTCGACTAAAAGTGGTCCAAAATTATACTAATGTTTCAACTTAAATATCCAACATTTTTTGTTTATATCGAAAGAGTCACTAAGGCTAAAAGAAGTGACTCTTTCGATATTGTTTTTTTTTTCTTCAAACTCAAACTTTGATATTTAGAATAAAGGTAAAAAATTCTTTCATCACTCAACAATGTATCATATCCATATTAATTAGGTAATGGTATACTTTTTTAACTAGCTTTTACTTACTCTCCAAAACTCTAATGCTTAGTATGGGAACTAAAGTGCACGAGGGAAAAAAAGGGAAATTTAAAGAGGGAAAGGAAATGAGAGGAGAGGAAGGGAAATATTTTTTTATTTCCTTTGTATGGGTGCCATTTTAGGGAGAGAAAATGAGAGAAGAAATGATGAATGAATTTACTTTTATATCTAATTGATTACCATTAAAAAGATGAATCTAAAAGGTTAAAATAGGAATATATGAGTTAAAATTTTAATTTCCCTCCCTTTCCTCCCACTTATGGGAGTAACTATTTTTTAAGTTAGGAGGGAAGTTAAGCTCTAAAATTTACCTTCATTTCCCCTCCTTTGCTCTCTTTTCCCTCTTTTTTCATCACTCATTTTTATTCCCATACGGAGAAACTTTAATAAAGTTCCATCCCTTTCCCTTCCTTTCCCTCATCCCATACTGAGCATAACTATATTTTTCTCTTAAATATTTTTTTATTAAAATTTTGAGTTCGGATTTTAAGAATAAAGTAAAATTATATTGAAAAAATCACCTCACTATAAAAATTTGACAGTACTCAAACTACATTAATCTTAATTGAAAAGATCGAAAGACTTAAAAAAGATATTTTCTTACCAAAAAATATAGACGGGGATTAAATGCTAGCTCTAGTTTGCTACCGGTCACCAAAGTGCAGTAGTTAGAATTTATATATAATGCAAAATGTTTTTTTTTTCTTTCATCAAGAATATTAAGTTATTAACGACTGAAAATGACCTAAAATTGTAAAAGAGCATTAGTATAATTTTGGACCACTTTTAGTCGAATCTAAAGTTAAACTTGAAAAGAGTGGTTAATGCGTCTAATTTTTTTTAAAAATGGTGATTAAATCATTTCAAAAAACAATTAAATGGTAGCTTGATAGCATTTTTCCCTTCTTTTTTTTTTGATTTTTTGTTCTTATTAAGATAAGCACGGATATTTCAATTTCACGACAAGATAGATACGAAGACTTTCTAAAATACTACCAGTACCAGCTTAAAACTGAACTAAAAGTCTAAAACACCCCTCCCACTCAGAACGTGTAACTTGCATTGTATAACCAACCATGAAGAGCACCGAACTAAACTACAACCTTCTACACCTGAACCAAACCCCCCACTAAATTTCGTCGATATATTTTCCAAACCCTGCTCGCCTCTTTTAAACCCTAGCCGTCTCCTTTATTCTACACTCTCTCTGAAACCCAGAACCCTTCTCTTCACTCCCCTCTGTTTCCTTATCCAAAGGTAATGAATTTACTTCATTTCTTTCTAGTTTCTTGAGTTGATCTATGCTAGATGTTCTGTTGAGGTTTTTGGGTTTTAATTTTTTTGCTTTGATTTGTGTATGTGGAGATGTAAAAGATTCATTCTTTTGTTATTGGTTTACTTTTTATGTCCTGTAAGAGTTTAAGGGTCTATGAAAATTATGAGATTTTAAATAATTCGTTAGTATGCACGATTTTTGAATTTTATTTAATTAGAAGATATATTGCCATGAAAAATGATAGCTTTCTAGGTAGGAGAAACCAAATGGTGCATCCAACCAAAAGAGACATAATAACATCAAGTTCTCATCATTTCAACAAACGATATATTGAGCTACAACTTCTATTCCTATCCTCTAAAAGTGAAAGTAACGAAATCGAGTTATGGAAGTGAAGTTAAATGATGAGTGATAAAAATGCAAATACTATACATATTCCAATAAGTACAGTAGTGAAACGAACCTGAACAGAGGAAGCGAACGTCAGAGACGAAGCGTTCTATGACAGCGGAAAAACAGTGATTACCTATAAATATCGCTTCGCTGCTAGTCTGCAAAACTAGGGTTTTTTATGTAGAAGGATTTCTTTAAGAAACCATTTTCTTTCTTCTTTCTTTTCTAACAGAGCAATTTCATGGAGAGTCCCGAGTCTAAAGGGGAGTGATGAGTATCCAGGAGCAGAATCGGTTGCTGCTGTTACAAGGAAAAAATAGCAGTGTTTGTTTGTTTTTGCAGTCTTTGAACGACTAATTAAATAATTAGTGATAATTACATTGAGTAAGCACGTGTAATTAATGCTAAACATAGCAGTGCAAGATAAAGATCCAAAATGCCGTTTCTTTTCCCTTTCACTTCCAGTTTTTAAGAACAGAACATGTAACCCATAGTTTCTTCTCTTTTCTTCAACATGTGAGCTAACAAATAAGCAACAAATGCATACAAATATGGTTCGAAATTACTAAGAAAGTAAAGATAAAATCAAATCAGAATCCTGTGGACTAAAAGTGTGTGCTTTATTAGAAAGCAGAAACAGAAAGCTCTATCCATGAAATCTCAAACACAAGATCCAAACACCGATTCCTTTTCCCTTGCACTTCCAGTTTTTAAGAACAGAAAAAGCATTGATGAGCTAGAAATTAAGAAAAATAGAGGGAGCAAGTAAAGTCAGCAGAGAGGGTTGCGTAAATTAATAGGTTCACATGTATGCCAAACACATCATCAGAGCTTTTAGAAGGGAAGGAAACATTATCAATGCGTATTCCAAGTGCGAGACCGAGATGAGACAAACAAATGGGTACAAAACAGCTACACTACACACACAGCAGAACCAAGGTGATAAAAGAGAGAGAAGGAGGGACTTAGGACACACACCGGAGTGACGAGGCGACGGTGAGTTGGGACAAAGCGACGAGGAGAGTCGACGAGTTGACGAGGAGTGAAGACGATGATATGGGACGAGGCGACGAGAGAGACGACTTCTGGTCGGGATGAAGATGAAGGGGAGGGGAAGGAGAATGAAAGGAGGAAGAAGAGGAGCGGCTAGGGTTAGGGAAGATGAAGACGTAATTGTAAAGGCTGCAGGGTAGAATAGTACTCAGATTTCAATTTGAGCAAGTGAAGGCCAAAAAAAATTAGAAAAATAGAGAACAACTTTCAGGAGTTTTCAAAATTTGTTCATCGTTTTTTAAATAGAGTATTTTCGTTTTCGTTTTCAAACTGAAAATACGGCCAAGTAAACACGATTTCCAAATTGAACATCAGTTTTCAGAAAATTGGAGAATTTTCGGAAGAATTTGCTGGAGTAAACGGGGCCTAAGTATTCCAAGCAAGCCAGCAAATAACCGTTTATCGACTTAAGGAAGCATTCTTCTTGTGGTTGAACGACTACTATAATATAAGATTGCAGGTCGTTTTAGACGAAACGACGACGGAAGGCCTTATGCCAAGCGCAACCACTGTGGTGCACGCTTCGTCGAGGCCATGTGCGACTTGTCGTTGGATGAATGGCTTGAAATGAAGGGTGCTCTTGATAAAGACTTGCTTGTTTACCATCTGCCTATTGGACCTGAACTTTTTTTCTCCCCTTCAGTTTATATACAGGTAATAATTAATTTCTATCATTCATATATATACTAGATTTTCTTTCGAAAAGAAGAATATACTGTTTTATTTTTTTTACCGAATTGGTGTTTGTCACCATCTTACTCTAATTAATCTAAAATTGAACTGTTTTCAGACTCTAAATAGAAAAACTTAGAAGAGTTTAGTTTCTTTTTTTTTAACTAACGTTGATTTACTACTTTTAGATCCAAATGCGTTAATCCCACTAAGTTAAAGACTAGTTAATTTTCAAATTAGTTCAACCCATTAATTAAAAGATAAAGTAATATTATAAGTAAGATAATTATTTCATTAAAAAAATTAAATCAATAACCGGTGACCTCTTATTATGCAGGCGACCAATTTTAAATTTGGTGGATTGTCTTTAGGCCTGAGCTGGGCCCACATACATGGAGATCCATTTTCATTCACGGAGTCCATGAACACGTGGGCAAAAATCCTTGCTCGTCTTAAATCCTATGGGCCTCTCAAGATTCCAAAGCTGTCCCCTAAGATTGAAAAGCCTCAATCTACTAATGACCCACTTTCACTAAAACGGGTCGACCCGGTTGGTGACTATTGGGTTACTCATAATGACTATGGGGTGTTCACGGGTCGGGTCGAATCGGTTATAAACCCAACCCGTCACCGACCCACCCGAAATTTAGCTGGTCGGTTCGAGTCGGATATAAGTATATATAACCGCGGGTTGGCGGGTATATTTCTGGGCCTAAAATAATGGGTCGGGCTTAACAAAAAAAATTCCTAAAAAAACATAACCATTAACAAAAAACAAAACCAATAAACCCTAAAACACAAAACCAAAATATATTCTCCACCTAACCGTCAACACCGTCGGCCACCCAAATCAAAATCAAAACCAAATACAATCCATACCAAATAAACATAAATCAAACTCGTACATAAATTAAACTCGTTTTAGGGAATCAAGAGAATAAATACAAAACACAAATCGACAGAAAAAAAGATGAAAAAAAGAAGAAAATCAGAAAACAAGAAAGATGAGACTGAGAGATTGATCATTTTGCACGTCACCGGTCCGGTTTTGGCGGGTGGTTTGGTGGCGGTGAGATGGTTCGACGGTGGTTGGTGGTTTGGGCGACGGTGATGTGGCTGTGGTTGGATAGTTCAGCGGTGGTGATGGTGGAGGAGGCCGAGAGGGTGAAGAGATTGTGGCGGTGAGGTGGTTCGGAGGTGGTTGTGGTGATGGCGGTTTGGAGAGGGAGAGCGAGGAAGAAGAAAGAAGGAAGAAGAGAGAAGAAAAGAAAAGAAATGAGCGGCTAAAATGAAAGAAAGGAGAAAGAGATGCTTATATACTTAGGGTTAGGGTTAGGGTCGGGTCGGTTATTTTGCAATATATGTAAAATTGACCCGCGAACCGAACTGCTACTGAATGAGAGGGTCGGTTATGTATTTGTATATGGGCGGGTAGGTGATTTTTTAGCTTTTGGCGGGTCGGGTCGGTTCGGATTGGCGGGTTGGCCGGGTCAAATGTTCAGCCCTAATAATGACCACAAAATGGGATCATTTTCACTCTTCTTAACTACCTCACAAGTATATCACATTTCCTACAAGATAAAGGCACCCAACAAAAATGACCTACAAATTTCATTCTTTGAAGCCCTTTGTGCCCTAATGTGGTAAATGATAGCCAAAATTAGAGATGGGCCTGGCCCAAAAGTTGTTACCCTTTTGAAAAATGGGCCCAAACAAACCCCCAAAGACTTTGAGCAACGGTCAGGTCATAAGTTCAGTCAAGGCAGATTTTTTCGTGATTGATTCAGATTTGGAGACACTGGTATTGTTGCTAGTTGATGGTGCCACGGATGAGACTAAACAAATTGAGGAAGTGGTGGAAAAAGATAACGGGGTGTCGAATTTCTTAGTTTATGGGGCGAATTTAACGTTTGTGAACTTTGAAGGGGCTGATTTGTATGGGTTGGAATTCGATGGGAACAACCAGAACTTGTTCACTATTCCATCCAAGGTGTTGGAGATGGAAGCACCAAAAGAGCACCTTCATCTCAAGCCATTTTTTTTCTTTTTTCTTTTTTCCAATCTTCTCGAGTATCATTTATGCTCATTGCGGGCTATATAAATCACTAATCTCGTTTAAAGCCCCTTGAGTAGGGATGGCAATGGGTACCCATACCCGCATATCCGCCCATAACCATACCCGCATTTATAATTGCGGGTATGGGTATATCCATACTCGCAACATACCCGCAAAATGCCTCTCTCCTTTCTCCTCTCTCTCTCTCCGCCACTCTCTCTCCTTTCTTCTCTCTCTTTCTCATCTTTTTTTATTTTTCTCCCGTAATAAAAACTCAATCTCTTCCTTAATGCTTGAACAAAATAAATTAAAAATTACAAAAACATAATCTTCATCTTAAGATGAGTAATTTCATATCCATTTTTCATATTTTTCTTAATCTTTTATAAATGAGTTTTTTCTTAATCAAATTGTTTAAATATATTTTGAATTAATTTAGAAGTTTATTAAGTGAAATAATTAATAAGTATAAATGAGTTTTTTTAATCAAATTATTTAAATATATTTTGAATTAATTTAGAAGTTTATTAAGTGAAATAATTAATAAGTAAATGTAATTGGATATCCATTACATATCCAATTGGGTAATGGATATAGTGGGTATGGATAATAATGGATATTTAATTGCGGGTATGAGTGGATATTTATCCATACCCGCCCATACCCGCATAATTGACATCCCTACCCTTGAGCCCTTAAAAGAAGTGACTCTTTCGATATTATTTTTTTTTCCTTCAAACTCAAACTTTGATATTTAGAATAAAGGTAAAAAATTCTTTCATCACTCAACAATGTATCATATCCATATTAATTAGGTAATGGTATACTTTTTTAACTAGCTTTTACTTACTCTCCAAAACTCTAATGCTTAGTATGAGAACTAAAGTGCACGAGGGAAAAGAAGGGAAATTTAAAGAGGGAAAGGAAAGGAGAGGAGAGGAAGGGAAATATTTTTTTATTTCCTTTGTATGAGTGTCATTTTAGGGAGAGAGAAAATGAGAGAAGAAATGATGAGTGAATTTACTTTTATATCTAATTGATTACCATTAAAAAAATGAATCTAAAAGGTTAAAATAGGAATATATGAGTTAAAATTTTAATTTCCCTCCCTTTCCTCCCACTTATGGGAGTAACTATTTTTTAAGTTAGGAGGGAAGTTAAGCTCTAAAATTTACCTTCATTTCCCCTCCTTTACTCTCTTTTCCCTCTTTTTTCATCACTCATTTTTATTCCCATACGGAGAAACTTTAATAAAGTTCCATCCCTTTCCCTTCCTTTCCCTCATCCCATACTGAGCATAACTATATTTTTCTCTTAAATATTTTTTTATTAAAATTTTGAGTTCGGATTTTAAGAATAAAGTAAAATTATATTGAAAAAATCACCTCACTATAAAAATTTGACAGTACTCAAACTACATTAATCTTAATTGAAAAGATCGAAAGACTTAAAAAAGATATTTTCTTACCAAAAAATATAGACGGGGATTAAATGCTTGCTCTAGTTTGCTACCGGTCACCAAAGTGCAGTAGTTAGAATTTATATATAATGCAAAATGTTTTTTTTTTCTTTTATCAAGAATATTAAGTTATTAACGACTGAAAATGACCTAAAATTGTAAAAGAGCATTTTTTTATAAACAAAAAATGTTGGATATTTAAGTTGAAACATTAGTATAATTTTGGACCACTTTTAGTCGAATCTAAAGTTAAACTTGAAAAGAGTGGTTAATGCGTCTAATTTTTTTTTAAAATGGTGATTAAATCATTTCAAAAAATAATTAAATGGTAGTTTGATAGCGTTTTTCCCTCTCTTTTTTTTGATTTTTTGTTCTTATTAAGATAAACACGGATATTTCAATTTCACGACGAGATAGATACGAAGACTTTCTAAAATACTACCAGTACCAGCTTAAAACTGAACTAAAAGTCTAAAACACCCCTCCCACTCAGAACGTGTAACTTGCATTGTATAACCAACCATGAAGAGCACCGAACTAAACTACAACCTTCTACACCTGAACCAAACCCCACTAAATTTCGCCGATATATTTTCCACCCTTTCCTTTAAGGGAGCTGCCACACCGGTTACCCAAACTGGTAACACAAACTGAGGGAACGACGTGGCGATGCCACGTCATTCCGTAATTACAAAATTGCCACCCAAACTGAGGGAACGACGTGGCATCGCCACGTCATTTCGTAATTACAAAATTGCCACTCGGGCAATTTTGTAATTAGCCAAGCCTTCATCCCTTTCATCCCTAATTCTTTCATTTCCCTTTCATTTACCCTACCGAAATATCACTTCCCTTTCCTTTTCTCTCATCTCTTTCAGACGGCTAGGGTTAGCCGTTCCTGAGATTGAGTTAGTGTGCCTCATCGTTTTCATTTCTCATCCTCATCGGTAACTCAAACCGGTTACCCAACGGTAACTTTCATCTCATCGTCATGTTTGTGGCTGTGATTTGTTTGATTTGTTTGTGGCTGTGATTTGTTTGAGTAACTGGTTTAGCATCTGACCCTCTTTCGTTTGCCAAATTTGTTCCTGAATTTTACTGCGGCTTCCGAAAATGTATTATCAATTTTTATTTCAATTTTCCGAAATTTAATTGTGGCTTGGTACATAAATTTCTGCCAATGTATAATAAATGGGAAAGAACCTATAATAACTGGGAAAAACATAAATTGATAATACATAAATTAAATTTAAATTAAATACAAATTATAAATAAATAAATTTTATGAGAAAATAGCAATTGAAGCCTTGAAGCCTTGAACCCACATTGGAGCCTTGAAGCCGCAGTCGCAAATCCTCGCTGGTCCTTCATAGTTCCAAACTCCCCTTTGAGTATTCGTCCTCCAGGTGCGCGACGATGACACAGAGCTTTCTGACATATATGCTACAACAACAAAAATATAAAGAGAGAGAGCAATTAAATTCAGCAATTCAGTCCCATTTAAGGGATTTAAATCAAAACATAGCAATAAAATTCAGGAAGCAAATTGGAAAAATAGGGCAATAAAATTCAGGAAGCAAAATTGGAAACAGAGCAATTAAATGCTGTCAGAAAATTGGAAAAACAGGGCAATACAATTCAAGGAACAAAATTGGAAAAACATACCAATTAAATCAAAACAGATCAATTAAATTCGGTAAGAAAAATTGAATTCGGCCAGAAAATTCAGAATTTTCTGGCTCAGAAAGAGGAGAAAAGGGGAGCAGATTCAGGCATGGCTGCAATCTGTAAAGATGCCCCGCCAAGATCAAGAACAACAACTCTCGTTCGTCCCCTAAATTCATCACAGCCATGGAGCGAGAGAGAGAAAGAGAGAGAGCAATTAAATCAACCAGAAAAGGGGAGCAGATTCAGGGGCATGGCTGCACCTAAACAGATGCCCAGCCAAGATCAAAACAAATCACAGCCACAAGATCAACATCACATCCCTTTTCTAATCTAAACCACAGAAATTACATCACAGCCATGAAAGCGACCGAGAGAAAGAGGGTCAGATGCTAAACCCTAGCCAAACAAATCAAACAAATCACAGCCACAAACATGAGGATGGGACGAAAGTTACCGTTCAGTTGTCGTTGGGTAGCCGGTTTGAGTTACCCTAGCCGTCTCAGTAACTCAATCTCAGGAACGGCTAACTCTAGACTTCTGAAAGAGATGAAAGGGAAATGAAAAAATAAATGAAGGGATGAAAGGGGACGGCTACACCGGTTTGTAATTACAAAAGCCCGAGTGGCAATTTTGTAAGTACGGAATGACGTGGCCTCGGTTTGGGTTACCAGTTTGGGTAACCGAAATATCATTTCCCTTCCTTTAAATCCTTTAAACCCTGCTCGTCTCTTTTAAACCCTAGCCGTCTCCTTTATTCTACACTCTCTGAAACACAGAACCCTTCTCTTCACTCCCCTCTGTTTCCTTATCCAAAGGTAATGAATTTACTTCATTTCTTTCTAGTTTCTTGAGTTGATCTATGTTAGATGCTCTGTTGAGGTTTTTGGGTTTTAATTTTTTTGCTTTGATTTGTGTATGTGCAGATGTAAAAGATTTCTTTTGTTATTGGTTTGCTTTTTATCTCCTGTAAGAGTTTAAGGGTCTATGAAAATTATGAGATTTTAAATAATTCGTTAGTATGCACGATTTTTGAATTTTATTTAATTAGAAGATATATTGCCATGAAAAATGATAGCTTTCTAGGTAGATGTGTTACGAAGCAGGGATCCAATATTTTAAAATGGTTATTGCTAATGTTAATTTTGTTTGCATACTATTTACGGTTTTATTGAAGTGATTGCAATCGTTTTGTTTATAATTTTGGTGGAATGCAAGCAGTAAAGATTAGAAAATGGCATTCTGTAACAAAGTTGGGAGCTTGTTGAGGCAGAGCGTTACCCAGAATGGGCAAACTGGTGTCGTGTCATCAATGATGAACTCTATCCGCTGCATGTCTTCCAAGCTTTTTATTGGAGGTATTTTACGGAGTGCATAGATTTTATATTTGATGTATTCTACATCTTAATGTATGTCTAATTTGTTAATAGCGGCTGCTTATGTTTTTTTCCTATTGTTTAGGACTTTCGTATGGAACTGATGACAACTCTCTCAGGGATGCCTTTTCTGGTTTTGGTGAAGTCAATGAGGGTAAGCTTTTCTCTAAGCATTTGATTGATAACTTTTGATAGCTAATTTTTGATTAATTTCCGTGAAATTTTATAGTTATTCTAATATTTATTCCTGTTTGGTAATGTTATGGAAAGATGCTTTGAAAGAAATGGGTTGTCTTTTTGATAGATAAGTATTTCACATTTGCCTTTTTATTTTGAGCCTATGAAAAAAATCAGCCCAAAAGTTTTGTATCCAAAATTAACTGAAGTTCTACCTGCCTTGACAACTTTATATGCAGAAAATAGTGTTTAGATTTATTGTTTCTGTCACTGTTGTGATTAACAAATTCGTGTCATATTGTTTGCAGCCAAAGTTATCGTTGATAGGGATTCTGGGCGCTCTAGAGGCTTTGGGTTTGTGAGCTTCTCTGATGCTGAGGCTGCCAGCTCCGCAATGTCTGCTATGGATGGCCAGGTTAGAAACTCAATACTAAAGAATTCTCATTTTCCCATTTGTTGTCTCAATTGCTGACTTTTGCATGCTGCTGCTATTTCAGGAGTTGGGTGGCCGAAGTATTCGTGTGAGCTTAGCCAACGAGAGACCCCCACGTAATGATTTTGGTGGGGGCCAATCATATGGTGGGGGGCAATCATATGGCGGTGGTGGTGGTTACGGGAACCGAGGTTATGATAACTGAATTGGTTTCTTAAGTTGCTGATGCTGAAACTGGGGCTTGTTTCTGTAGCTAGCTGTTGCATTTTTCTGAGTGATAGTGCTTGCCTGTTGCTCTTTGGATGGATTTAGTAAAACTTAAAACTGAATTATTTTGTGATTGTGGCACGAGTAAAGTGCCGGTTAATGCCTTTTAGTTGCTTAATTATATATATTCCTGTCCTGGTTCAACTTCTATGTGGATGTGTGGTTTGCACAATTGCATACTCGAATCTTGGTTCATATTCTGATAAATTGGCTAATTTGCATTACTGGTCATGCTTGAACCTTGGTTCCTAATATATGTTTGATGTTCATCAGGGTAACTACTGTTGCGAAAATATTGGCCTGAAAATCAAATCGAATCAAATCGTTTAGAGTGATTGCTCTGATTCTATTATTAATTCGGAGATAACCTGACTGGAGTAGAAATCAATCATTTTTATAATTGGTGAGCCAAATACAAGCTTGTTGGTTTAAGACCGAAACCAAAAGGAAACTGACCTGTTTAATTTGGATCAAATCAGCTTCAACAATTTCTTCAATTTTCGAATTGTTGTGGTCTAGTTTAGTTTCTAGTATTGATCTGAACTGGACCGTTAACACACTACGACCTATTATATCCGCATAGGGAAATCGGTACTAACCTGTGGAATTTGAGCTGTAAAGAATGGATTTTTTCATACTGTGGAGAATGTTTAAGTTGAAGCCCAATTTCGTGCGTTTTCTTTGCTGTGCAAGGTTCAAGCCCAAAAACATAAAATGGGTTGAAAAAGCCCATGTCCAAACCAAAGAGAGGAAGAAAAAGCAAATGCAACCAGAGCAACTAGATACTCACTCAAGTAGTTTTCAAGCGTTGATTGTAAGGGACCTGCGCATTTAATACTAACGAACCATAATTCAATCTCAATTAGCACTGAAACCTTTTAGGGAGAACTTTTTAAGTTCTAGCTTTCTAACTCTATCCGGAAAACAAGATAACTAGATAAGTGTATTAAAATGGTGACCGGACATGGACACAACTACTGAATTCAATTCGACAACGTGTCGAACATTAAGATTGACATTTTCATCAAGGTTGTCAATACCATTTCGACGTGTATTTCATATTTTGCTACCGATATGAGTACCAATTTTAGTTGTATGTATAATTACTTTGCTACATGTATATGCTAAAAGTGATAATTTTGAGCTTTGTTGGCACATTTTTGTATTCGTTAATCTACGTCAGCAATAATAACAACGTGTTAAGTGTCAAAATTGTCACCTGTAGTGAATCCATATACCCGTGTACAACCTTTTTTTACTACTCCCTCCGTCCATAAATAACTGTCGCTTTGACTTTGGACACGCATTTTAAGGAGGTCGGATGACTCACTATTTAAAACAATTTTGTCCCGAATTTTTTCTCGAACGTACATTAAGGATTAAAGTACGTTCGAAAAAAAATACGGAATTTTTTGGTGTCAAATAGTGAGTCATCCGACTTCCTTAAAATGCGTGTCCAAAGTTAAAGCGTCCATTAAAAATGGACGGAGGGAGTAGTTCATATAAGTACAAAATTATGGTCAACTTCGAAGCTGGTCCTACCGAGTACCGACTGAAATGGTACAATATTGACAAATTCTTGTACCGTATCACTCGTGGCGGTGACTGAAGTCTGACACTGTAACATAGTTGATGCGCTGCACAGTACGTGTAAGTGACGGTTAAAGTATCCAATAATTTCTCCCCCCAAAAAAAAAAAGTGTCGGTGAGCGCACAATATTGCCACCGCAACAAGACAAAACAAGACGTTCCATTTGGATAAAACTGAAACAGAAACAGAAACAGATTAGTTTCTAGCAGAAGTTGAAAAACATAATTACTTTCTAACATAAACAAACAATTAGTACTAGTTGTAACACAAATAAACAATCAGCAGTTGAAAAAACAGAATTAGTTTCAGCAATTTATCCTCAATTCTCATCGGTTGAATCCCCGATTTTCTAACCTTAAATAGTTTGTGCTGATTCAGTACTTCTGATGAAACAATTTTTGAAATTAGGGTTTGTTAGAAAAGATTGAGATTGGAGTATTGGATTTGGAGGAGGCGGTGGTAGAGAAAGAGGAGGAGGTGGTGGTGGTGGTGGAGCCGTGGAGGATCGGGTTATGGAAGTGGGAGGTCTAGAACGCTGAGATAGAAACATCATCGTCAACGAGCAAGAGGGAGAGAGAGAGGAGAAGAAAGAAATCGACTGCAGGTTGCCTCCGTCTAAAAATGAAGAAAAAAATGACTGAAAAAAAATACTTATATATTAGGTCACGAATTTTTTAGTTAGGATGATTAACCAAAATGTTCATTATCAACTTCCGTTCCATTTTGTAGTAAAGTTCGGTTTCAAAAATTCCAAAATTTTAAAATTCCAAAATTCCAAAATTTCGAATCCAAAATAAATTTCCGGTGCAAAATTTCGATGAACACCCTTAGTAACAACGGTTTGCCTGATTTTGAGGAACAATCTAGGCCGAAATGGATTTTAAGTCCCTGCAGTCTAATTGATTGACTTATTTCAGCCCTCTGTTTTTTTTTTGAGTTATAACCTCCCTCCACTTAAGCCCAACAATTTATTTCATCCCTCCTCCTGACGCCATCCACATTTTTCGTCTGTTTGCTGACGTGGCGTGCCACGTCAACGATTGCTGACGTGTCACGCCACGTCAGCAAACAGAACCGGGTCGAGCTCGAAACGGGTCGAAAAAATGAGCTGAATTTTAAATGGTCTCTACAGTCTAATTGATTGACTTATTTCAGCCCTCTGTTTTCAACAAGAACACCAGCAAAAGAACAGAAGTGGGGCTCGAACCCACGACGTCAAGGTTCAAAGCCATGTGCTCTATCAACTGAGCTGGACAGCTTTTATGTTAACATTTTAATAAACTCTGACTATTATCCCCTATCTTTTTCAACAATAACACCAACAATATGATCATCTCTCGACCCGAGGTTGTTTTAAATTATTAATTATTATGTTGTTAAATATTTAAATTTTATTATAAAATTATTAATATTTAAGTTTTCAAATAGGATATATTATATGTTTTGTTCATATATTTATTATATATAAATTTAGTTATGGGTGGGCCATTAGTACTGTAATTATTTATTCGCATTTGTTTTATATATTTAAATTTTAATGGACAAATTGATTATAACTAATAATTAGAAGTACTAATAGCCCACCCATAAATTATTTATTCCATTAAAATTTATTAAAATGGGAGGTAATAGTTAGATTTTGTTAGTAAAAATCTTTGCGACCCGTTTGGCTTTTGCCTACGTGGCGTGACACGTCAGCAATCGGTGGCACGACACGTACGCAAACGGACGGAAAAATTGGATGGCGTTAGGGTGAGGGCTGAAATCCAACATAAAACTACAGTGGAAGGATGTAATACTACTTTTTAAAAACAGAGGGCTGAAATAAGTTAATCAATTAGACTGCAGGGACCATTTAAAATTCTACCCATTTCGAGTTTGACCCGGTTCTGTTCGCTGACGTGGCGTGACACGTCAGCAATCGTTGACGTGGCACGCCACGTCAGCAAACAGACGGAAAATGTGGATGGCGTCAGGAGGAGGGATGAAATAAGTTGTTGGGCTTAAGTGGAGGGAGGTTATAACTAAAAAAAAACAGAGGACTGAAATAAGTCAATCAATTAGACTGCAGGGACTCAAAATTCATTTCGGCCAACAATCTATTACTCAAAAAAGTTATCTGTTAAAAAAAAAAATAAATTTAATCAAAAGATATTTCCTTTTAACCAAAAAAGGGAAGAGCACCAAATAACAACAATAGAAACCAAAAAACTGGACAAAAGCACACATTCTACTGCCCTCGAATCTGAGCTGCCTAAACCCAAACCCATATCTGTTTAGTTTTATTTCTTAATAATCCGTAGGATTTTAAACAATAAAACCCAAGAAAAAGCAAGAATCTTTTAGTATTCTTATTAGAAAGGAGAGGAGAGGAGAGGAGATTAGGGTTCTTTTATTTAATCTGCAGAGAGGTATCATGGATGGTCTACGCCCTAGAAAGAGACAGAGACTGGTTTTCACCGGCTTTACAAAGGCTGAGGTATGGCGTATGCTTTACATTCTTTCAGGGTTTTTCTTACTTTTGCAGCTAATTTCGTATTCTGGGAAGAAATTGATTGGATTGTTTGGTTTACTTCTGATGCAAAAGATATAGGTTTTGGGTCCCTTTTTGGATACATGCTGTGAATTGATTGAATTAATTTGTTTATGAGCACATGAGCAATGTCAGATAGGTGCCTGATCAATATTGACTGAATTGAATTGAATGGCTTGATTAACTCTCTTCTTCTTCGCTTTTGTTCGTTGGTAGATTGAAAAGATGGAAAATTTGCTGAAGGAAGCAGACCAGCCAATGGACAAGGAGTATTTTCAAAGACTTGCAAGAGGTTTTAAGTGAGTTTTGCTTGGTTCAATCTCAATGTATTTTAAATCTGTGAATCCGTTTTGTTTCTTAGAGTTTAGGTGCATGCATGGTGTTCTTCTTTTGCAAAGTAGTTGTTTGGGTCTATTTCTGATTCAATTTCTCCTTTTGCTCTCGTTGCAGTAACTCTGCTGGTCGTGCTGGGAAACCTATTGTCAGATGGACTGAGGTTTTACATCTTGGCGCCATGCCTTCTTTTTTACCAATTCATTCAAGCAATTTCAATAAGCTAGTGATTGTGTCATTGTGTGTTTTGTAACTTTCCTGTCTTATCATTTACATCTTAGGTACAAAACTGGTTCCAGAATAAGCAGCAGGGTTGCCCGTCCAAAGTCGCGTCTTCACCTCTTGCTTCAAAAAGTGACTCTCTACCCCAAGAGGCCAGTCCTTCTTCTGAGGCAAGAGAACATTCTCAAACGTCTAAAGGTGCTTATATTTCTTGATACTAGTTGATACGATATTCAATAGTGTTTCAGCGGCAGAAAATCACACAACAATAATTACTCTCTAATGGTCTTGATGATCCAAGATTTCATAAATATCCTCATTATTTAGTGAATAGGACTAGTTTTTTAGAACTGCTGTAGTAGTTTCTTGTCTCAATCCTTGCACTCATGTTCACTTGACTGTTTACTATAAATTCAACTGATTTTCTTTTCCAGTATTAAAAATGATAGGCCATTATCAGGAAAGGTGCATTAAATAATTTGCAGATAACATGTGAGGAATATGTTGAACCAGTTCTAACATTGCTTGTTCGAAAATAGGTGACGAAGTTTGTGATATATCAGAGTTGGAATTTGAGGCTAGATCATCAAAAGATGGAGCATGGTAAGCATGCATGCAGTGATAGAAAAAAATCTGCAGCTGTTTCTTTAATGTGTTGGTATTATTCTGCTCAATTTACCTTTGTTTTGTGAATTGAACGATACGAATATACTGGCATGAGAGCCTTAGTGCTTTGAACCACCTGATTTGGAAGGAACACATATGGCATTTAATTTTACTTGTAGTATTCTCGTGTGCTGATTGATAAGCTCTATTTCCTGCTTCTGAAGAGAGTAGAATCCATTCGAATTTTAGTTTCATAGTCGAGTAAGAAGTTTGATGATCACATTTGTACCGATCCTTTTGGTAGATGGTTGTTTCACCATTGAGTTAATGTGCAATGGCCACATATGACACTGTTTTCGTGTATATTTTGTCCAGGTATGATGTTGATATGTTCCTCTGTCACAGATTTCTTACATCAGGGGAAGCTGTGAGTATTCAGATCTTACTAATGCTTTAACTTTGTGAAAACGGTGATAAATGGCCTAAAATAAAAGTAGTTGTGATGCACAACCTAAGACCTAAGACCCAGTTAAGGAATGCACAAAGAATTAAGCACTAATTAATTGAGTTAGATCTTTATTTAGCTCAGTTTTGAAGGAAGAAAGTAGAACAGATCAAGTAGTGAGTTATCATACTTTCTATTTTCCCTTAATACATCTTGTTTACTGTAAATTAAAGGAAGTTCGTGTTAGATTCGCTGGATTTGGGGCCGAGGAGGATGAGTGGGTTAGTGTAAAAGAAGCAGTACGAGAGCGGTCTGTCCCTCTTGACAATTCAGAATGTCATAAAGTAAAGGTCGGCGATCATGTCTGCTGCTTCCAGGTGATTAATTGCAGTTTATTGTTCAGGTACCCTGCAAATCATCAGCACATTTTTGGCAGTATTTCTTACTTTCTGCAACTTGGTTTATGGTAGGAGAGGAGGGATCAGGCAATCTACTACGATGCTCATGTTTTAGATATTCAAAGGAAAGTGCACGACGTAAGAGGTTGTAGATGTATTTTCACAATTCGATACGATCATGACGGTGCAGAGGCAAGTATAAATTATATCTTTTTGCTTTGGTTAAAGTAGACATTATACAGAATAGATATTTATGTTATCAAGTATGTGAAGGATCACGCTGAAATTATCTAATGCTGAAATTATTGTGTTTCGCTAGGAAAAGATTCGTTTAAGGAGATTATGTTACAGGCCAACATTTTAGATCTCCCGGCGCTCATTTCTTCTTTGTCCGCCTCCATGCTTTATAATGGGTGATATTGACAGGTAACCCAATCATAAGGAAGTTTCGACGAGCTGATTGATTTTGGTGTTACTAATTACCTTGTACAACTTTTAACAATCCCCTGGGGAAGAAGTTAGAAAAACATATTTATGAAATTTCAATTTTTTTTTTTGGTGTGTTAGGTTAGTGCTCTGTATCTGATCTTGTAGTGCTATGCTATACTCTTGATTTTTTATATTTATGGGATCAGGCAATCTCTTTCTTCTGTTTTCAAAGTGAAGTAGAATCATAAAGTCTAGCAATAATGACAGAAGATCTCCGAGTTCAAATTTGAGAATAGAGAAGATGGTGTAAGACTCATCATCCTTTGGAGGTCCGACAGTGTTCGAACGAAATGATCTGATCATGAAGAACAAATCTGCTCGTTGAATGTTGATTACCCTCATGTGGAGCCCAGCTGCTTAGAAATGTTTGGATCCATGCAAGCCTACATGCAGATTCTGCAGGCAAGTAGAGATGTTTACAACCATGCGTATTCAGTTGACTGCTTACAAAACAAGTAAAGCGATGTGCAGACCTTCCCTATCTTTCTTGCTCTCTTTCGGAGATGTTTACAACCATGCGTATTGGCCAACTTGATTTATCTACAGGAATGAAGCAACTTGGTGATGATCAAGATCATTGAAGGTTCATCGATACCGGTAGAAAGAAACATACAATACAAATTCTAGAAAAGAATAAGCAAACCAAATGAATGCGAAAGAGGATGCAAGTTTCAACTCAATACAAACTGAAAAAGAAATGCTTTTAAACTAGAGTCAGATCGGGACACCACGTTCTGTTTCTTACTCCGCTACCATGTTACTAAAAGAGAGATCTCATATTTTTCTATATCTTCAATATAAATCTGTATATATATACACCTAAGTTGTCTAGATATGGTAAGTGCACAATAGATGATTCCTAACATAATGCTACTATTAGTACCTATAATACTACTGATACGAATCCCTAGAATCATGTTGGTATTGAACAGGAGTGTCAAAAAACAGGTCCACCTTTCTGTTTAAAAATGACCCTTTTAATAAATGAATCAATCCGATCTGATTCATCAATTTAGAGGATTGAATCGACCCGTTTAATAGAAACGACGTTATTTTGATATTGTATAAAACAATTTTTTTTCATGAAAGAACATAATAAAAACAATAAAAATGCGGGGCAAAAATAAGTCATAAAATTATAAAAAAAGAATATAATAAAAAGTAAAAATACAAAAAAATACAAAAAAATCAGAAAATTATAAAATATAATAAAACAATTAAAATACGATTTTTTTTTTATGTTTTTATTATATTTTGCTAATTTTTTTCAATTTTTTTAGTTTGTTATATATATTTTTTATTTTATAATTTTTTGATTTTAAATATTTTTTCTAATTTTTTTGAATTAGTTAAATCTTTATAATTTTTTATAGTTTTCTTACAATCTTTTATATTTTTTTTTGTATTTTTTTTGTTTTATTATAATTTTTCTGATTTATTTATAATTTTTTTCTGATTTTTTTTAAAAAAATTATTTTTTAAAATTACAGGACCGAACCATCTACCCTAATTGGTCATTAGTTGAATTGGCTATTCAATCCGGTTAGATCCAGTTTTAATAATACTAGGTCATATTATTAATTATTATTATAGATCAAACTCATAACCTACTTCATAAACATATCAACGCTACCAACGATCCACTTCCTTGCTTCTGAAGTCAAAATCAAGACCTGACCTCTTCTTATTTTATAAAAAATAGCACTAGCATATAGAAGGAAAACACCATAAAACATTTGCACTCAAGAAATTAGACATTTTGTGCCCAGTTCAATCTCAAAATAATGAGGGACGAGGAATCAAGATTTTCAGCATTGGCCAGGATCGAAATCGTCACCTATCTAGATTGGATTTACACCAATCGAATAACTTTTTTGATCTTTTTTTTCTGGACAAGTAATTAAACAAGCAAAACTACAATATTATAAGAAAGATTTGGAGGCGTTTATTGACAATAACAATGAACAAATGTATAATACTATGAAACAGTAATTTTTGTTGCCAATTGAAATCTCCTCCCATTACAAACCAAACCTTGAATCAAACAAATATACCCAGAATTATACTGTTATACAATAAACCAGAAAAACCTCGTAAGCGCATTAGCTAGGTCCAGCTTTGCCTCGAAGGCTACTACAACAACACCATCTTCCGACAAGTACTGGCACAGGTGGAGAAAGTATCTATGGGAGTGCCTTTGCATATGAGTTTCATTCACTGGCTAAGATTTAACCATAAGAGAGCTGGGACTCCTCATTCTAATGGGAGCCAACTCGTTCTCTGGTTGGATAAGCATGGGGTGAAAGATCACAAGGATCTCTAAGTCCAAAAAGCATGGAAGAAGCAAAAGGTAAGTACAGACTCGATGACTAAAAATGCCTAGAGCCCAGTGGAAACCATGTCTGCTCACTCCCAAAATACCATCAACCATTTAAAAGCGTCACCTGTGCACATGCCTTCAATCAAGTGACTGCTGTTCAATAACTATACAAATTTCTTAGCGACATGTAGATCAACCCCATCCTAGCAGACACAAAACATCTGACATAAGCTTACATGTGTCGACACAATTGAAAGACAGTGCACAGGTATTCATAACAGATACTATGTGATGGCAACATAAGAAGAATTTTCCATACATGAAGTTCCCATGTAGTGATGAGTCAATTACTCTTGGTTGAATGATTGCTTCTAGAAACGTGTCATATGTGGTAAGAAATGTCCCCCTCGATCTTACAATGCATCAATATAACTGCAGTTTCTCACGAAACCGTTCGACCATAGCAAACAGATGCAATGTAAAGATTCTTCGCCCACTTCTCCTGAAAAAGAAAAAAATAAAGAAATGAAGCACCCATAATTATTAATTAATACTTGGAGAAAGAAGAGAGATGCAGAAAGAAATATAAGAAAATTAAAAAATTGAGTAATGGACCTTGACATGTGTGCTCGGAAATGCAGAAGTTCGGAGTGTCTCCTGCGTTTCATCAGCTGGTTTTCTTCTAGGCACACTGAGAACAAGAGCAGTCTGGTCCCAAGTTGCTGCAGTTGAAGTGATACGATAACCACCATCCCATCTCCGATGAACGCCTTCACTAGGGTAGAGAAAATCTAGCTCCACAACCTATATTTGGGAGCAAAACATAGGGTAAGGAAAATTGTTGCGGAACTATCTTTACCCCACCAGAAGAAAACATTTCTATCATAACACACATTTTCTAAACATACAATCAGACCTGGTCAGAAAATCCTGCACCACGAGACATGACAATTGCCCATCTACTCCCTGCAGTGGCCATAGCTGTGACATAAAAACCCTCTCTCCATTTCTTGTTGATCCACTTAAAAGGAAACGAATCACTGACTTTATAAGACTGCTGTAAATATTGGGTGCCTAAATCAATAAACGCAAAGAAAGTTAATTGATATAATATGACACTGAAATTCCAGCAGCCTAGATGATATTGCGCTCACCCTTAGACATCACAACCAAGGAGCTCCCATTATTGGCTCCTGCAATTGCACTGATGTAATAATTCTTTTCCCACTGCTCCATTATCCACTCCTTTAAAAATAAAAGAAACAAGTTAGGCAAACTTAGCAACGCACAGTTCAAGTGTTGTAAAAAGAGGCCTCAACAAAAGAAACACACAATATAATGGATGCCAGCACTGTAAATTAGCAAAGCAGAATGACTCACAAACAAATACCAACCTTGTGGAGAAAGTGAGGGGATAGCTCATAAACTTGAGCACTGAAGTTGGTGCCAGCATCCATAATTAAGGCCCATAGGTTTGAGCAAGAGGCCACACAGCTGATGAATAATCCATCTTCGTTTCCTTTCTCTATGTGTTGGGAAAGCCTTACATCAGCTACATTGTAGTGATATCTACAACAGGAAAGGACATGCTCAATTTTTCATATTTTGCACAAAACTTGAAGACTCTCTCTCTCTCTCTCATGGTGCATACCTTTGCTTCATGGGCCGGCGTGCATTGTATACACTTATCCATTGTGTTGCAGGCATTCCCATCCGTACCTTCTTCTTTGGTTGTTCATCTTCTTCCTCTTCCATAGTTAGTCGTCCTCTCTTATGTCCAACCTGATATATGAGCTTCAGCAAAGAAGACATTAGGTTGACAGAATGCGAACAAAGAAAACACGAACCCTCAATTCAAGTAAACAGCTACCTATCAAGTCTATAGGGAAACACCTACCTTCTGAGCACCATCTGTGTTTATTGGCCTAATATCTGGATTTGGGCCAACTATCCCATCAAAAAGGGAGACGTATTTTGCATAATTTGGTTCCTCATCAAACTTCAAATTTACAACATACTCAACAAACTGTCGGAAAGGCACAGGACAAAAGCAGCACAGAGTTTCTGGGGATGTGGCCATCTTCTTTTTGCAAACAAGGAACCCTTTATTTTCCCCCTAAAGAGACTTAGAGTTAGAGTAACAAGGGAGTTAAAGAAAACTATGTTTCTACTGGATTCGGAATCTAGAAACCTGATATCCTTGCCAGGGCAGTCGACCTCGGAGAAGAAAAATAAGTGTGTAGGCAAGCGATTCTAGGTCATCCCTCCTGCTACTAGTTCTACCGAGGTGAGCATGAACACTGGCATACCTTACCGTTCCCCTAAATCAAGGCATATTGACCGCAGTGAGTTATAGAAGAAAAGATAACATGATTCCCATAGATGTATGAAGCAGGTTTAAAAGAACATAATTTTCACCTGAAAACATCTGGACGTTGATCATACTCAACATGAAGGCCGGTTGAACTATCTCTCCACCTAGTTGCTGTACAGAGTACAATAAAACAATATGGATATACATTAGGTATCTTCCATCACTTTGAGGGAAATAAGCACCACACAGAGAAATAGCATGGCTATCAAAACACCAACTTACCCAGTCCCAAGTCAACAAGGAAAAGCTTTTTCGCTTCTGGTGTCCCTGGGGGACCAAGTAAAAAGTTCTCTGGTTTCACATCACCATGAACATATCTGCACAATAGAAAGAAGCATATTATAGGAAAGTTCTCCCCAGAATGGAAAAACAACAATGCCAGGGACCCAGGCACACAACTCAAACAGATAATGGCATCAATTGTATCAACACCCAAAAACCCAAGTATCATTTAAGAACAGTATTTCAATCCACCCATTAAAATATGCAGCTTAGTGAAAAAGAAATGTGTATGAAGCATCACCCTCTGGAATGCATCTTCTCCAATATAGAGATTGCCTCAATGGCTATGCATGCAACCATTTCGATAGACATCCTGAAATTCAAAAATGAGAAATAAGCACAAGAAAGATTTCAAACACTGAGCCTATAAAATGGATGACTTATCAAATTCAAAAGGAACTTACGTGTTTGAATTACTATTCCAAGCATCCCATAAACTAGGTCCAAGAATGTCCATAACCTGCATCCCAGAAAATATTTACTTACACTGTCTCCCAAAACAAACACTAACAAAGCCACCACTTAAGCACCATAAGATCATTAATTCACATACCATGACATAGTAATCACCTTGCCTCCCTTTATAATGAACTCGTGGCACACCATGACTCCCACCAAGTGCACTGTGCAAACAGCAGAAACAGCATGTGTTACAACCACAGACATAAAATCCATCTCCACCAACACATGACAAGAAACATTAGTAGAAGCAAGTCTCACTTGTAAACTTGCCACTCATACGGTGGACCATAATTACATCCTTTGCTGCTTCTATGCTCAAATTTTAATGCCACCTAAAATTCACAAAAATCCCAGAAACCCTTTATCAGTACAATAGCCCCCAGCATGTGTCACCAACTAGCTTTGCAACAACTGTCACAAACCTCTATGGCTCCAGGACCAATTCTTTCACTGGAAGCAACATGACCTGTTCTCCGACCAACATATACTTGTCCGAAGCCTCCCTTCCCCAGCTTCTTTTCTACTCTATACATTGGTGAACCCCCAACCTGAACCTGTTGTCGACATAGTTAATAAATAAATGAATAATGACGTTTAGTTAAAAATAGTAACACGTGAAATTCAAAAAATCAAAATTTCTAGCATTTTTTGCAGTCTTGCTAGGCAGCCAACCCAAAAATAATCGAGAAAATGTTAACAAAACTGCACCTTTTCTGGAATGGGGGCTGTGCTTCCCTCGTCTTCCGCACCAGGGCCTTTATCGGCGCTTCGGCCGCCACTGTCGAATTCATCCATCTTCTTCTATACAACCTCCTTTATTAGAACAGTAGGCTCTTAAGCTTCTCGCTCTTGATGTTCTTCCCCGCAGCTCCTCTCCTCCTCTGTGGTCGTGACTGTACAGTCACCTTTATCGGATTCTGCTTATCTGAGTTCCTGCCTGCGCGGCTACGAAGCTCAGGCATTCTAATACGAGCAACGGCGGCGATGAAGATGATGATGACCGCAGCGGGGATAGTAATGGTCCATGTGCGATTTTCAAGTTTCTCTACTCGTCGACGGAGATTCGATCAATAGATGAGAAATTAGGGTTTGATGGGTGGAAAATCTGGAGATCTGTGGAAGGAAATCTGGATTCCTCTCCTAATGCAGACCAGAGAGATGTGATGGTAATGGTGGAGAAGGTTGTGTGGATTTTATTTTTATTTTTTACTTTTTATTAATTTTGTAAAACTGCTCTCGTTGGTAATTTTTTATTGGGTGGCGGGGCAAATCGAAAGTTTAAAACACACTTTTCTTTTTAACCGTCTGACGATCTCGAGGGTGTAAAATTCACGGATGCGATTGCGTGTTCTCACATAATTTTTTTTTCCCGATTTATTCTTCTTTCTGATTGTTTTTGTCATTAATTTTCTAGTAGCAGTTTTGATAAGTAGTTGTTGAAAAATGTGAATAAAACTAGTATCGTGCCGAGGCCATCCATGTGTATGTTATTATTTTATCCATAATTTTTTTAAATATTATTTTATTTTTATTTTTGAAAATAGAATAGAATATTATTTTATTAATCTCGCAATATAATTAAAGAAATTTAAAATAATTAATTATAATAAATAAAAGGATTAATAATTGATAATTAAATGACAACATATAATAGAAGGTTTTTATTTGTTTATAAATGTTTTTAATACATGTATATAATATAAGCTCAATTAAATAACTAATAATATGGATAGAAATTTTGGCATATATTGTACTAGTCAGTAGTCTATCCTTTGGTCTTGGACAGAAACAATCTAATCTTTCAAAGCAAAACAATAGATTTGGATCGAGTTGTCACTTGGGTAAAAACATCATCCACCGACTTTCCTTATGATGTAGTGACGCCAAGCTATTCGGTGTTGGTCGAATCCATGAGAGGTTTCTGGTGTTTGGCCCGATCTCTTTTTGGGATGCATGTCATTTGTATATGTCTACTTCTTTTTTTTATTCAGTTAGACAAACCTGGAGCTTTGTCTGGTTTTAGTTTTTGATAACTGAAGGAGGCGGAGAGCAGCGGAATTTAAGTAAGATTTGTTAGGAGAGGAATTTATGAGTCTGTTTTTCTAATTGCAGGAATTTACAGCAACAAGCATATCACTAAGCTAACTTCACCTTTTTTTTCTTTTTGGTCATATATTTGATCTTTGTAGTTTATAGTATATAGGGGTTGCAGAGGAATGGTTTGTTCATTTGCTTCATGTAATCCTTTGTTGTCCCTGAGTAATCCCAAAATCAAGTTTTCCAATAAGCTATATGTTAAGGATTCCCATTTCTGTTCCTGCAGTACTAACATTGTTAGTCTTAAAAATGAAACTTAGCTGGGCAGTAGTGCAAGGAGCGGAATGTCACTGGTGTTTTTGGGATTGGGGAAGTTGGTGATTGGATTGGCATTTGGGAATTCTTTTGTAAGGATCTTGGGTCAGTTTCCGATTGGGATCCTTGGGGTGTTGTTGTTGTTTGCTAGGACTGAATTGACAATGGCGTCTAAGGATATGAACACGAAAGAGGAGTCATTTGTGATGCTTGCTTATCTGCAATTTTTTTTCTTCTGCAATCGTTTCACAAGAGACAAGAGGGAGGGGCAAATTTGTAAAAAAATATATTCAAATATTCAAATTTAATAGAGTTTGTCTCTTTCACTGTTTTTTTTAAACATTTAGACTATATTGAACAACGAATAAAACGTTTGAAACTAATAAAAATAAAAATAAAACGTTTGAGACTAACTAAAATAAAATGATAAACATTTGGGACCAGATAATGTATTAATTCGATATTTTTTCGTGAGTTTATTACTCCCTCCGTTTTTGAATAATTGACACTTTACTGTTTATGCACGCGTTTCGAAGAGGCCGAATGGCTCACTATTTGACCCCAACAAAATCCGTACTTTTTTCCGATAAAAAGTACGGAACTTTTTGGGTTAAATAGTGAATCATTCGGCCTCCTCGAAACGCATGCATGAATAGTAGCCAATGATAATTATTCGAAAACGGAGGGAGTAGTATATTTGTCATGATTTTATTATTGCATTTCTTATGAGTTTAATAATATAGTTAAAGTTGAAAGTTAAGGATTGGTTGAAAATGTATTGTGATGAAAAATAATTTAATAAAATTAGATAGAATTTTAATGAGATGTTGGAGAAAAGTAAATAGTTACACAAAATATTTCTTCTAATTTTTCAATTAACAATACTCACATTTCTTCTAATTTTTCGATTGTATTTGCCTTGTAATTTTATTGGTCCATATCGTTCATCGAAAGCTAAATATATTTTTTCATCCATGTCTTGCCAATCCGTAGCTTTAAAATTAGGAGTACCATTTGAATCTTTCTTAACTCTCTCGTACAATATTGATAAAAATATCTTTTTATTTATGTCGGACCATTTAACCTCATCTTCTCTATCATTTCTTCCTACCATCTAAACCATCAATAATTAAAACTAGGAGTGACATTCATCACATATTCATTAAACAAACATGATTAATTTTTTTCCTATTTTCCTACTTTTGAAATTCATTTTCAATATGTCTAGACCATTCTGTCCCGTTCAGATTCTAGATTAAACATCAATCTTTGTTTTGTAGCTCCTTAACAAAGGAATAATAAGTGAGCCAGCAGAGTACGGAAAGCAGACAACATTATAGTTGGTGTCTGGACAGTCACAGCACGAGGCGTTAAGGTGGAACCTCAAAGCAGATAAAGAACATATAAGATATTGTTCTTGCCAGGGGAAAGTTGCTCCCTTTCCGGCATTTCATCAAACGGGTGAGCGACATCGAAAAAGCGAGGCGCAAGAAGAAAACAGTTGGGATGGAACAAAGAAATAATATGGCGGGAAAGGATGGGAGACAATCCATGGAACAAATTTGTTCCGAGTTAATGTTAATGTTATTGAATTGATCAAAACCAAATTCCATTACAGGAGAACAAAATTGAGAAATCAAAACGTAATGAAATTAATTGAACATAAAAAGAAGTTTATCAATTCAACCAATCAATCAAAACACAGACCAACCTAAGGGTCAACATAATCAATAATTAAAGATTGAGGCACCGAAATCAATGACAAAACAAGCAAACCAAACAGAAAAATATAATAACGGAATGAAGCAAATGAGATATTATATAAAAATTCAACGATTTAACGACTTTGAAGACGGAAAGGATTAACGTCATACCTTAGCCTTAACGACTTTTGAAGAAGACAAACACTCGGAGATTAAGCCAAAAGAATGAGAAAGGCCGCAGACGATATTATGCTTCGAAGTGAAAAGTGAGGCGAGACCGCGAGAGAAAGAGCACGTCGCCGTCGAAGTGAGAAAATGCTAGGGTTAATTAACAAAGGAAAAGAAGAAAAAGAACAAATGTGGGTTTAATAAAATTTCATTAAAGTGTAAATTGGAAACGCATGTTTTCATTTGGAGATGAGAAAATTCCAAAATTTTGGACATCTCTAATTAGAAACATAAATTTTTGTTTTCATTTTCTGAATTGGAAAACTATTCAAAGTAAACCCAATTTTTTTTTCCTCCAATTTTCTAAAAATTAGAATTTTTTTTGAAAAAAACATCTTAGGTAAACAGACCCTTACCTAATATCTATTATTCCATGGTCATAAATTTTTTGCTTTTATCATTTATTTGAGATATATCATAATTATTATAATAATAATTCTTGTATTGATGTATGCATGTGATGAAATAATTCATATCTTATGACATGAAAAGAACTTTTTTTTCTAATATGTCTTCATGATTTAATCAGTTGCGCTCTTCAATAAAAATGAAGCATCTGGATCATAAGTGAGACCATAGATTTATACTAGTTTTGTTTATGACTGGGCTAAGCCCAACCAAACCAGATTGGCTTCATAGATCTATCACCGGGTCCATATCATTTGATTTTTGAAAGGATAGATCGAATTAAAATACATTGCAATCATTTAAGACGACCTGTAGTACGTGGAAGAATATTAGCCTGGCTAGCTACATGATGATTGTTTGAGACAAACACAGGATTTTTGCTTGGAACTCGCCATCTATCACCACCCTCTGCGCCTAGCTACCAATTTATGACCACGACTTCCTTCAATTAATTTTTGATGCTAACATTTTGCCTAGCCTCCATTCTTCAATTAATATCCAATAAAGACGAATAATCTTCCTGTGATTTAATGTCCAAATTCATGGTCAATTACATTATGATTACATAGAGATACCACATTATTTATTACCCTTCCTTCCTTACAAGCTAACTGCAAGAAATTAAAATACTATCAAATACTCAGATCCACAGCTTTGGAATTTTAGTGCGCAGATATTGGAAGAATGGAATAGATTCAATTTTCAGCAACATCTTATAAAATAGACGAATCGCTTTATTTATATTAAAAAATGGAAGCGTTACACGGATCTTGGTTTTTTTCCTTAATTAAAAGAATTAAACGCTCAAAAGGACAAAATCATAAATCAACGCCATAGTTATTTCCTTTTTCGGTGAATTAATCAAAGACCGTTTTTGTTGCTACAAATTAACAATTAATTGCAAAACATTTAACATTTCTTGAAAAAAAACAAGAAAGTTTAAACTTTTTTTTGCAGGAAAAAAGAAGAAGCTAGCGACGACTTTGACTTTTTTACATGAGAGGGGAAAAAACCAGAAAAAACGATGAAAAAAACACAAAAACTGATCCCAATATGTACAATTAATCTAACAAATTACTACAAAACATGACCTTGACCTTCCTAGCTAGTAGTGATCAGCTGCGGCCATCCACTTCTGCAACCGCAACTCCTTATGAAACCTCTCAATAAACATCTCTGCTTCTTTATCCACGTGGCAATCATGATCATCACCACCGTCCTTCAACGTAAAAGGCGAGTCAGTGATTCTCACTTGCCTCACTAGTGGGCTCCACCCAAGTCCAAGACTCACAACAGAAGCACATGTCGACGCGCCATCCCCCCCGTCCGAACGACCTCCCCGATTTGATCTCGCCATATGGACGGCGGT
The DNA here is from genome assembly GCA_963691705.1 of Viola odorata. Classification (NCBI taxonomy): domain Eukaryota; kingdom Viridiplantae; phylum Streptophyta; class Magnoliopsida; order Malpighiales; family Violaceae; genus Viola; species Viola odorata. The sequence continues at coordinate 18,279,925 of OY829545.1, forward strand.
GGCATCATCCTTGATCATGTTGTAGTACCGGGTGTGGTTCTTGCGCAGGTGGTTGTACCGCGTCCGGCTCATCATCATGCGCCTGTAGGATGGGTACGCTGGGCTGCCGCTGCAGCTGAACTCGTACTCGGCGCGTGGGGAAGGGGAGACGAACGACGTCGGGGCGTCATGCGGGATGCACGTGAGGGGGTGGTGGTGTTCATGCACCATGTCGTTCAAGGCCTTCCGTAGGGTCTTGCCACGTTTCATGATGAGGTGGTGATCGAGGGTGATCTTGGTTTTTGAGACACCTTTTCGGATCAAAATGAAAACTATGCGTAAGATGTTGCATACTTTCTTGGCCATCTCCGGTGAAGTTTCAGACATTTTCTTATGCTTAGTTTGATAATCGGAGAGGATTAGTTGAGGTTATTAATTTCTCGCCGGTGAAGGAGAGGAGGAAGAGGAAGGAAAGGGGGAGGAAACTGTAGTGTTTTTGGTGAGTGAGGGAGGGAGGGATGGAGATGTGTATTTAAAGGGGAAGAAAAGGAAAGCTTGAAATTGATTAATACGTTCCAATCCGAGTGTGTTCTTTTTTCTTTCCGAATAAAACCAAATTTGAGATATTATATTCAACCAATAATAATTTTTTTATTATTAAAACATTTGATATTGTAATAAAGTGAATTTAGGATAACTGGCTGTCCCCATAAAAAAATAACTAATCATAATTCCTCAAATTAAGAGTTTATAGTTTATCTTTAATAGTTGACGCGACGGGAATGTAATTAGTTTTAGGGTGCGTTTGGTTGGCGGAATCAGGAAGGAAAGTGATTCGGAAATTTAAAATTTTGAGTTTTATTGCGTTTGGTTGCGATAAAGAATCACTCTCCCTCGGAATCCTACTTTCTTTGACCGTTTTGACTTTCCAAAAAATGGGGGAAAGTAATTTATTGGATATGGGGTGAGAAGAGTGATCCCCCTCTAGGGAAAGTTAATTTTTTTTGTTAAATGACATTTGTCCAAAACTAATTATAAAAAATAACCTAATAAAACGTCTTCTTCCTTCTCTGTTTTCTAAAATTTCGCCAAATTATATTAATTACACAAAATAATTACATAAATATTATTTTAATTACATCAAAATTAGAATAATCACATCAAAATTACATAGTAATGATGTAAATAATAATAGGTAGAAGAAAATACGGTTAGGAACGGGAAGTTCCCGTTCCTAACCGTAATCATCTAAGAAATTTCGATCCTAGACTTGTCTATTGTTGCAGTTATATTTTTTTGCATTGCTAGAACAATTTGTGTCATACTTTGCTATAATTTTCAAGGACTCTAATATGAAGGTTGTGTCATTTGTCACTTTCTTTAACCTGCAAAAAATTATAGTCATAAAGCAAACTTATTTGATATTTTGATTGTTTAAAAAAATAATTAAATAGAGAGAGAAAGTTTAACTTGTTTAGAGGAAACTGATATAGAAAAGAATAATTACACATTTAACAAGATAACAAAAGACACATAACAAGATAACAAAAACATAAATATAGAAAATGATAAAGTAGTCATTTTTCTTACTTTCTTTGAGAATTTTCAAGTACAAAATAAACATAATAATGTTACTTTCCAATGAATCTTAAATCTCAACCAAACACAAAAAGTTAACATTCTCTTTAATCATTCTCCTGGGTATCACTCTCGCGGGAGAGTGATTCTAAGGAGAAAAGTAGCATTCCGTAAACCAAATGCTACCTTAATTTTTCTAAATTTATTAAACATTTTAACCTCTAATACTAAAATAAAATAAGTGTACGTATTTAAACTATTACTGAATTTTTATTACATGGAAGGATTTATTGGATTTCAAAATTACAACATCTCAAACTCAAATTAGATCTTTAATATGTATACATATATAGTTTTCTTGAAATAAAAAACATAAAACAAAAATGGTACAACGGCACAAGTAATCATTTTGTTTTCAAGTTTTTTAATCATGTTTTTTGTTTTGTGCTGTCTGCACTTCTTCTAAAGAGACTGTTCTGATTTGATTTCTTGTAGTTTAATTTTGTTCATTTTGTAATCAATTCAATTACTTGTCCTTTAATGAGTACTGAGTAGCACTACATTCTAAGTTAGCTAATTAACAAAATTGGACTTGATTTTGATTGAAGTGACAAATATTGGATTAGTTTTTTTCATCATCGTTGTCCCATTGACAAGGGATTAACGATCATCTTCTTCTCCGACTTGAAACTTTTTATTAAGATAATCGATTTATGACTCTGGAAACTGATACCCATTTGCCAGTAATGATGACAAGTATCTTCTTTTTTCAGTCACACCCAAAAAGGCTAGCTGTGGGTTAATCAATAATATAGCCACGGGCCACGGCCACAAAATTTGGATCCATTGATGGAGATTTTCCAATAAGCATGAACGTCATGATACATCTGCTACCGTTAGTTTTGAAACTAATCTATTGCCATGTCATCTCATCCGTCCAAACAATTAGACCGTCGACATAGCTTTTCTTTTGAGTGAACCGTGGATATAGTTTGCTTTATGTTAAAAAGTAATTTTGATATTTTTGTTTGGGCCCATTTCTAGACTTTAGTAGTTAAAGATTAAAAAAGAATTAAAAGGAGGAGGGAAAAAAGATTACTGTTGAATCTTGGCTGCTTAAGTTAGGTATAATGCTCCCTTTATCCCCACCTTAGACTAAGTTTTACAATAAAGCATAAAAAAAGAAGGATTAGTATAAAATTTAGTGGTTTTTCTCATGATGACTATGGAAACTGGGATCCTAAGCAGTTCCTAAACAATCATTTCGGGTCTAATGTTGGATAAGCAAAGAAAATTAGCTAAATATAAAATATCTTTCATACAATTATTTTGTAATAACCTTAGTATTTAATTACATTAGATTACTTGATACTCCCTCCGTTTTCAATTAAACGACGTTTTGAAATAGTAAAAATCCGTAAGACAATAATTTTTGATCTTATTTTATTCCATATTGTTTCATTTTTACTAGAATGTTACAGGTTAATACTAGCTACTAGCTAGTTAAGCATTGGGACATGGGATGTATAATTGATTAATGATTATATAATGATCATATGATTATGTTTTTTCTTTGAATTTCATTGTTCATATTAGTACAGTACAGTACAGGAAGAGAAGAGTGAAACGTCACCGTCAGATTAATTAAATGAAAGCATATGATTCAATTATGTTGTTGCTACTTTTAATCACCAAAGTATGATATGATGATCAATCATATCACATCTGATTAGGGTATAGAAACTTTATTGAATTGAATTGAATGAGCCAACCTTGGTTTGTATCAGCTTGGTTGTCATAGTTGTTCTAACACTCCAATCACACATTCTATTAAATTCATGAAAATGATAGTTGTGGCGATTTTCAATTTAACGACTTGTCTGTCACTTTTAATCTTTCATAAACGTGCTTCTAACTTGTTACGAATGATTCTTTCTTTATTAGCTACTAACTCACGGGGCCTGACCATAACAACCAAACTTGGACTTTTTGTGTCTCATCAATTTTTTGGAGATGTTGGGGAAATTGACATGGATAAGGTGCTCTAATTGCTTCCATGAAATGATGGATTTTGCTTTTCTAATGACTGCCCAAAAATCTTGTCTTACACAAAAATTCCACTATTTGAAAGATTAGAACCATTGGGTTTTTTCCTCCTATTTTCTTTACTTCCCTGGGAATTTACTGTTTAGATTTGGTCACACTGTAATTATTTCCACCAGAATCCATAACCAGAAGCATGATTTAGTATATAGTGTCTTGTCGAAGGGGCAATGGAGATTCTGGAAAAACCAAAAATTATTGCATATAGAGATTGAAACTTAATTCCTTAGAGTTGCGATTAATCTTGTTTATTGAGTTTACGACAACTGTTTTTGGATCAAAAAAGTATCTCAATTTTTATCCATGGAGGGAAAAACAAACATTTTCTGATTTAGAGGGAAAGAAACAAACATGGTAAGCCACTGACGTTAGATAGTGAGGGATGAGATCAGAGATCACCCATAAAACAAACAAAAACGCGTTGTTTGCTAATTATTTTTCTCTCTTTCCAGTACCAGCCAGCGATGGATCTCGTTTGAGTATTATGGGAACGATTGTCCGTTAATAATAAGAACGTTTAAATTAGTAATTCTTGATTCTATCGTCGTCATTATTTACTCTTCGAATTATCACTTCCCCTTGAAATCTTATATATACGTTACCAAATTCATCTCTAAAGGAGCAAAATCCACAACCCAAATGGCAAGGCAAGGTCACCGCAAGATTGACAAAAACCCACCGCCGACCAAATCTGGCCATTTTACACCGATTTCTTCAATTTCCATAAATGGTTTCCCAGCATATCCACTTGCTATGGGATTCACGGTACTAATGGTGAGCCCGGCTGCATCAGATACTGTGCTGGCTTCTCAATCCCATCCAACGGCAACAGCAACGGCAGTGGCAGCGATGATACTAGCTGGTCTACAGAGAGATTATTAGCAGTTGACCATGAGGAACGGAGCCTGAGTTATGAGATCGTGGACAGCAATATTGGCTTCCGGTCGTACGTTTCAACGGTCAAGATTGTTCCAGAAGTGATGAGTGACGGTTGCGTGATTGACGGGTCGTTTAGTGTTGATCCGGTTGAAGGATGGGCGTTGGATGATTTGGTGAAGAAGAAATGGGCCTGCAACGTACGGCCCAAAGAATGAGAGATGCTCTCGAAGCTTAGAGCAACACTCAAGTATCATTTCCTTTTCTTTTTATTTCCAGTATTTTCTCGATCTATGGTTTGCTTGATATTGAGAAGTGGTGAAACGCACATGAGATCAAGTAAATTCTTTTATATAAATACTTATTAGATTTGAACTGGAGAGTTTATTTCTTAATGCAAATTACTTTTTAATATATATTTCACAATTGTGTGATTGGTCCGTACAACTTTTTATAAATCGAGTTTGTGTTATGTATTTCGTATACCGGATGCACCAAACAAAAAGATGTAATTAGAAAATAACAAGTTGTATCTACGAAGCAATAATCTATCATTTGTCAACCATTAGTTTGTGCTTTTCTACCCAACAAAAAGAGAGAAATAAATTGTGTTTGCCGTCAAATGTTGCGCACTATATGCATCCATTTCTTTTCCTCGTGTCATATAAGCGTGCAACTTAAGCGGTGTCGTGTCACACGTAGCCCATGTTAGTCCAATAAACATCTTTATTAGCAATGAGTAGTCAGACAACAAACGTTTTCATTTACTCAAAACATAACTACAAGATTCCTCGACCACCACTTATTGTCTCTTCTGGCTCCACATGTATATTCTCAATTAATTTCATTCGAGTATTGTTAGATTTTTAAAAAATAGAGACTCTTTTAATATAATTTTTTTATTCATAAAATTTGAACTTAAAATTTTAATTAACGGTAAACAAATCATTCACCACTTGACCACAATATTAATACGACTTGTTGTCTTTTTGGAATGATTGAAAAGTGTAAAACTACCTTTTTCTTGTATGGAAAAAAATTGAAAAAAAAACAAACAAACCAATCACATATTCCTGTGTTGACCTTATCATCAAATCTTTTTTTTTTCAATAAATAAATTTATGGGTTTGGTCCTTCTATATCAACTTGGCAAGGTTTGGCATTCCATTTCCATCTTTTTCCTTTCTTCCTTCTCTTAATTCCTAAACCTAAAATCTTCTTCCATCCATGGCAGAAGAGGCACAGCCCAAATGGGTAGGAAAATCGGTTGTAGAGCTCAGAGGCCCAACAGCAGACCAAACTTGGCCTTTTCTTGAAGATTTTTGCAACCTACACAAGTGGTTTCCTAATCTTGACACTTGTTACCAAGTGGAAGGTGTGGTGGGCCAGCCTGGATTGGTCCGGTACTGCGGGTCCACAGCACCAGCGTCATCAGACGGCAGCGAAGAGGCCGAGACCAAGTGGGCTAAAGAGAAATTGTTGATGATCAATCCCAAGGAGCGGTGTCTAAGCTACGAGGTCATGGAGAATAATGTTGGGTTCAAGTCTTATATGGCCAACTTGAAAGTAGTGCCAATCCACGGTTGTGATGATGATGGTCAAGAAGGGTGCAAGATTGAATGGTCGTTCGTTGCTGATCCGGTTGAAGGGTGGAGATCGGAAGATCTGAGTGCTTATGCTGATTACTGCCTCGAATTCATGGCCAAAAGAATCGAGGAAACTGTATCTATGTAGGTAATTCTAGTGAAATTGGTAAATGTTGTGATGTGTCATTTCTTCTGCTGATCCCAATTAATCTTTTTTTTAGGTCTAAATTAAAAATACTTATCGAGCAAAATTAATCATGTTCAGATGCGTTTAACTCCATAAGAACAAAATTATCTACAGAGTATTGTGAGTTTGCTGTACTTTTATTTTTTAAATTATGGTTAGTGCAATAAAGTTTTCCATGTACATTCCATTCCATAAGCCTCTGGCTCAACTCCCTGTTAAAGTTGATAATTTGTCAACATTAACGAAGAAAAGGGAGAAAATAGCACGCACTACGTAAACAGCGAAAAGACGAAAGAGAAAAAACGAAATAATTACAAGTTTCATTATCGAAATCACAATTGTTGTTCAAGACACACCTGCAATGTTCAATTGCAAGCAAATTTAACTTCTAGCATAGTAGTAAATATATTTGTCGAAATTCCTACCCTTATGGCTAGCAATCCCAAAGCTCTCCTGCAAGATAAAGATCGAAGAGACACGGCCATTGAAATGGATATCTTCCATTGCTAATTGACTTTTGAATCTACCAACGACCATAGGTCGGTCTGAGTACCTAATCTCATTTCCATCCAGTTGATTATTTCCTGCGCAATCTCCTCACGTTCAGGCTCAAAGAGAAGATCGTGCAAGAAGCCATCATAGAGCCTTATGTCTTTGAACTTCGAAGCTGCTTCGTTGTACAGATCCTGAGAGGCTAGTGGATCGGTTACTCTGTCAGCAGTTCCATGAAGGACAAAAAAGGGGACAGTCACAGACTTGAAATGACGCATTAAATATGTCGATATGCGCAGTATCTCATGGCCTGTTCGGACCCTTATGGGTCCTGTATAGACTAGTGGATCAGAATACTTGGCAATAAGTTCCACAGGGTCCCTGGTAACTGGTATTCCCCTTTTGTTCGCTCCTTTAAATTGGTACCTTGGGACAACCAGAGAAAAAATGGGAGCTACAGCCTGCACACGAAAAAAACATTAGGGTGAATGTTACATAAACAACATGTTAAGGCGATAATGAATTAGCACAACTTTAGAAGGAAGACATAACTTCAAACAAAGATGAAGATACCAAACATTACAAAATCTTTTTTGTCACTCCTTATATATCACATACCATTTCCCTCAGGTTCAGAAGCAGAATTATAAATTCAATGAAAGCATTTAGAACTGAGATGATTCAGAGCTTGAACAGCTTTACAGGATTCCAACAAGCTACCAAGTTCAACAAAAACTAGTGTACAAGACCTTAACTTTGGTCATGCATGATTTATATCACAGATACACTTACCCCAACAATGGGATGTGCTGGCTTAACTCGCAAAGCCGGTGAGGTCAGGACAATTCCTTCCAGCATAGATTCGATGTGAGGATGTGAGGCGGCCTAGGAAAATTCAAGATTATCATCTCAAAATTTTATAAAAAGCATCAAAAGACCATGAAAAAGATTAATCTTTTACTTATGTTACCTTTAAAACTACAGCCCCTCCAGTTGAGTGACCAAACAGGAAGCATGGTACGCCGGGGTTCTCAAGCTTGATTTTTTCCAGAAAAGCCCCCTGTTGAAACAGAAGTTAGTTTACACAATCAGTATCATACATGATTAAGAACTAGAATATATATATATGATACTACCAAAGTACAAAATGGAATCACCAGATTGAACCTATCTTAGACCAAGTAAACAGAAAGACTAACATTATACACAAGGAAGGCTACTGTACAACTTAATACAGAGTATCATCAACGATACAAGTAACATTTTGTTCAAAATGACTCAAGTCATCAGGAATAAGTATCAGTGGAGTTTTTGCTATGCAGTGCAATGTCAAAGAAAAGATACAACTGAACTTACAGTGTCTGCAACAACATGATCCAGTGAAGGAACGTATCCATGCAACCCATCACTCCCGCCATGACCTACACAATGGAAGAAAGAGATTAACATAACACGAAATAAAAAATAAAAATAAAATATGATACTGCACAAGACACATCAACAGATACAACAACAACAATGGCGACAGTAAAAAGAAAAGCTCATCATTCCAGTTCCAATTCCAAGAGTCCAACTGCAATGCCATAACCAATGGCAGGACACATTAAGATACAAAAATGCAACAAACACATCATGTCCTAAACTCAACAAAACAGGGTGATATTGTTAAAGTTAAGAAAGACAAATCATGTAGGCAGATTGTACATACCTATCCAGTCCATTGCATAGACTCCAAAGTCAGTAGAGGTTAGTTGCTTAGCAAATTGAGCATATCTTCCACTGAAAATCACCAAAAAAAACATAAACAACTCAAAAAAAGTTCTCCATTACAAAACCATCAAACCAATTAATTGATGGACAAACAGGAAAAGGGATAGCAATATCAATTACCTGTGCTCATTAAGCCCGTGTATAATTATCAGAATGCCCCTGAAACACAAAAAGTTATACACATTCAGCCTCCTAAAACAGGATCCATAGAAGCATTAAACATAAAGCTACAGAAACCAGTAGACCTATGCATGCCATAGAAGCGAAGCAGCACCACAGCTCATCATTCCCTGGTCTGCCACAACATCATTAGAAAACAAAAAACTTGGACAATTTCTTTTATTTCATTTTTGTTATTTTTAGAAGAAAAAAGCACTCACTTCATTTCATCGGTTTCCGGTAACCAGGAGCGGACAAAGAGCGCGCTACGCCTAGCTCCAAAGAACAGAGAGGTCTTCCATTGGCCTCGGTAGCTCCCGTTGGCGGTCATATCGATGTTGTCAGCAAGAGTTCGTCTTCTCACCGTGTCTTCCTCCTCTAGCTTCCGCCATATCGATCGCCGCTTGGCGGAGGATTGCGAGGCGGAGGAATCGACGCGGCGGCGAGGGAAGAGGAGGAGGAGCAGAGCGAAGAGGACGGAATAGAGGAAAGCGATGAAGGTTCTCATGGTCTTAATTAATGGGATTATGCGATTGCTTGCTCCTGACGTCAGCGGTTCCATCTCCGCCGTTGAAGCCATCGCTGAGATGGAAAAAGAAAAACCGCTGGCAAAAAAAAAATATTACCAAGAGGAAATGGAAAATTAGCGAAATGGGAAGAAGGATTTGTCGCGGGTATTTATAGTGCGACAAGGTGGGAAGTATAAGGTGGAGGTAGCACCATGGGAAGGGCTAAGGTTTGATGACGTGGAGTGATAGGATTGATGGCGTTATGGGTTGTAGGACAATACGGTTGCGGTGGATTAAAGCTGCGTTCGTTATTAAGGTAGTGTTTGGGGTTGAGGTTTGGTGGGGAGAAGTGTTTTGCCCAACCCCAAAAGCTGGGAAAAGCGTTTGGTAAACACATTTTCAATAGAGCTTTTCCAAAAGCTCTACCGGTTGCCTCATAAATTTTGCACTGAATGGCCACTGGTGGGATTGGGAGCAGCCATTGGAAGCACTTCCTGAGCAACACGGGAAGCTGGGCTTCAATCATTTTTGGACAAAAATATCCCCTAGTTTTCTTCTTAATTATAAATAAACCAGGTATAAATTAAAAAATAAAACGCTGATTCTTTCCTCTCCTCTCTCTCTTCGCTCCGCTCTCGCTCTCGCTCTCCTCTCTCTCGCTCCGCTCTCCACACCTAACAAACCCTCTCACCCAAGTAGGAATCACCGAACCCAATCAGTGGGCTGGTTCAGATCCTTTCCGAACTCAGCCTCGGCTCAGCCCGACCTATATAAATTATCCCTTTCACGCGCTTCAACCTTTTCATTTCAGGTGTGTAGCTACTGCAGCTCCTCTAGTTTTTTGAAGACGACGCTAAAATCTGCCAAAAAGGAAAGATCGAGAGCTTTTGCTTCGCTCCATCGCTTCAAGGTAATGAACCTCATCTCGTGTTTCCGCTCCTGTTTCGGTTCAGATCTGTGTATTTTGGTGAGAATTGTGTTTGGTTGCTGATAAAGTGGAGTTTGATCGAGTTATTTGCGGGATCTTGCGGTTGTTTTTTGTTTTTTTTTGGCTTGTTACAGAGGAATTACTAGTAATTGCAGTTGATGATCGAAATTTTCCGTGAATTTTTGTGGAGGTAGATCAAGTTACGGAACTGGAAAAGACATGGCGCTGGTTTCTGGAAGAAGGTCGACGTTGAACCCTGATGCTCCGCTTTTTATCCCGGCTGCGTACCGTCAGGTGGAGGATTTCTCGCCGGAGTGGTGGCAGCTGGTGACAACCTCCACATGGTACAGAGATTATTAGCTGAGCCAGCATCAGAATGAGGAAGGGTTGTATGACAATGGTGAGGGTTATGATGTGAATGATGTAGCTGACTTGTTGCCTGATGCGTTTGATTTTGATGCTGCTGATGATGATTTGGAAGTTCAATTTGAGGATTTGGTTGAATCCTATGAGGCTGAAGCCAAGAGCAGGTCATCTCCTTTACCTTCCAATGGAGTGTATAGGAATGGTATGGCTCAATTCTCTTTGTTGGTATATGTTTGAGATTGTTGTGAATTGTTTTGTGTTTCTGGGCAATTGTGGTTTTGCAATTGAAAATTTGGAGATGATGATTGACTTTAACAATTGATGGTTTCTTATTGTTTTGGGTGTATGATAGGATCTGAATTTGTGGTTGAAGCTCCAAGGAAGGAAGGTTTGGTTGTTGGGAATCCGAAATTCAGTGCTTGACTGCACGCCTGCCTAGTGAACCTTGCTGAAGGAGTTTAGATTTGGGTTGCAGTTATATTCCTCAGCTGAGTAGGCTAGGTAGTACTTTTCTAATTTCTGTAAGTTCTGTATAGAGCAAGGGTTGCAGCTCTTGTGTCGATCCTTGTTCATTCCAATGTCTGTTTTCAGTTTAGCCACAGTATCTTTGATAACATTGTAAAAAGAAAGTGTAAAATGGTAGCCTGGGAAAAGAATCAAAGAATGAATTTCTCTTTTCATCTTCTTGGGATCTCATATTATGTTGTTTTCAGTTTAGCAGCTTAACTTTCCATATGATGGGAAGATACAGGTTTGGGCATGGAATTTAGAATAACCGCAGTTGAAGATGAATTTGAAATTTTGAGATGTCATGCTTTGATGTTTTAAGATAAGGATTTCTGGGATTCTATTACTATTCTCAGCAAGTTATTGACTTCTGTTCTGCACAGAAGAATAAAATCTGGGGTATCGTATGTGGATTGATGGTAAGTAGTATTGGTAATTGATTACAACCATTAATTAACATGGAGAGGATTTGTGTATGGAACAAGTGGGTGTTGCGCAGCACTAGTCTCCCTTTCCTTTTTCAGATGTTACTTAACATGTGAGAAAATAGGATAAGGCACGCATGATTTGCATTAACGGGAATAAACTATGATGAGCATTGAACAAGCAGTAGCACTACAATTTTGTAGCATTTGATAAATGGTTTTGTGAGTAGATAATTGTTCTAAAAGATCAATTTGTAACTATACTTTGATTAAATTCTATAATGTACAAAGATCAACTATGTATTTATGTATTCCTCTTATTAATTATATTTAATCTTATAAAAAAATAAATTAGTACAGTTATGATAAAACTTGTTGGCCGAAGGAATATTTTAATCCTATTTTGATGATTGAAAGACACATCACATATAGTTCTTGCCCGGATCTTCTTTCTGTATGATAAATGCTTATTTTATGACACGAAAACTTATATTATGTTTTGGTTTTAAATATTACTTTAAAAATATTAAAATACATCAATAAAATGATGGAGGTTTTCAATATTACTTCAAAAATATTAGAATACATCAATAAAATTTAAAGAAAACATTGAGCAATGATAATAATGTTCAAATAAGTAGAATAAATATTGACCAATGATAAAAATGACATCTTAGAATATTACTTTCATTATATAAATAAATGGATAAATTAAATTAACCTATATATTTGCTTAAAAAATAAATAATGTAAATAAATAACATTAAAAATGGCTGATGCCCTTTATAGTCATTTTACACTCAAACCATAGTTCTAAAAGCAGTGCTTACCAAACACCAAAAACAATTTCTCATTTCCCACAACACTTTTCAGAAATGTTTACCAAACAGCACACTGTTTTGCGCAAAAGTACTTTTCCCACAGCACTTTTGCTCACAGCACTTTTCGGACCAGAACCGGAACGCCAAACAGACCCTATCTTGTTGCGAAATTACGTTAGAAGTTGCGAACCGCGGAGCTAGAACGGTGCTGGAAGTTAAGAAGGAAAGTATGATGAACGGCTCGGCTCGGGGCGTAGAAAAATGGAGGTGTCAAATCTAAACGGTTTCTACATGCTGTCTGCCACGTGTATGTGTATCATGCCCAAGCGTGACACAATGCGCACACGAACAAAAACCGATCAAGGACTAAACAAAAGGCTGGTGTGAGCATTAATCGAATTTCATTGAATTCTATCGAAACGTGATTAATTAACAAGTATGAACAGCTTGATTATTTCAAAATTTCAAAGTCGTTGGAGGCCTTTGATGAGAAGAGAGCTAGTTTGATCTGATGGTCCCAAATTCTCTGCCAGCCACACAAATCCCTTTAACATCAAATGTGATTTTCAATAATTTTTTCTTCACACGAAAAGAAAACTAATTGGAATTAAGTAACCAAAATGGGGGAAGAGTTTGGCCTACCTTGCCAAAAGCTATCATTCTCACAATTCAAGAATGGTTCAATAATTGATCATCTTTTTTATATCTGGCATTTCTTCTTAAGATCGAAGAAATGAATTGATTAAAATCAATTTTATAACCCTTTGCTAAAGATAGTTATATCTCTTTTCTGGCCCATTAACAGGAAGCAACACAAGTTTTTGGGCCTGGGCCTCAAAATATATGATCAAATTCGTAGGAGGCCACCCCCATAAAATATTTCGTACGACGCTCAGCCCATCAACGAGAGTCAAAGATCACCTATCGAATTACGAACTCATGTGCGACACATTTCCTGATTTTTACGGGTATCCTCTGCAGTTAAAAAAATAATTCGGATTGTAGACTTGATATTAGCGTTCAGTTGATGAAATCGGGGGAAAGTGACTCGAGAAGGTGAAATCCTTAATTTTATTGTGTTTGATTGATGCATGTAAAATTGGATTCACTGCAATCCAACTTTCTTTGATCCCTCTACTTTCCCCCGTTTTAAGGGAAAGTAATTCCCTAATTAGGGGGTGGAGGATCTTACTTTTCCGAGTGCAGAGAATATTGCATTTAGGTAAATTACTTTAATCAATAAATAAAATAATCATTTATACAACTTATTATCTTATTCTTGTAAAAAACAATTGTCTTATTTAGTTATATTCATTTTTAAAATTTATTTAAATTATTAATTTATCTAAATCAATAAAATAATTTATACGATTATTTTATGCTATTTTATAATAGGTTAAATAATATGGTATATTTCATTAGTAATTATTTAAAAGAGTAACTTGATATTGAGTTTAGTAAATTTTTAGTTAAAATTTGCTAAATAATAAAACAATAAAAGAGATTTGTTTAGTAAAAAATAATTCATCATCTTCAATCATGCTAATATTTTGAAGTTATTATCCATCGTACATTTCTAGTATCGGATAATTTTAACTAGAATATATTTGAATCAAATTGAATTAAATAAATTATTATTATTTAAAGATAAAGTAGTAATTTTTTACTTTTCTTTAAAATTTTGAGTATAAATAAAACGCAAGAATATTACTTTCTTGGAAATTTTTAATATCATTCAAACATAATAATTTAACTTTTCTCCCGATCACTTCCTCGAAAAAATAATTCTAAAAAAAAAAAACATTTTATTAACTAAACGAGGACAAATGCCGCATACTATGAATTTTGTTAACAAAATTACGGGGAGGAACCAGAAAATTGCACCAGTTGAAGAAGACAAGCGTTTGAACGACACTCCTACAAATACAATTGCTTGTTTTGTGTCAAAGAAACAGAGAAATCCTAAATTATAAGTCACATCATTGAAATTGTTTGATTTCCCCACCTCATGTTACTTGGTTTTGAAAGATAGTAACACAAAGCAAATAGGATATGAACAATGCTTGTGCTTTGAATCTCTCTCTAACATAATTTATAAAACCCTAATTATTTTATGGGTTAACACACCAACACTCTAGCATCTGTTTTATGAAATCGGAGTAATTTGAGGCGCATAAGGAAATGCATCGGGAGATTTTATTAGTTACTCCTCGAACATATACAGGTGCTCTGAATGTAGTTTAGCTTTTAAACTAAGAAGATCTTACAATTGTAAATTTTTTGTATAATTTTTTTTTTATGCACATGAGAATTTATTGGGTATTGATATAGGAAAACCTTTGTTGTAGAAGAAAAGCGTCACTTAAGAACTTCCACAAATCCTCAACTTTTCTCTATGTAATTATTTTGGAAGATAAGCTACACTGGGAGCACCGTGCTCCCGTCCGCATCATACACAACGGGAGTAGCTAATAAAACCTACTGATCAAGGTCACTTATTATGCCAATCAAAACTCCGATCATAAATTGCAGTAATTTTCTAGTTAAATCCCACCAAAAAGACGGCAGGAAATCCTGCTTTACTTTTGTTTTTCCCCCTTTTTCATCCAAGAAATCTGTGAATAATGCTTAACCTTTAAGGCCTCTTCTTCTTCTTCCATTAATTTATGCTGTTGCTGATAACTACAACAAACAATGTCTGCCTGCGTTTCACGTGACATCCTACTTCTTTAACTAACAACCTGCTCTGTTGTTTCCATTCGATTTCTTACCTTTTTTTTCTTCTGCAAATGAAAGGCCTTAACTTGAGTTTTATTCCATGATTTTTTGTGGTTGATCTAAGCATTCTCGTGAAATACCAACTTTTTCATTTTGCAATTTACAGTTTACACTCCTTCATATACGAAAACAGCAACATCTTCAACACATCCAATCTGTTGAAAAACCTGCATTCTTCTCATAAAAGAAAAAAGAAGGATTTCACATCTCTTTCAAAATCTTGAAAAATCTAGGTTCTTCAGGTTAAGCTGAAAACCTTCCCTTTTCGCTTATAAATCAACTAGCGTGTGATACTTAGTTCCTCCCCATATCAGAAAAACCACATTTCCTCTGTTTTCCGTTCAACCTTTACAGTATTAAACTCCAAAACTTCCAAAGTTTTTACCTTTCGATATCAGAATGGCACCAAACAGAAATACACTTGTTGGGTCTTACTCCAAACCTGAAAATGTCCAGAAACCGCGCAGATTGTCGATGGAAAACCTGCAGAGAACCATATCTGACATCTCATTTGAGCTGTTGAGCAAAGATACTGCTGCAAGCAATGATTCAAATCTGCCAACGATATCAGAAGTGGAGGATGCGAAATGTGAGTGTTGTGGTATGTCTGAGGAGTGCACTCCTGAGTACATAAAGACTGTGCGAGACAAGTTTTGCGGGAAATTGGTTTGTGGGTTATGTGCAGAAGCCACGAATCAAGAGATGGAGAAGAATGGGGGCAAAAAGGAAGAAGCTTTAAACGAGCACATGAGTGCTTGTGTTAAGTTTAACAGGCTTGGCAGGAGCTATCCTGTGCTGTACCAAGCTGACGCCATGCGAGAGATTCTGAAGAAAAGTTCGAATCTTTATATGGCCAAGTCGATTAGTCCACGAGAGAGGGTTGGAGGAAAGAAAAGTGGTACGATTGCAAGGAGTTCGAGCTGCATTCCGGCAATTACTAGGGATATCAGTGAAAGGAAACAGCTAGCTGATTGATTTTCTAAGTATGTTATGTAACTGTTGACAGATGGTTAAACACGATGTATTTGTATCTAATTATCACTAATAATATCATGTATCTAAAGGAGTTTATGGCTTTCATGCTTTGTGGAATTTCTATTTTTTTTCGTGTTTTTCTCTTGGCTTTAATTTGTAGGATCAAACAAACAGAAGAAATTGCATCAGAAAGCAGAAACTTAATCAAGGGAACAAAAACAATTAATTTACGCTAATAGTGGTCGAGTAATAGTTTACTAGTTGCAAAAAGTAATGAAAAAGGTCAAGAGCTAAAGACTAAACCACTAACCAGTAAGCATGCATCACATATCTTAATTTCTTCTCGGCTTTGGGAGTCGATCCCAGGATTATACTCTTTAAGCCAGCTCATCTAGATTAGCCAAATCATCTTGCAGAAGCTTGATACCAGCATCACATGATGCTAGGATTGAGGACAGTATCCTTCTTTGCAGACTTTTAAACTCCAATGCCAACTTAACATCCCAATTGGTATTTTCACTGCAAGGATGAAATTAAAACCTAGTTTAGGATTGGATCAATTCTTGAATTGAAAATGTTTTGAACTAATAGTTGCAAGGTTACCATTCAATAGGATCAGTGTCACCAAGATTTTCCCACATGTTACTGAAGGTGGAGTGGAGGTCTTGTAGAACTTGCACCTCATTTTCCAAGTTTGATCGGTTCTGAGAATCATCGACAGAAACTAAATCATGGTTGTGAAATTTATAAGTTGGTTGTGAAAATAGAAGCGGAATGATCATCAAATTCATCTTACTTTGCGCTTCTTATGCAGAATAGGATTCTGAGCACCTCGTAGACAGTTCAGCAATGGTGATGGCAACCCATATTCAAATATATTATTATGGGTTTTTGAGAACCAAGTACCACGTAACATGTGAGCAGACCAGCTGGACATGGAGGAATCCATCGTGCTATCATCCTCACCAGCATCAATGTCTGCACCAAGAAAGTACCCAATGGTGGATGTGAGTGGATAGAGCACAATCAAGAAATTGAATGTCAGAGCAAGAAAAATACCTAATGGTATTACATCATATGGATTGTCTCCTTGTAATGAGAAACCATAGAATGTAATTAGATGTGAACTAGAGAAGTTTCCATAGCTTAGGAAGCATTGTTCTCCAGCATGGAGAGGTCTTGCCAGTGGGAATTTCAGTGTGTTTGTCACGGGATCTACTTTTCCATAATGAACAATGTGTGGGTACATCTACAACAGAAAAACAATCAGAACATGAACAAGAAATATACTTCCCATAACTGCAAAGTTAAATGTGTGGAAGTTTAAAAAATAAAACGATTTTTTCAATATGAAATATTCCGAAGTTTTCCATATAGCTTTAGATGGAAGAAACAAGACAGTCATAATGTTCTGAGTAATATTTGAACATTACACCACTTTCCGTGAGTGGCAATGCCATTGTCTGTCACTGCATATATTTCATCTTAAACCTATCTTGCTAGAAAAAAGCATGGCCAATCACATAAATAGTGAAAGGAAGAAAAGCACACCGAATGGTTAAGAAAACCTGCAATGGGAATCAAGCAAGTCCTCAGTTTTCCATCACGAAACATGAGTTTCATGCTATTGGAGTACCACAGTTCACAAGCCCATAAGAACTGCTCCCATGTGTAGAACTCAGGCGGAAATAAATCAGGATGATTACTGCATAGTCCAGGGATCAACTCATCATATTGAATCCTCAAGTGCTGTGAGAATTGAAGGAAATAAATGCACAGCAGTTAGGAACTCTCCTTGTTTTCTAAAGCTTAATCCCCTAACAGAAGCTAAGAATATGCCAGATTACACTTTGGTTATAAAAATCATACTACATGGTTAATACCTCTTTAGCTTGCATTATCTCTTCTAAAAGCAAGGTTCCATCCAAAGCCATGATTGCATCAACACCAAAGCTCAGGCCTATAGATATTGTAAAAAACCAAGAGGAAGCAGGTTAAAGCTAATGCTGAACGGCAAATCAGTGTTATATTATAGTGAGTTTTTTTTAAGCATTTTGGTTGGTTAGAGAAAATCACAGATTTTACTAGCAATGGCATAGTCCTAATTACATAAAACTTATTAACATGTTATGGTATTTTAAGGCCATTTAATGACAATACTTGGAGGATCAAACACATAGCATAACAATTTTCACTAAGCCATGCATTATTGACAAAGACTATCTACCAGATAGGTGTACCTGTCCTAAATTCTTTTGGTAGAGTATCAAAGTAAATCTTGAACTTGGAATCAGAATTATGCCTCTCCTTCATGCTCCACAGCAACAGCATAGTCTCAGAGGAAATCCCATCAATATTTTCCAATATATAATACTGCAAGCAAACTAAAATAAGTGTTACATCTGTTTTTTATTCACTATCGAGCCATTAATATTATGCTGAAACTTGGATCCTTAGCTAGTTCTATATCAATGTACCAAATTACATTTAGTTTCTTTGAGGTGGTTTCTTCAGTTATATAATATTCAGTCTATTAAATAGCTATGTACAACTTCGCTGCAAAACTATAGCAACGTGGAAACAAGACTATTTCTACCAACAACTGCCACACACCATTCTTCAGATTTATGGAGCATTATGTAGTTTCTTATTTTTTTTCTTGAATTAGCTGTGGACTATACACAGTAAACTAACAATAAGTTGGAAGTACTAGCATATGTTTAAATATGATAAAATTTACCATGCCAGATTTTTGCACAAGCTCCTCAGAAATGATAACAGACAAAGGAATCTCCACAGCAATGTCACCAACTTTCCTATCTTCTGTTGCTATGGCTCCTCTACCTGCTCCTTCAATATCTATAAAAGCATACATTATGGACAACACATTAAATTAATGAACAGAAAGCAAGATGAACTATACAGCCATGTGGTGGCAGACAACAAGAAAACAGTCTAAATCTCGTTTAATCCGCCTATACAAAGACACAAGACTTACAGGCTAATTGTAGACTTGTTTTCACACCATTGCTCATACCCCATTCCATTAGGCAATTTTCCTTGTCTAGACTGTATCTTTCGTCAATTCTACTCTCCACTCTCTTATCGTCCGCACACTTTTCGATCCTACAAAGAACTGCTTCTTGTAAGGCTTGCAACACATTCATTCCTTTGGAAGCTTTAGAAGTGAGGAGGCTTTTAACAAGTGAGAGGATTGAATTGAGAGCCTCCACCTCATTCCTTGGGCTACAATATTGCATTGATGAGCCGTCAAAATCACCAAAGTAAAGCTCCACCTGCATCGCGAGAACTCATTTTTCAGTCAAAAAGATAATTTGGACAGCCCAATCATTGAAAGTGTAACATCATAAAGTATAACTCAAAATTTAAGGAGAAAAATTGTAGGTTACCTCATCTAAATGTATAACTCGAGCTATCTGAAGCATTTTTTCCAATGCTGTAGTAATTGAATCAGGGCATGAAGAACTCCCAAGCTGTACCTGCTCCCAAACATCAAAACCATAGTTTTGAAGTACTCCCTGTTGAAAATACCAAGAAAGATCATTACTACAAAAGGTAGAACATAAAAAACACAAATCAATTTTAGCGTATCTATCAGGACCCAAAAGTAGTTAAATTGAATCAAGACAGATGTTAAAGTTACTTCATCCACCATATAATTTCCAAAATGCAACTTTGATCATTCACTCCTACATTAGATGCTAATATATTATCAACATTATGAAATTTAAAAATAAAATATAACCCTAAGAAATTTCCAGCAACTTGTGATATTACAGAAATATAACAAAAAACTCATAAAATTGGACACTTTCTTTTCTTTCCTCCCATATTGGGTTAGTAAATCTTTATTCCATTTACCAATATAAGAACCAACAATATATATAAGACACGAAAGGATTGATAACAAATTTGGGCTTTTGCTTAATTTCTCACCTTCTTTTTGTAAAATAAGGGATCATCAGCAGAAAGTTGAAGAATTATTGTACATCCATCATCTTTCTCTGAGATATTATTTGACAAGAACAACTGCAACATCCAAAGGTAATTTAATTAATATTCAGCAGCTAAAGTAACGTAAGAACAGTGAAACATAATACCAAAAAAAAAAGATAGTGCTCATGGAATTTTGTTCAAGGACTGCAACGATAAGAATAAAATTAAAGAGAAATCGGTAGTTAAACGGCAAGGGCTGTTCTTACCTCGTCGGCAGCCATGGAAGAAGCGAGGAGTGGCAGTGAGTGTATTCGGCTGAGTATAACAGGCGGGTGTTGTTTTTGTAATATTTTTGTTGATAGTCAAAACGACGCCGCTAAGCAATTTGGTATTTTAAACAAACGCAAAAAAAACCCTTATTTTTTCAGTTACGTGGCACTAATGAGTCCCAAACCAAATCCCTAATTTTGCCGCCACCGCCGCTCTCCTCCCCTCTCCTCTACTTCATCCGCGGCCACTCCCTCTTCACTGTCGCTCTTATAGCTGCTGGGTTGCTTCGTGCAATAACTGCAGGTTCGCAGCAAACTGTTTCTGTTTACGACTTTAAGCTCGTGAGAGAGCAGGCAAGTAAAGGAGTGGCATACGTTTCAGGCATGGAGGAGGCAGGCAATAGCTTGACGTCGACGCCTGGGAAGCGAAAAGCGGCTGAGGATGTCGAAGATGAAGCTGGAGCCGCCACCGCGAAGCGCCACCGTACTTGCGTGCATGAGGTTGCCGTTCCAACCGCGTACACTTCCCCCAAACCCAAAGATGAAGCCGTTTACGGCACCCTATCTAACCCTCTATACAACGGCCCCATGGCCAAAACCTACCCTTTTCCGCTCGACCCATTCCAGAGTATTTCTGTCGCTTGCCTAGAACGGAACGAGTCCGTCTTAGTCTCCGCCCACACTTCCGCTGGCAAGACTGCCGTCGCTGAGTACGCCATCGCTATGGCCTTCCGCGACAAACAGAGAGTAATCTACACCTCCCCGTTGAAAGCTTTGAGCAACCAGAAGTACAGGGAGTTGCAACACGAGTTTAAAGACGTTGGTTTGATGACTGGGGATGTCACCATCTCGCCTAACGCCAGCTGCTTGGTCATGACTACTGAAATCCTTCGAGGTATGCTTTATAGGGGTTCTCAAATCTTGAAGGAAGTTGCGTGGGTCATTTTTGACGAAATCCATTACATGAAAGACCGGGAACGTGGTGTTGTATGGGAAGAGTCCATCATTTTCTTGCCTCCTGCCATTAAGATGGTTTTCCTCTCCGCCACCATGTCCAATGCCACCGAGTTTGCTGAGTGGATTTGCCATCTCCACAACCAGCCATGCCATGTGGTTTATACCGACTTCCGACCAACTCCTTTGCAACACTACGTTTTCCCTGTTGCTGGCTCTGGCTTGTATCTCGTGGTTGATGAAAATGAACAGTTCAGGGAGGACAATTTCATGAAGCTGCAGGATACTTTCTCCAAGCAGAAAATTGGTGAAGGCAATAGAGGCTCAAATGGTAAGGCTAGTGGGAGAATTGGAAAAGGTGGGAATGCTTCTGGTTCTGCTGGTTCGGACATTTACAAAATCGTGAAGGTTATGTCGAACACTCTTTAATACTTATTTCTCCCCTTCTATCTTTTCTTCTTTGTTGCCTTATCGAATGCATCATATGGCATTTCAGATGATTATGGAACGCAAATTTCAGCCAGTTATAGTCTTCAGTTTTAGTAGAAGAGAATGTGAACAGCATGCAATGTCTATGTCTAAGCTTGATTTTAACTCCCAAGAGGAAAAAGAGATGGTGGAACAAGTTTTCAAGAATGCAATACTCTGCTTGAGTGAGGAAGACAGGAGTTTGCCTGCTATTGAGTTAATGCTGCCCCTGCTTCAGCGGGGTATCGCTGTCCATCATTCAGGTCTTCTACCTGTTATCAAGGAACTTGTAGAGCTTCTTTTCCAGGAAGGCCTTGTAAAGGCTCTATTTGCCACAGAAACTGTAAGGTTGCCTCACAAGAGAAGGGAGGGGAGAGGGAGTTTCCTTTTTTTCCCCTTTCATAATCGGTGACTTGATTCTTCTTCCTTTTCTTCTAGTTTAAATGTGACTAGCATTTAAGATCTACAGCAATGCCTATCCTTTGTTGCAGTTTGCCATGGGTTTAAACATGCCTGCAAAGACTGTTGTTTTCACATCTGTTAAGAAATGGGATGGTGCTAATCATCGATACATTGGATCTGGTGAGTACATACAGGTAAGTGAAGATTTCTTTGTTCTGTTTGGAGAATTTAAGACATGTACACACTAACATCAATGCCTATCCTTTTTCTTGTAGATGAGTGGAAGGGCTGGACGCCGTGGCAAAGATGAGCGTGGTATTTGTATTATCATGGTTGATGAGAAGGTAATTTTACAGTTCTCCTTGAAGATTCTTATCTTATTGTTCCTGCAGTTGTTTCCCCAGGAAAAAAAGCCTCTAAATTCTATCAACCTTCTCGAACTATTGATCAATATTGAGTTCGACATTTTGTTTTTTCTTTTTGAAAAAAGAGTCCTTGGCATTCAAGTTCGCTGACTCACTGACATCGAACCAAATGATGGATGGAAATTTAACTAGAATATTTCAAGAAACTAGATCTCAAACTTCATTATTTGTTCAAATTGTAACAGTATTTCCTTACTTGAATATCCAGCTTAAGGTCCCGTATCTATTTCATATAACCCATGCATTAGAAAAGTAGGAAAACTAACTTGTTGTGGTTGAAAGTGAAACCTATAACTACTAAGGTATAGGCTAGAAATCTTGAAAAGTAGTTAGATAATTAGGTTGTGGAAATTCTTACATCAAGTTTTGTTCAAGTGATTGGTCATTTCTCAGCAATCTAATATCGTAATGGACAGACATATGTGAATCAACCATATAACTACACCCAACACACACACCTAAACCCACAGAATGCATGAACAGAAAGCATATGCCTTACCTCTTCTTGTAGGCCTTTGTTGCCAAACCAAACCTGATGATGATGATATTGGTTCTAGCACCAAACCAGAACTGATGATGTCAGTTCTAGCACCATATCACGGTCTAGATGCTTGGAAGAAGAATGAAACGGTCTAGTCTTCTTTTTCAGATGTTGATTTTGCTGTTACTTCTGCAGATGGAGATGAACACACTTAAAGATATGATGTTGGGTAAACCAGCTCCTCTAATCAGTACTTTTAGATTGAGCTATTATTCAATCTTAAATTTGATGAGCCGTGCTGAAGGCCAGTTTACTGCTGAACATGTGATAAGAAACTCGTTCCACCAATTTCAGTATGAGAAGGTTTCTACCAACCTTGCATCCTTTTTCATTTATATTTAGTTCCTATAGTAACTAATAAACTTTCCTCCTATCAGGCTATACCGGATATTGGGTTAAAGGTATCAAAACTGGAGGAGGAAGTAGCCACGCTTGATGCTTCCGGGGAGGTAATTCTTTTTTCCCTGGTAATATCCTTCATTTTTCTGTAAGAAATAGACTATACCCTATATGAAGCATCAATTCTTCTTTGTCCAGGCTGATGTTGCTGAATATCATAAACTCAAACTTGAGATCTCTGAACTTGAAAAGAAGATGATGCCGGAGATAACAAAGCCTGAAAGAATTCTTTTCTATCTATGCACTGGCCGGCTGGTGGGTGTTGATATGTGTTATTGAACTCTGATGCATCTTACTGCCAATACCTTAGCTAGTTCTTTTTACCCTAAATTCCCTCAGTAGTCACTAGTTACTGGTGTGTCAAAATATGAAGTTTCTGGTAGATTTTCCTTTTGAGTGTCTTTCATTTCCTCTTCCTATTTCAGCACTCTGTTTGTTGTCTTTGGTTCGTGAGTGATTTCAATGTGCTCATTGGTGATTAGATAATGCAATTTTCTTCCGAAACAAAGCCAATGGATATGATGATTACATTATGCCACACTCAGCTGACTTCACCTTTATTTACTGTTCAATTTTAACATTTGAGTTTGGTTGTTAATATTTTTTAATGATGTGCTTGGTGTTAAAAACTTCTTTACTCTGTATTGCAGATCAAGGTTAAAGAAGGTGGAACCGATTGGGGTTGGGGTGTTGTGGTAAATGTTGTTAAAAAGCCCTCTGCAGGGTTGGGGTCATTGCCGTCACGTGGTGGTGGGTATATAGTGGACACTTTACTCCATTGCTCTCCTGGACCAACTGACACTGGGTCACGTCCAAGACCATGTCCACCGCGGCCCGGTGAAAGGGGTGAGATGCATGTGGTAAGTTGTCAAACAAGTGGGACACTTAACTTTGTTGCCTTTCCACTGTTGTGGTCATTTCCCTGGTGTTGAATTAATCTGGTGGAGATTATTATCTTGGTTCTTTAGGTCCCTGTCCAGTTGCCCCTGATTTCTTCACTAAGTAAAATAAGAATTTCTGTTCCTCCTGATCTTCGGCCATTGGAAGCAAGACAGAGTATACTACTAGCAGTACAAGAGTTAGGATCAAAGTTTCCTGATGGCCTGCCAAAGCTTAACCCTGTGAAGGTATCTTCAACAATCCAATATTTCTAGTTATTTACTGACATAAAATAAGTGTATGATTGTGAGTTATACTTCTTGTAGTCTGTTACTCTGACTATGGTGCTTGCTTTTACTTATGAAACATATTATTCTTTTTTGACAGTTTCTTCAAAAACTGGTTTTATTTATAGTGCACTGTCATTGGTTTGCAGGACATGAAAGTTGAGGATCCTGAAATTGTTGAGCTGGTTAGTCAGATTGAAGAACTAGAACGGAAGTTACATGCTCATCCAATGCACAAGGTTTGTCATTCATTTGGAATATCTTCTCTTCCAAGAGATTGTTTTCAGGCACTGAGAGAATAATTGATCGGAAAATTGCATTGGTTTAGCAACAAGTGTTATTTGATTTTTGCAGTCCCAAGATGTGAATCAGATCAAAAGTTTTCATAGGAAGGCGGAGGTGAATCATGAAATTCAACAACTTAAGTCAAAAATGCGTGATTCCCAGGTATTTGCTTCTGCTGGGTGCTTTTTTTTTATAGTAGTCTTATTTAAGATACATATGCCAGCCCTGTTTGTGTAGGGAACTGTAGTTCAGAGTCTGTAGAACTTATATTGGATCTCTCAAGTTTTGTTGGTGGAGAATACTATGTGGGCATTGAACTTGACTGTTTGATTACCTGATGTTTTGATTTCCATTTTTTTGGGTGAAGATACTTGTTGCTACAAGGACTAAGTTTTTGTTTGGACCTTCATGCATAAACCACATTCATAATCTGGCCAAGATGAATCTGTTTGGGTTATCCTGGCATTTAGAGGTTCATTATTAATTTTGTCTCAAGTTAATAGAGTGTCAGGTGATAATACGTACAATGGCTAGATGAATTCTTTGCATGGATTGATTTCTCTTGCTAGGAGTAGAGCTCAACCACTATTTTGCAGCCGTATGATCTTATCCATTAATTTGGTGCCTTGAATTAGTAGGGTGGTGTGCCAATGACTGGGTGTGTAATGGGTGTTTTGAGCTGGTTCATTTGGCTTTCATGTTCTCGATTATCTGAATTCTCCCAGTCATCACATGCATTATGTTAATCTGATTCTTGATTCATGCTGCAGCTTCAAAAGTTTCGTGACGAGCTAAAAAACCGTTCGCGGGTCTTGAAAAGGCTTGGCCATATAGATGCAGATTGTGTACTCCAGCTGAAGGGCAGGGCAGCCTGCTTGATAGACACAGGAGATGAGCTACTTGTAACTGAACTAATGTTTAATGGTGAGTAATGACTGATGTCTCTTGATTGTTTCCTGCTGCAGAATCATATTGATATCTGCCTGGTTTTCCCTGGCTTGGTTTCAATGGGGTTTGGATGACTAAGATGGTGATTTTATCAAACAACTTGTGGTCATATATAGCATGCTGACCTTCAGCTTTTGAACATGGAGCAAACAAATTATATTTATTAAAAATATGTAAACCACTTAATTTGTTAAAAATAGAAATAGGGATGCATGTATACTTACGAAGTTTAGACCCTGTTGATGGAGGTACACCTGCAACCTTAGGACTCAGGAGTAAAAACAAAAATATATCTCAGTTGCATTGAATCTCTTGAATAATTTCTAAAGCAGGAATTCCTAATGCTGAACAATTAAAAGTTGAAAGGTTGCTGTATAGTCTGAGCTTAACTGGGCAGCATTCTTATTTGACTCCTAATGGTGTTTGATGGACTATCTGAGCTACTACCTGCTTGGTCAATACTACACCAATTTTGATTTTTACTTATGCTTCTATCTTTATAGTTTGTTAATTGTTTTCCTAGGTACCTTCAATGATCTCGATCACCACCAAGTTGCAGCTCTTGCAAGTTGCTTCATTCCTGTAGATAAATCAAGTGAGCAAATACAGTTGAGAACAGAGCTTGCTAAACCTTTACAGCAGCTCCAAGAGAGTGCGAGAAAAATAGCGGAGGTCAGCGCATTGCTTTACTCGTTTTGTTATTTATATGGTGCAGTTAGCTGAATACGCATAGTTGTAAACATCTCTACTTGCCTGCAGATACAATATGAATGCAAATTGGATATAAACGTGGAGGAGTATGTAGAATCAACAGTGAGGCCATTCTTGATGGACGTGATTTACTGTTGGTCAAAGGTTGGTAATCACTATATGGGATTGTTATGAAAGAATTGTTTGATTGGATAGCAAAAACTGTGGAAGCTAATGTGGCTGTGTTGCTCTTATAAAGTTTGGACGTGAGGCCAATGTTGGCTTTTGAAGATAGCTAATATGCTGTATTGCTCTTATAAAAGCTGTTTCTTCTCTTTTCTTTGATTTGGCAATGCCCATTCTTTTGCCCTTCCTATCAGGGAGCTAGTTTTGCAGAGGTGATACAAATGACTGATATATTTGAAGGTAGTATCATCAGGAGTGCTAGAAGACTAGATGAATTCTTGAACCAGGTACTGTCCAAAAACTCTCATATATCATGATGGATGACCATCTACCACTTTACTGTGATGTAATTTGCTTGATTCTAGTCAACAGCCATTGTTGAATCATTAAGCTTCACCTTGCCTAACTTTACATCATATGGATGCTTTGAGGACTTTTATTTCAGTTTTGAGGAACTGGTCGAGCTCGAGAGCTCTTCTTCTTTTCTTTAATAATGCCATGTGGATCACTTATTGCCTTCTCTTTTCTCCGTTGTCCTCAGTTGTCTGCTGCTGCTCAAGCTGTGGGAGAACTCAGTTTAGAGAAGAAATTTGCGGCTGCCAGTGAAAGCCTTCGGCGAGGTATTATGTTTGCAAATTCACTCTATTTGTAAGTAATCATGTTTGAGTTTAGGGTTTGAGCACCGGGCTCTCCGTTGACGGCCACTTTAGCCAGGCCATGACACTCTTTTCTTCCTGTACTTTTTTTTCCTTCTTTTCATTTCGATTGGAAATGCTGCTGTTGTCTTTTCGAATTGTTGATGGTGGTATCAAGACCATTTAGAAAAAAAGGAAGGAATAAAAAGGTCAGATGACCGTTGAGAAGAGGTTTTAGAAGCCTTTTTTTCCGGACGAATATAGAACATCACTCCACTTTGTTTGCTGATGCAGCGACTGCGTCAACACATAACATGGCAGATTGTATCATGAGTTTTATTAAAAATATAATGTAATAATAGACATTAACTTTGAAAAGAAAGAAAAAAAAAACTATTTCATCACGGGGAAATGAATGTTTTTCTACTTCCTGCGATATTTTTACACGAGTTTGTTAGGATTTAGCTGCTGGACCAAACTGGTTCCTAGTTCCTCCCATGAATTTCATGGAATCTTTCATCTTTATCAGCTCTCTTGTCTCGCTTTTTGTTTTTAAATAATTATATGACGCCCACATGATAGTTTTTTAATCGACGATCATCACGCTTGCTCTGATGCAATGTTCATCCGTGATTGTTAGGGACTAACGTTCAATTGGATTTATTTTTTGCCTCCATGACGGTCGTCCTTGAATCTTCACTTATAATAACCAGTCTAATGTTATTATTAGTTTGACTTGAAAATCATTAACTCGAACCTCAAACCGGTCTCGTTTTGTGAATTTAAGAAGATAATCCAAGTATAATTAGATCGTTATTGGTGGATTCAAAGACGATGTAAGTTGATCAAAAGTTAAGATCGTTCGTTTTCTGCCATCAAAGAAGAACCTTCAAACATGTTGACCCAACAAATCCTTCGATTCAAAACTGACCACATGGGGCAGACTGCATCCAATTCCAATCCATGCAACGAAACGAACTAATCGAAATCAGAATGACCACAATCTAGTAATCCAACTCGTGATCCCTCACGAGTGGCTAGTGTACAGTGCATAAAGTATTCCATAAACCTTTTCTGACCTGGATATAATCTGGATTAACCTCACAAATCCATACATTAATATTATATTATATAATCACATAAATGCAATCACCCATCCACTGTCGCAATTTGCTCTCATTAATGAACGTAAGAAAAAGGAAAGGGAACTCCTATCCCTAGCAAACTACAACTGTTCAAATCTTTTGCATATATATACACATAATACGTACCTCTTACATTGTATATTAACCCAAACTTCTCTTAACATCGACCAAGAAATTTTCCTTTCTTCGGCAGCTGTTTCGTCATCTCGAGCAGGATATGGTACCTCCATTCCTTACCAAACAAGAGTTCATTACTATATAATTAGTTGTCATCATGGTATGTATTATGTGTCATCCTTCTCAATTGATTTGATATCTTATAAGATAACTAGGTAGTTTTTTTCCGTTGCATTTAACCGACAAACATACTTGTCCATTTTCAACTCAAACTTTAAGTTGAAGCCTGAAAAAATAAATAAAAAACATGCTAGAAAAGGTAGGAATATTTTCTTCTTAATTTTCCTTTGTTATATGCTAGTAAAACGGACCAAACTCTACCGCCAATCCATGCACATTCTTTTTTCTCTTCTTAACCGTACTATTTATACTAATAATATGACTATTCATGTTGATGAGATCCATCTTTCATGTTGTTTTTTGACTTATTGATACTCTTAATTCGTGTATAGAGTGAGCAAAGGCTTCGAAAGGCGGTATCGGATGTTTCGTACGAACTAGGCAAGTGTGAAAAACTGGAAGGAATTGCTACCCTTGACGAACTCGAGCAAGCAGAATGCGAGTGCTGTGGATTGAAGGAAGAGTGCACCATGGATTATATCTCCAAAGTGATGGGCTCTCATTCGGGTAAATGGGTTTGTGGGCTTTGCTCCGTAGCTGTTCAAGAGAGGCTGGCGAGATTGGGCCCAAAAAGGGGCCTTCTAGAAGCAATGAGCTCACATAAAGAATTCTGTCAAGAATTCAATACCACCACAAGGATAAACCCAAAACTATCATTAACAACTACAATGAGGGATATAGCAAGAAGAAAAAGCAACGAGGAGAGAAGTAAATCCTCCAATGTTTCTTCTTCCATGTCAATTGCTCGCACGAGTAGCTGTTTCCCAAAGATTAATTAATTAACCTCCAGTCAAATTTGACATTCTCACGTCATAAAATAATATATTGTTTCGATGATTGCATATGATTAATTGAAAGATAAAAGAAAAAATTGAACTAAAGTCCACTCTTGTTACAAATAATAGTTAGCTTTGTGTGATCTATGTATTAATATATCATTAAGATTTTTTTAATAAGATAAAGGGTATATTTGTTGATTTTATTTATATATTCAGTAATTTAAAGTTGAAACAATTTATATATGGACATCAACAATCAACTCCCTCGGCTAGTAAATATTTGAGATAATTTCAGACGGGTAAATGGGTCGGACCGGAGAAAAAAGATGCAAAAGAAATTGAACAGGCCCGATCTTCAATCATCCCGAACATAGGTGGACCTGCGTCTATGGAAAGTAGGGTTCATGTAGATGGTGGAGTGTAATAATTGCGAAATGGTCCCGATTTCTCAATCCCAAAAATCCTAATTGCATGGATGGATCAATATTCAAAACCTCCTATAGCCCAAAATGGTCCAAAATCCACCTAGCACGTGAGTTTCACACGTGCTTTGGACTAATTACCCACTTTTAGTTTTGATATGATGGTCCATCCTTTCTTTAATTTTTTGGTCATACAAAAAATTGCCGCTCCTCTTCGGTCCGACCGCAGTTGCGAGCCACGCCGTTCCAGCCATATGTGTGTCTTAGATGGAGCAAGATGTCAACGAAAGCCGAACCTTTGATTTTGATGACTTCATAATGGTGTATAGTATCTCTGCAATCCTCGCAAATTTTCTCTAAGCAGCCATCGAATTCTGATCAGTCACCGAGACTCTTTAAATAATCATTAATAACACTACGGGAGCGTCGGCCGGAGATGGGAGGGGTGTGGGGGACGCCGGTGGGTGGAGCAGGAGGAGGTAGGTTGTGGGAGTAGGAGGAGGTGGGTCGCCGGAGGGGGAGATGGTCCAAAATCTCACATAGCTCAAATCAACTATTAGTTGCCATGTGATGCTCCTCCAATTTGGGTTAGCAATTATAATCCAAGTGGCCCTTTGCGCCCGACATTTCTAGATCATAAATTCACAGTGAAGTTCAAAATCTATATACTTTAAAAGGGAACCCACACCAAAGTGCATACCAATCTTAGTTGCTCATACTCATTCATCTAATCAAAGTGGTAATAAAGTTTTTGTTAAGCGATGATCCATATGAAGGACCATTAACTTAATTAATTAATTAGGAACCCTAAAACCCCACTCTAAAGAGATAGAAACCCTTATTCAAGGGATATGTCGGCTCTTTGATTAATTAGGGGATTCCACTGTAGAAAATACTTAGTTATTAATTAATGATCATAAAAGTTACTAGTAAATACAAGACCAAACCTTGTTTTTGACACGAGAAAATCGTGTTAATCTAACCATTTTTTATTAAAATATAATAAAACTAAACTAATGACTGCTGAGGTACAAATGGGTTAATATATTTTCGGATCCATTTTTTTAGAACATAGAAAGTCAAAAATAAAGTCTTTATCGTTTGGGCTCCATTAAAGCCCAAATACTCTGTTAGTGGGCCCCATTAAAGCCCAAAGTCATTTCAGCACTAGTGATCACTGATTCACTGTCTTATATTTGTGACATTTTTGCTGGAAGACATTGCTTCGTGTGTGGTGTGGAGGGAATTGAACCCGCAACGTTCGCTTGGAAGACTAGGGGTTATAGTCGGCGTTGATTCATCATCGTCTGAGTCTCTAAGAACATGAAACTTTGGTTTCATTATGCTCCTTCATAGATATAGAAAAGATATGGAAAGATTTCCAGTTATAAGATCCTAATTTTGTTCAAAACGTCAGGAACAGTGCCTGAAGTTTTATTTTTGCCAAATACCTATACTATAAAAAATCTATATCCCCCGCCCTAATTTTTTTTTTTCAAATTTCTTAATAGAATCTTTGAATCAATGTTTTTTACATAGCCCCTATGAAAAATCTACATCCCCCCGCCCTATTTTTTTTTTCAAATTTCTTAATCAATCTTTAAACATCAAGATTTATTATATTTGGTTGACATGAAAAGTTGGACTTTCAAGTATCCATTTTTCTTTGACCTCTCCACTTTCTCTTTAGTATGTGTCTAGGCGGAATCTGAGAGTAAAGTGATTTGAAAATCTGAGATTCCGAACTTTATTGCGTTTGGTTGCGACAATGAATCACTCTCCTCCGAAATTCAACTTTCCTTGATCCCCTTGACTTTCTCAAAAATGGGGGAAAGTGATTCTATGGTTAGGGGGCAAGGAGAGTGCTTCCTTGATGCAAGGAAAACTAATTTTTTTTTAAATTACATATGTGTCCTTTCATACTAGCATTATTCTAAAAAACAGAAGAAAAAAAAAACTTATGAGTTAGGCAATCTCTCTTAGTTTTAGTTTCCATTTTTTTATTAATTTTTTTTTACACTTTTTTTATATGAGTTATTTTTTTAATTTCATACTTTTTTAATATTTAATTTTTAAAGTTTTTCTAGCATTTCTCCTTTTTTAATGTTTCAGATTCTTTTTTTAAATTTTGGTACATTATTTAATTTTTAAAAATTTATGATACATTTTTTAAGTTGTAGATTTTTTTTTTTTTTTTTTTAAAGTTTGATAAAAATATATATATTCTAAAGGTTGGATAAACAAAGTTCATAAAGCTAATTTTTTTAATCCACCCATCAACCAACCCCCTTATAATAATGAAAAATTTTAAAACTCATTTGATATTTTAATTGTTGAAAAATAGACAGCTAAATAGAGACAAACTCCATGATAAATTATATATAGAAAATAATAATTAGACGCCTAACAAAATAACAAAGACACAAATATAGATAAAGTAATTATTTTTTTTATTTTCCTTGAGGATTTTCAAGTACAAAACAAACACAATAATATTACTTTTCCGGAAATCTTAAATTCCAACCAAACACAAAAAAATTAACATTCCCCTCAATCATTTTCCCGGGAGTAATAATGGAGAAAGTAGCATTCCGTGAACCAAACGCTACCTTAAATGGAGGAAAATAATTACCTGGTTAGAAACTATATCCCACTCAAATAGTAACAAAAAGAAAATAAACCCCATTAATTAATATTAATATATAGTATATAAATTAGTTAGTTTTGTTATTTTTATTTTATTTTACCAGGGATAGTATTTCAGTTAGTTGGTGCTCATAAATCGTAAAAAAAAATGTTGGTTGATGACTCTCTCTCTCCATAGAATGATATTGTTTATATTAAGCACAAATTTACGTGGTTATTTTTATATAAAAAAAATCTCATTGCTTTGAGTTTGACTCTTCACGAGTTTTACTCGTTTGCTCAATTCTTATTTATATGTGTTATCGGATATAAGATATTAGTTCGCAAACTGATTTAACGAAAACATTTTCAAAAGGATTTTAAAGGGGGAGAAAGGGATGGGGATGGGCGTGAGTAGTGTAAAACACTAGGAAATGGAGGATGAGGAAAGCATGGGCGGATGTTGGTGTGGGTGTGACTGTGTGACAGAGACAACACATTGCCATATTCCTTCGAGAAATTGGAATTTACTAGAATTTTTACAGAATTGGTAGGGACCAAATTGGTCCTTTGCTCACTCCTCAGTGTCCACACACCATAGACAAGAAAGTTTTTAAGCACACGAGAGCATTATAAAAGACACCCCACTTTTCTTTCACTTTCGTTCCTCACTTTCTTTGTTTTTATTTGAATTATTTTTATTCTGTTTGTCTAATAAATATTACTACCGCACCACTTTCTGATTTTCTGATCTAAGCTGAGCCTCAGTCTGACCTGCTGATGGAAAGAATCCAAGACATGTAGAAAGGGGCCAAACAAGAAGAGTTTGAACAATAGTAGTCCATATGCTTTTCTACATGGCAGTAGCTGCAGCCTGCAGGGAGGGAAAGAATTCCATCTCCATCTCTCTCTCTCCCAGAAGTTCTACTCTCCATCGAGTGGAAAAGAACTCATCCACACTTAATTTAAGTTTTCATGAGTTTAAACCTAATGAACAATATAATTTATTCTTCTTTGAGGTTGGATAATAATAGAACCAGATATATTTCTAAACGAAGAGAGAATAGTTGAGAGAGAGAAAAAGATCAATTTATAATTTAATTTCGTCAGAAAGTATTCTAAACAATGAACCAATGACAACACATTGCTAGGAGCTTTAATGATTAGTGTAGAGATGAGATTCCTCGCAAAACATCTCGTCTCATATCATCATTCCCAGGATGTTCACGATTGGATAACTGTTTCCGTCGATTATATTACCTCGGATATCCAAAGTGAATGGATCGATTCCGACCGTTAATTTTTAACCTCGGTTAAGTCGGATAAAAATCCATTTCTAATAAAAATCAAATATATTTTATTTGATCGGTTATCTAATTCAATCGGTTAGATTCGGTTGAATATATCGGTTATTTTAAGACTGGATTTTAGTTCAGTTATCGAATTTATTTTTTAAAAATAAAAAATAAAAAATTATGTGTACAACCTTAGAAACACCAATATTCTCATTAGTTAATTTGTCGAACTAGATAAGACAAGTCTTTTTTTTTTACTAGGCTTCGGCACGAATCAAATTAAGCTTTCTTTTTATTAAATATGATTATACCGGTATTCCATTCTTTTATATATAAAACTAGTTTAGTTATATATATATTGAATAGGTTTTTTAATAAAAATTGAAACAGATTATCTTCGGATCGGGTTCGGTTCGGATTAATCGGTTATTCAAAACTTTTTAGTTCGGATATTCAATATCTAAAGAAAATTTCGATTTGATTACCGATCGAATAAAGTTTCATTTTTTCAATTCAGATAACCATTTTTTCAGTTCGGTTTACAATTAGTTCGATTCGAGTTCCTAAATTTCGATTTTCTTCACAACCCTAATTCCCACCACTTTTTGGCTGCCATGACATGAAGCGACTTAAAAATATGAAGAAATAAAATCTCATATTTCCATCACAATTTGGAGAACGAAACAAAGAGAAGAAAAGAAAGTACTACTCATTTGTTTTCGAAACAAACGACCGAAAGTTTTAACACAATCCATAAGAATTCAAAAGTTGGAGATTCAAATTCTATCATCAAACAATGTCAAAATAGTTAGTGGGACTTTGATCCTCAATCAAACTTGTTACTATTATCATTCAATGATCTATATGAAATTCAATCTAAATTTTTTAATTATTATCAGAACGATATTAACATTTTTACGAATCGACACCTGCAATAAACAGCTGATGTTTACTGAAATTTATGAAAATACATGTCTATGCATTATTTCTCTATGATCGCCTAATTATTTATACAGCGCTGAATTAATCTTAATTTTTGTACCAAAAAGAAATTAAATCTTTTTTTTTCCGCAAAGAATAATCGATAATGCATTGGTCTGAATTGGTAAATAAGTAGAACTTGGATGGCAAATCCAGAAAGTCTTTATAAAACACACAAGCTTTTCAACGGATACAGAGAAATAACAGTCACTATCTCAAGTGTCAGGAGTCAGTCAAAGGAATGAAGTGCCAAATCATTAACATCCCGACAAAATATCATACGCTTTTCCAGCATCTGTCCCTGTTCCTCTTTCTACCGTTCGTGTTCAAACAAATAAGTCAAGGTGCATTCTCGTAATTACCTCTCAACTCCATGCCCTTTTACATCCGCCCATCTATTTATACCAACTCAAATTCCACTCTTATTATGTCACTAACTTACTCAAATAGTTTACTCTGCTCCTCCTCTCCCCTTCCATTCTTCTCTTCCATAAATCTCAGGTATGTTACATTCATATCGTACTTCGTTACTATTTTTAATTGTTCGTACAATAGAGTTTTGAGTTTGAGTCTCACCAAAAAAATAGTATATTTCAATTGAGAATTGTTAATTTTTATTAACTTATTTTATTCTGGTGGTCTTGATGGGTATGTTCTAATTTGTTTCCTTGTACAATTTTGTGCAGAATCTAGAGTGGAGCTTGGTATTCATCATAAATACATGCAAATACAGTGAGTTTTTTCGGTTTTATATTTCCAACATTTATTCATTTTTATTATATTTCTTCTTGACATAATAAAACTCAGATGAACAATTTCAAGAAAATGATCATTCCTACATAAAGTTGTATTGACATGTCCCTTTTCTTGTCATTTTTAACAGCTGCAGATGTCCAAGGAATAACAGCAACTAATCAAGAACACACTTCTTCGAAAACAATTCCTTCCTTACATGTTATGGCCAAGACAGGACATCAACCTCAACCAAATCCGAGAATGCAGTTCTTGCTCATGTTCTTGTTCATCTTCAACTCTAATACGATACTTCAAGCAGACCAAGAACTTGACCTGCTCTTGTCCTTCAAATCTTCAATCAATGACCCATCTCACCACCTCTCCAACTGGAATCCGTCCACCACTTTCTTTTGCAGCTGGCATGGCATAACTTGCAGCAACTCCTCCTCCTCCTCCTATAATCACATTGCTGCCATTGACCTCTCAGGAAAAAACATCTCGGGAAAAGTTTCCCCATCCATTTTTCGCTTGTCTTATATCGAAAGAATCAATCTTCATGGCAATGAACTATCAGGTGAACTTCCTCCTAATCTATTTTCAAGCTCCACCCTTAAACACCTTAATCTTAGCAATAACAATCTTACCGGTCCGATCCCGAGGGGCTCAT
Organism: Viola odorata; assembly: GCA_963691705.1. Classification (NCBI taxonomy): domain Eukaryota; kingdom Viridiplantae; phylum Streptophyta; class Magnoliopsida; order Malpighiales; family Violaceae; genus Viola; species Viola odorata. The sequence goes on from OY829545.1 coordinate 18,316,235, forward strand.
CTTCCACCCTGGAAACCTTAGATCTATACAACAATATTCTTTCAGGGGAGATTCCGGAGGGAATTGGGTTGTTTTGGAGTCTAAAGTATCTTGATCTTGGTGGGAATGTTTTGGTGGGTAGAATTCCAATCTCTATCACAAACCTCACTGGCTTGCAATTCTTGACTTTGGCTGGAAATCAATTAACTGGCCAAATTCCTAAAGAAGTAGGTCAAATGAGGAGCTTGAAGTGGATTTATATGGGCTACAACAATCTTTCAGGCTCAATTCCTGAAGAATTTGGAGACTTAACTTCTTTATATCATCTTAATCTTGTCTACAATAATCTCACAGGCCAAATCCCACCCTCTTTAGGAAACCTATCCAATCTTCAATTCTTGTTTCTCTACCAAAACAAGCTAACCGGGTCAGTTCCTGAATCCATTTTCGGTCTCCAAAAGTTGATTTCTCTTGATCTTAGTGATAATTTCCTGTCAGGGGAGATTCCAGAACTCATTGCTCAGCTGCAAAAGTTGGAAATTCTGCATCTTTTCTCCAACAACTTTACCGGAAAGATTCCTACTGCTTTAAATTCCTTGAAACATCTTCAGGTTCTTCAGCTTTGGTCCAACAAATTATCCGGTGAGATTCCTGGAGATCTTGGAAAGCAGAACAACCTCACCATTCTTGACCTTTCCACGAATTCTCTTGTTGGGAAAATACCTGAAGGTCTATGCAGCTCAGGAAATCTCTCTAAGCTCATCCTGTTCTCCAACTTGCTCGAAGGCGAAATACCAAGAAGCTTGAGTACTTGCACGAGCTTGAGGCGAGTTCGTCTACAAGACAACAATCTTTCAGGTGAATTGCAGTCAGAATTCACCCAACTGCCACTGGTCTACTTCTTGGACATCTCAGGAAACAATCTATCAGGAAGGATTGATGCAAGAAAATGGGAGATGCCTTCCCTTCAAATGCTGAATTTGGCAAGAAACAGATTCTTGGGGGGCTTGCCAAATTCATTTGGAAGCAACAAGCTGGAGAATTTGGACTTGTCTGATAATAAATTTTCGGGTTCTATCCCTAATGGATTTGGAAACTTGTCATCGTTAATGCAGCTGAAGCTAAGCAAAAACGAGCTTTCCGGAGAAATCCCACAAGAATTATCTTCCTGCAAGAAGCTAGTGAGTCTTGACCTGAGCCAGAACCAGCTTAGTGGCAAACTTCCTGATAGTTTATCGGAAATGCCAGTTCTAGGTCGTCTTGACTTGTCAAACAATCAATTGTCAGGGGAAATTCCACCAAATTTGGGGAAAGTTGAATCTCTTGTGGAGGTGAACATTTCTCACGATCATTTCCATGGAAAGCTGCCCTCCACAGGAGTATTTCTCGCTATTAATGCAAGTTCTGTGTCCGGAAACAATCTCTGCGGCGGCGAGACCATCACCGGCTTGGCTCCTTGCAAAAAGGCCAAAACTTCCATCTGGTGGTTCGCTGCAGCTTGTGTTCTAGGTGGTTTGCTACTCACTGCACTACTCACAGGGTTCGCAATTTTACTGATAAGGGGACAGAAGAATTTGGAGCTGAAAAGAGTGGAAAATGAAGATGGGTTGTGGGAATTGCAATTCTTCCATGCCAAGGTATCAAAATCCATCACAATTGATGACATTTTGTCATCCACAAAAGAAGGAAATGTTATTTCTAGAGGCAAAAGAGGCGTTACATACAAAGGGAAGTCACTGATTACCGGCATGCCGTTCGTGGTGAAGAAATTATTGAACGACGTGCACTCAATTCCACCGAATTTGTGGGTTGAGATTTCTGAATATGGTAAGATTCAGCATCCAAATATTGTGAAATTAATTGGACTATGTCGGACCAACACGACGGCGTACTCGATTTATGAGCACATAGAAGGCAAGAATTTGAGTGAAATTCTTGGGAATTTGAGTTGGGAAAAAAGAAGAAAAATTGCAATCGGTGTTGCAAAAGCTCTCCGGTTCTTGCATTTTCATTGCTCGCCGAGGGTTCTTGTTGGGTACATGTCGCCGGAAAAAGTTATGGTGGATTACAAAGATGAACCTCATCTTAGGCTAAACCTGCCTCCCTTGTTTCCATATGATGCCAAATCATTCATTTCTTCAGCCTATCTTGCTCCCGGTACGTATTTTCTCTTTTGTTTATTTTTCGCGGTTTTGTTTTTGACGAAAATTTACGTTGTTTAGAATTAATCGAGAGTCAGCCTTACAATATATTGATTTCTTCAAAAGAAATTCAATTACATTGCATGCATAATTTAGCAAATGCATTTTACGTACTATATTAATTGCATGCACTGCACGTATTAAATGACCATAATTTTTTTTTGTACTCCTTGATGAAATTTGCAGAAACAAGAGAAAGCAAAGATATGACCGAAAGGAGTGACATGTACGGGTTCGGGCTCATTCTTATACAACTATTGACCGGGAAAAGCCCGTCCAGTTCCGAATTCGGTTTGCACGAGACTGTTGTGGAGTGGGCACGGTATTGCTACTCAGATTGCCATCTCGACCAATGGATTGATCCAATGATCAGAGGACAAGTGTTGGACAATCAGAACGACGTCGTTCAAGCCATGAACTTGGCCCTCCAGTGCACTGCAACGGAGCCCACAGCCCGACCCACCGCAAATCAAGTATCCAAAACCCTAAACTCTGCCTTCGTCAGGACAAGATCTTGCTTTTCTTTAACTACCTAATCAATTGGTTTTTTTTTGTTTAGTTTTTTAAAATATGGGTTGTCTAGTATAAGTTGTTAATTATAGTGATGAGTGTAAAAAATAATGTAGATCCTAATTATAAATATATAAATATAAAGTATGGATCGGTATCATGCCACGCAGATACTTTGTGACTCGTGGTTATGATGACTCGAGGACCGTCCAATGCCAATGCAGCACCTATGTCCGATTCCCGAGGAATTGATGGACCAACTCAAATTTAAATTTAAATAATTTAAATTATTAAAAGCTACTAGTATGTAATTAATTGTTGATTTTAAACATGTTTAGAAAAAGAAAATATTTGTCGGATGATTAAAGAAATTAATTAACAAAAGTAAAAATTATTTTATATAAAATTATCTATAATTAAATGATAGAAATTGGTATATATTTAACTCAATATTCGAAATGGAAAATTTATTAAATACTTTTTGAATATATAAGTATGGTATTCTGAGTATAATTTAATTTTCAAAAAATTACACGTATATTAAAAAAAACTTACAATTTGGTGTAAGATTTTAAGTATTAAAAATAAATTAGCATTTTGCAAATCGATATTGTATTTTATGTTTTTCTTCCGTAAAAAATCAATAACTTTTTTTTTACAACTTCACATATCGAAAACTTTTCTTAACATATGTGTAAGTAATTTTTTTGAAAGTTAAACAACAACCAAAATAGTTGGATGAATCATGCTCCTAATAAATTCTCCCCGAAACATATATAGCCTTAAAAAATAGCAAATGTGAGTGGGATTTTATTAGTTCATAGTTTGGTGTTAGAATTAAATAAGGATTCTGACAAAGCACATCTGCTTGAAAAATGGAACATTGCATTACCTAAATGGGAATAGGTGAGTGGGAATCCATATTTTTTGCTGTACCAATTTTCTTGCAATTTGGTATGGTTACCAAGAAAGTGGATATCCCACTGGAAAAAAACAAAACCTTCTCTGATCTTGCTGGATCCCAGAACAGGCGTGACCATTTTTTCCCGCTAGTGGAGCTTCAACAACATATCCAAAACTTTCCCTTCCGATATACTGCTAATAGCTCTATAGGTGTCTTTTTTCTGTTGTTCTTTTCTTTTTGTTATTGAAGCTAGAAGAAAAGTGGGCATATGATATGGACTCAAATTCTAATTCTCTGACTTTGTACGTCTCTTTTCAGACTCTTGAATGTATCCGCTAATCCGATTACTACATTGAATGTAGACAATTTCGTACGCTTCATATAGTCTGCAATCTTAGGCTCTAGGCCCTTATGTCCTGCAGAAATGAAACCACATAGTAAATCCAAACAAAAACACAACCCACCCAAGTAATTTACAAAAGGGGATGCATGGAGGAGGAGATGCGAAGTGAAAGGTCTTGATCAGTGAATGAAGTCAAAGAGCTACAGTACAACAGGAAGAGATCAGTCATGCTTAAATCTAATTAGGGACCACTATCTTTACGGTTTAATTATAGTGTTTGTCCCCTTCGTCGTTTCTCTTTACCATCCAGGAGCAATAATTTGAAAAAAGAAATAAAAAGAAATACTCTACTAGAGAAACTATTAATTGCACGAAAAAAAGAAAAAAGAAAAGCTGCATGTAAATCATTGAAAGTTTTAGTGATGAGGCCTTCTATTCTAGGTCTTTTTGCTTCTCCTTTCAACAATCTTTCTTCTGCCTCTCTCTTTGCAGACAATGGCATGCATGGTCAGATCCCTAAAATCTAATAACTAAAAATTCAAGTACTGCTCTTCTCCTTTTTAAGATCTTCACAGTCTGTCAAAATTAATTACTCAAAAGATAAAATTGTCTTCATCTCTAATACCGTTACCATTAATTCGTGATGTCATTTGCTTTGTTAGTTGAAACCGAGACTTTACTCTTTAGTAAGTTGATCGAATTGTTGTAATCACACATGCTCAAGAACAACTATATAATTCAAACTTGAAATAACAACAAGATGAGTATTTTCTATTTTGTTTGATCATAATGCTATTATATATCTAATTGAGTTTTTTCGATTGTGAACCCACTTGAATTTAATTGTCTTGTATGCTATGATGATGGCGCCTGGTTTTCTTCCTTTTAATTTGTATGTAAGGTATGATGGTTGTGACAAGAAAGAGCCCTTTTCCTTTTCCTTTTCCTTTTCCTTTTCCTTTTTCTGATCATGATCAAATCAGAACTGAAGATGGAAAGATCAGTCCAGAGTCTGAACATAATAATAATAATTAACTTCAATCAATCAAAACTCGCCGCCTAATGAGGAGCAAACCCAACTGAGTTTTTGGTGGCATAGATTTGGTGGTACTTGATGATATATGTTTTCTTCTCCTTTTTCATCTTAAAAGCCTCGCTCTGGCAATATTCATCAATTATTGTAGTTCTTGGAGACCATGTAAAAGGGTTCTTCCAAAAGTTTCTTTTTTCAAGAATGGTTTTCTTTTGATTCAATTAGCTAGGGTTTTAGAAAGTAGCTAGAGAGAGTTTGATGAGAAACATCTCTCATGAGTGTTTCTTTGATTCAAGACAACTAGCTACTTTGCTTTGTCTTTCAACTCTACAATATTATCGTAACGATAATAATTAGGCAAACACGTGCATGCATAATAACACCATCATCATTCATCCATGCACTAAAAAGTCTATCTAAGTGACTTGCAACCTGCATGCATGATATATGGGATCTTGAATTGAACAATGTTGCATCACATTTCACAAGATGAATCACCATGTGATCTTCTACATCAATGTTTCTTGATTAATAATGGATTAGTCCACTAATTTGACTTCCTAAAATTAATGGACATTAGGGGATGGTAAATAATCACGAAAACCAGAAAGTAAAAGGCTTTAAAAATAAAGTTGTTTTACTTTTTAATATGGTCTCCGAACTTTTTCCGCATAAAAGGAAGTGCGCGGTCAAAAATGAGGTTGGATCCAGTCCACTCCAACAACAGCGCCTAAAAAGGGCTTCCAAAGAGCTTTCTGGGCCCAGCCCCTATTCTACTTCTGCTATCCATGTTCATGTTCTTGTTCTTGTTCTTGTCTATAAACCCACTTTTACGACTGAAAATTATTTTGATTTTTATTAAATTGAATGTTGATCAATAGATCCTGTCCTTGGTGAGAGGGAGCGTTAGGCAAACTCCAATCACGGGCCACACACCACCTCAAAAGGGCTTCTAAAGAAGCCTATGGGCCAGTGCAAGTATAGCCCGATAATGAGCAGAAGAAGTAATTCTTACTTTTTAGTTTCTATCTTGGTAACTGCTAAGTGCTTCTTTAATTAATTAATTAGGGCTAAGTGCTTCTTGACGTAAGCTAAATGTTTTTAATTAGCTGAAACTATATATTATTTTTTGCCTTCTTTCTTTGAATAAAATGGCCATCTACTGATCTACATCACATAAAAAATGAGAGTTGAAATGATAAATTTACACAATTGATTCATTTGACCATCGTAAGTATATTTTTCAATCTCCTCGATTATTGTCTCAGTTTTTTTCCGGCTAAAGATTAATCATGTCAGATTTCAAAAATACATTGCTCTTTCAACTTAGTTTGCTCAGTTCTTAAAATTTAAATTCCAGAAATGGCGCGTAAGTTAAACCCCATCATATTTTTGTAAATTGTTAATTACTGATATATCTCTCCTTTAATCACAAATTATCCTATTAAAAAGAGAATTTGCGGGAGTCCTAATCTTAATCTCTAGTAGCTCTTGGGTCCCAACTTCCATTAGGGAAAAGGCACAACGAGATGAATGGAAAGCAAAAGAAAAATTCAAGATTTGAAGGAATGAAAGGTGGATGGATGTCCCCTAAAGAAAGAGATTGAAAGAGACTGGAGTGGGAAGATAAAGATGGAATAGAATAACAGGCACTAAAATGACGAGATTTTATTAGGTACAGACTGTCAGACTATAATACATGATACTTCGTGTGTAATTTAATTTATAAAAAGTTACATATGTAATAAGAAAAATTCACGATTTTTTAAGTTCTTAACTAAAATAAATTCAGCATTGTACGGGTCACTATATATATATATATATATATATATGATATTTTTCTTTCATAATAAAAATTTTCTCATCCAATGAAATATCATGCACATTAAAAATTGATTTAAGAAAAAACTTACAATTGACACATATCTTAAGTTTTTCTTATTGTAAATGTACTGCACTGATATCACAATGCGCATCGTGCTCAGAGTTATGGATAGAAAAGGGTGGATAGCAACTCTATTGAAGGAGACAAAGCGATGACGCAGAACCCAATAAATCAGAAAGACGAGAAATTCTGGAATTTTGAAATCAATCTGTGTTTCACATAGAAAGACGTTCCAAAAGGAATTTGGGTATGGATTGGAGTATGAACATGAAAACAAACAGTGATGTGGTTCTCTTTTAACATTAGCAAAAGTGCAACAGTGCAAAAGTTGCAAAACAGAATTGCCATATTTGAGGAGGAAAGAGAGATATCATATGATAAATAAGATTCATAAATAGAAGTGTAAAGCAGAGTATGAAGTAGAAGAAGACAAGTTGACAAAAAGAAAAAGATGGTCCCGTATTGCAATTGTTATAACAGGATTCAGTAACACTACCTTTCTATTAGGGGCCACTAGAAAGACAAAAGGAAGAAGTAGGGTTTGGGTTGTTGTCCTAATCTACTCTGGATTTCTCTATTCTGTCCAAACTTTTCAAACAAACGACCAGTTGATGAACATGAAGCAAATGCAGTGAGGATTCTCTTCCTCATTCAACACCTTCCATGCTACTGCTCGCTCGTACGATATCGGTCTTCCCATGCTTGACAGGCAGATGCCACCCTGAAGACACATGTAACCCTGCAAATCAAATAAGCAAATTATTTATCAAACTAATACCTACTAGCAAAATGAACAACAAGACCCAAAGATCTTATCACCGAGGAGGCTGACGAGAAGAGATGAAGATTATCAGTTTATTCAGTAGATACCTGCTGCATTATTTGTGGAAACTCTGAGCACAATGTCTTCCTTCCATTGTCATCAAATATCTTTTCCAAAGTGATGTCTTGAAGTGCAACTAAAGTTGTCTCGAGCATGTCAAGACCTGCCTGATTTGCAAATGTAAAAACTGGCAGAGCCTGCAGACGACAAAAGATCAGTCACGACAACTGGTTTCCATAACTTGCCCCTAGAGGAGCGGTCTATCAGCCTTCAGGATCTCATAATTATCATGCCAGGATACAAGGTTGTACAAGGATAAATGAAACACATTGAGTGTAGGGAGCATCTAGAAAACAACATCCGTATAAGTGGACAATGAAAGTTAAAAGTAGAAGCAGGTTACCTTCAGTGAGCAGCACATAATGGCATCTGAGTGGTGCCACAATGTTTTCAGGATGGATTCGCTTCCTTCACTTTTGAGAAGTTCCACGCCTAAGTAGCACCTGTAAATAACAACTAGTTAAACTCACTGATAGTTTTGATTTTGACAATAAATTATCGGTGAGAAATGGTTGACAGTAATTCTAAATTGACAGTAAGTCCAAAGATAGATGAACACGGGTAACAGGTGACACACCTGTAGCTTTGACATATCCAACTAGCCAGCGTGTGAGCTTCAGGGGTGCCAGGCGGTGGCCGAAAACCAGGTTGAGATCCAAATCCAGAGGGGGAGAGTGCCAAAGCCACCCTTTGGACAGATGATATAATACTACGAACATACTGCCGAGCCATAGATGCCACATTTTCTTGAAGGTGGATCTCAAATGCAAACTGGAAAGCTATTGTCATTACTGATTTTGCATTTCCACAGCGTCCTGACGAATCACCAGATGCTCTGTTTCCAGCTGGTCCAACTTCTAGAGCAGACGCAAGATCAAGGGTGCGGTTCGGACTGGAGGCATCCTAGAAGCATTTATGAGCAAAATTAGGGGAAGAGTTAAAGGAAACACTTTCAAGAAAAGAAACAAAGAATGAAGCACTACTAAGAATAGCATGACTTTGTCATGGTATCATACATCATGAACACTCACCGCTCCTGAATCAAGAGGAATGATGCGGAAACCAGAAGGAATTATAGGTGCATCATCAGAGAAGGAGGCATCTATAGGTGCAAAAATGAGTTCAGCAGAGGTTCCAACAGCATTCTCGTCCACTCCACTACAAAGCTGAGGAATGGATGCAACACAGGATATCAAAAATCAGCATGGAATGGAGTAATGGTGTTAACTTACATCACGCAAGGAGGAAAAAAATTGTCAACTCATATCACCATAAAAATGACTTTTGGAATGAAGTAAAGGTGTTGGCTTAAATAACATGAATGGGTTTGATTGTCAAGTGTTTCATTTGCAGATTACCCTACATGCATTATGTGAATTGCCTTAGTCCTTTATCTTGAAAGCTAAGGAAGAAATAAAACTTACTTGCAGCATGAAGATGTCACTGGGCATAAGCATGTCTTCTCGATACCCCATACTTTCGAGCTTAATGACCTCCATAAACTGCAATGAGCAACCAAATTAATATAATCATTTCATCAAACTGAAGGATAGCAGACTGCGAAGTTTTTTTTTTTTTCCTCACGGTATTGAAACAGAAGAAAAAACATAGTCACCATAATCCAGAACTAAATAACTCACCTCTTCATTCTCAATTGTGTGAGCCAGAGGAAGGATAACCTGACCACCAAAATTTCCAGTTCGAGAGACTGGCACAGTACATGGACCAGCTTTTACTGAAGCAGCAGCATAAGCATCAATTCCATTATCTGCCCATTCAGATCTATGTTCTCGCAAGAACCTGAGTAATATTGCCGGAGGCACGTTCTACATTAAAACAGAAAGGTTAAAAATTAAAGATATTCTATAGTATTACTCAAACTAGTCCTCTAGTCTCACTATCTTTGATAAGAAAGAAGTCTTCTCGAATAAAAAGGCTTTCTTGTGGACTTTAATGAGACATTTTACACTTCATACTCTAATGATGATGGAAACATAATTCTACATTCTTACATATATCATGTTAGCACTCTTACCTGTAGTAACATGGATGCTTTTGCACAAAGCACTGCACTGCTCATAGATGGAAATCCATTATAAGACATGTTGACGCCCATTGTTTTGCTGGGTGATGAGTTTACAAGAACTGTAACATCATCAACGCCATCACTTTCCAACATAGACCATCCATCATCCGTGAAACCATTAACAGCTTCATTAAAGCCCCTGTGAAACAGTTTCTGTCAGAATATCAAATAACAGCAAAATATTTAGAAGCATAATCTAAGAAACTAAAGAAATATACTTGCTCAGTCTCTGACTAAGTGCGCGTAGAGCAGCAGGTCTCCTTCCCCAACCACTAACATTTGGCTGAGTAACTTCTTGAGAAATCTGCCTCAAATGACGTAATGCCTGCATTGAGTGTTAAGGTCACATCAGATCATAAGACAATAAGATAGCTCCTGTTTGATCTCCCAACTCTTAATGAATCATCCAACTGAGAAATCTCAACAGTTTTTGCTTCTGATTCACATAAGCAACAGAATAAAATAACTAAAAATCTCCAAAATGAAATTAGACTTACTGCCATTGTTGTCTTTTGAGCCAGTAATGTCGATGACTCATAGAGGGGGCGCAACACTTCAGGCACACTCCAAGGCTGTTAAGGAGTAGGCATGATAAGACAGTTAGTTCATTAAGCAAATGAGTTAGCATGACCTAATAGACAGTTATGATACTTATATACCTCTAAATCCGCATGATCAACTATATGAATAATTGATCCACCCCCTTCACAAGGCCTAATCAGATACCCGCTAGGCAGCATTTCTGCTCTCACGAAATTCTGCGTGGGTGGCATACTGGGACCATTCTGAGTGTTGTTTAGTGATCTCTCACATATCTAATAAGCATAACATAAAGCTTAACTGAGAATTTAATAAGGGAACCACAAAATCTCTTCAGGAAAAGGAAACACCAATTAAAGAAATAATTTCCACTTGCATACCACAAGACTTCCATCCTCCAATACAGATGTGTAGCGCAGTAACCAAAAGTCACGAGCAGGTGCCAATGTCGTGGGTGCATAGAGCTACATCACAGTAAAATAAGAATTAGTGTATTCAACATCAATATTAAGCCAAAGAAAACAGCTGGCACCTACCTGCATGTAAATCAGCTCAATTGTTCCACCATTACCAGTGGACAGTGCATTTAGAACTTCCACTGCTCGGCAATCACGAAACCATGACGGCCTATCTTTAAGGATTTCAGCAACCTACAAAGTAGATCATCAAATGACTCTTCAATTCTCAACAGAGAAATGTAAACCTATGACAAGCAGATAAAGACTCACTCTTGTAGGATCTAGACCCACAAGGCCGCATGCACGTGCTGCAACACCAGTGCATCCATGAGAAATAGCAACGATTCCAATGGAATCCGGACCAGGCTGCACACATTGAAAAACAATGAATACACAGGATGAACAAGATTCAATACTAAAAAAGTACAGTGATAAGATTGTAATAGGATAATATGATAAGAAATCACCAGGATATCATTAAGAATTTAGGATAGTCAAGCATTTAATAAGCCAGGGAACACAAGATCAATGTTCTTTGGATGATGACTTAAAGAGAAACTTAATTAGGATATTACACCTTATACACTTTATTTTACAAACATTAATAGGAATAGAAGTGAAGTTAAGAACTTGTTTGCTACCAAACTAAATTTGAAAAATTACAATTATTTACCCCCTATATAAGAAAAATGTTCTTGAAAATGAAATAAACAACCAAACCCTACTTTTTTCCAGCAATTTTTAATGTAAGAGAAAATAGTAGGACAAGCTTGGAACAAGTTATGTTAGAATGTAAAACAAGGGGATTGTGATTTCCAAGACACATCTACCACGTCATTTGGAAATTACACAGAAGTTTTGCAGGGTTTTTGTAGTTTTATTACTATTTTGAGGACAAAGAGAATAATGCATTAAGGTTTTATTGAGTAGTAACCTTCATCCCAGGCATTTGGACCCACTCCACAGCAGTTCCAGTAGCTTTTGAGAGAAACTGCGCTAGTGTCTCCTCCGCAATGGACAGAAGTCTAGAAAAACATAACAAGCAAAAACAATCTTAATTACCCAGAAAACAACAAAGGATAGTAACAAAACAATGGCAGAAAACGACCCATCATACAAAAATCAACAGTAATTCTACTCACCCCGCAGGACTAGCATCCCTTTGGTGCTGACCACTAGTCACCACCGATTCACAACTCGTATCTGTGGTGGCAAGGGTCGTCGTCTGCAAAAGAAAAATAATTAATTAATTAATCAACACAAAATCCCCCCTTCTCCGCAAAATTAACAACAATTTTCATAATCCATTTTTCCAATTTGGGTCGTGGCTAGTACTTAATATAATTCCAAAACTGTCATTTAATAACAATTTTTTATTTTTAAATCTTATTCTTCTTCGCAGATTTAGGTCATCATAAAAAGATGGGAAATTGTGTAAAAAAATGAGTTAAGAAGGAGAAAGAAGTGAGATTTGTTCTTAAGAATTACATTTTGTGTTGTCTGTTGGCGGAAAAAGCTATTTTCATACACCAGGTGAGACACTTGTTTTTGCAACCTATCATTCTCTTCCATTAACAACTTATTCATCGCCGTCAACTTCCTGTTCACCGCCTGCAGCCGCGATGCCTCCTTCCTCTGTTTCTCCCTACATCTGCATATCAAAGATTCAATATTAGATCTACCAAAACTACAAAAGCACTCAACTTTACAATGAGTAGTAATTTTGAACTTGAAACAAGTCAGACCCAGAAACAATATCATTAAAAAGGAAGTATTACCGTCGATTTTGGAACCAGACTTTGATCTGTTTGGGTTCGATGTTGGAAAGGATGGGGCATTCTCTAATGAGCTGCTGGCGGCGCATGGAGCTTGGTTTTGGGCATTCATGGTAAAGCCTTTCAAGAGCTTCGACTTGTTCGGGAGTGTACCGGACATATTTCCCGTTGTCCATATTCCCTCCGGCCAGTAGCTTATCGTTCATGATATTGTTTCCCCCACCTTTGCTAACCGCCACCATCATCGACCCCCCTCCCTCTCGATCGAATATTCTACACAAAAAACACAAGACACACACGCATTAAATCAAACATCATATGTGCATAAATATTACTCCTGACCCAGATCAGTTCTAGAACAAAAGGAGCAAACGGGTAGTGATTAATTAGTAGTAATTACCAGTTGGGGCAGATCAGCTTGGGATAGCTGCTGTATGTTTTCAATCTAGGAGAGTAATAAAACATGAAAGCTAGCTTGGCAGCTTGTTATTACAAGAGAACTTGTTGCTACAAGAAAATTAACACGGAAATGGAGAGGAAGAAGAGTTGAGAGGAGGAGGAGGAGGGAGAAGTGGAAGAGGTGTTTGAGTGAAGGAATCGAGTAATGGGTTGGTGTGGTTAAAAGAGGAAAAAGAGGGAACACACCCCAAATAGCAGACAGATCGGAAGGAGAATTATCAGAGCATGTTTTCTTGTTTCTTCCCTTTTGTTTTCGTTTCTTGTTTTTACACAATAATAATCACAGGCTACTCCTAGTAGCTACCATAACATCAAATCATATCTTATACTCCATTTTTTGGTTTCTGGTATGTACATTTTTTAAATTAGAAAAGAAAAAAGAAAAATGCTTTTTGATTTTTGATTTTTTTTCCCCACTTTTGGTTTTGTGTTTTCAGTTTTGCTCTATTTTGGCGCTTTCCGGAACTCATCAGCCCTTTCCGCTTAAACCCTTTCACTTTCCCTTCTGTTGTTATTTGTATTTCTTGCTGTGTCTGGTGGTGGAGCCGAAAGAGATGCATACTCTCAGTGATGGCGCGTGTTCTGTACGTATAGTAATGTTTGATTTCCCATTTTTTCCTCTCTGGTATTTACATTTTTTAAATCGGAAAAATAAAATAGTAATTAATGAAGGTTTGTGTGGTGAAGAGAGGACAGAATTATGAGAGAGACTGCATGCGGCCTCGATTGCCCATATCTCACCAGTCGCCACCTTTCCTCTCTCATCATCGTAATCCTTTCTTCCCTAAATATATAAATCGACATGGGCGCATGAAATAAATGCCTACATCTTCTAATTTCCCTTCATATTAATTGCCCAATTTAACAACAAAACCTTTAAAAATACTTCCTCCACTTGTTTTTTTAATTATAATTACACAAATTGAAGTAATCATTGATTTCGGTTATGTTATATATAATTTATTGGGTACATCGAAAGTACCTACTACTCGATACCTCTCTATTTAAAAAATCGACACATGTTAATTTTTAACTGATATGAAAAGAAATAAATGGAATTCATCATTTTCCATATTAGGTTATTTTTCTTTTTGACTCAATTATTGCAACGTGTCAATTTTTTTATGTGAAGTGATACCGAGTAGTAGATACCCCTGTACCTAAATTTTTTTCATCCACTAATTATTTCTTTTCACTATATTAATTACTTCACTTTAAATTAACCAATACAAAATTAAATTGTTTTAAATTGATTGAGTTAGATTTTATAACTTATTGAAAATATGAAAGTTATAATTAACAAACACAAACTAACCTCTTAAAAAATATAAATATGATAACTAATTACAAACAAATTTTGTGTCCAAATTGGACAACTATAAAAGATGGAAAAGATTAGATACTCCACTACATTGAATGATTGTGGTGCAATGCAGTTTTGTTGTACTTAGAAGATCATTTAACAATAGTTTTTGTTGTACAGAATTTCAATGGCTATACGGAAGAGAAAGGAGAATTTTATTACAGGTGGTGATTTTTGCAGGGTACGTGCTTATGGGTGCATGCTACGAAACCTAGCTATGACGCTTTTGGTTAATAAACAGGATTGCGCTTGCAATAATAACTTGGTATATGGAGTAAATGTAATATTTGACTTTTGCAATATCATTTTCATATCTGTTGATTTCCTTTGAATCTCCAAATATTAAGAGCAAAGTCAACAAAAGATGGCAAGAATTTATCTTTATCTTATTGCACAATATTCCTACCACTAAGTCAATCAAGATCTTTACTTGTCCCCTTGAAAACGTGTCACCGGATCAATTTATTTTCGTTTTATTATTTTTAATTGCATATATATAAGAATATTAAGGTAAAATGCCACTAAATCCAAGAGGCAAGAGGGTATCGTATCGTCTACGAAAGGAAAACCCGATCGACGAATCCCAAAATGGGAGAGAGATCAGTCGGCCAATTGGATCGGATCGCTTCACGCCCTTTAAAGTTTAAAACCAGTACAGTAGTAGTATAATTTGCTTATAACTTGCTCTTGATGCTTGAAAAAAAGTTTCATCATTATGTTTTGCTTTACCTTGAATTGCGTTGGAAGTAAAACACCCTTTACAGTACTACTAGATACTTATATCTAACTAGCTTTGCCTACATTTTATCTTTTTTCTACCGAGTGTTGATGGTAAGAGCAGAAGAGTTTAAAAGCGCAACCCAAGAATGTTATTCTTACATAAAATTTTGATTTTGAAAAGAGGGTGAGTATTTAGAAAGAGTGTGACCAGTGGAGCAGTTACGGGAGGATCAATCGTGCTCTCCAAGTTGATGCGCGGACTCATAGACTTGAGGGTTGGGGCCGCTTTGTTGAACACATGACGGGGAGGAGGAGCACCAAAGAGATCGCACAAAGATTTAATTAAATGCGACAGGGTTTGGATTGAACTGAATTAGTTTTTTTATACCACTAGAGATGCTTTTTATAAGCTTATAAGACTAATAAGAGAAAATATTTACTAACGACTTAGCTAGAAAATCTTTAACAGATATCTACTAATAACAAGCTAATGTTATCTAGAAAACAAACGTGAAAAAATACTTATGTATTTACAAATCCAAACCTCATGTCAAGACTTTAGGTTAGACCTTGGGTTTGTTTCCTGAGTCTATACTCAGGTCTGGTTCCAAGTTGAACCTGAGCTGGTGGTGTTTTTTAACATGCTTATCCAAAGAAAGAAAAAAATGACAGGAGGTCGTGCTTAACTTGAGGTCATTCGTGGAACGTTGGCCGATGACTAATTCCTTCTCTACATTTTCTTCCTAAAGACTCAAACGAGAGTCATGGCAATTTACCAAAACATGATGTTGAGGTCAATGCAAGGTCGTCTCCTCAATTTATTCATTTCCAAACCACCCACTTAGTTTGGCTAACAAGAAGAGAAAAATTGAACTACCTAGTGGTTTGGTCCATCCATGTAGTGAATAATTCATAGCCAAAACATACAAATGGCAGACCAACTCTAGTGGCTCTTTTTTTTAACCCTCCCAATTTCTTCATTCTTCCGCATCCAAAGATAGACCTAGCTAGTACTATTAGCGAAAATCTTAGCTAATATTTGAATATTTACCAGTCAGTACCTTTTTATATAATTTTTTTTAAATAATATAAAAAATAACCTAATATAAAAAGGATAAATCTCAATTATTTCTTATCATATTCGTTCAAAATTAATACGTGTCAATTTTCTACGTGAAGAAGTACCGAGTGACAAGTACTCCCGATGTACCTAAGGTTTTTAATTGGCATACTCATCTTTACTAATTAAAATTACTTAATTATTAAACCATAATCTCTTTGTCACTTTTTCCTCCATTACAGAAATAGTAGAGCGATGGAGATTAGAGGAAGATTTACTTAGTCATAATTTAATCAAAGATGGGCACGACCCATCAATGCCTAACCTCCTAATTAAAAGCCTAAGTGAAAGGGTTAATTTTGTGTCTCATTTTTTAACAATATATGTCAACGGCCGTGACAAATTGCCATCGGCTGGTAAAAGTGGCAAAACGCCCCGCCACTCGCGCTAGTCGCTACCACCACGGAAACTGCCCCACTTGACTTCTTTTCTATTCCTTCTTCTAGAGTTGCTAGCTCTTTTTAAAATTATTATTTTTTCCAATTTCAATACATTAATTGTAGGTTTCGAGTAAAATAAAATTTTCATATACAAATTTTAACCTAGTTGTAGACACTCTATAAGAGTCCAAGTAAAAACCATGATCAAGTAGTTTAATATAGAAGAAATTTACTAACATGAAAACATATGAGACCAATGCAATAGAGCCATGACTCATGAGTATGAGATAAAAAAATAAAAAAAAACCCCTTTTATTTTTTTTAAAGAGAGAAAAATAGCATCCAATATGATCTCCTCTAACCAAATGAGAGACATAATTAGGAATGATACCTTGTCATCGAAAAAGTTCTTAATACTCAAACGCAAAATTAGAGCTACATTATCTGCAACAGAGTTAGTTTCACGGTAAACATATCTTAAGTGAACCTCTCAATCATTATAAGGTAAAAGAGATTCAATACGTTTAATAAGGTTTATGATAATATTAATAATTTTTTTTAGTAATAGGTACTTTACTCCTGCCCTAAAAAAAATTGAAACGGTCCCGACTCTTTACAATATTTTTGTTAATTTTTAATTATTTTATAAATATTGAAAAATATTTTTTAATTACTTTTATTATTATTTTAATACAAAATGGGTTAATTGTTATGATAAGGAAAATCAGTTGAAATTAAAAACATAAAGGTTTTTTTTATCGTTGATCACTAGTTTAGGGGTAAAATACGTATACCCTTTTTCTTTTTCTTTTTTGGGTTACGATCTTGTTTGAGTTTGACACTTTATTTATAGGTTGCCCGTAAGAGGGTGACGAGTGTCCTAGTTTGTTATGGTGGCGTGTCCTTGACGCCAGCTGGCCATATCTCTCTTGGGGTCCACACGCGTGGGTCCCGTAAAGTGTGGTCCCCGCACGCGTGAAGCCTCTCTCCCAACTTTATAACGTGCTCCTCACCCGCCACCTCACAAGTGTCTTTTGTTTATTTTATTTTTCTTTTCCCCTTCTTTCTAAATTAAAAAATTAAAAAATTATTATAATAAAGAAAGAGTGCCTGAATTAAAAAATCTTGAACCCACGCGCTCACTTACAAGAGCACATTACACGCAGGGATGTCATGATTTTCGTACTTAGAATTGAAGGGACGACGGCATTTGACTTTCTATTTTCTTTTGGTTTCCAATTAATGACGCACGTTTAACGTAA
Organism: Viola odorata; assembly: GCA_963691705.1. NCBI lineage: Eukaryota > Viridiplantae > Streptophyta > Magnoliopsida > Malpighiales > Violaceae > Viola > Viola odorata. Next base: position 18,334,136 of record OY829545.1, read on the forward strand.
GCGGGGAGATTAAATTTTAACATTATTTAATTTCTGGATGAGGTGTGATTTTTAAGGTTTATAAAACAAAAGCTACAAACACTTGAAGTATTCCGTATTTATTTTATTCAAACTTACAATGTGAATAAGATTATTTCATGTATTTATTAGAATCTTCGGTATGATGTTAAATGTACTTTAATATAAGAATATTAGCTTATTCGAAAGCAAACTCATTTGATATTATCATATTCGTTTTTACTAGGTTTGAGTCGGCTCCGACGTTTAAATAGTTAAAAATCACTCTTATGTAATCAAAAATATATTTAAAATGTCAAAATCGATACTCAATTAAAATCGAGTCTATATTATTAGACTCAAGCCTTATAAACATCAAAATTTAATTCGAGACTACATTGTAGAAACACGACTTAAAGGGTCAAACTGGGTTTAGATGATCAAATTTTGATCTATATGACAAATTTCCAATTTAAATTAATAAAAAGGTGGGTTTTGTCAAATAATCCTAATTAGTCATTCGAAGGGAGCAAAGAGCTGGGTGGAAGAGGTATGGGAGGAATGGGGGACCGCTAGGGTGTTTGCAAAACCACCAGGTCTGTCATGGGTATGCAGGGAGGGGACCACTAGAAACAGAACGCGTGTCACCATCTTTAGGCCTCTCCAGCGTCCTAACTTATGAAGACACACCACGGACACCGATGCTACCATACGGAAAAATTTAAAATTATACGACACCAACATGACATATATATGTATGTATATTAATATATATTATGTAAAACTACCGTTCATAGCAATAAAAAAATTGATTTACAACTATACTTCTAAAGATAATGCATTTGAAATGTAAATTTCAAATTAAGTTTAGTTTTATAATTAATGTTAATAATTTCTTTGGCACCAATAATTATTTAAAATTATGACTAAAAAATAAGCACAATAAAGGTAGTAAATTGGATACATATCGTGTGGGTATTCGTCGAGCGGTATTGGAAATAAATTCAACACGATATAAAAAGATAAAGTGTTCGAACTTCATATGTGCAAATTAAAGATATTCTTTTTTCCTTTTTTAAAAAAAAATTTATTAAGAATAAAACATTCTTTGTTTGGATTGGGAGCGTGACTTTATTATGCTTCGTCAACGTAACGGACTGCTTTTAAAAAAATTAACATAAGTTTTAAGGTAGAGTAGAGAAAACTTATCTCTACCAACTTTAAGCAATGTGCTTATTTAAAAAACTTAACTTTAAGCCATTTGCAATTAATATAAGCTAATAAATTAACCCTTAGCCCGGTACGATGAACAAGAACGCCCAAAATAAGAAATTAGGCAAGTAAAGAGCTACCTCTTATTTATTTATTTTGTTGTATATACTATATAGAATTATTATTTTATTTTTTTCAAAACTATCTGATAATATGGTTACTACATCGAGTATCGATTGCTCCACATTTAAATCGTCGAATAAGACTCTAAAAAACAATAAAATACTTTCTCATGAATTTAACTATATATCAAAAACTCGAACACTACTGACGGCCATTGGATTGCATCTTTGTTACAGGAAAGGAGAGTGTCCTAAAAGGAAAGGCACGCGAAGCACAAGTAAATGGGAGTGAGGAAAGTGTCAGTGATGAGTGTGGGATGGCCGCCTGAGCGTGGGCCGACAAAGCCACTAGTGGGGAAATAGAGGCGCCCGCACCACCCCCCCTCGCCCTAGGCCCGCCCACCCACTTGATAAAGATTTCTTACTGTACTGTCACCTTCAATTCCCCTAATTTTTTTAATATCGTTTCTAAAATTCTCATTTAAAATTGTGGAAAAAGAAGAAAATTCTAAATTCAACGGAGAATATGCGGCGGCGGCCTCTTTATGCCGCGCAAATCTCGATTTTCACACACCACGTGGCAGAATTTCATTAGTCGGTACCAAGTACCAACAGTACAGTTTCATTTGGACAAATAGTGGGCCTGGGCTCACATTTATCTATGGGACTTAAATCTATTTAAAGCCCAATAATGTCCGCAAGGGAAAATGGGCCACTAGGCCCAATATGAAATTTAAGTCATGGATGGGAACGGTGCGTTTCAGTTGTAGAGTAGTACCGTATCCTTTTTCCTCATCTGTATATCCTACTATCCTTTGTGCTATTTCCTTAGTTTTTTTTACAAGCTCAATTGATTAGTAAACTCGTCTTCTCTGTACTAATGTGGGGTGTATCCGGAAACCCATCTCAGCTATCAACCAAGGTACGTTAAAGTCTTCTCCTTTTATTGTTTTTTCCTTAATTTCTTTATTTATTTTCTGTTCTCATTCTTATTGCTTGTTTAGTTTCAAATTATAGTTTAAACAAAACAATAAAATTCTTTCAAATACTTTAATTTTCCACCTCTAATTCCTTGCTAGTACCAATTGGGTTTGTGTATTGTTGTTATTTTCATTGTTTGGTTAGTGAAATTTGTTTGAATTGTGTCATTAGAAGGAGCAGAAGCAAGTAAGAGGACGAGGGTTAGCGGAGAGTTTTAGGCCTGAAAACTTCATTCCAGGCCTTATTATTGGTTTCATTTTTGGCTTGTTGTTGGACTTGACCACTCCTTTTAAAGGTTCTAGCAAGAAGAATTTCTTGCCCGGAAAATCTCAACGAGAGCTTTCTGTTTCCAGTAATGGTGACCAAGAGCTTAAATTGGTACTTATCTTAACCTATTATTTATTTCTCTGAATCAATTCTTTAACCAATTATGCATGCAATTTGTTTTATACGGCGCTTTTACCGTTTTATGTGTTCTATTCAACTTTTCTGGTTCTGGCTGAAGTAATTAGAATTTTTCATCTTATGTTGTGGAAATTACTTACTAAAGGATACTAGTTTATATCGTGATTTACAACTTCAACCTATTAAAAAGGTTCTGAATTGGGACAACTGTAACCTGTGAGCCGTTGCTGCTTCTCTTACAGTCGCTAAGTTGATCGAATGGATTTTAAAAAGTTTTAAATGCTAGGTTGTATTACGCAAATAGCCTATTCTCTTTCAATTGGACTGATGAAGCGTATGGAAGTCTGAAATCCAGGAACTTATCTATAGCAATTTTAAGTTGGTTTGATGGGAACATAGTGGGTAAGATAAATTTTGTCAAATAACTCATTCTAGCTCATGAATCAATTAGCTTGGATAGTGTGTTTTATTTTTATCCATGAATGAGGAAGAATTGTTTGATCAGAGGGGGAGTTGCTTGGTGCAGGTTTTGGTAGTCAGACAAGACCTGAAAATGGGTGCTGGAAAAATTGCATCTCAATGTGCCCGTAAGATAAATTGATTTCACTCTCGCATTATTTGGTTGTTAATGCTATGAAATTTCCTTTGCTCTTTTCCTGAACCTTGATTACTTTGTTGATTATTTACATTATATAATTTGCATATTTGCAGATGCAGCCACTGGCATGTATGCAGAGCTGGTGCATGGGTATGTAGCTGCTAACTTTTGAATTGTAAAATCCATATGCTTGAAATTTGTACCGCTTTTGAGGATACAAGTAGTTGAATGGACTGTTTGAAGTAATGCTAGTTGTGTCCCCAAGCTGATTTAGGTTATATATTTAAATGGATAAGTTCTTCCCCCTTTCGATCTTTAAGAACCTAGAGACATGAAAATGTTACGTTTAGCCTAAGTATACTTTTGCAAGTTACAGTCATGAACCAGGAAATCAATGGCCTTATCAATCACTCCTTGTTGCTACATGCTTGTCTATCAATCATTCCAGTATTATCTTACTTTGCATTGTTCTTTATGCTTTGCAGTTGCAACCACCGTTTGCTTTTGAGACAATGGGAACAATCCGGGCAGCCCAAAATAGTTGTTACGTGCAGGAATCAGCAAGAAATGTAAGCAGGTGATTTCATTTGATTGATGCTGTTGCTTCAGAGTTTGTAAGCACTTGTCATTATATTAGAAAAATACTATCTCATATTTGACAGGAAACAATTCTACTCTTTCTCAGGAATAAAATAAGGGAAGGAGCTGAGAGCCTTGGTCTCCCAACATTTGTTGTCGCTGATGCTGGACGAACTCAGGTACGACTTAATTATATGATTAGTTAAATCACTTTGAATTAGCTTGAATACAACGAAAAACAACCACTTCCAATCTTTGCCGTGTTCATTTTCTCACCACGAATCTCATTAATTGTTGGTGTTAAATGGAATACACGCACTGTTGCTTCTAATATGAATCTAGGTATAAATCTTATGCTTTGTTTCTTTGTTTCTACAGGTTGCATCTGGGTCTAAGACTGTTCTTGCTGTAGGCCCAGGTACCCTTCTTTCTGTCTGTTGCCCAACAAAATGTTTCTTAGCTGTGCTCTTAGGTTTTAAAACAAGTTTTGTGATCAAAATCTTACTCCCGATTCCTACTTTATGTGCTGACAAATTAGCTGACTGCACGTAGTTGGGAGACTCTATGGGAACAAAAGTTCCTAAAACTAACAAAATGATGATGTTTCTTACCAGGACCCAAAGCATTAGTAGATTCAGTCACGGGGAAACTGCGCTTGCTCTGATATTTTGGAAGAGCTGTTTACTTAGCTAGCTGCGGTAAATCAGTTATTCTCGAGTTTCCTTTAGGATGTCATAGAAGAGTAGGCCACAACCCAATCAGTAACAAGAACTTAGGTCATTCATGTAGATTACTTGTCGATCATCTTGTTGGCTGTTCGGCATAAGTGGAAGTTATACTGTCATCAGTTTACACTGTTTCGTATTATGTGCAATGAAATCTGTAATTGTAATGAATATGAATGTATATTGCTTGATGATGCTTTTCCGCAAGCAATACCAATTGGAAGTACTCTTTATGTTATACAACACAGAATCCTTAACTTTTTTGTGAAAATCCACAACATTTTTTCCTTTCCTTTTCTTTTCCTTTTTCTTTACTGTCCACTATGCAAGCAAAGGATTTAGACATGAAAGGAAGCAACTCCAAACTTAAAGCCTCCTGAAACTAGCCCATCGCGCTCTTACAAATTTGGAATTGCAGAAATTTGCAGTGGCAGCAAAAAGACAGAAGAATGCCATCAATTGTTTTACTAATCAGCTTACATTTCTGATTGATAGTTGAAAATGGTATGAAAAAGGATTGTCATTTTCACCACCGTAGTCAATAAGCTGCATTTGAAGAATTGAAGCCGGAAAAATGGCCAGGGACAAATCAGGTAAAAGGAACATAATTTTCCAGTACCTACCATTTACGTATGCCAGAAGGTGTCGATCAAGTTCAAAATGTCGAGAAAGAAGTCTCTGCAAACCAGACAATCCAGCAATCAGTGGTAAACATACTAGAGAGATTCAAGCGATTCAGACAGTATGATGGACAACTATTACGTTGAGAATTAAACTACCCTCTTTTCGTCCACTTAAAATTGAAGATATTCATGTTTCGAAACCTAAGCATTAACTCAAATCTCTTTATGGTTGCCAAAACACATAAGGCTAACCCTATTCACATTCATCTAACCCATACAGAAAACAAATGTTCGAAAACAGTTTATGAAGCATTTATATTCCCATTCAAAATGACACAACCTATTCACATTAATCTTACCCATGCAGGAAGCAAATGTTTGAAAACAGTTTATAAAGCATTTATATTTACATTAAGTAGTCATAGGAATGATAAGATGTCAAAAGAAAAAGAACATAAAGACAAAATCTAGATAAGAATATGCCATTCGTGCACAAAAGTACCTTTGTTATGGGAGGAGAGGGGGGTCTAGCTTCAAAATTCCATTCTGGAAAGCGTGTAACCTCAGTTGCATTCTCAAACAGTATATATGTAGGAAGTTGTTCCATGCCCCCTACAATAACCAAGTTGGCAAGTCCCCTTAATTAGTTTGCTTGACAATAACTGAACAAAATAATAATAAGAACAGGTTTACCCGCCGCCTTATTACCACTGAGAGAGATTCCAAATTTTTCTGCAGCATTAGGGAAAAGTCCAAGATCAACTATTCCAAATGAAAGGTTCTTGTTTGAGTATCTGCCAAGGGGGACATAAGGCAATTTTTAATTATATTTTCCAGTGATGGATGCCATCAATCTGATCATCTCTATCAATTTCCCAACCCTTGAAAAAGAAAGCACACCCAGAACAACAAATGAAGATATAAAAAGGAAACATACGTAACTGAGAGCTCAGGTACGCACCGACTTGCACGTATACAAGGAGATGAACATGAAGCACGAAATTCTACCTGACATGTTAATAAAAATATAAGATGAGCAGGCAAGAGTGAATTCGCTGAATAAAATACAAAGATAAGTTATCATTTTGCAGGTAAGCAATCAAGTTCATTTATGAGAAATGCCACGTATTAAGTCCAAGGAAAGCTTCTACATCCTAGTCTAAGCAGAACCAAAAATATGTGAGCGAATAGGGAACAAAAGATAAAAGAAAGGAGGAAATTGAAAGACGAGAGAAACAACAAATAAACTCATATTTGGAAAGGATAGAACCATTAATTGCCATCATGGAAGGGATCATAGAAAATGCTGACCAACATAGCATTGCAAAAAGCATGCCTTTCAAAACTTAAAGCTTTAAATTCTGTGCCATATGAAACTCAAGTACTAAACTACTAAGCACAAATTACCAGCATCACACAATAGTTAAGCAGACTATCGTTCATCCAAAAAAAGAAAAAAGTTGTTGACCAGACAACCAGTTCTGAGTAACCAACCAACCAGAATCTTTGAAGGGAAAGTCAGTTTACATTTCTTTGAAGGAAAGTCAACATAATAGGCATTCTTGAAAAGTAAAAAATTCTGATAAAAGGTCTGAGGAACCAACCAACCAGAATCTTGATGTATTCCCTTCGGTTAGCAGGGCTTCTAACTGCAGTGGTGTTAATTTACATGAGGTACCTGGAAATCAAATTGAATAGAAAATAAAATCTTAGGTCCTTAAAAAGAAAAAACGTGCCTGTAATTCATAAAATGCCTATCACCAATAAGAATTAATCCAAAATAATACCATACCTAGTGCTTGGAACGCAGGTGGCTGTGTCAAGATGTAAATTACTGCAATAAAAGGGCACCACAAGAAAACTTTATTCATATCAAAGCTCAGGCCATCATCAATGTCAGCATCAAAAACCTCTATCCCAGCACATCCAGTTCTAAATTTGGTGTAAATGGAAGGAGTGAACAAAACTAAGAGGTATAAATTGCTAAGTAATACTATATTCAATGAATGATTTAAGAAGTTCTGAAATTCAAATATCAGAAAAGAAACGGACTTTACAAACACCCATATTAGAACAGCATCATCCTATCCTATAATATCACCAATCTCATCCCAACTGGGACAATGAAAAGTCATAGTAATTGATGAGAACACTGACCTGAGAATACCACAATGTACCACAGAGTCAAGTGATAATCCAATACCAAAGAAATGGCAATAAGAAATAGCTGAAAAGCATAAATAACCCAAGTCAGAATAGAAGACAGAAGAACATAAAACTGACTACTACTTCAATGTAAGCAAGCACTTGGTATTAATAACGGATGTATATTCTTCTACTGCTATTAAAATTAATGGAGGTACTATATAAATAAACATGGGCATTAGTTCGCTTGCCTACACAAGAGGTAAAAGAACACAGCAATGGAAGAAACAGTTCACCTTCGCGTAAAACAGCGACTCAGCAATAAAAGCTTCCCATGTCTCTGATCTCACTGCCTGTAATTGCATACTATAAGCATCAAACTTCAACAACCAGATCACGGTTCAACCTAAATATCAAGCTAAAAATATACCTTGTAAGCTGATAACAAGGCAAATGCGAGAACCGCTTGAATCTCCTTGTAAATTCAAATTGAAGAAAATACTCTTTTTTTCTATTTACTCAATACATATTACAATATATACCTAATACAATATAACGTATATACATACGTATACTAATACACATACTAATACTAATACGTATATCTAACACTCCCCCTCAAGCTGGAGCATAGATATTTATCATGCCCAGCTTGTTACAAAGATAATCCACTCGAGGACCTGGAAGGGCTTTAGTGAAGAGATCACCCAGTTGTTCTCCTGTCTTCACATAGTGAGTGGAGATGAGATTTCCTTGAATCTTCTCACGAATGAAGTGGCAGTCTACTTCAATATGCTTAGTCCTCTCATGGTAAACAGGATTTGCAGCAATGTGGAGAGCAGCTTGATTATCACACCAGAGTTTTGAAGGTGAGGAGTGTTCTATACCAATTTCAGTCAGAAGTTGCCGCATCCATATAATCTCACAGGAGGATTGTGCCATAGCTCTATATTCTGACTCTGCACTGGATCGAGACACCACGTTTTGCTTCTTGCTCCTCCAAGAGATCAGATTCCCACCAACAAAGACACAATAGCCGGTTATTGATCTTCTATCAATCTTCGACCCAGCCCAATCTGCATCAGCAAAACATTCAATCTGATTGTGACCGTGGTTACTGTACAGGATCCCGAGGCCAGGTGCCCCTTTCAGATAGCACAAGATATGCTCCAGAGTTTCCCAATGCTTATCTGTTGGAGCAGACATGAACTGGCTGACAACACTAACCGCGAAAGTGATGTCAGGTCGTGTCACACAGAGATAGTTTAGTTTCCCAACTAATCTCCTATACTTCTCAGGATCATCAAAAGGGTCACCGTCATCTTTGGTGAGATTGACATTAGAAGCCATAGGGGAGCTACAAGGCTTAGCTCCCAACTTTCCTGTTTCTACAAGGAGATCAAGAACATACTTTCTTTGAGATAAGAATATACCTTTGTTACTCCGGGATACTTCTATCCCTAGAAAGTATTTCAGCTGATCCAAGTCTTTTGTACTAAACTTGGTATGCAGGAAAGATTTTAGCGAAGAGATCCCAACACTATCATCTCCTGTAATGATAATGTCATCCACATACACAACAAGCAAAATAATACTAGCAGCAGATTGTCTATAAAAGACTGAATGATCACACTGACTCTTTTGCATGCCAAATTCTAAAACTACCTCACTGAACTTGCCAAACCAGGCACGAGGACTCTGTTTTAGACCATACAAAGCTTTCTTCAAACGACAAACTTTCCCATACTCCCCCTGAGCAACAAACCCAGGTGGTTGCTCCATATAAACTTCTTCCTGTAGGTCACCATGAAGGAAAGCATTCTTGATGTCCAACTGATGTAGAGGCCAGTCCCTAGAGGCAGCCAAAGAGATGAACAAGCGAACAGAGGATAACTTGGCAACAGGAGAGAAGGTGTCTGAATAATCTACCCCATATGTTTGGGCATATCCTTTGGCAACAAGTCTGGCCTTAAGTCGTGCCACAGAGCCATCAGGATTGACTTTTACTGCAAAGACCCATTTGCAGCCAACCGCCTTCTTGTCTTTGGGCGATGTCACCAAATCCCATGTCTGATTATCCTCTAAAGCAATAATCTCCTCAAGCATTGCATTCTTCCAACCAGGATGATTCAATGCTTCCTGAACAGTGTTAGGAACGACAACCGAATCTAGAGAGGAAATCAGAGCACATGTCGAAGAAGACAGGTGATCATAAGAGACATAGTTAGCAATGGAGTAGATAGATTTACAATGTCGTTTACCTTTGCGAAGACTGATTGGTAAATCCAGATCAGTAGGTGGATCAGGTGACGAGGAATCTAGTGGAGGACATGTATCAATTGGTGGTACAGGAGGATCACTACAAGGTGGGTCTCTCATAACTGGAAGATCATGATGCTGAATCGGAACACTCTCTCCAAGAGGTTCCGCAGAAGTACCCGAAGGAGGATCACTACAAGGTGGGTCTCTCGTAACTGAAAGATCAGGATACTGAATGGGGACACTCTCTCCGAGAGGTTCCGCAGAAGTACCCGAAGAAGAAGGCTGAGAATCACCCAAAGGGGTGGAGGAATAAACCAGCCAATCATCATCATCATCATGTCGAGTGGGAGTAGGATGAGATGAGAAGAATGGTACCTGTTCAGAGAAGGCAACATCAGTAGACACAAGGTACTTTTGGAGATCCGGAGAGTAGCATCTGTATCCCTTCTGAAGTCTAGCATAACCCAAGAAGACACACTTCAAAGCCTTAGGATCCAACTTTGTGATGTGAGGACGAACATCACGAACATAGCAGGTGCTACCAAAAATCTTAGGCTCAATGGGGAATAATGGTTTACCAGGAGCAAGTACAGTAATTGGAATACCATCATCAAGAACTGCAGAAGGCATACGATTAATCAAGAAGCAAGCTGTAGAAACAGCGTCAACCCAAAATTGCTTGGGAACCTTGTTCTGAAATAATAGAGCACGAGCAGTCTCTAAGAGGTGTCTATTCTTCCTTTCAGCCACACCGTTTTGAGCTGGTGTGTCAACACAAGAAGATTGATGCAAGATACCATGCTGAGTCATATACTGATGAAAGGACTCAGACATATATTCCTTAGCATTATCACTTCGCAATATACGAACAGACACATCAAACTGAGTTTTTATTTCAGTACAAAATGCACAAAAATGAGAAAACACCTCAGAACGATTTTTCGTGAAATATATCCAAGTCATTCTCGAGTAATCATCCACAAAAGTGATAAAGTATCTAAAACCTGGTTTAGAAGTAACAGAACATGGACCCCACACATCTGAATGAACTAATGCAAAAGCAGAATCCGCACGTTTACTAGTACGAGGGCCCAAAGAGGTGCGATGATGTTTCGCAAAGTGACAAGACTCGCAATCCAGAGAAGTAGCAGACTTGAATTGTGGACACAATTTCCTTAGATATTGTAGACACGGATGTCCCAAACGGCAATGAGTGTCAAACAAAGAAGTACTGCTGAGACAAGCTATTGGCTTTGGTACCCACGGATCAAGAAAATAAAGACCACCAGACACATGCCCTCTACCAAGTATTTGCTTCGTCACTAGATCCTGAATAAGACAATGATCAGGGAAGAAGGAGATGAAGCAGTTGAGGTCTTTCGTGAGCTTACTTACTGACATCAGGTTAAAAGTCAACTCAGGTAGACTAAATACAGATGACATAGTAATAGCAGAAGTTGGTTTAGCTGTACCAGAACCCTCAACATTACAGGTGGTGCCATCAGCAATAGTGACAGGAGAAGATGTTGTGAGCTTCTTAAAGCTTGTCAATAGATTAGGATTACCTGTCATATGCTCATTTGCACCAGAGTCGATTGTCCATTTGTCAGAAGAGGAAACAAGACAGGATTTATCTAACTCAGCTGATTCAGTACTCGAGTTTGCTTTCACCCATTCTAAATACTGAGAGAATTTAGCATACTCATCTGCAGAGATAGTTACAGTCTTTCTAGAGAAGGAACTAGGTAACCCGACAAAATTAATAGAGTTCATCTTGAGGCCACACCAAGAGACACAATTTCAGCAATGAATACAAGCAAATACCAACGGAATACAGAGCAAATACGGAGTGACCAAACACAAGTCAGCGAACCAAGCAAACAGACCCCACCGAGTCCAACAAATTCGAAGCAACGAGTACCCGTAGATAGTACTCAGACTAAGCAAATGCGTAGCCAACCAAGCAAATACGCAGCAAATTCCAAATAAATATAAAGTGACCAGATGCAAACAAGCCAACCAAGCACAACCAGCAAATTTAGACTTCAGAGCGACCAAACGTTCGAGCAAAACGAGCAAAAGTTCAAGCAAATTTCGGATTTATAGCAGAACGGAAAGCAAACGCAGCCAAAATAGCAAAGCGACCACATGTACCTGCCGGAAATGAAGAGCCGAGCAAAACCCAGGCGACAGCACGATCAGCGGTGGCCGGACGGCGCGTCACGCGCCGGCGCGTGGGAGAGTGGCCGGAATGCTCCGGCGGCGAGTGGCGGCGCGTCTGTGACCGGAATGGGACGCTTCCACCTGATTTCGACTCGCCGCGGCCGGCCGCTCCTTCCTGTCCGGGCGGTGAGACTAGACGAGGCCGGTAAGGCAGTCCGAGCAGAAGCAGCACAGAGATCTCTCACTTTGCTCCGCTACCATGTAAATTCAAATTGAAGAAAATACTCTTTTTTTCTATTTACTCAATACATATTACAATATATACCTAATACAATATAACGTATATACATACGTATACTAATACACATACTAATACTAATACGTATATCTAACTAAAAACGAAGAGAAAGGGTTAAGTAAGTAGCAGTTTGAAAAGGAAATATGAAGAAAGTAGAAGACAAGAGAAGAATGAAGTGAGTGAATAGTACCCGATGGAGGAGATGGTGACTGATGTGAGGAGAGAGGAGTTCAGATGCGGAGGTGCGAACGACGAAATATGAGAAGAAAGTGAGGAAGTGGAGGAGAAAGTAGGGCTCTGATACCATCAGATTTAGCCATTCCAGTGGATTCTTCTGCATTTTTTTCTCACGCAGGTTATGTATTTGATAAATGTGGCTTATAGTGTATCAAAGACGATTGCTTTCTTTTTCCTTTTCCTTTTCCTTTTCCTTTTAAACGAAGCGAAGAAGACGATGGATGGTTACTTGCCTGGTTAACGACGTCTTTTTCGTCACAATGACTAATAAAGGACATGGTTTTTTCTGAAGTATTTTTTTATCCTCCGAGTGTCTTCTTTTACCTTTAGTGCCTATTTGGGGTTCAAGGTTGGGTACAAAACCATGGTTCAGTGGATGAAAATGATAGGAAAAGCGTTTGGTTATCTCCATCTGAAATCCTGAATCAAGGAAACCACCTATTCACAGGCTGGAACAATGGCGTTCTAGTTCTGTGAGAAAAAGTTCTGTGGGAAAATGACTTTTGAGAAACGGAGTGCGGTGTTTGGTAAAAAAATTTAAAAGTGTTGTGAGATAGCTGAGGTGTTTGGTAAAACAGTTTTTCAAAACTATAGTTTGAATATAAAATGACCATAAGGGACACAATTCATTTCAAGTGTTATAATTAATTTTTTTAGTATTTTTATATATGTTTTTAATCAATTTATTTATAATCTAACATCTACCGTCTAATATTTATCTAATATCATAAATAAATTAAACTTATTAATACCATAAAAAATTTACCATACTACAATTGCAATAGCTAAAATCATTCTTGTGTCAATTATTACTTCTCTTTTTGGATTCAGCTAAAAGGTATGCCATATTTGTTAAAAGGGTTGGATGATGAGATGAGATCATGAGATGAACATTCCCATATGCAAATTGCTTTTTAGGTATTAAAAGTAAAATGGATTTTTTCTCATCTTATATTAATACTTAAAAGAGTATATTCATTTGAGATTTAATTTAAAACAAGAAAATCCTACCTAATAAATAAGTCCTTAATTTGCAAGCATTAGTTGAAAAGTAATTCAATCTAAGACTAATAAATCATGCAAAACTATCTTAATAACAAGTGAAACTTAGTTCTAGTCCAGTGAGTTGAAGGCTAATGAATATACTTGGGGGTTGAGATCTAAAGAAAAAATAATTATATCCTTAGATGTTGTTAATAATTGTATTCACATTGAATAGGACCAGACAATAATAAGCACACTATTAAAGATACCGAGAAAGGAGGAGAAGAAATAAAGTTTATGTAATTCGGAAATTAATATCTACGTCCATGAGACAAGATAAATACATCATTTTTATTATAATTAAAAACTTGTTATCAATGCAATCACCAAAATCCTAAACCGAACCTTATAACTCATCCATATATATCGTGGGGTTGAAGCCCCGCGCACCCATGAAACACCCCCCTAGCACCGTGTTGGGCTCCTAAGAGAGTGTCGAGGGGGGGGATAGGGCTGGGCGTGAAGCCACCTAGAGCCTACGGCCCTATGCCCCCTCTTAACATTTGACCCCAATTGGACTGAGCCATTTTAATCATCTACTTATTCTCTCCATTTTTAAAAGGATGTCCAGTTTGATCCCCCGAAAACTATGTTTAATTAGTTGTCTCATTTATATTTTCTAAGAGTATTGTTGATGTTTTTCAATTATAGTTTTTATTTTCCCCATAAATTATAAAGTTCAATTCAATCAATTTAAATCACGTTAATTTTGGATTGATCAATTTAAAATAAAATATTAATATAATGAAAAGAAATAATAAATAGAAGTGTATTTATAATCAAAATAATTATTACCTTATACAACAATTTGATATGTATATTTAAACCAAAATATAATACTCTGAGTTACATGGATGTATAATGGCATGATAACAAACTTCTCTCTATACCTCTTTGGCTCTTTTGCACTTAAAAGTTAGAACTTAGAAAGCTGTTTATTACTAATAATTTAATGTGTAAACTATTATTGCTATTAATGATAGATAGTAATATTAATGTTGTTGTTGGTTTTCCATTTTAAGCCTCGAGAAGTGTAGTATTCTAGTACTTTGAGGTAAGGGCATTGCTCTTAAGTCTTGTCTTGCTATGATTCCTGCAAAACCTTTCTTCTTCTTCTCTTTAAATTTTGTAGAGTTGCAATTAATGAGCATATAGGATATATAGGAATAGGAGAGGAGAGGGTCTCTCCATTCTTTTTATTTCTTCTCTCAATCTTTTTCATCTTTCCTTTTCAGTTTTCTCTCTGCATTGTCTGGTTCTTAAGGGAAAACTCAACCCAACCCATCCCATCACTCCCTAACTAACTCCTTCCCCTCTACTACTGCTGCATGTTTCTGAGTGATTTTTTGTTTCTAGTTCAATCTATTTTCCCTCTTCAATATAATAGTATCTTTATAGAATTCCAAAAAAAAAAAATGGCAAGTATGATCAAGAAGGGTATGGTCAAAGTGAAGATGATGATTCATGTTCTGCTTGTGATTCTGATCAGCTGCTGCTGGTTTCTAGTTGGGTGTAGAGGGCAAGAAGATGCAGACTACCCTTCAATGTTAGGGCCAATGGAGAAGAAAGAGCAAGAAGGTCTGTATTCTGCTATTCAAGGTTTTGTTGGGAATTCTTGGAATGGTTCAGATCTCTATCCTGACCCTTGTGGATGGACACCAATTCAGGTAATTAATGAATATTCTTGTGTTTGGCAAAGTAATGCCAATGCATTATAGTCACCTAACAAGTGATATTATGGAAAATGTGATGCTTAAACCAAGATATAACATTTTCTTCTTTTTCTTGATAAGCTGATTTGAACTTTCATTTTATTTTCTCACCTTCGAATTATAACGAAACTTTCAGGACTTTGCAATTATTTTCATTTATAAGTGACATACACTTCTTAGCATCTAGCATTTCATCATTAGTTACTGTTTTTGGGATTTTCTATTGAAAGGAAAATTCTGATATGAAACAAGTTATAATTGATTTTTTTTTTTAGCTAGTATAAAGTTGTTGCAACTTTTAACTCGTTTTCAAACTTTTCTTTTCTCTGTTATTGGTTGATGTACATGCAGGCATGCAACTGTGTAGAATATGAAATCTTGGAGTCCTGTTCATTCATTCATGCTAGCTCCTCCACTCTTTCCACTCAATTTTATAATTTTTCAACAGTGATCTCTATTTTGATGTGGAAAATATATGATGATTAATTTGCAGGGAGTTTCTTGTGATCTATTCAATGAATATTGGTATGTGACAACTATGAGAATTGGCCCAGTTGTAGATAACTCACTCAGTTGCACCAACAACGCTAAATTCACACCACATCTCTTCAAGCTCAGCCATCTAAAATCACTCTCATTCTTCAATTGTTTCCTTAATTCCACTACAAAAATCCCCACCTCATCAACCACCTGGGGAAAACTCTCAAACACCTTAGAATTCCTAGAATTCAGATCAAACCTTGGCCTCATTGGACCAATTCCACCCACCATAGCCCTCCTTACACACCTCCAATCACTAGTCCTACTCGAAAATGGGCTGTCAGTAAATTTGCCGATGGAGCTAGGCAAATTGGTCAGCTTGAAGCGCCTTGTACTTGCTGGAAACCGCTTTTCCGGGCCGATTCCGGAAAGTTTCGGGGTGCTGTCTGAGCTCTTGATACTTGAATGTAGCAGGAATTTCTTATCCGGGCTGGTACCGTTAACTTTTGGAGGTTTGACTTCCCTGTTAAAGCTTGATTTGAGCAACAACATGTTGGAAGGAAAGCTGCCAGAAGAAATGAGAAGTCTTGGAAATCTGACATTATTAGACTTAGGAGGCAACAATTTATCAGGAGGGTTAGTTCAGTCAATTCAAGAAATGGGGTCCTTGCAGGAGATGGTGATGTGTAGCAATCCAAAGTTAGGTGGTGATCTGATGGGAATTGAACGGGAAAAGATGCACAAGTTGGAAATCTTGGATCTTTCTAATACTGGATTGGTGGGTGGAATTCCAGATTCCATGACAGAATTGGGAAAACTAAGGTATTTGGGTCTGAGTGACAACAACCTGTCAGGAGCTCCACCATCAGGAATTGCAACTCTGCCAAACATGGGTGCTCTGTACCTGGATGGAAATGATTTCTCAGGGAAACTTGAATTCCTACCAGGGTTTTTGATGAGAATGGGGAGGAGATTTAGAGGCTGGAAGAATCCAAATCTTTGTTACGATAATCATCATCAATCCGTATCAAGAAACCAAAATCATAGTCCGTATGGTGTAAAACCTTGTCAGCAAGAAAAATGAACTGACAGGAATTTTAATTTGAATCAGAAGTCCTAGTTATTATTCCTTATACAGGAATTTGGGAATCTCATCATGTTTAACCTGTACTTGTAAATGGAATCCTTGAATTATATAGTAAAATTTAAATTCTGTCCTGAAATTTCATATGATAGTTTTTGGCAGCATATTTTGTTTTATCATGATATTTAGTTTAACCCAATCGACAATATTGTAACTTGAAAGAACCGGCTGCTCCGATAGGAAAAACTTAAAAGAACCAATCTGAGTCAATTTGATCTTAAAATTTATGTGATATATGATATCGATAATCAGACAAAAAAAAAAGAAGCGAGTATTTGTTAAATTTCATATAGACATAATTTTTTTATCAAATAGTGTTAAAGTTGAGCATTGGGCGAATGCTAGTATATTATAAAAAAAATTCAAATGGACATAATTTTGTGAGGTATGGAATAAATAATCAGAAAAAAGAAGGAAAAAAACGAGTATGTGTTAAATTTCAAATGGACATAATTTTTTATCAATTAGCATCAAACTCAGCATTCCAAGAATACTATATCTTATATAAAAAAAAATGGAATATATGAACTACATATTGTTAAAAAAATAATATTATTAAAGTAAAATTATAAAAAAAAAACGAAAAATATAAAAGAATTATTACATGAAGAGTTTGAAAGAAACATACTAATTACACTCCTATTTATTTATTTATTCACACTCCTTCCATACGGATTGCTGTCACTGAACCTGAACCCACTTCTGCTTCCTTTACTCGGTTTCTTCCTAAATTTGGAAGCACTGCTTTCAATATTGATGTTCACTTTTGGGGGACAAGAGAAACAAAACGAAGCAGCAACCCCCTGTGAAAATCCAGCAACATTAGCTCATTCTTTAAAAGCATTGATAGATATTTACATACAATTTTTCAAGTTATTTATGTAAGATTCTATAAACATTAACAAAGATAATCTTCAATGACTAGCTCATTAATTTTGGATAGAACTATTGTTGCCCAATTCCAGAATTCACAAGGTCTGCCCCGAAATGACTATTAAAATATCTTAATTCTAATGTCTTCCAATAACAAATAAAAGAAAATGGTACCTGCAGATCAAGGCGGTGAACATTAAATATATTTTTCATTGAGTGGGAGTTATAGGCCAATAAGTAGGACCGATATGCATCTTTAGCTGCCTTGTTCAGATAATAGTTGTTTCCAACAAGCTTTTCCTGCAATAATCCCAAATATCCCTACCTTAGATCTTCTGGACAGTTAGCACTGAGAATAGAAATTGACGAAGTACGAGAATTACCAGATGAGACTGCACATTGGCCAGCTTCTTTTGATCAAACTCATACTCTTTAACTGGTACTTTTGCAGCCTAGAACCAAAAGCTAAGTTAGATAAGTCACAAGCTTCATCCATCAGGAAAACCCATGCGTAAACATTACTGCTCTACAGCCATACTTTACATCCTATGATCAACCCACAATCAATCATTCATTGCATCTGAAGAGAGATTAATCGAATAGCCAAGACATTCAAGCTGACAACAGCATTGGTGAATCCATCATACCTTCAGATAGGTGAGAAATTGCAGCTCTTCTGGAATCAAAAAAAGCAAAGCATTTCCCTTTCCACCTTCTCCACGGGCTGTTCGTCCAACCCTATGAATGTATTCCTGTACTCAGTAATACCAAGCTAAATGTTATAAAATTTCATGAACAAGGACACTAAGACAACAAATACATTTACTGAATCAAGTTAACCAAGAAAGAACAAGGAGTACCTTGGGGTCATCAGGAGGATCGTACTGCAGAATCCAATCCTACAATAAGACCGAGAAAACAAAAGTGAACAAACATAAGCTGGTCTAAATGTATATTTTCATAGTGACTACAATAACCACAAGTACTCTTAACTTTCACTTTTTATTACTCTAGGCAATGTTTCTAAAACCACTTGATTGCAGTGAGTAAACACCAATCATATTTCCATATGTCCAACAGTAACTCTTAGTCTTTGTGTCCACAATTCCAACACGGTCATCTTTTACCTACCATAGTACACAATTTTCACAACCACAGCCTGAATGTATACAACAACGCATTAATGTCATCATAAATTGAACTCTCAGAATTTTTTTGGGACGGAGAGCATAAACAGCTATTTGCATTCTATTAAACCATAAGTGAGGAAGTAAGTGTCCTTTTAGCTCAGGGATGAAGTCACACTTGGCTTGAAGGATGATACCTACCACAGACGGAATATCAAGTCCACGAGCAGCTACATCAGTACACAACAGTATGCCTTTCTCTGCCTTGCAAAAATCAAAAAACGTCGAAGTCCTCTTCTGCTGCTTTTGCTTTCCATGTATATCCAAGCATTCAACTTGAATATATCTAAGCAGATCAGAATGGAACTTTACTGCGTTGCACGAAGAGAAGAAGACCATTACTTTCTTTGACAAATTCCTCTTCAAGAATGAGTATAGAAGAATAAATCTCCTCGCACTTGGCATCACACAATATCCTTGCCGGAGACCTTCATTAGTCACCTAAAATGACAGCATTTTGTTAGGACAAATGCAGAGAATTTGAATGCATGTATGTGCATATAGAGCATTCGCAGAATAAGGACTGACAATGCATCTACCTTAGTTCTTCCTTCATCCAAATCAATATAAGTGGCAGTGTTTGTCTGAAAAGATATGCGGGCAAGATCCTCCACCTGCAAGTTTAACATAAGAGCGCAGCATAAATATATAATGATAAAAAGGAACATGGCTTTGTTGCATAATTCATTGCTTTTGCAGTCAAAAACAGCTACTCAAGAATTCAACAGGTATGGCAGGAGAACAAATACTAAAATATAGAGTCTCAGGGGGGTGGGGGGAATCTGAAAACAAACCTCCTTAGTCTGGGTAGCTGAAAATAGAGCTGTTTGCCTATTCTGCATATTTAGAAGCAAACCATCAGCTCAAAAGCACTACTAAGTACTGCAATATACAGAGATATACTATCATTGAAACAACTAACAAGGAGAGATTTTCACAAATGTAAATTATATTGCCAAATTTAATGAATGAAAACTCATAGTGCTGAATCTCATACTAACTACAACTCTCAGCGACGAAACATAATCAACAAAAAACTTTTGAAAAAGAACTGCTTGCCACTGATTACAACCTAGTTTTTGGTAACCTCTCTAATGCAACCATGCTAGAAAATATTATCACTTCAATTAACTTTCATTATCATGTTAGCAGCAAAAGCTGCTTGAAGTAGACATACATATACTTATCACCAGAGGCTTGAATCTATATAAGGAGTAGATATTCCCAGTAACACTTGATTTTCATAACCTTATATTCCCAGTAACACTTGATTTTCATAACCTTTTATCAAATTATAATCATTTTAATGTCAGGATGAAGATCAAATCACTTCTAGGTATAAGAAACTACAAATTTACCTTCGGTAGAAGCTTAATAATTTGTCTCATTTCATCCTCAAAATTTGCCTCCAATATTCTGTCTGCTTCATCAATGATAAGGTACTACAATTTGAAAAGGAACAATAAGAATTTCAGGCAGTAAAGTTCTGTTCTGAGGACAAGAATGGTTTACAAGACATTTGCATGGGCTCTATACAAAATTGTTAATGGCCATTACCATCAGCAAAAGTCCGCGTCTATTCAAGTAGCATTATTTTACGAAGGAAAAAACGTAGTAAACAGTAATCCAATATTAAGGAAAATCCATGTACAAATGATACCTTCAAGTTCTTATAAATAAATCCCTTGGTATTTTGAAGATGGTCGAGAAGTCGGCCAGGAGTCGCGACCAATAAATTTACACCTTTAACAAGGCGTTCTGCCTCTCCTTTTCTAGCTGCGCCACCAATAACCAATCCATGTGTCTGAGAGTGATACTTGAGAAGGTCCTTTGCCACAGCATGAGTCTGAATGTCCAAACATAGAACTAGTTAGACAAACACAACAGTTCAAATATCCAACTCAACATGCCTTTCTCATTCAAATTTAAAATAGCATTTTCATTTAAAGAATAACGAGAATCTACTTGTAATAAAAATCTAGTAGTGATCACATTTTATTTCAACTGAGATGCAGTAACTCTTTTCTAGTGGAATGGCAATTACGGATTCCAGTTCTATTCCCAGTTCTAAAGCAAAGAAAACAGGACCGACAAAGCATTCTACGAGAAAAGCACTGCTAGTCCAGGAACACTAGTTGAAACTTTTATTGTTGTGTCCCATGAAGCAAGGGCCAACCAAGGCATGAACTACTATGATCAGTACAGAAATCTACATCCACAGTAATATGAGTTATTCACCTGGATTGCAAGTTCCCTTGTTGGGCAAATAACAACAACACCAGTTCCATTGCGAGGAGCAAAGTGAAGATTATATTGCAACTCCACAGCTGGTATCAAAAAAGCAAGCGTCTTTCCTGAACCAGTCCTCGCCGCACCAAGAACATCCTTGCCTACCAAAAGTGGTGGAATTGCCCTTGCTTGAATCTGCACTTGCAATCATTTAAAGTCAATTACCGAACATAATGTTCTCTCTTGAATATATACCAAAACAAAACGACAAACCTGAGTCAAAAACTTGAAACCCATTTCCTGAATAGCCTTAAGAGTAGGCTCAGATAGTTTCAACGAGTCAAATGACTCTGAACTCATTATCCCACTCCCATTCACCCTCACCTTCTTCTTCTTCTCTTTCTCTTTATCCTCCTCCTCTACTTCTTCACTTTCACTTAGCTTCCGTTTCTGATTGGTTTCGTCCGCTGGGGAAGTGTGAGGATTCTTCTCCTCGAGTTTGGCCATGACGGCTGCTAGCTTTTTGGTTTCTGTAGGAGGAAAGTTTGAGAAGAGAACTAAAAAGGAGAGTGACAATTTGTTGGCTTAGGTTTCGCAGGGTTTTCCGCTTGTACTCTTAAACCCTGCCCTGGCCACCTTTTGGGTCAATATTCATTCAGAATTGCTTGAGCCCATCGGCCTACAGCCCACGTTGGGCCCATTAACATCTTATACTGTCACTACATTAGTAGTTTCCATGATTTTAAATAACAGTAACGGTAACAAAAATTATAAAATTTTATATAATTAAGTAAAATTGCTTTATTGTTTCCAAATTTGTCCCTAAACTCAACTAGTGAAATTATAGTTTATTTTATTTAAGAAATAACAGTAGCAAAAAATTATAAAATAAGTACATGGGAGAAATAAAAGATATTGAAAACAACCTTACATGTCTTCACAGAAAGTTCATTAACTTACTTAAGCGGTAAACTTGGAAATAAAAATTAATATTATTTATATAAAATATTACGAATAAATAAATAACTTTTTTAAATGGAGGGAGAATTTAAATACATAAAAAAAATGAGGATTCAAAGTTTCACTAAATCAAACTAACCTTACCTTTTGCAAACAATGATTAGTAACATCAATGTGGAAGGACCAAATATACAATGACTGGGCTTCCAAGAACAGGTTTAAGGTTAATGACACTGTCAGTAAGTACTTCTTAATTACATTCTATGTAATTGTCTGTTACGATAACTTTATCTTTTCGCCCGAAGAAGTTTAATGATGGCCCGTGTATTATCAGGATTTATAGCGATGTTGTGGTAATTTTTTTGTTTTTTGTAATCAGGTTTTAAGTACAAGAAAGATTCGGTTCTGGTGGTGACTGAAGCGGAGTGCGAGAAATGTCGATCCACTCATCCTTACTTCTTCTCCAACAACGGTGATAGTGTGTTCATGTTCGACCGGTCCGGACTGTTCTATTTCATCAGTGGAGTTGCTGGACACTGTGAGAGAGGGCAGATGATGATCATCAAAGTGTTGGAGATTGAAACCCCACCTGGCGATCAGCCTGGCAATGATAAACCAAAAGTGCTGCTGCTTTTGAAATGCCCACCACCTTGCTGCTTATCATGTCTTTCGTAGTATTACTTTTTGTTTAGTCATGTTAGTGTACTCCTGTTCTTATCTTAGTTAGGTATTTAAGGAGGAAAAGACCGAATGTGTTAGGGTGGCTCTATTTTGTAATCTTCTTTTGATGCTTCTTAGTAAAAATCTTGTCATCAATTGTTCGATTTTGTGGTGTGCGTGTGATGTATTTCAAGTCGGACTAATCCAGACTTCCACCATGAGAGCCCCTGCTGGTTTCTATTAACATCACAAATGTTTTTAATCGATCACTTGAAACAAGCTAAGTTTTCTTATTTTTTATCAATCACTATAAAACATAAACATGAAGCCCTAACATCCATTTCTTAAATTCTGTGGAGACCTTCCTTCCATTGCTTTCGTCCTAAAATACAATGTTAAAAAATCCTGTGACACTTTTCCAAAACTAGTGCATCAACCATATTGTAAATTGTAATGTCATATCAAGCTTTGAATTGGTAATGTACTTTTGTCTGCCTTCCATACGGATTGAACCCACTTCTGCTTCCTTTACTCGGTTTCATTTTAAATTTGGACGCACTGCTGTCTAAATTGAAGTTCACTTTTGGGGGCCGAGAGAAACAAAACGAAGCAGCAACACCCTGTGAAAATCCAGCAACATTAGCTCGTTCTTTAAAAGCATTAATAGATATTTACCTACCATTTTTCAAGTTATTTATGTAAGATTCTATAGACATTAACAAAGGTAATCTTCAATGACAGGCTCATTAATTTTGTATCGACCTATTGTTGCCCAATTACATAATTCACAAGGTCTGGCCCCAAATGACTATTAAAATATCTTAATTCTAATGTCTTCCTATAACAAATAAAAGAAAATGGTACCTGCAGATCAAGTCGGTGGACATTAAATATATTTTTCATTGAGTGGGAGTTATAGGCCAATAAGTGGGACCGATATGCATCTTTAGCTGCCTTGTTCAGATAATAGTTGTTTCCAACCAGCTTTTCCTGCAACAATCCCAAATATCCCGACCTTAGATCTTCTGGACAGTTAAGCAGTGAGAATAAAAATGGATAAAGAAGTAAGAGAAGTACCAGATGAGACTGCACATTGGCCAGCTTCTTTTGATCAAACTCATACTCTTTAACTGGTACTTGATTGCATTGCATTTCATCGTGTTTTATTGTCCATTTTCTAGTTATTTTGGACAGTAATTCTATTGATATTCCCTTTAATTTCCCACATTTGATCAGGTCTGGTTTGGAGGCTGAATGAGAAGAATTCACGAAGTTAGAGCTGAAGCTGTTTATTCGAGTCTAGGCCTGGATCTTGGCCTAGACAGGCTCGTATCTGACGCAGTGCGCTTACCAGTATCGTCTTGGCCTAGACTTCGGCCAAGACCCCTTTGCGATCAGACTGCAGCTTGGAGCGATTGAAGTATTTGTGGAGATGGACTCTCACAGCTGGCACGTAGCAGCTTTCCAGCAATTGTAGAGGGATAGGAAGACTTTCTGATGTAGAATCCCACAAGGGATCTCCCTCTTTTATTTATTGCGATTTAGTTCCATCTATAAACAATTAAATTGTAATTATCTTTTAGGATATTTTAGGAGTTTTAGTTTGATTGGGACAGAGGTTCTTAGGGCTATTTTAGCTGAACATTATTCACCTCTGTCCCGGATCGATCTCAAGGAGATAGCTACGCAATTCTTCTTTCTTAGTTTACCATTGTTAAAAACCTTGCTCCGAATTTATTTCGGATTGAAGATATTTATGCAAATTAATTTCTTCATCTTTTATCCATGAGTATGAGTAACTAAAACCCCATTCTTGGTAAGGGTGATGAGCTGAAGTTCTTAATGCAATCGTGAGACACAATCCGTTCTTCACAATCTCTTTCTTTGTATTTATTTATTCTTGAACTTAATCCATCGCTTACTCACTAGAGCCAAGGTTTGATCATCCTTGTTATCTAGGAGAGAAGAGTTGTAACCAGTCTAGAAGGAGAGGGAGTACCCGCCGGCTAGACGGAGTAGGTGACTAGTCTCGAGCAGACTAGAAGAATAGGTAAAATAGGTAGAGACCAGATTGACAACCTAGGAACTTAGCCTAGGTACTGTCTTCCCCTGCACCATTGAAGAGGTGAGCAACCATTCAAGGCAGCAGTCAAACGGATAAACCCTTTAACCAGCAAGGTGTCCCTTGGCTAGGATTATCAGGAGAGGGAGTACCCGCCAGATAGTTTGAAGAGGAGGGAAGATAGGAGGGAAAAGGAGTTCCTCCCCTCTATAGCAGTACTATGAAGAAGAGATGAACATACTTCAGTCTATGATCGATGCATAAGAACGCAAGCTCACCCATCGCCCTTACCTGGAATTTCGTATCACAAGACTTATTCCCAATCTAGCCCGCAGTCTTGGCCTAGACTTCGGCCAATACTATTTTATATTTTAAACTGTTTTCATTATTTTCTGTTTTGTCTTTAGTTTCAGATAACACCCAACCAAAACTCAGTGACGAGGAAGTCAACTCAAGAACTACATTTCCTAGAGGTCTCTGTGGACGATCCTCTTACCATCATCTACAAGCTATTGTAGACAGTGATAAGTTGTATTTCTACCCCCAATTCCATAACTATTTCACTACTATATTTGACGTGTTCGACGTGCGGTCAGTACTTTTGCAGCCTAGAACCAAAAGCTAAGTTAGACAAGTCACAAGCTTCATTCATCAGGAAAACCCATGCGTAAACATTACTGCTCTAGGGCCATACTTTACATCCTATGATCAACCCACAATCAATCATTCATTGCATCTGAAGAGACATTAATCGAATAGCACAAGACATTCAAGCTGACAACATCATTGGTGAATCCACTATACCTTCAGATAGGTGAGAAATTACAGCTCTTCTGGAATCAAAAAAAGCAGAGCATTTCCTTTTCCACCTTCTCCACGGGCTGTTCGTCCAACCCTATGAATGTATTCCTGTACCCAGTAATACCAAGCTACATGTTATAAAATTTCATGAACAAGGACACTAAGACAACAAATACATTTACTGAATCAAGTTAACCAAGAAAGAACAAGGAGTACCTTGGGATCATCAGGAGGATCATACTGCAGAATCCAATCCTACAATAAGATGAGAAAACAAAAGTGAACAAACATGAGCTGGTCTAAATGTATATTTTCATAGTGACTACAATAATGACAAGTATTCTTAACTTTCACTTTTTATTACTCCAGGTAATGTTTCTAAAACCACTGCAAAACACCAATCATATTTCCATGAAGCACACAAAAAATGTCAGCCTCATATTGATTCCACAAAATGCATGAGTGAACAAGCGTACATACTAATATTATCTGTCCAACAGTATCTCTTACTTTTTGTGCCCACAATTCCAACACGGTCATCTTTTTACCTAACATAGTGCATAATTTTCACAACCACAGCCTGATGTATACAACAACGCATTAATGTCATCATAAATTGTACT
Organism: Viola odorata; assembly: GCA_963691705.1. Taxonomy (NCBI): domain Eukaryota; kingdom Viridiplantae; phylum Streptophyta; class Magnoliopsida; order Malpighiales; family Violaceae; genus Viola; species Viola odorata. Next base: position 18,360,258 of record OY829545.1, read on the forward strand.
CTCAAAAAAAAAAATTGGGACAAGGGGCATAAACAGCTATTTGCATTCTATTAAACCATAAGTGAGGAAGTACGTGCCCTTTTAGCCCACGGATGAATTCAAACACATCTATAATACCTTTTATTCAAGAAGTTCTTATATCCAGATTTATCATCATAAAAGTAACAAAACAGTGAAGTATGACCACACAAGAAGTCACTGTTGGCTTGAAGGATGATGCCTACCACAGACGGAATATCGAGTCCACGAGCATCAACATCTGTACATAACATAATGCCTTTCTCTGCCTTGCAGAAATCAAAAAAGGTCGGCTGCTGCTGGATATCCATGCAATCTACTTGATTGCATCTAAGAAGATCAGAATAAAATTTGACTGAGTTTAATGAAGAGAAGACGGCCATTACTTTCTTTGACAAATTCCTCTTCAAGAATGAGTATAGAAGAAGAAATCTCCTCGCACATGGCACCACAACATATGCTTGTTGCAGATTAGTCACCTAAAAGGACAACATTTTGTTAGGACAAATGCAGAGAATTTGAATGCATGTATGTGCATATAGAGCATACGCATTCATTCGCAGAATAAGGACTGACAATGCATCTACCTTAGTTCTTCCTTCATCCAAATCAATATAGGTGGCAGTGTTTGTCTGAAAAGATATGCGGGAAAGATCCTCCACCTGCAAGTTTAACATAAAAGCGCAACATAAATATATAATGATAAAAAGGAACAGGGCTTTGTTGCATAATTCATTGCTTTTGCACACAAAAACAATTACTTAAGAATTCAAAAGGTATGGCAGGAGAACAAATGCTAAAATATAGAGTCTTGGGGTGGGGGTGGAATCTGAAAACAGACCTCCTTGGTTGCGTCTGCTGGGGAAGTGTGAGGATTCTTCTCCTCGAGTTTGGCCATGACGGCTGCTAGCGTTTTGGTTTCTGTAGGAGGAAAATTGGAGAACAGAACTAAAAAGGAGAGAATTTGTTGGCTTAGGTTTCGCAGGGTTTTCGGCTTGGATTCTTAAAGGGAAAATGCCAAGAACGGTACTTGTACGTTGGGCTTTCAACTAATTGGGCACCTGTACCTTTTTTTGGTTTTAAATAGTACTCGTACGCAACTAATTGATCACATTTGGTACCTGCAGCCGTTTCCGTCACTAATCTGCCGTTATTTAGTCTACGTGGCATGCCACGTCACATACTTATCGCTGACACGGCACGCCACGTAGACGAATCTGACCCGAATCGTTGGTGCGTGGGTCGGGTAGGATTCCTAGCTTCAAATGACGTCGTTTGCATTTTTCCTTCTAATTGAAGGACGTCCGCGTGCGTGTCTTCATCTCCCTCATTCATCCAACATTTTCCCTTCTCTCAAACCAGACCTAACCCTAAATTCCCCCATCAAAATCGCCACTTTCCTTCCTTTAAAATCAAACGTAATCTCTCCCAATCGATCGGCTAAGCCCAGCTTTCACCTTCTTCCTCGCGACAAATCTCCCTCATTTCTCCAACAATTTTTCCGCAATTTTTTGCAGGAGGGGGGGAACGAATTCACAAAAAAATCTTACACGATTCACTCTCAATTTTCTGCTCTTTCACTCTCGACTCACAAAATTCCTCCTCTGCCCAAATTAAATCCAAACACATCTTCAAAATTGAACCCAAGCATCCTCTACCAATTTAAATCACCAATCAACGTCGGCAACATCAACACCAAACCAGCCACCGGCCTCCACAATCATCCACCACGTCGAATCAGCCGCACCACTCAGTCGCTCCAGCCACACCCAGCGGCGCCACAGCCATAACCCGCCATCGCCACAGCCGTACCCAGCGGCGCCACAGCCACGCAGATTGCCGTCGACTCCCATCGCGCCACACCACCCCCCACAATCGCCACCCCTGCAAAAACCCCAATCACCAACCAGCCGACCAAATCGCCGCTACCATCAAACCCAATCGCTACAACCCCCAGAAATCAACCCATCTCGCCAAATCCAATCGCCGGCTACGCCACACTTACTACTAAAGCTCCACCGCCACAATCGCCACCACTGCCAAAATATTATCAACACCTAAACCGGACCGAGCAGAGAAGAGAGCAGGAAAAGAAAATAAAATAAAAAGAAAAGAGAGTAGAGGGTTGCGGCCAGTAGAAAATAGTAAAGGAGAAAGGAAAAGGAAAGAAAATAAAAAGAAAAGAGAAGAGAGCATTTTCAATTAGAAGGGAAAATGTTGGATGAATGAGGGAGATGAAGAAACGCACGCGGACGTCGTTCAATTAGAAGGGAAAATGCAAACGACGTCGTTTGAAGCTAGGAATCCTACCCGACCCACGCACTAACGATTTGGGTCGGATTCGTCTACGTGGCGTGCCATGTCAGCAATGTCAGCCTGAAGTGGATGACGTGGCATGCCACGTAGACTAGATAACGACAAATTGGTTACGGAAACGGTCACACGTACCAAATGTGATCAATTAGTTACGTACGAGTACCTTTTAAAACAAAAAAAATGTACAAGTGCCAAATTAGTTGAAGGCCCAACGTACAGGTACCGTTTTTGGCATTTTCCCATTCTTAAACCCTGCCATGGCCATCTTTTGGGTCAATATTTATTCAGAATTGTTTTAGCCCATCGGGCTACAGCCCACGTTGGCCCCATTAACGTCTTATTCTGTCACCACATTACTATTAGTAAATAACGGTCATGAGTAACGTAACGTAATGGAAATTGTAACGGTCGAAAAATCGTAAAAAATAACTGTATAATATAACGGTCGCGATCATTGCAGCTATAAGTAATTTGTAAATGCTAAAGAAGTTTCATCAATCTGGAGATAATTAGTACTTTTAATTAAATAAATTTATAATTTATTAATTTTTGTCAGTAAATAATAAAGTATTAGCCAATTTTAATTGAAAATAGAATTTTTTTTTGTTAAGTTTAACACATACAATCGTCTCTAATAGGAAAGACATTACAAATAAAATAACAAAAAATATACATACCAATACACATATGCATTATTCACACTCAGATTGAATAAGGTATTGATTTGGGCGAAGCTCGCAGAATACCACAATGTTTGTTTTTCATTTTATTGTTCTTTGATTTACAAATGAGTCAAGTGAGTTTACGAATCAAGTTAAATTTATTTTTCTAACTGTAATTACTAAATTTACATTTTTTTATAATCAACTAAAATTAATTATTTCTTTAATCAATAATATGATTTGTGTGAGTTATCTCATCTCTTGTGATTTTCTTTAGTTTTCCAAAATCTTTAATTGTCACTCTCTCTTACTCGTTTAACTATTATTATTTATACACATAGCTAAGTTATATTTAAAAAATTACACGACCTCAATTAGAATAATTAAATATTTAATCCTTTAGATACTAATAACCATTTATCTAATTTTTTATTTCTTAAAAATATGTACAAATTAGTTTTGCAACATGAATTTACCATTACTATAATTTTTTTCACTCGTACAAAAATATCCTAACTCCTTAAATAATATTATTTATTTATATAAGTATTTTGTTCTTATATATTTTTTTCAACATAACTAGTAATATATATTTTGATGTTTAAAATAAATAATTTTTCACTATATAACGTGAACCACTTCTCGTCATTTATTCTCTAAACTTTGTCATTTGTTTATTATCAATTTTCTATTATTTTTCTCATCTCTTGTTTTTTTTCTTTTCCATTTTCATTTTCTCCTCTATCAATTATTTATTCATAGTTATACTATATTAAAAAAATATTTTCCTATATTTTGTCTAACTTTTACTCAATATTAGGCTAATTATCTATTCTAATATGTATTATAGGTGTAGAATTTTTTTTTTTTATGCCTATTTGAAAAGATTTTATTTTTTTATAGGCAAAGATTTTACTTTTTTTATAGGCAAATATTTTACTTTAATTATTCAAGACCACAGTCTAATGGGTTTTGGCAAAATACTTTCCATGAGCCAATAGTCTAATCTGACAATATTTTGACCGTTACAATCAATCATTCTAAAATCTCTCTTTACAAAAAAAAACTCTAAGAGCAGTCTAATAACCCCTCATTCCACTCTGATTTTTCGTGAAATAACTCGCAAAGTTTGGATTAGCGCTGGAGTGGAAGAGACCAAAAATGGAGTGACATTGTACCGCACTTCAAATACTGGCCTCCCCCCTTCATTACCAACCGTCTGATCTGCCTCGAAATCAACGGCACATATCCCCTGAAATTAAACTCACCAAGTCAAAACCTTGATCTTTCTCCCCTATCTTCCTCTCCCCCTCTGCGGCTTCCGCTCTATTCACAAGCACCCATTCATTCCCATCAATTTTTCTGGACAAACTTCCTAACTTTCTGGCAATTTGAGCTGTTTCAGCATCTGGGTATGTTTGGATAGCGAGAAATTAAAGAATGCCAGTGTCAACAAGGTCACAAAGCGGTAACAGAGAACGGAATGGCTCAAACCAAGAAAATCAAGAAGAGGCAAGCATAATGTGGAATCCACACCATGGTTTGAAGGAAAAGATGAAAGCTTTAACTCTATTGTACGAGCAGCAAAAGAAAGCATCTTTAGCTCGCAGAAATGCGTCTCATAAGCCAGAAGAGAAGCGCTTTCCGATGCATCCAAGTGTGGATCTTCTCGGCTCCTGCAAAAAGGAAAAGAAAGAATCTTGTAATGATTTGGAGCAAAACAATGTAATGAGAGAGAATTACCAAATGCCTGCACTTCATACATACCCTGATGCAAGGGTTAATACTGTTGCAAGGAAGCTCTCATTGGGAGGACTTGCAGCGCAGACAGAGCGAAGAGGGTTTCTTGGGACAAAGGATGTGCAAGAAGTGGAGAAATCAGATGCTGTTGTTCTGGGAAAAAAATGGGGGAAATGGGAGTAGGATTTTGGTTTTTGTAAGGCTTAGGCCAATGGCCAAGAAGGAAAGAGATGCGGGGTTGAGGTTGTGTGAGGAGTGTGAACAAGAGAGGTGTATTTGACTGAGTTTGCTCATGAAAATGACTATCTTAGGATAAAGAGGTTAAGGGGAAGGCATTTTACCTTTGATGCTTCATTTCCAGATTCAACTTCTCAACAAGAAGTTTATTCCAATTTCCACCACGTGAGTGCTTACAAGAACTCAGCTTTGATTTTCTTCTAGTATATGACTACCCTGCTAATTCTTTTTTTATATTTGTTCTTCTGGGCCGTGAAACATTAATATGACATTGTTAGAAACTTTTTCTTTTTTTATTGTTTGCAACTTTGACTGTGTATTTGAACTCTATGCTGTTTTAAAGCTAGTATTAGGACCAAAGAGTATGCTTTTCCACAAAGTGAGACTGCAGATGTTATGTGTTTGTACTGTTTCTCGTGTAAGGTTGATGAGAAAAGAGATAATCATTAGAAATGAAGTTCTGAGACTAATTGTAGTAGAAAAATGTGGTACAGATCAGGATATGAATTCAAATAGTTATAGGTGTCTGAGTCTATGGATCTCTGCTGCTCTAAATGATGAACAATTTGATAAAAAGACAGATGGTTAGGTTTTTGGGAGGAATTTCTGCTGCATCTCATCTTGAAAACTCGGTTGCAAATAATTTTTCTTTTGTCATCAAACTGAATCAATAAACAAATAGGTGATAGTAGCACCCAGTAGTGAGATGATCGCTTGACGACCAATTGCACACTTATTAAGCTAAATTTTCAGGACAGCAGAGCCTTGTGGAGGCATTGTTGCAAGGAAGGAATGGATCGGTGTTAACATATACCATGCTGGTAAATTTGGAGAATCCAGGAGTGATGGTTTTGGCAATTAAGGATCTTTTCACCAAAATTAGACAGAGGAGCTGCAACGGGAACCATGTGGTTCATCTCTCATATCTTGAGGTATATAATGAAACTGTCAGAGATTTGCTCTCTCCTGGAAGGCCTGTGGTGCTTAGAGAAGATAAGCAGTTCTGGTTTCTTCTTTATATCCATTTACCTTTACTTATCTTGGCAAAAAAATCTAAACTTCCTGCTCTTTTATGGAGTTCCAGTTTTAGACTCTCATAGAGTTGTTTTTACACGGGGAGTTCTTTTCTTCTTATCACTCAAAGTTATTTCTTTTACACATAAGAGAGATCCTACCAAACCTCTTTTTCTTTCTTTTCTTGGTAGATATCATGCCATGTAAAGAACTGTTGTTATAAAACTTCCCAGTGCCAACTAGTTATGCTATCTAATTGATCAACCTAATGAATTATGACTAGATTTTAATCTCATCATTGACATGGGATTCATGTAACAGGGAATAGTAGCATCTGGTCTTACTCAGTACAGAGCTTATTCCACGGATGAAGTAAATTCCTACTTCCAAATTTTACAATTTTGAAGTTCATTTAGTAGTTTTCATTGATTGGGAAAGGTATTAACACTTTCATCTGTGTTGTGGCAGGTAATGGCATTGCTTCAACAAGGAAATCAAAACCGCACCACTGAACCAACTCGTGCCAACGATACCTCTTCACGCTCCCATGCTATTCTACAGGTAACTGTTTCATGCGTACATGGTCCTTTTTCCCATAATGATTTCACACGTATTAAGATTTATTATTGATCTCCTTTCAGGTGGTTGTTGAATACCGAGTTAAAGATGCTTCCATGAGCGTTGCCAATAGAATATAGGAAAGCTCTCACCGATTGATCTTGCAGGATCAGAGAGAGCCCTTACAACTGATCAGAGAACACTTAGATCACTTGAGGGTGCCAATATTAATCGGTCACTCCTTGCACTAAGCAGCTAACATCAATGCTCTCGTAGAGGGTAAGAGGGTAAGAAACACATCCCATATCGGAACTCAAAGCTCACTCAACTCTTCAAAGACTCGCTAGTAGGGGTTTGCAACACTGTAATGATTACAATAACGACAAGTACTCTTGACTTTCACTTTTTATTACTCCAGGCAATGTTTCTTTTCCACCTTCTCCACGGGCTGTTCGTCCAAGCCTATGAATGTATTCCTGTACCCAGTAATACCAAGCTAAATGTTATAAAATTTCATGAACAAGCACACTAAGACAACAAATACATTTACTGCATCAAGTTAACCAAGAAAGAACAAGGAGTACCTTGGGATCATCAGGAGGATCATACTGCAGAGTCCAATCCTACAATAAGACCGAGAAAGTTAAGAAGAAGAGGAATTGGAGGTAACTCTTACTTTTTGTGTCCACAATTCCAACACGGTCATCTTTTACCTGACATAGTACATAATTTTTACAACCACAGCCTGAATGTATACAACAACGCATTAGTGTCAACATAAATTGAACTCTCAGAATTTTTTTGGGACAGGGAGCATAAACAACTATTTGCATTCTATAAAACCATAAGTGAGGAAGAACGTGTCCTTTTAGCCCATGGATGAATTCAAACACATCTATAATAGCTTTTATTCAAGAATTTCTTATATCCAAATTTATCCTCATAAAAGTAACAAAACAGTGAAGTATGACCACATAAGAAGTCACAGTTGGCTACCGATGTTGCTGTTCGTGGGCTTGAAGGATGATGCCTACCACATAAGAGGAATTGGAGGTCGAGGATACCTCCTCAGCCTCCAAACCCTCTTCTTCTTCACTTTCAGGTTGCTGCTCGTGGACTTGATAACATCAGTACATTCAAGTGGATTCAAGTGGAGGGCAGGGATATCCACGGAAAACAAAAGCAGTTTGTTTTCCGGGGATATCCATGTACTCCACTCGAATGTATCTAAGATCACAATGGAACTTGACTGAGAGAAGAAGAGCATTACTTTTGAAAGAATGATTTGTTTTCTGAAAACATTAATGCCTGGAAATCAAGGGATTGAATTATTAAAGAAGGAAAGAAGGAAAGAAAGAAAACTGATGGCACAATTTCATTTGTACTAAATGACCCTTTTTATAGGGATGGAAAAGTTTCGGTTTTTTTTATAAAAAAAGAATTAATTGTGCTATTATTATAGAGAAGGTGCAAGAAACCCTTATTTTTTAGTTTTTTTTCTAAAAAATAAGAGATTCTTGGAGTGAAAGAAAAAACCATATTAATGGGTTACAAAGAATATTTTGCTTGTATACTAAGCAAGTAGAAAAAGAAATGTGCAAGAAACCTTTTTTTCTAAAAAATAAGAGTTTCTTGGAGTGAAAGAAAAAACCACATTAATGGTTACATATAATTTTTCCACAAATAGTTTTGCATTTTGCTTCTATACTAAGGAAGTAGAAAAAGAACCGTGCAAGAAACCCTTTTTTCTATTATATTTAAGATAATATAAATAAATTGTTAAATGCAATTATACTTTATCTAATATGATCAAATTTAATACGATATGATAAACACTTAAATTTAGTTAAAAGATACTTCTCCGGAGTGTAAGAACAAAATGAGGATGAAAAAATAAATTTTTATCTTAAAATTTGATTAATTGACCTTGAAATTTAAGAGTAAAAGAAAAATAGTGCTATTTTCTCATCCTAAATTATTATTCTCACACTTTTTATTTTATGATATATTTTTTTAATGGTTAAAGTAGTGCTAACGTAATAAATTTATAATTAAAGGGTGTGAGAATAACTATTTAATGTGCAGAATGTAAAAGAAATTCAAGTTTGTCATAAAATGATTAACAACTTTAAAAAAAATTTAAACCGGGACCAAGCAAAACCGAAATGACAGACGTATCGGGCGGTATAGACTACGATGAAGACTATCTCATTTTAACCGGTTGACAATAAATCAGGAAAAATGATTTTTTTCCAAAAGGCTTAGCTTGGTGATAAGTCTCCTAGTCCCAATTGGGAAATTCGCTCTTTCAAGTTTGAGCCCACGTTAACATTGAGGTTCAGCCCTTTTAGGAAAAAACAGAGGCTCAGCCCAGCCCAGGTATTCTCCAAGTTTCTAGTCTCCACAAAGCTGGATTCTGGACTTAAAAAACCTTGTTAGTTTTATGCGGGATGTAAAAGCTCACATTACTGATGGTTGCCGAAACCGTCAAAATAAAATAATACAATCTACCAATGCATATGTAGTTTTATAACAGTAGCAAGTGGTAAAAGGTTCGTCCTCAGGGATTCGGTGGCAACTAATGTTCTTTATAAATGATTCGGAAAGTAACAGGTGGTAAATACCAATATTGATTTGTTGTGTTTGCAATTGCTTAAGAGATAGAAATAGCATAAAACAGTAGCGAATAAAGAGTTGTGTGTGTTCAGAGGTGACAGATTTCCCAGTAAGGATTCGACTAAGCACACAAATTAAACTGATTGATCATTGATTCAAGTATTTTCAAGACCGAACTTATAGGTGGCTATAGAGACCAGGTGTTCACCTAAATCTCCTGCTCTCCTCCTAAACAAGGCTAATAAAGAGACACTCTATTAGAAGCCCCTAATCGGTTTGACAATTCTAAGAGACACTCTATAGAATTTAATCAAATGATTGATAATTAACAGGGAGAGACCGATCCCAAATCTGGGATAAAAATCCTATAAACCCGACTCTATTCGTTTTCTATTATGATCCGTCAATCAGATAGTTTCCTTCGCATCTCTCTTTACAATGTAGACTCCAAAGTATCAAGAGAAGACTGTAATTAATCAAATCCTAATTGTAGATGATCAGACTTCAATAGGAATAAGATTAACTTGACACTCAACCAAAATTAATTGTTCAAAATCCTAACAGAAACGTAGGAGACGTTCTGTGGCAGCAGGACTCCCTGCTGGAATAGAAGATCAGCAGAATGAAATCTTCTAGAAGAACAAAACAGTTGGTTCACGCTGGAATTTCGGGTCCGCTTCAGACCAAAACAGCTCTAAACTTGACGATTTCAGCTCCTAATGAATCGTTACGCTTCTCAGTAACATGATCTGCAAAAAGGAGTGGAGAACCCAAGAATTAGCAGTATCATCGTCCTAAAAAGGGAGGAAAGGACGATGAAAATAAGACATTTTGGCGCTCAAACAAATCCCCCACACTAACCTATGCTCGCCCTCGAGCATTACACTCAAAACAGCCCCCCCTCATCAGAACAAATGGTTGTCCACATGGCAAACAGGAAAAGCACACTCAGCACACAAGCACAACATTCGACCCAACCTTCTACCTAGATAACATCCACATCAAACCCAAGGAATAATGAAACCATGGGAGAAACTTTCCCATACCTAGCATAGTCGCAAGCAATCCTCACACGGGGAAAAGTATTTGCACTCAAACTCAGCAAGGATAATGACAAGGTGTTTACACTCAACAATGGAATTGACAATGTACAAAATCAGACTTGCAATAACGACCCGAGTACGGAGAACACATGCGCAGGCAATCAAATAATCATGAAAACTTTGCAAAGGTAAGCAAGAGAAATTGAGTAAGAGAAGAGGGTTCAAAAGAGAGGCAGGGAGAGAAGGATAGAGATTTCTTAGCTGAAGAAGCGAAGCGACGAGAGACATCCTCTGTTGGCAACAGCGAAGGCAAGGCAAAGAACGATCAGCTATCAGCATGGGTATTTTCTTCTTCTGGTCGATGCGGTCAGTGTCTGTTCTTATTTATGCTTCGCTCAGTCTCTGATTTGTACTCCACTTCTACTCGCATTCTTTCTTTCTTTTTTCTTTCTTTTTTCTTTTTTTTTCTTTTTTTTTTCTTTTTTTGTTTCTTTTTTGAGCAAAAGGGAGTGCTTACATAATGTTTTCAAGTATCTGACTAGAGCAGCAAAAATAAATCGATCGACTTGGCTTCAACGAATGGTGGTTTCTGCCTTTATTTTTCAGCATCTTGATCTCACATCTCGTAATTTTTCAGCTTCTATATTTTCCTTTCTTCGTTTGAATCCGCTGATTTTCAGTGTCTTATTGTCGCAGCTTGATGCCCCCACACTGGTGATATTGCTTCTCTTTGCCCCACTTTGCCAACTACCAGAGAATATCTCTCGTCTGCTAAGAATAGAAGAAAAAGTCTCAAACTGTTAGAAGGGTGATGGAAAGAAGGGATAAATCAGCGGCAAGGGTAATATAAAAGCAAGAAAAAAGATAAGAAGAAAATGCAAAGTTTTCAATCTTTTCATCGCTTTCCCACGTCTAATGGTGCCTATACCCTGGGGTCTCATGCAAATCCAACCAGTATACGATTATGCATCCACTCAGAAAAGATAATCACGACATGAAAGTTCAAGAGCTCACAAGTTAACAAATGACCACAAGCGACTATGACAAGGCATGGATATAGGATCTAACAGGTAGTGTGATAGTGCGCGTGAATAAGTGCAGTAGGATGAGTACACCTGTTTAAAACGCCTAAACCATTTATTCAAATAGAAGGGTTGTTTTAAAAAACAAGGGCAGTGTGGTATTCAAAAATTCCAATCAACCAAACAAATATCCACAACCAAATCCAACATATATACACATACGAAAATTCCAATCAACCAAACTAATATCCACAACCAAATCAGCAAATATACACATAGACGTAACGTAAACACCTCCCCCACACTAGACGACACTTTGTCCTCAAAGTGTGAGAGAGAGAAAAGACTCAACTGAAAATGAAATGCAAGAAATAAGAAGAAGAGAGAAATAACCCGGATGAAATCATTGTCTGGGCTGGAAGTTGCCCAGAAGCTGCCTTTGCAAAGCATTGGTTCGTTCCTGCTCTTCAATTAATTTCTGGAGTTGAGATCCTTGCTTTTCAACCATTTGCTGAAGGAGTGCTTGATTAGCCATCAATTCTTTTATCATAGCAGTCATCACTTGAAGTTCATCCCCAGACCTGACAGCCTGGTCATCCTGTAGCTGTCCTCCTTGGTCTGGTGCAGCATTTTCTTGCTGCATTGGTTCATCTGGCAGATTGTCTGAATCAGCTGCTTCTCTCGCAAATTTGTAGTTTCCTCTATGTTTTGCCCCGAAGATGTGTTCTGGCGCTGGAGTAAAACCTGTATTGTTACACACTACACGATTCTCGTCCAAGTGAAAATAACCCATAGTGTCTAAAGCTTTTAAATCCAAGACACGCAAATCAGAAGATTTAAACAGGTCACAAGAAGAAAGGTCTAAACCTATATGCTCCACAACAATTTCAGTGATCAGTGAACCCATTGGCATTCTATTTCTTACAAGTTTGAATTGGTTGCATATCCAGTAGCCTAAGTTTAGTTTGTGTTTGTTAACCATACACCAGAAAATGAACAACTCTTGTTTTGAAATGACTCCAGTTATACCACTTTTCCCTGAAAAAGTAATTGCTAAAAACCTATGTATGATCCTAAGGGACAAGTCAGGGATGACGTGAGCCTTCGCATGACTGTCGTCAAAAATGGCAGCAGGGTTTTTAGTCAATTGTTTCCATGCATCATGCTTGTCAAAAATAGAAGAATCCGGGTATTCAGTTAGGCAATTCACATACCAATCAAATTGCAATTCATCTATTTTAACAAAACGAATCATAACATTAAATTCATCCATAGTCTTGTGGGAATATTTGTTCATTAATCTGAAATTGACTTCTTTAGCATTCATTTTCTTCTTCTTTTTAGGAGCTGACCAAAAAGATGTATAAAATTCTAGTACCAACTCAAGATAAACAGCATGCTTCGGGTAGAAAAATTGTTCCCATCCTATGTTTTGGATGTACTCAGTAAGGGGGTTCAGAATATTCAAATCAACAAGCAATTGAAAATCAAATTTAGTGCATGCAATCACTTCCCAATTATATTTCACAGTTAAGCATTCAAGAGTGTCAAATTCATCAAAGTGTAACCAGCCCTTGAGATTATCAAGTGCTGTTTTTACCTTATGTGTAGCTCGACCTCCCCTGACTCTGTCCTTTACTCGAACGTGCCCTTTTTGATGGTTCGCTATTGCTGCTGGCTTGGAAATCGAGGTTGATTTTCTGGTTCGTTTGGGCCTGCAAGCCGGTTCATGATGCTCTTCATCTTCCTCTATATCAGACCTGTGGGAAGAGAATTTTCTCTTCTTCCCCACATTGTTTCTTTTCTCCCTGACCAAGGCTCTCTTTCCTTTCCTCAAGCTGGTCAAAGGAACCTCGTCGGAATCTTCCTCCGATCCGGCTGCTGTTTCGGCTTGGCCACCTTTGAACGTAGGGTCGGAAGTGGTATCACCTCCGGAGCTGGTCGAGTGGTCCTCGGATGGAGGAGGTTCGGAAACTCTAAAATCGACCCCAGCGATCTCTATCTCTGTACACGATTCTCCCAGATCAGACTCCACTGTGGCTGAAGTGTTGTGCGGTGATAACGCGTTTGTCGAGGGCACGATCGAACAAATAATTACAACATATCACATGCAACAAAATAGATTGAAGATAGTGGCAAGAGGATCGATCCACAGAGATTGGTGAAGACTTACACTAGACAAGGCCAAATTTATAAAATAAAACAATAAAAGAAACAAAACAGAATTCAAGGGTTGGATGGAGAGAAACTGATTCAAGGTCTTGAATGGAAGCACAGAACAAAAACACGAAAAGTAACAAATATGGGGGGTTTTACTTGACTAAAATAAGTCAGCCAAGAGAGATTGGGAGCTAACAATTTTAACTAAGAAAGCAGTATTCGGGACCTTGAATGTCACGTTCGGGGTCCCGAATGTAAAAATATAGCAAATCAGCAAATAATTTCAGAAATAATAAAACAGTGGGAAAATAAACACAAATAATCAGATAGAGAAAGATCTTAGCAAAAGGTCTTCTTGGGTTGCATTCGGGGTCCCGATCGTCATCAGCATAGAAATATTCTATTCAAGACATCATAGAAATGACATAGGGACCAGATTCCTCGGATATCCCCTACTTTTCTCTTAAGAGAAACTACCCCCCGTTTCCACATATGAGGTAGTCTTGACAGTTTGGCATCCCTCCAGGCACGAATGCGGGAGGGCCATACTCAAACTGCCCATGAAGCTAAGAAAAGACAGATCTAGAGCTAAAAGTCCCTCAGTTTGTCAGGCTCATGACCTCGCTCTAATCAACTACCCACCCTATCTATTCAAGACCACTTTAGCACAGTCAAGAGTAAATAGATGCCTACTTGTTCCATGCAACTTTCCTTTCGTATTTATCACAAAGATGACAGCATTCACACAAAGTAATAATCAGTTGATCAAACCTCTAATTACCCCAAGTGAAATTATAATTAAAATGATAAGCAATTGAATATGGCATCAAAAATATATTAAGCTCATTTAGGCCTCGAATCTGCCCTTGCAACCCTCGAATAACCTTTGCTAAGAATTAAAGATTTAGCTACTCATGCTTGAAGATAAATAAATAATAATTAAAGAGAGCATAATAAAATAAAGAGATTAAGGGAAGAAGACTTGTTACTAAATATTTGAAGCCCGACGGCAAAGGAGGAGAATGCTAACAAGAACTAGAGAGATAAACTAGAGAGAAGTCTAAGGGTGTTCTTCCTAAAAACTACATGATCATGGATGATCCAAGATGCCCTAAACTCTTCCTATCATCCTCTATTTAAACTAGAAAATACAATCACAAAATATCTTCTGCCCAACTAAGGAACAAAATGCATTTAAAGAAAGCCTATTACAATGGATCTATGCTCTCTAAAGCAAAAAGCTAAAAAAGCATAAAGCTGATTTTCTTGGTCTTGACCAGCTTTGGCAGATCTGGAATAGGCTCAAGGGCTGAAATGGTCAGAGGGGTAGGTATTTTGTGATCAGTGTAGACTGTCGGAATAGTGTCAGAGGAGGCACATGGAAGCTCTGGCAAGAGGACACGTGGAAATGCCATTCTTCGCCCTTCGGGGTCCCGAATGGAGAATCCGATTCGGGACCTTGAACGCTGCTTTGGGTCGGGACCTCGACTCTAGTCTTGAAGCTCAAAACTGCACAAAATGCTCCAAAAATGCACCTTTTTGCATAAACCCCCATTTTAGGCCTAGATCTGCAATAGTAGTGAAAACAAGGGTAAATTAGCAGAATCATGCCTTAAATGGGTGAGAAAATGGGGAGAAAATCGTGCATAAAAACATGCTATCAAATAATCCCCACACTGCCCAATGCTCACCCTCGAGCATTCACAAAATTTAAAATAACCCCAAAATAGAACAGACACACCAAACCATAGCACAGAGAATAAGCACGCTACTCTCAAGGTTCGGGACCCCGAATGAATACAGACTCCGCCTAGATACACCTGCATCAAATCAGAAGGATAACGACCCTTAAGAAGAGACTTTTCCACATCAGCCTATTCACCAGCAGTCCTCTCATGGATCGGTGTTCGCACTCATGCTCGTGAACAAGGTTAGGTGTTTAAACACTCAAGTATGCAAAAAACGTAGCACAAAACCAAGTTTGCATATCAATCCGAGTACATTAGACACATGCATAGGCAATCTAACAATCAAAAGACTTCGCATCGGGGGCAAGAAGGGGAAGCAAGGAAAATAAATGATAAGAGGAAATGGAAGAAGTATAATGAGAAGAAAAAGTGGAGAAGAGGGGGAGTAAGGAAGTGAAATGAGAAGGTGGTGAAACCAACTCAACCCTAGAACGTTCCCTTGGCAGAAGGAATCGAGATAGTGAGACAATGTTGTTGAGGGCGAAAGCTAGACTAGTTTCTTCTTCTTCGAGGGGGGGTCCTTGCTAACTTCATTCGGGACCAAGGCTCGGGGCCTTGAATGAATACTGGCTGTTGATTTCCTCTTTTCCATAAAATTTGGTTTCTTCTCTCTCCCTTTTATTCATGTTTCTGTTTTTTCTTTTTTTTTTCCGAGAGAGAGAGAGAGAGAGAGAGAGAGGCCTGGATTGTTTGAGGATTGAGACCTTGTCCTTCGGGGGATGGATATTCTGATTTCACTTCCCTACACTTGTGTTTTGCTGTGGATAGGAAGTGATTTTTCATTCTGGTCTGCCCTTGATTTCTTCGTTTTAGCTTTGAGGTCTTGAATTGGGGCGCCGGCATTCGGGGTCTTGAATTTGTGGGATCCCCTGACTTTGCTTTTGCTGCTTCATTTGTCTAGTCTAGCCCTTGATAGCGCTCCCAACAACATCGCTCACCTGCCAAGAGAAAGATCAAAGAAAATTCAAGTAGTTAGAATGGAGGGTCAAGAAGGGATTCGGGGTCAAGAAGGGAGAACATAACAGAAAAAAATGAGAGAGAACAATTCGATGCGAGGACTTAATCTTTTTGCTGCTTTCCTATGTCTAAATGTGTCTATACCCATGGATATCATGCAAACCTAGCCAGTACCTAGTCATGCATTTCACTCAAGCAATAAATATAGGCATGGGGGCTCAATTGCTCATAAGGTGCTGATTCTTGACTACTGGTGTCTAGGTCTTGAAGCGGATATAAGGCATAACAGGCAAAGAATGAATCATTCGGGACCTTGACTACAGACAACATTTTTATTCTATGTGCGCAAGTCAGGTGTGTCTCTATCATTGGGGAGTTTTCAAAAACTAGGCAGCAAATAAAGATAAAAATCTGAAAAAATATTCGGGACCTTGAAATAAAAATTCGGGACCTTGAAACATGCAGTCAAGCAAAGTAAACAAATAAGGCAGATAAAACCCTCCCCACACTTAGGCAACACATTGTCCTCAATGTGAAGAAGGAGACAAAAAGATAGCAGTTCAAACTAAAGCATAAAGGGAAATTGTTCAATATAAAATAAAAGATAAGCCCATACTGGGGCAAAGGGATAGATTGTTCGGGGTCTCGAATCGAAGATGGGGGAAGATTGCGCCAATGTTGGCTTCGGGGTCCCGAAGTGGAAGCAGGTGTCAGGGTCTCGAATGACGGATTCCACGTGGCGCGCTAGGAGAGGACGGGAAGTTCCTGAAAAAGCTGATACCCAACACCTGTACAAATCAGAAAAAAAAAGTGAGCTTTTTTTTTTTTTTTGATTTTTTGAATTTGAAAAAAAGGGGGGAAAGAAGGCAAAACAAAAGGAATTAATGGGGTTTGAAAAAGGAGGGGACAAGAGAATTAAATGAGGATGGAAGGAGACAAAAGTAATTAAAGCTACCATAGGGAACATAAAAAGCTAAATTAAATGGGGAATTAATGGGGTTTGAAAAATGAGGGGACAAGAGAATTAAATGAGGGAAGGAGACAAAGATAATTAAAACTGCATAGGGAACATAAGAAGTGTGCATAAAGAATAAAAAAGCTAAGTTTGACTTGGAATTGAAAAATTGAAAAATTAAAAGGAAAGGAGGAAAGAGGGTTAGGAATCCGTGGGATTTCCCCACACTTGGCCTTGATTATAGTCGGGGCCTTGACTCTTCAAGTTTCCTTTAACCAATTCTACTAAATGCTTTCCATCCTCTTAGTTTGATGTGAATTATCACATGGAGTGGATGGTCTTGTAGCAAAGCATCTTGCATGCGGCCATGATATGAGTCAAATATTAATTTGGGCTCTTGCAAAATTAAGAGGAAAAAATTGTTATGAGTGGAAGGTGATTCAAGAAAAGGATCAATATAATCAAAAAGTTTCAAAATCTCCCTTTCACCCATAACGACTTTAGATCGAGGGCACGACGAAAAGCTCAAGTCCTCGATTTTCTCCTCCTCAATCTCACTTAAATCCTCATTCTCAGTCTCCCTTGAATCCTCATTCACAATCTCTCCTGGCTGAAAAATAGTTTCTGCCCCTAATTCTGCTTCGAGGCCTCGAAGCTCGTCACAAAAATCTAGCAGATTTTTGTTGCTCAACTTCGGGACCTCGATGTCTGTGTAGTCCATATTGGCTCTTGACTCCAAAGGAGAGCATCCTGAATCCTCCAATTTTAGCTCATCCGTAGGCATGAAAAGGTCCTCTATCCCATAAGACTCATCATCTTGGTCATGACGCTCATATGGTAACTCCCATAGGGTGGTGGTGGAGAAATTCTCCTCTTCACTTAAATAGTCGTCACTATCTAAGTGCTGCAAGTGTTGTTCTATAGGAGTGATAGGGTAATCCATCATCTGATTGGGCAAGAGAGCTAAAAAATTTGGTTCGAGAGCTGGGGCAACTTCTGGGTCTTGAATCTGATTCGGGACCTCGACTTCAATGTCCTCTTGACGCCACTGCTCCTTAAGCTCCTGCATTTCTAAATTTAGCTCTTTTAATTGATTTTCCATGTTAATCAACCTCACCTTATTTGATTCGGGTGCTGGGGCATCGTCGAGGGCAAGATGATAGGGCAAGGATGTGAAGTTTTCTTCAATATACTCTTGGTGCCTCTGCTCCCGAAAGGTCTTTTTGAATTGATTAACCATGCCAATTAATGCAGCCAGATTTTCTTGAGACAAGCCTGCGTCTTGAGGAGGTTGTGGAGGCTGAAAATATTGATATCCAAGTCTAGAATGCACTCCATAGCTGAAATTTCCTTGATTCCAGCACGGGGGGTTAGGAGTAGAATGCTGAGGAAAAGAGGGTGAATGAGAATAAGAATTAAAATAAGACATTACAGAAAGAAATAAAATAAAACAAAAATCTGGACTTGTCTAGGGCAAGACTTAACACCAATCCCCAGCAACGGCACCATTTTGATAATGCGCTTGTCGAGGGCACGATCAAACAAATAATTACAACTTATCACATGCAACAAAATAGATTGAAGACAGTGGCAAGAGGATTGATCCACAGAGATTGGTGAAGACTTACACTAGACAAGGCCAAATTTATAAAATAAAACAATAAAAGAAACAAAACAGAATTCAAGGGTTGGATGGAGAGAAACTGATTCAAGGTCTTGAATGGAAGCACAGAACAAAAACACGAAAAGTAACAAATACGGGGGGTTTTACTTGACTAAAACAAGTCAGCCAAGAGAGATTGGGAGCTAACAATTTTAACTAAGAAAGCAGTATTCGGGACCTTGAATGTCACGTTCGGGGTCCCGAATGTAAAAATATAGCAAATCAGCAAATAATTTCAGAAATAATAAAACAGTGGGAAAATAAACACAAATAATCAGATAGAGAAAGATCTTAGCAAAAGGTCTTCTTGGGTTGCATTCGGGGTCCCGATCGTCATTAGCATAGAAATATTCTATTCAAGACATCATAGAAATGACATAGGGACCAGATTCCTCGGATATCCCCTACTTTTCTTTTAAGAGAAACTACCCCCCGTTTCCACATATGAGGTAGTCTTGACAGTTTGGCATCCCTCCAGGCACGAATGCGGGAGGGCCATACTCAAACTGCCCATGAAGCTAAGAAAAGACAGATCTAGAGCTAAAGGTCCCTCAGTTTGTCAGGCTCGTGACCTCGCTCTAATCAACTACCCACCCTATCTATTCAAAACCACTTCAGCGCAGTCAAGACTAAATAGATGCCTACTTGTTCCATGCAACTTTCCTTTCGTATTTATCACAAAGATGGCAGCATTCACACAAAGTAATAATCAGTTGATCAAACCTCTAATTACCCCAAGTGAAATTATAATTAAAATGATAAGCAATTGAATATGGCATCAAAAATATATTAAGCTCGTTTAGGCCTCGAATCTGCCCTTGCAACCCTCGAATAACCTTTGCTAAGAATTAAAGATTTAGCTACTCATGCTTGAAGATAAATAAATAATAAGGAAGAAGACTTGTTACTAAACGTTTGAAGCCCGACGGCAAAGGAGGAGAATGCTAACAAGAACTAGAGAGATAAACTAGAGAGAAGTCTAAGGGTGTTCTTCCTAAAAACTACATGATCATGGATGATCCAAGATGCCCTAAACTCTTCCTATCATCCTCTATTTAAACTAGAAAATACAATCACAAAATATCTTCTGCCCAACTAAGGAACAAAATGCATTTAAAGAAAGCCTATTACAATGGATCTATACTCCCTAAAGCAAAAAGCTAAAAAAGCATAAAGCTGATTTTCTTGGTCTTGACCAGCTTTGGCAGATCTGGAATGGGCTCAAGGGCTGAAATGGTCAGAGGGGTAGGTATTTTGTGATCAGTGCAGACTGTCGGAACAGTGTCAGAGGAGGCACATGGAAGCTCTGGCAAGAGGACACGTGGAAATGCCATTCTTCGCCCTTCGGGGTCCCGAATGGAGAATCCGATTCGGGACCTTGAACGCTGCTTTGGGTTCGGGACCTCGACTCTGGTCTTGAAGCTCAAAACTGCACAAAATGCTCCAAAAATGCACCTTTTTGCATAAACCCCCATTTTAGGCCTAGATCTGCAATAGTAGTGAAAACAAGGGTAAATTAGCAGAATCATGCCTTAAATGGGTGAGAAAATGGGGAGAAAATTGTGCATAAAAATATGCTATCATACGGCTGACCTACTGATGGATGAGAAGCAGCCGCTGGAGAGGTCTCGACCACCTTGGTCGTCGCGGCGGCTGGATGTGATTGTTGTGACAGTAAGAAAGAAACAGCCACCGATGAGGTCACTGCAGCGGGCCGTGCGGTGTGGGGCTACGAGACCCTCGGCTTCCTTGCCGTGACTCGCGACGGAGAGGGTGGTGGTGGGGCTGCACTTGCTGCGGCTGCCGGTAATGGCGGAGATCTCGGTGGAGGCGGTGATGGGGGGGGGGGGAGATTCAATGAATATTGGTTTGGATTTGCTGGTAGGAGGGAGGTTTTTGGGCTTTGAACGGAGCCCGGCCATGGTGGTGCCGCTGCCGCCTCTGGTAGTCACCATGGCTGATTTGTTTTGGATGTAGGGAGCGGCTAGGGTTTGGAAGAAAGGAAGAAGATGAAAGAATGGGTATTTGATTTGTCGGGTTGGTAAGTGAGGGGATGTATTTGTGTCCTTGATTTTAATTTTGGCAATGGGCTTAAGTATTTTGTTTAAGCCCGCAAAGGCTTTTTGGGCTAGAACTAAACTTAAGCCAAACATAAAGTCTTCAAATATGCACCTTTCCGCCATTTTTCTCTTCTGATCTCTATTTCCTGCCAAGAAACACCATTAATAACACCATTAAAATTCCAGAAAAACTTCCTTGATAGGGAAGCAAAAATAAATATAAAAATAAAAATAAAATAAAAATAAAAATAAAACTGAAACAAATTGTAAAACTTTGAAAAACACATGGGTTGCCTCCCATGAACCTTCCCGATTTATAGTCTCGGACTAGACTTATTTTCGATCAATTCGCTAGTGATGGGTGGAGCTGCAATTCGTCCACTGTGTATGGTTGAAACCCTTCGTAAAAAGGTTTCAACCTTTACCCATTAACCTTGAATATCACCCCTGTCTTCGGGTCTTGAATTTCCACTGCACCATGAAAAAAAACTTTAGAAATAACAAAAGGTCCAGCCCATCTAGACTTTAATTTTCCTAGAAAAATCCTAAGTCTAGAATTAAACAAAAGGACTTTCTGTCCAACATGAAATTGTTTATTTTTAATCAAACGGTCATGGTATTTCTTGGTTTTTCCTTGATGATCTCAGAATTTTCGTAGGCATCATGCCTCAATTCCTCCAACTCTTGTGTCTGAAGTTTCCTCTCAAGACTAGCTGTCTTCATGTTGAGGTTGCACTGTCTGATTGCCCAATATGATTTATGCTCAATCTCCATAGGGAGATGACATGACTTCCCATAAACTAGCTTGTAGGGAGTGGTTCCAATTGGAGTCTTGTAGGCTGTTCGGTAAGCCCATAAGGCGTCGTCAAGCCTTTAACTCCAATCCTTTCTCTCGGGATTCACCGTCTTTGTGAGAATTGACTTGATTTCTCTGTTCGAAACCTCAGCTTGTCCATTGCTTTGAGGGTGATAAGCAGTCGACGTCCTATGATGGATACCATATTTCGTAAATAGAGATGTTACTACTCTATTACAAAAATGAGTACCTCTATCGCTTATGATCACCTTTGGTACTCCAAACCTGTTTAACACATGAGATTTCAAAAATGAGACCACTGTCTTAGCGTTATCAGCCATAGTGGCTTTAGCTTCGACCCATTTAGAAAGGTAATCCACTGCTAGAAGAATATATTGGTTACCACCAGACTTAGGGAAAGGTCCCATAAAGTCTATTCCCCAAATTTCAAAAACCTCACAAGCTAAAATAGGATTAAGTGGCATCTGATTTTTTGAAGAGATATTACCAATCCTTTGACAGTTAGAGCAATTCCTACAAAATATGTGACAATCCTTGAATAATGTGGGTCAATAAAACCCGGAATCCAGCACCTTGAGGGCAGTCCTCTTAGGTCCGAAGTGACCTCCACAAGCATGCGAATGACAAAATTCTAAAAAATTTCCTATCTCATGCTCGAGCACACAGCATCTGATCATTTGATCCTTACCATCATTCCACATGTAAGGATCATCCCATACATAATATTTAGAATCTCGTTTATTTTTTCCTTTTCTCGAGAAGACAACTCACCTTGAAACTCAACTGACGCTAAGAAGTTAGCGATATCAGCATACCATGGGGTCTTCTCTTGAACTTGGAAAAATCCCTCATCAGGAAATTCTTCGTTGACAACATGTGAGTCTGGATCCACGAGTATTCTACTCAAGTGATCAACAACTAATTTTTCCTTTCCCCTTTTGTCTTTGATCTCAAGATCAAATTCCTGTAAGAGGAGAATCCACCGAATCAACCTCGGTTTAACTTCCTTCTTCACCAACAAGTATCGCAAAGCTGCATGATCAGAATACACAATCACTTTAGTACAAAGGAGATATGCTCGAAATTTATCTAAAGCAAAAACAATAGCAAATAGCTCCTTTTCCGTAGTGGTGTAATTTTTCTGTGCGTCATCCAACATTTGGGACGCATAGTAGATGGCATGTGAGTCGCGCCCTTCCTTCTGTCCAAGGACAACCCCTACAGAGTTGTTAGAAGTGTCACACATAATCTCAAAAGGCAAACTCCAATTAGGAGATTTGATCACAGGTGCAGTAGATAGTTTTTTCTTGAGCGTATCAAATGCCTTCTCGCAATCAGCTCCAAACTGAAATTCTATATCCTTTTGTAGCAATCGGCAAAGGGGGGCAGCAACCTTCGAAAAGTCTTTTATAAATCTCCTGTAAAACCCTGCATGTCCTAAGAAAGAACGCACTTCACGAACATTAGTAGGGTAAGGCAAAGAATCAATAACATCAATTTTCGCTTTATCTACTTCAATTCCCTTTTCAGAAACTGTGTCCTAGAATTAAACCTTGAGTGACCATAAAGTGACATTTTTCATAGTTCAAAACTAGGTTAGTTTCCAAACAGCGTTTAAAGACTTTCTCTAGATTTTCCAAACATTCATCAAAGGAACTACCATATACAGTAAAATCATCCATGAATACTTCAATTCCTTTTTCAATAAAATCAGAAAATATACTCATTATGCATCTTTGAAAAGTAGCAAGTGCATTACATAATCCAAAAGGCATGCGTTTGTATGCAAAAATCCCAAAAGGGCATGTGAATGTGGTTTTATCTTGATCCTCAATTGCGACGGGTATTTGGTGAAAACTAGAATACCCATCAAGACAACAGTAGTGAGACTTACCTGATAGTCTCTCAAGCATCTGATCAATAAAAGGAAGAGGAAAATGGTCCTTACGAGTTGCCGAATTGAGTCTTCTGTAATCAATACATACCCTCCAACCATTTTGCACTCTCGTGGGGACTAGCTGTCCTTTATTGTTCTCCACCACTGTGATCCCTGTCTTCTTGGGAACTACCTGTACTGGACTCACCCACGAACTTTCAGAAATAGGGTATATCACTCCTGCATCTAAGAGTTTCAATACCTCCTTTTTGACGACATCCATCATAGGAGGGTTGAGTCTCCTTTGCGGCTGCCTCACAGTCTTTCAATCCTCTTCTAGATGAATCTTGTGTGTACAGATTGCGGGGCTGATTCCTTTAATGTCAGCTATCGTCCATCATATAGCTCCTTTATTCTCTCTCAATACTCTCAAGAGTCGCTCCTCTTCCACTTTTGTCAGGCTGTTTGAAATGATCACTGGAAGACTCTCTCCTAAGCCTAGGAAGGAGTATTTCAAATGTCCTGGCAGCTTCTTCAGTTCCAGATCTGGAGCTTTTAAAACAGATGGAACAAGAGCATTATTAGTTTGTGGTAAATCAAGCATTTTAAAGGGAATTACCATTTGTTTGGCCACTTCAAGCTCCATCACGACTTCCATAAGTTCTTCACTAACTTCAAC
The DNA here is from genome assembly GCA_963691705.1 of Viola odorata. NCBI lineage: Eukaryota > Viridiplantae > Streptophyta > Magnoliopsida > Malpighiales > Violaceae > Viola > Viola odorata. The sequence goes on from OY829545.1 coordinate 18,384,399, forward strand.
CTTCTTTTCCAACTCATCCAACTCAATGAGATCCACACTTCTTGTTAGCACATACTCCAAAGGATCTGCATTCTCAAGCTCAAAAATATCTACCTCATCCAAATCAATAATGTTAATAAAATTGACGCTATGTAAATCCTCAGGAAACCGCATGGCATCATACATGTTAAAAGTTATTATCTCACCCATAAATTCCAGAGTTAAGCATCCACCAAAAATATCAATTTTTGCTCTAGCAGTCCTAAGAAAAGGCCTACCCAATAAAATTTCAGTCAATTTGGTAGTGTACTCATTCTCCATATCAATTACATAAAAATCAGCGGGAAAGATAAAGTCATTAACTTGAACCAAAACGTCCCTAATCACTCCAGCCGGATAAATTATGGAACGATCAGCCAATTGAATTACCATTCTAGTTTCCTGCAATTCACCGATGTTAAAACTCTTAAAAAGTGTCAAAGATAACACATTTATACCAGCACCTAAGTCACAAAGTGCCTTATCAATGGTCTTTTCACCTATCTTGCAAGGAATCACGAATGTTCCTCCATCTTTGCACTTGTTTGGCAACTTCTTCTGAAAACCCGCTGAGACATTCTCATTCAGATTAATCCTGTCTACTTCTGTAAGACGCTTCCTATTAGTGCACAATTCTTTTAAAAATTTAGCGTACTTGGGAATTTGAGAAATCATATCAAGAAGCGGAACATTAATAGCTACTTTACGAAATAATTCTAGAATAGCTTTCTCTTCCTTTACCTTCTTGGAATTTTTAGACCTTTCAGGGAAAGGAAGAGGGATTACCTGTTCCTTCTTGATCAGCACTGGATCTGGAGTTGATTGTACCTGTGCTGGTTTTTCAGAAATAATTTCTACTTCTGGTTTGGGCTGGTCTGGGATAAGGACTTCTGACAGCTTCTTCCCCAGACCTGGGGCAAGGACTGTTCCGTCTGGAATTTCAGTTCCACTCCTCAATGTCATCGAACAGAGGTGTTTTGGATTGTCCACAGTGCTTGAGGGCAGCTTCCCTTGCTCCTGTTTCTGGTTGGTCAATGTAGATATCTCCTTCTGCATTACCGATATGCTAGCTTGGGTAGCTTGCATATTGGCTTGCGTAGCATGCGTGAATTGTTTAAGCATGTCTTCCATTGACGGGCCAGTAAGCATTAGGGGCTGTTGTGGGGCTAGTAGCTGTGGAACAGTAGGTCTAGGCACGAAACTTTGTAGGTTTACTGGTGGTGTTTGGTGTGTTTGAGCTTGTTGTTGATTATTGGATGAATATTGGTTTGGTAGTGGGACTATAACGTTGGAGTTTATGTTTTCTCTCCAACCAGGGTTGGTGTTGAACTGATTTTGGTTATTTTGATTGAATCTGGGTTTGTGAGGTGGGTATTTTCCATATTCCTGTCGGTACTGCATTACTAAGTTGACCTCTTCGGGTGTTCCATTGTTCAATATGCAGTCATCTGTATGGTGTCCTGGCTGGCCGCATGTACCACACATTATGGTCGGTTGTACTTGCTGTACTTGTACCTGTGAGTGTCCTGCTAAAGTATTCAAACGATCAGAAAGTTCAGTCAATTGAGTTTGAATTGAGGACACATTACCAGTTGGCGTATCTCTTTCACTTGACTCATTGTGGAAGCTATTTTCAGCCAAGGTTTCAATCAAATGGTTAGCTCTTGTGAGAGTACAATCTTGTAGTGCGCCTCCTGCAGCTCCATCCACTACTAACTTGTCTCTCACGCACAAACCGTCATAGAAATACTGTACTGAATTCCAATCAGAAACTCCATGGTTTGGGCAGATTTCCTGTAGGTCTTTGAACCTTTGGTAGTACTCCCCAAAGCTCTCAATAGGGTTCTGTTTGATGGACACAGTGTCCTTCCTAGCACTCCCAGCCTTGCTAGAGGACCAATATTTATTGAGAAAGGTACTCAACATCTGCTGCCATGTATTTATGGAGTTATGAGGAAGGATAAGGAACCAATTCCTAGCTTTATCCTCTAGGGTCCATGGAAAAGCTTAGAGTTTAGCTCGGTTGATATCCACTCTTGGGGGTTTGTGGGTGTCACATTCCCAATGGAAGTACTGCAAGTATTTGTATGGGTTCTCCTTAGGCAAACCGTAGAATTTCTTGAGGTTATAGATCATGTTTGGTTTTAGATTCCAATCATGTTCTACGGGTGGATATTGGATACAAAAGTGTGTATCCGGTGGTGGTCCTTCATTATTTCGTTGTCTGAAGGTCTGTTCTAGAGGGGGAGGTGGTGGCTGGTTATTTTGGTGGTCATCCATGGCTGGTTTGAAAAGTGGGTTGTTTCTTACGGCTGATGGTCCTTCTCCCAGGTCTGGGATAAGGGCCCTCTGAGGTGTCTGAAAATTATTTTCTGGTTGCTGTTCTTCAGGAACAACCCTCTGATTTTTCGCTTGCTTTCTGTACTGTGTCTCCCTTCTTGTAATTTCTGGGTTGTACGGAATCAATTCTGAATTAGAGGTCCTGGTAATACACAAAGAAAATTAATTAGTACCGATGAATCCCCGGCAACGGCGCCAAAATTTGATGGTTGCCGAAACCGTCAAAATAAAATAATACAATCTACCAATGCACATGTAGTTTTATAACAGTAGCAAGTGGTAAAAGGTTCGTCCTCAGGGATTCGGTGGCAACTAATGTTCTTTATAAATGATTCGGAAAGTAACAGATGGTAAATACCAATATTGATTTGTTGTGTTTGCAATTGCTTAAGAAATAGAAATAACATAAAACAGTAGCGAATAAAGAGTTGTGTGTGTTCAGAGGTGATAGATTTCCCAGTAAGGATTCGACTAAGCACACGAATTAAACTGATTGATCATTGATTCAAGTATTTTCAAGACCGAACTTATAGGTGGCTATAGAGACCAGGTGTTCACCTAAATCTCCTGCTCTCCTCCTAAACAAGGCTAATAAAGAGACACTCTATTAGAAGCCCCTAATCGGTTTGACAATTCTAAGAGACACTCTATAGAATTTAATCAAATGATTGATAATTAACAGGGAGAGACCGATCCCAAATCTGGGATAAAAATCCTATAAACCTGACTCTATTCATTTTCTATTCTGATCCGTCAATCAGATAGTTGCCTTCGCATCTCTCTTTACAATGTAGACTCCAAAGTATCAAGAGAAGACTGTAATTAATCAAATCCTAATTGTAGATGATCAGACTTCAATAGGAATAAGATTAACTTGACATTCAACCAAAACAAATAGAGATATAAGATGGAATTTAATAAGAACAATTAGATCTCACAATCAATTATTCATGGCAATGAATCCTTACCAGGAAAATAGAATTTAGCCAAGCATCATCATAATAAATAAATAAAAGAGATTAACAATATAAAAAGGAAATTAATTAATTAAAGAAGAAAGGGAATAGCAACAGCGTTCAAGCTATTGCAATGGAGTTGTGTTGTCTGCCAAGAAGAAAGAAATATGCTATATAAAAGATGAAGTGGTCTACAGAGGCGCAACCTCCTTCCTTAAATAATAAAAATCCCTTACAATAATAAAAGGATAATATCTAATATAATTAATTGTTCAAAATCCTAACAGAAACGTTGGAGACGTTCTGTGGCAGCAGGACTCCTTGCTGGAATAAAAGATCAGCAGAATGAAGTCCTCTAGAAGAACAAGATAGCTGGTCCACACTGGAATTTTGGGTCTCCCTTACCCCATGTCTGGGGTAAGGACGCTTCAGACTAAAACAACTCTAAACTTGACGATTTCAGCTCCTAATGAATCGTTACGCTTCTCAGCAACATGATCTGCAAAAAGGAGTGGAGAACCCAAGAATTAGCAGTATTATCGTCCTAAAAAGGGAGGAAAGGACGATGAAAATAAGACATTTTGGCGCTCAAACAATTACCTCCAAACTGTTTAAACTTGATTAATCAAACAAAGAAGTCGATGGGTAATTTATTCTTAAGAAAAAACGAGTTCTTACGACGGGAGGGAAAAAAAATATAACGAAATTAGCAATTTATTCGGTTTCCTAAAAAGTTCACCTTTAACGGCGCTAATGTGCAGATGAGTTATATTTTTAGAAGAAACTAAAGTTTGGCGCAACACTTCCATGACATTTCAATTCTAATTGCGTCATGGAGAAAGACAGTATATACGTTGAGTAGCTCGTATCAAAAAAATGATAATACTACTTCCATTTGGTTTAGAAATGGGAATTGAAGAAATGATGGATCATGTTTTGTCACATGTAATTAACACTTGAAATTGAACTATAACGTGTCAAGAGTTTGAACTTAATTATTTTACGTATTAGTTCACTCCAATATTCTACAAAATAAAATTTATTAAGTTGAATATAACGATATTTAAATATGCATTCAAAAACATTCATTATATGCTTCTTCTTTTTTCATTATTTAGTATAATAATTTCATAAAATTTAAATAAATTAGTTCATAAATGACTCATGTTTTAGGTATAACTAATAACAAATCACATTCTTTTTATGGACATGCAATTAAATCAACGTTTTCATATTTAGATCTTAAGATTCTTAACAATTATCCAAAAAGAGAAAAGGGTTAACGGTCAAATCGTCAGCAATTGTCAAACTAAATATAATATAGTATATTTTCATATTCATAATTGTTTTCTTTAAAAATAGTAAATTTTATATAATTAAGTAAAATTGCTTTATTGTTTCCAAATTTGACCCTAAACTCAATTAGTGAAATTATAGTTTATTTTATTTAAGAAATAATAGTAGCAAAAAATAATAAAATAAGTACATGGAGAAATAAAAGATATTGAAAACAACCTTATATCTCCTCACAACAAGTTCATTAAACTTGGAAATACAAATTAAATTTTTTTATAAAAAAATATTAATGCATCATAAATTAGGGTTGAACTTTACAATCATAAATTAGGTCACGTTAACCTCTATTTATTTATTTATTGTAAAGTTGATTCTAATTTTTTTAGTCATACGGCCTTATATATGTAACCATTTTTAATAGCTTTATGTTCGGCCTGTGAACTCTCCATTTACGTTTTTAAAAGTTGATTTTTGACACTTTTTGTGTAATTTATCTTAATATATTTTAGCTTTAAAAAAGAATATAAAGAAAATAATATGAAATAAAAATTAGTAATTGTTTGAGTTGCTTAGCTTGTTAGTTTAAATTAAGTGGCCTGCGTGTATCTGCCACAATAAAATGGCTTGCAATTTGCAAAGCATGTAAATCAACAATGACGAGATTTTCTCACCATAATTTTCTCAACAAACTAATCTAATCTGAAGCTGCATGCAACTAACTAACTGGTAATTGACAACATAGAGTCATAGACTAAGTCGAAGACATTGAGACTTCCTCCCCACTAACTCAAACAGTGATGATCCATCATCAGTCTGCATTTTCTCCACTTCTCTCCCTCTCCTTATTCTTCTCACACTCTCCACCTTAAATACCAGACCACTACTCTAACTCACGTTTGCTTTCATGCACAGGTGAAAAAACACAACAAAACATCCTTAAAAGTTAAAAACACACCAAGAAAGAAAGAGGAAGGGGGAAAATGGGTCCAAAATGCAAAACCACCATCTTTTTCATCCTCTTGATCACTGTCATTCCTCTTGTTGCTTCAACTGAGTTCCTTGTTGGGGATGAGAATGGCTGGTCTATCCCCAAAAAAGAGGACCAAATGTACAATGACTGGGCTTCCAAGAACAGGTTTAAGGTTAATGACACTGTCAGTAAGTACTTCTCCTAAATTACATCCTATGTATGAAGTAATTGTCTGTTACGATCACTTTATATTTTCGTCCGAAAAAGTTGTGGTAATTTTTTGTTTTTTGTTATCAGGATGTAAGTACAAGAAAGATTCGGTTCTGGTGGTGACTGAAGCGGAGTACGCGAAATGTCGATCCGCTCATCCTTACTTCTTCTCCAACAATGGTGATAGTGTGTTCATGTTCGACCGGTCCGGACTGTTCTATTTCATCAGTGGAGTTGCTGGACACTGTGAGAGAGGGCAGAAGATGATCATCAAAGTGTTGGAGATTGAAACCCCACCTGGTGATCAGCCTGGGAATGATACAACCAAAAGTGCTGCTGCTCTTGAAATGCCCACCAGCTTGCTGCTTATCATGTCTTTCGTAGGATTACTTTTTGTTTAGTCATGTTAGTGTACTCCTGTTCTTATCTTAGTTAGGTAATTTAAGGAGGAAAAAACCAAATATGTTAGGGTGGTTTTATTTTGTAATCTTCTTTTGATGCTTCTTAGTAAAAATCTTGTCATCAATTGTTCGATTTTGTGGTGTGCGTATGATGTATTTCAAGCCGGACTAATCCAGACTTCCACCACGAGATCCCCTGCTGGTTTCTATTAGCATCACAAATGTTTTTAATCGATCACTTGAAACAAGCTAAGTTTTCTTATTTTGTATCAATCACCATAAAACATAAACATGAAGCCCTAATATCCATTTCTTAAATTCTGTTGACAGACCTTCCTTCCATTGCTTTCGTCCTAAAATACAATGTTAAAATATCCTGACACTTTTTCCAAAAATAGTGCATCAACCATATTGTAAATTATAATGTCATTATGTCAAAGTCAAGCTTTGAATTGGTAAATGTATTTTTGTCTGTCACTGTCAACCAAGACTTCCCAGACAACAGTTGACAAACAAATGAACTAGGTTTTCATGAACTACAAGACATTTGACAATATCATAAGATCACAAAGATTACATCTGACAAAATTGGTGAGGAACATACAGTGCCGAAGTTTGCCCTCTTAATGCCTGACAAATTGTCGCTTATCATCAGGCCTTCCATACGGATTGCTCTCAATGAACCCACTTCTGCTTCCTTTACTCGGTTTCTTTATAATTTTGGACGCACAGCAGTCTATATTCACTTTTGGGGGACAAGAGAAACAAAACGAAGCAGCAACCCCCTGTGAAAATCCAGCAACATTAGCTCGTTCTTTAAAAGCATTGATAGATATTTACATACCATTTTTCAAGTTATTTATGTAAGATTCTATAAACATTAACAAAGATAATCTTCAATGACTAGCTCATTAATTTTGGATCGAACTATTGTTGCCCAATTCCAGAATTCACAAGGTCTGCCCCCAAATGACTATTAAAATATCTTAATTCTAATGTCTTACTATAACAAATAAAAGAAAATGGTACCTGCAGATCAAGGCGGTGGACATTAAATATATTTTTCATTGAGTGGGAGTTATAGGCCAATAAGTAGGACCGGTATGCATTTTTAGCTGCCTTGCTCAGATAATAGTTGTTTCCAACCAGCTTTTCCTGCAATAATTCCCAAATATGCCTACCTTAGATCTTCTGAATAAAAATGGATGAAGAAGTAAGAGAAGTACCAGATGAGACTGCACATTGGCCAACTTCTTTTGATCAAACTCATACTCTTTAACAGGTACTTTTGCAGCCTAGAACCAAAAGCTAAGTTAGACAAGTCACAAGCTTCATTCATCAGGAAAACCCATGCATAAACATTACTGCTCTACGGCCATACTTTACATCCTATGATCAACAATAGCACAAGACATTCAAGCTGACAACAGCATTGGTGAATCCATCATACCTTCAGATAGGTGAGAAATTGCAGCTCTTCTGGAATCAAAAAAAGAAGAGCATTTCCTTTTCCACATTCTCCACGGGCTGTTCGTCCAATCCTATGAATGTATTCCTGTACTCAGTAATACCAAACGAAATGCTATAAAATTTCATGAACAAGGACACTAAGACAACAAATACATTTACTGAATCAAGTTAACCAAGAAAGAACAAGGAGTACCTTGGGATCATCAGGAGGATCATACTGCAGAATCCAATCCTACAATAAGATCGAGAAAACAAAAGTGAACAAACATGAGCTGGTCTAAATGTATATTTTCATAGTGACTACAATAACGACAAGTACTCTTAACTTTCACTTTTTATTACACCAGGCAATGTTTCTAAAACCACTTGATTGCAGTGAGTAAACACCAATCATATTTCCATGAAGCACACAAAAAATCTCGGCCTTCATATTGATTCCACAAAATGTATGAGTGAACAAGTGTAAATATATATATTATCTGTCCAACAGTAACTCTTACTTTTTGTGACCACAATTCCAACACGGTCATCTTTTACCTGCCACAGTACATAATTTTCATAACCACAATCTGAATGTATACAACAACGCATTAATGTCATCATAAATTGAACTCTCAGAATTTTTTGAGGCAGGGAGCATAAACAGCTATTTGCATTCTATTAAACCATAAGTGAGGAAGTACGTGTCCTTTTAGCCTATGGATGAATTCAAACACATCTATAATAGTAGCTTTTATTCAAGAAGTTCTTATATCCAGATTCATCCTCATAAAAGTAACAAAACAGTGAAGTATGACCACATAAGAAGTCACAGTTGATGCCTACCACAGATGGAATATCAAGCCCGCGAGCAGCTACATCAGTGCATAACAAGATGCCTTTCTCTGCCTTGCAGAAATCGAAAAAGGTGGAAGTCTGCTGCTGCTGCATTTGTTTTCCATTGATAACCACGCACTCCACTTTATTGAATCTAAGAAGCTCATAATGGAACTTAGTCGAGTTACATGAAGAGAAGAAGACCATTACTTTCTTTGACAAATTCCTCTTCAAGAATGAGTATAGAAGAATAAATCTCCTCGCACTGGGCACCACACAATATCCATGGGCTTCATTAGTCACCTAAAATGATAGCATTTTGTTAGGAAAAATGCAGAGAATATGAATGCATGTATGTGCATATAGAGCATACGCATTCATTCGCAGAATAAGGACTGACAATGCATCTACCTTAGTTCTTCCTTCATCCAAATCAATATAGGTGGCAGTGTTTGTCTGAAAAGGTATGCGGGCAGGATCCTCCACCTGCAAGTTTAACATAAGAGCGCAGCATAAATATATAATGATAAAAAGGAACATGGCTTTGTTGCATAATTCATTACTTTTGCAGACAAAAACAACTACTCAAGAATTCAACCGGTATGGCAGGAGAACAAATACTAAAATATATAGTCTTGGGCGGATCTGAAAACAAACCTCCTTGGTTTCGTCTGCTGGGGAAGTGTGAGGATTCTTCTCCTCGAGTTTGGCCATGACGGCTGCTAGCTTTTTGGTTTCTGTAGGAGGAAAGTTGGAGAAGAGAACTAAAAAGGAGTGATAATTTGTTGGCTTAGGCTTCGCAGGGTTTTAGGCTTGGACTTAAACCCTTCCCTGGCCATCTTTTGGGTCAATATTCATTCAGAATTGTTGGGGCCCATCGGGCTACAGCCCACGTTGGCCCATTAACGTCTTAGTCTGTGACTACATTACTACTCCCTCCGTCCCCAAATAGACGTCGCCAGCACTGTAAATACGCATATCGAGGAAGCCAAATGACACACTATTTGACCCAAAAAAATTTCAATTTTTTTCTCGGACGTAGGAAAATGATTAACGTACGTTCGAAAAAAAGTACGGAATTTTTTGGGGTCAAATAGTGCGTCGTCCGGCCTCCTCGATATGCATATCTATAGTGCGGGCAACATCTATTTGGGGACGGAGGGAGTACTAATGAGTGGTTACCATGGTTTTAAATAACGGGTAATGGGTAACGTAAGAAAACGAAAATTGTAACGGTCGTGAAATGATGAAAAATAACGATATAATGTAACGGTCGGTCGCTAGGGGTGACAATATGGATAACTGTCCATATGTCCGTCCCATCCGTCCATATGTCTGTCCCGTCCGTCCCGTCCGTCCATGTCCATTTAATAAATGGGTTGGGTTAGACCCGTCCATCTACATATACGGACGGACAGGACAAACCCAACGGATTCCCATCTTTCCGTTTATTATTTAATTTTAAAAATAATTTAATTTCTCAAAAAAAAATTGTTTTCAAAAAATATTTTTAAAAAAAAGTACTCTTATTTTTCGAAAATAATAATTTTTCAAAAAAATTACTCTTATTTTTCGAAAATAATAATTTTAAAAAAAATTCAAAAAACATTATTTTTCAAAAATAAAATCAATTCCCAGAAAAAATTTATTATTAGACGGGAACTCGTCCCGTCCGTCCAAATTTAGATGGACGGGTCTTGTCCGTCAGTTTATTAAATGGACTTGGACAAGTCCGTCCAGTTTACTTATTGGACAAATGGGACTCATGCATGGAAGTCCGTCCGTCCCATATTGCCACCCCTAACGGTCGCGACTATCGCTATTACAAATAATCCGTAAATACTAAAAAAAATCATCAGTCTAGAGATAATTAGTACTTTTAATAAAAAAATATAATTTATTAATTTTTGTCAATAAATAATAAAGCATGTGTAGCCGATTTTAATTAAAAATAGAAATTTCTTTGTTAAATTTTACACACACAATCATCTCTAATAGGAAAGGCTTTACAAATAAAAATAAGAAAAAACACACATGCATTATTAACTCCTACAATGAATAAGGCATTGATCCGCGAATTGTTTTTCATTTTATTATTTTTTAATTTATAAATGAGTCGAGTGAGTTTACGAATCAAGTTAAATTTTATTTTTCTAACTGTAATTACTAAATTTACATTTTTTTATAATCAAATAAATCAAATTATTTCTTTAATCAATTATATGAATTACGTGAGTTATCTCATCTCTTGTAATTCTTTAATTTTAAATTTTTTTAATTTGTCACTCTCTCTTACTCTTTTAACTATTATTATTTATACACATAGCAAAATTATATTTAAAAAAATTACACAACCTCAATTAGAAGAATTAAATATTTAATCTTTTAGATATTAATAACCATTTATCTAACTCTTTATTTCTTTAAAAAAATGTACAAATTAGTCTTGCAATATGTATTTACCATTACTAAGTATTTTTCACTTGTACAAAATATTATAAATCCTTAAATAATATTTTTTATTTATATAAGTATTTTTATTCTTATATTTTTTCACAACATCAATTTAGCGGTAATATATATTTTGATGTTTAAAATAAATCATTTCTCACAATATAGCGTGAATCACTTCTCATCATTTATTCTCTAAACTTTGTTGCTTCAATTTTTCTATTATTTTTCTCATCTCTTGTTTTTTTTTTCCATTTTGATTTTCTCCTCTATCAATTATTTATTCATAGTTATACTATATTAAAAAAAATATTTCATTATTTCAATTATAAAAAGTAGTTATTTAACTTTTTAAATATTTTTAACCATTTCTATGAATTTTTATTTTTAAAAAAATAAGAATAAAAATTATTCTTGACTCATGGGTTTAGGAGTAATGTTTATTTTTCTCCCATAATTTTAGTTACTTCAATTATTAAAATAATAATTACCTAACCCTTTAAATATCACTAAACATATATATGATACTTTATTTTTTTAAAATATGGAGAGAAAAAATCTTGTAGCATGAATTTAGAAGTAATATATAGTTTTTTCCGAAAATTTTCGACATTCACACACTTACCATAGGGAACAACAAGTATGAAAAAAATAAAAGTGTGAATGTTGAAAAATCAGAGTGTGAAATATTAACACGTGGAGGTTGATTATTGTTCCGGTAACTCATCTCATTGATTTAAGTTGACTTTCTCGATTTAGGGTAGAAATACTCCCAGTTTAGCTTGTTTAGTAATTTTTTTAGATAAAGGTGTGTCGATAATAATTTAGGGTGAGGAAATAATAACATCCTAAATTAATTTTGTTTATTAAGAGATCTTGGTCTTTTATTTTCTTGGATAGTTATGTACTATGTATTCCTTTATCTGGAACGTTAAAAAATTATTTTGTATAGTTTTTAAAAGTTTTTCATTAAAATAAAAAACATTTTCCTATATTTTGTCTTATTTTTACTTAATATTTAGGCTAATTATCTATTCTAACATGTATTTTATGCCTACTTTTGAAAAAGATTTTACTTTAATTATTCACATTATTAAAAAGAGAGTATAATCTGACAATATTTTGACCGTTACAATCAATCATTTTAAAATTTCTCTTTTCAAAAAAACAAACTCTAAGAGCAGTCTGATAACCACTCATTCCACTCTGACTTTTCGTGAAATAACTCGCACAGTTTGCATTAGCGGTGGAGTGGAAGAGACCAAAAATGGAGTGACATTGTACCGCACTTCAAATACTGGCCTTCCCCCTTCATTACCAACCGTCTGATCTGCCTCGAAATCAACGGCACATATCCCCTGAAATTAAACTCAAGTCAAAACCTTGATCTCTCCCCTATCTTCCTCTCCCCCTCTGCAGCTTCCGCTCTATTCACAAGCACCCATTCCCATCAATTTTTCTGGACAAACTTCCAAAATTTCTGGCAATTTGAGCTGTTTCAGCATCTGGTTATGTTTGGATAGCGAGAAAATAAAGAATGCCAGTGTCAACAAGGTCACAAAGCGGTAACAGAGGGCGGAATGGCTCAAACCAAGAAAATCAAGAAGAGGCAAGCATAATGAGGAATCCACACCATGGTTTGAAGGAAAAAATGAAAGCTTTAACTCTATTGTACGAGCAGCAAAAGAAAGCATCTTTAGCTCGCAGAAATGTGTCTCCAAAGCCAGAAGAGAAGCGCTTTCAGACGCATCCAAGTGTGGATCTTCTCGGCTCCTGCAAAAAGGAAAAGAAAGAATCGAAAGAAACTAATGATTTGGAGCAAAACAATGTGATGAGAGAGAATTACCAAATGCCTGCAACACTCGATACATACCCTGATGCAAGGGTTAATGCTACAGTTACAAGAACGTTTGTATTGCCACAGCCACCTATCGATGATGCCAAGGAGAATCTTGTGATTGGTCCGGATCCTCGACTTGTGCAAGAAAGGCAAGCGTTTCGAATACTGTTACAAGGAAGCTTTCATTGGGAGGACTAGCAGCGCAGACAGAGCCAAGAGGGTTTCTTGGGACAAAGGATGTGCTAGAAGTGGAGAAATCAGATGCTGTTGTTCTGGAAAAAAATGGGGGAAATGGGAGTAGGATTTTGGTTTTTGTAAGGCTTAGGCCAATGGCCAAGAAGGAAAGAGATGCGGGTATGATGTGTTGTGTGAGGATTGTGAACAAGAGAGATGTGTATTTGACTGAGTTTGCTCATGAAAATGACAATCTTAGGCTAAAGAGGCTAAGGGGAAGGCATTTTTCCTTTGATGCTTCATTTCCAGATTCAACTTCTCAACAAGAAGTTTATTCCACCACGTGAGTGCTTACAAGAACTCAGCTTTGATTTCTTCTAGTGTATGACTACCCTGCTAATTTTTTTATATTTTAATGTTTCTGGGCCGTGAAACATTAAATTGACTTTGTTAGAAACTTTTTATTTTTTTATCGTTTGCTACTTTGACTGTGTATTTGAACTCTATACTGTTTTAAAGGTATTAGGGCCAAACAGTGTGCTTTTCCACAAAGTGAGACTGCAGATGTTATGTGTTTGTACTGTTTCTCGTGTAAGGTTGATGAGAAAAAAGATAATCATTAGATATGAAGTCCTAAGACTAATTGTAGTTGAAAAATGTGTTGCAGATCAGGATATGAATTCAAATAGTTATAGGTGTCTGAGTCTATGGGTCTCTGCTGCTCTAAATGATGAACAATTTGATAAAAAGACAGATAATAGTTATAGGTTTTTGGGAGAAACTTCTGCTGCATCTCACCTTGAAAACTCGGTTGCAAATAATGTTTCTTTTGTCATCAAACAGAATCAATAAACAAATAGGTGATAGTAGCACCCAGTAGTGAGATGATCGCTTGACGACCAATTGCACACTTGTAAATTAAATTTTCAGGACAGCAGAGCTTGTTGAGGCAGTGTTGCAAGGAAGGAATGGATCGGTGTTCTGTTATGGTGCGACGGGTGCTGGAAAAACATATACCATGCGACGGGTTTTGGCAATTAAGGATCTTTTCACCAAAATTAGACAGAGGAGCTGCGATGGAAACCATGTGGTTCATCTCTCATATCTTGAGGTATATAATGAAACTGTCAGAGATTTGCTCTCTCCTGGAAGGCCTCTGGTGCTTAGAGAAGATAAGCAGGTCTGGTTTCTTCTTTATATCCATTTACCTTTACTTAGCTTGGCAAAAAGATCTAAACTTCCTGCTATTTTGATGGAGTTCCAGTTTTAGACTGTCATAGAATTGTTTTTACACAGGGAGTTCTTTTCTTCTTATCACTCGAAGTTATTTCTCTTTTACACATAAGAGATCCTACCAAACCTCTTTTTCTTTCTTTTCTTGGTAGATATCATGCCATGTAAAGAACTGTTCTATAAAACTTCCCAGTGCCAACTAGTTATGCTATCCAATTGATCAACCTAATAAATTATGACTTTAGATTTTTATCTCATCATTGACATGGGCTTCATGTAACAGGGAATAGTAGCATCTGGTCTTACTCAGTACAGAGCTTGTTCCACGGATGAAGTAAATTCCTACTTCCAAATTTTACAATTTTGAAGTTCATTAGTAGTTTTCATTGATTGGGAAAGGTATTATTAACATTTTCATCTGTGTTGTGGCAGGTAATGGCATTGCTTCAACAAGGAAATCAAAACCGCACCACTGAACCAACTCGTGCCAACGAGACTTCTTCACGCTCCCATGCTATTCTACAGGTAACTGTTTCATGTGCACATGGTCCTTTTTCCCATAATGATTTCACACGTATAAAGATTTATTATTGATCTCCTTTCAGGTGGTTGTTGAATACCGAGTTAAAGATGCTTCCATGAAAGTTGTCAATAGAATAGGAAAGCTCTCACTGATTGATCTTGCAGGATCAGAGAGAGCCCTTGCAACTGATCAGAGAACACTTAGATCACTTGAGGGTGCCAATATTAATCGGTCACTCCTTGCACTAAGCAGCTGCATCAATGCCCTCGTACAGGGTAAGAAACACATCCCATATCGGAACTCAAAGCTCACTCAACTCCTCAAAGACTCGTTAGGAGGGGTTTGCAACACTGTAATGATTGCAAATATTGGCCCAAGCAATCTTTCATTTGGAGAAACTCAAAACACCCTCCATTGGGCTGATCGAGCCAAGGAGATCCGGACCAAGGTCATCCCTTTTAGCTTCTCTGTTGTTTAACCCTTACTTTGCTTGATATGTTAATTCCACTAGGCCATTAGAGTATGTATGTCAATTCTATGAGTTCTATCAGATACTTATTAGAGCCTTACTAATTTTTTTTACCTGTCAAAGTGTATTGCAGTTAGTTGAGCCCAATGAGGAAATACAACAGGTGGCGGAATCTGAGACGGATCAGGCAAAGCTATTACTTGAATTGCAAAAGGAGAATCGTGAATTGCGGGTACAATTAGTTTGCCAACAACAAAAGTTACTAACCCTCCAAGCACAATCCTTAGCTGCAAATTCTTCTCCAACTCCTTCTTCAATTAGCTCTCTCCTAACACCTCCATCTACTGCTAGACCGTATGAGAAAGGAAGGACCAGACCTTCTTTCTTGTCTGGTAATTGTTTCACACCAGAATCCAGGAAAAAGGGCACACAGGAAGTAGTAACAGAACTTCAGCAGAATGTGAAGACACTAGAGGCAGAGATGGAGAGAATGAAGAAAGATCATGCCTTACAGCTAAAGCAGAAAGATGATCGTATTTGTGAGCTTTCACGGAAGGGTGACAAACTTCCAGAAGTGGCAGCAGAAGGTCCTAAGAGGGTAGTAACTAGGGCTAGCTTGCGGCCTAAGGATCCAAACATAGGTGAGCTGAAGAGTCCAAGTCAACGTTTTTAGGTCACCTGTTCCAGTTGCAAAGAAAAGAAGCTTCTGGGACATAACAACTGGGAACAGCCCATCAACATTCAATGGAAGAAAAACCAGAAGTCATGTCACAGCTGAGCCTGGTGCAGCTCCCTCAATGCTTCTTCAGGTACAATGTCATTTCCCATCTTTCCTTGTTATATTTCCATTTTTCTGAATAAAAAACATGCATTAAAGTTAAAAAGCACTCGCTTGCGCGCGCACACACCTACTTAGTTTTGACAAGTATGAGTTCACTTAGTTTTTACAAGCACACACCTACTTAGTTTTGACAAGTATGAGTTCACTTTTCCTCTGGAACTAATGCAGCTTCCATATTCATGTTTCTGGTTCGTGTTCATGTTTGGACTTCATATCGGCCATTACATCATTCAGCCGGGTTTGCTCGTCAAAGACCTGACCCTTTCAAGTAGAGGAAGCAAGGTGGGGAGATGGAGATGGTGGCTTCTTTTTTTTCCCCCACTGCACCTGACTGTTTTCCTCTGATTAGCGGAAGCAAGAGTGCCCTGTGTGTTCATATTGTTCTTTCACCTGTTGTATGATGTAGAAACCTCATACGCAGTAGAATTAGAAATTCAATGTCATATTTTATTTATTTATTCAGTTCAATTTGTTATTCTAATCTTAATTACTACCAAAAACTTTGCAATGGAAGCCATACTACAGGCGCAGATAAAAATATTTAGGAAATATATATAGGTCATTAGCACTATCATTGTTTGGTAAAAAGATTCCTTAATAATTTTTTATTGGATTCAGTTCCCTTAATTATTTTTTTCCTTGTAAAGAGGTATCTTTGTTAAGTTTTTCATCCAAAACCTTAACGGATTTACTTTTGAACATATTTCTTTATTCTCCTTTATTTTTAAAAATTAAGAAAAATAGATTTTTTTTTTTAAATTGAAAAATTCAGAAGAAAAAAAACAAAAGAATCTAGAATTAAAATTTAATAGTTATAAATATTTTAAAAAGATATAAAAAAAAATATATATATTTTAAAAATATAAAATTAACAGTTATGCTTTTTTTATTTTTTCAACAAAAGTTACTATTTTTATAATTTTAATTAATTTTTTATAATTTTCCAAAACCTTAACGGATTTGATTTTGAACATATTTCTTTATTCTCCTTTATTTTTTAAAATTGAGAAAAATAGATTTTTTTAAAAAAAATTGAAAAAATCAGAAGAAAAAAAACAAAAGAATCTAGAATTAAAATTTAATAGTTATAAATATTTTAAAAAGATATAAAAAATAAAAAAATATTTTAAAAATATGAAATTAACAGTTATGATTTACTTTTGTTTTTTTCGATTTTTATTCTTAGAAAAATAGTTATGTTCACATGTACTCCCTATGGTACGAATTAAATGACTTCCTTGCATCCCAATATTCAGTAGGGAACGCATATTGAGGAGGCCGGATGACTCACTATTTGACCCCAAAAAAATCCGTACTTTTTTTCGAACGTACGTTAATCCTTAACGTACTTCCGAGAAAAAATTAGGGGCAAAATTATTTCAAATAGTGAGTCTGCCAGCCGTTTTAAGATACGTGCCGAAACAGTAAAAGCAAATGCTAAAACGACGTTTAATTCGTACCGGAGGGAGTACTTAACAATTACTAAGTTAAAAATAATTTTTTAATTTTATTTTAGAATGTAATATTTTTGGGGGATTACAAAAACAAAAAAAATATGGTCAAAGTAAATATATTAAAGTTTTAGATAGAAAAAGTACCAGAGAGGTTTTTTACAACAAAAAAGATAGTTAAGGAAGTTGAATCCAATAAAAAAATTATTGAGGGGTCTATTTTCCCGAGGTTGATAGTCCTTAAATGTTTAAAATTTTCAAATAATCATACTTTTACTCATCCAAAAGTTCTATATTTAATATCGAAAATTTAATTGAACTTTAAAAATGATTTAAAATTCAAATTAATTTTCTAATAGTAGCAAATAAAACAAAACTTTCTAAATATATTTTATTAGCTTTTATAATGTTCAGCAAAAAGAAGTGTCAATATCAAAGTACAGCAAAAGCGGTAATCACCGAAGAGACCAAATATGAACATTCATATAGAGATTACACATTCATTCTGTCATTTTCGGTGACTAATGAAAGTCTAGAATATTATTGCGTGGTGCCAAGTGCGAGGAGATTTATTCTTCTATAGTCATTCTTGAAGAAGAATTTAGTCTTCTAATTTTCATGTAACTCAGACCAAAGGATAGAAGGAAAGAAAGAAAATTCATATCCATTTGCCACACTAAATGACCCTTTTTATAGGGATGGAAAAGTGTCTGGTTTTTGTTTTAAAAAAAAAAGAATTAATTGTGCATTTATAAGATAATCTTGGAGTGAAAGGAGAAAACCACGTTAATGGGTTGCATAGAATTTTTCCACAAACAGTTGTGCATTTGTAATTGGTTGGAAGTCCACGTGGAATGTTCTCACTGGGCGGGGGTCGTCATAGAGTAGCTTCTGCGTGGGAGTTTTACTGTTATTTTTATGATTAGAAAACCTTACCCCTCAAAGGAACTTGTGACATTTTTTTACTGCATGGAAAGTGACAACAAATATAAATATCTTCTAATTAAGGAAACTACATGGAATTGAAGGTGAGAGCAAATATAAATATATAATTATAAGTTAATAATTGAAGATATATACATACTGAAATGGGAACCATATATCCAGTGTGCTAAGAGCCTAACAAATGGGTCAAAGACAATTACTATAGTGGAGATCTATCAAACTACCCGCCCGAATTTAAGAGTAAAAAGAAGAAGAAGGTGAATACTTGGAGTGGGTGAAAGAGAAGACAGAGAAAACCACTCACTTTCCCATCGTGAGCACGGTGGGTTGGTTTTCTCTGTCTTCACTTTCCCTCAACGTCAGTGGACACAAGCTTCTTCCCTCTGGTTCGCTTGTGGAAGTGTAATAAGAGTGAACGAACCAGAGGGAATTTAAATAGAAAGTAATGGTCTTCTAATCTTCATGATAACAAGAAGAGAAGTAAAAAGGAAAGAAGGAAAGAAAGAAAACTTATATCCATTTGCCACACTAAATGACCCTTTTTATAGGGATGGAAAAATGTCTGATTTTTGTTTAAAAAAAGGAATTAATTGTGCATTTATAAGATATTCTTGGTAGGGGTATACATGGGCCGGCCCGGTCCGGTTCTTGGGCTAGAACCGGACCAGACAGGAATTATCGGATCTTATCCAGGACAGAACTGTCCCGGCCCGGACACTTCCGGTCCGGGCCGGGCCGGTTCTAATTTTTTCGGGCCGGTTTCGGTTCTGACCCGGATTTTTTATTTTTTATTTTACTTAAATACAAATCTTGCACACAAATACAAAAAAAGTGGGAGCCAAGAGGGTTTAAACCTCTCACCAAATCCGGATGCATGAGGGTGATGAGTGGAAGACCGCCTTCAAAATCAAGCACGGTTTGTATGAATGGTTGGTAATGCCATTCGATCTATCCAATGCTCCTAGTACATTCATGAGATTAATGAATCATGTCTTGCGTAATTTTATTGGAAAGTATGTTATGGTGTACTTTGATGATATCCTTGTGTATAGTTCATCTCTTGCGGAACATGTGTTCCATTTGCGTACCATATTTGACACTTTGCGCACACACCAATTATATGTCAAGCTTGTCAAATGTGAATTTTGCTTGGAACGAGTGCACTTCCTTGGTTTTGTTGTAAGTGTAGGTGGCGTACAAGTTGATGAGGATAAAGTGAAAGTCATTCGGGATTGGCCAATTCCCAACAATGTCGGTGAAGTAGCAAGCTTTTACCGTCGATTCGTGCCAAACTTCTCAACAATCGCCGCGCCCCTCAACGAATTGACCAAGAAAAATGTTCCATTTGAGTGGGGAGAGCGACAAGCCAAGGCTTTTAAGGAACTTAAGGAGAGACTCACGAAGTCCCCTATCTTGGCCTTGCCGGACTTCACCAAGGTGTTTGAGTTGGAATGCGATGCTAGCGGGGTTGGCATTGGAGCGGTCCTAACCCAAGAGGGTCGTCCCATTGGCTATTTTAGCGAGAAACTCAACGGAGCCCAACTCAATTACTCCACCTACGATAAGGAGCTTTATGCTTTGGTGAGAGCATTGATGGTGTGGGAGCATTATTTACTAGCCAACCAATTCGTCATCCACACCGACCATCTAAGTCTCAAATTTCTTCAAGGCCAAGCCAAGTTAAACAAGAGGCACGCAAAATGGATGGAATTCATCGAGGCATTTCCCAATACGATCAAGTACAAACGAGGCAAAGAGAATGTGGTAGTCGATGCCCTTTCTCGAAGGTATGCTCTCTTGAATTCTCTTGATGCTCAAATATTTGGATTTTCTCATTTGATTGAATTGTATGAGAATGATGAGGATTTTCGTGATATATACATGGCTTGTACACGTGGATCACAGATGTATTTCTTTAAGCACGATAACTTTTTGTTCAAATATGATAGATTGTGTGTGCCACGTTCTAATATTAGAGAATTGCTTGTGTTGGAAGCTCACGGGGGAGCTTTGAGTGGACACTTTGGCATTGCCAAAACCTTACATGCTCTAAAATCTCAATTCTATTGGCCCCGAATGAAAGTAGATGTGACTAGCATTATAAATCGATGTATTGTTTGTAAAACTGCTAAGTCCACATCTAAACATCATGCGGTTTATATGCCTTTACTTGTTGCTCAACATCCTTGGGTCGATTTGTCTATGGATTTTATCTTGGGTTTATGATTACACTGCATTTCATCATGTTTTATTGTCCTTTTACTTGTTATTATGGGCAGTAAAACTACTGATTTATCCTTGTATTTCCCATATCTTAGCAGATCTGATCTGGAGGTAAATTATTGGAGATTTGATTAGTGAAGAGCTGGAGCTGATTTCCCGAGTCTTGGCCTGGATCTAGGCCTAGACATATTGGGCATCCGAAGCAGCGCGCACCAGCCTGTCTTGGCCAAGACTGCGGCCAAGACACCTTCACGATGAAGATAGTAGTGCGGATCATTTGGGCCACTTTCCACATTGGGCTTTGCAGCTGTCTCGCAATCTTAGAGGGATCTGAAGGGCATATCTCTTGAAGAATCCCGCATGGGATCTCCCTCTTTTGTAATTGCGATTTAATTCCTATTGTAACTCAAACAATTTATTATTACAATCTTTTAGAGATTTTCTAGGAAGTAGAGTTGGAGTAGGACAGAGGTATTTTAGGGCTATAAAGCCGAACATTGTTCTCCTCTGTCCGGGATCCATCACACACTATCGTTCAGAACCTTTCTTCTCGTTTCTCCTTCTTTGATATCAATAACAATTCGCTCCGAGATTTATTTCTCGGATTCAGTTTATGCAATATATATTTTTATCTTTTTATCTATGAGTATGAGTAACTAACCACCCATTCTTGGTAAGGGTTGATCAGCCGAGTTCTTATGCGTTCGTGAGATCAATTCGTGCTTAATATTCTCTTCGCTTGTATTTATTTATTTCTTGAGCTTAATCCATCGCTTACTCACTAGAGACAAGGTTTGATCATCCTTGTACTATAGTAGAGAAGAGTTGCAGCCGGTCTAGAAGGAAACCCGTCGGCTAGACGAAGTAGGTGACTAGTCTCGCGCCAGACTAGAAGAAATAAGTAATCTAGGTCAAGACCAGATTGACAACCTAGGGTTTCCACAGGGAAACACCTTGACCTAGGCACTGTCTTCCCCTATACCATTGAGGAAGCGAACAGCCATTCAAGACAGCAGTCAAACGGATAAACCCTTTAACCAGCAAGGTGTCCCTTGGCCAGGATTATCAGGAGAGGGAGTACCCGCTAGGTAATTTGAAGAGGAGGGAAGACAGGAGTGAACAGGAGTACCTCCACTCTATAGCAGTGCTATGAACTGAAGAGATGAATACCTTTGAGTCTATGATCGAAGCATAAGAACACAAGCTCTCATATCACCCTTACCTGGAATTCCCTTTTACTAGATCTATTTCAATCTTGACCCCTGTCTTGGCCAAGACTTTGGCCAATACTACTTTTACCATTTTTCTATTTTGTCTTTATTTTCAGAAACAACCAAAACCAAATCCAGTGACGAGGAAGTCAAACCAAGAATTACATCTCCTAGAGGTCTCTGTGGACGATCCTCTTACCATCATCTACAAACTCTTGTAGACAGTGATAAGTTATATTTCTACCCCCAATTCCATACCTATTTCACTATTATATTTGACGTGTTCGACGCGCGATCAAATTTTGGCGCCGTTGCTGGGGATCTCTAACGGTATTTGTAGTTTTTGTTTTATTTTTATTTTTGATAGTTGATGACCAGGTCCTCTTGTAGAGAAGAATATTTGCTACCGTACAATCCGAATCTCACTAAGGCCGAAGCACAACTCCGGAAGTTAGCTCAGAAAAAGAAAAACCCTGAGGAAAGTGAATTAGAAGCCTCTAGTTCCGAAACAGATCGCAGTCTTGACCACAATCTTGACTTAGATTCCGACCAAGACGCACTCTTTGGTCCAGACATGGCAGGAAATCCACCAGAACCCACGATGATTGGTCCATCAAGACCAATATGGTGGCCAACCTTCCTAGGTTTTATGGCCATTCGAATGAGAACCCATTCAAGCACCTAAGGAGCCTACATGTTCAGTGTGATATGATGAAACCATTTACTGTAAACATGGAGAGAGCAAAGTTGAAAGCTTTTCCATGCTCTCTTGAGGGGGCTGCCCAAAATTGGTTCTACAGCCTACCTCACAACACGGTCAACACATGGGCCGAGATGTCCACGTTATTCCTCAACAAATACTGGAATGCAACGAAAGCAGGAGCAGCTAGGAAGAACATGGCGGCCATCCAACAGAGGAACAATGAAGGGTTAAGCGAATATCACCAACGGTTCAGAGAATTGCAAGAAGTTTGCCCTACTCATGGAGTTGCGGATCAGACCATGATCCAGTATTTCTATGATGGAATGCTCTTACCTAGCAAAGAAAAAGTCGATGCAGCCGCAGGCGGAGCATTACAGGACTTGACTGTCACCAGAGCCAAGCTTCTACTTCAGACCATGGCAGACAATAGCCAAAATAATACCATTTCTGACAGAACTCCTGTCCCTTCTAGTCTTTGTTCTATTGATGTTGAGCAAAAATTAGCTGAATTAACTGATATGGTGAAAACCATTTCTGTCAATATTTCAGGTACCATGACTGCAGGAAACTCAAATCAGGAGCAAGTAGCATCAATTTGTGGAATCTGCCAGCAACAAGATCATCAGACCAATAACTGTTACATGGTACAACATCCTGAAGATGTAGCACAAGTGAATGCGGTCTATGGACAAAACCAAGGGAGTATGCAGAATTTCCCTCAAGGAAGCAACCAGTATTCATGGAGAGGCCATCCAAATTTTAGATGGAGAGACCCAGTCCCTCCAAACCAGAGTCAAAACCAGAATATTCCCCAGCAACATCCTGGCCAACCTCCCGTTAACTTTCAACATTTCATACCTCGTCCTTCAAACCTTAATCCTGGCCAACCTCCTGGCCAAGCCTCGGTACCTCAGCTGCCTCCAGCGCCTCAACCCTTGCAGATAACCGGTTCCTCTATGGAAGACACACTTAAGAGTTTGGTTGAGATGCAAAAGAATCTGATGCAATCTACGCAGTCCAGCTTAGCGGAGATGCAAAAACAAATCAATCAAATGGCCAATCAAGGGAAATTACCCTCTACAACCGTAGAAAACCCGAAACATAATGTAAGTGCTATGAGTCTTAGGAGTGGAGTTGTGCTACCAGAGAGGGAAGGAGCTAAAACAGATGAGGAAATAAGGAAAATCCAGTCACAAGAGATGGATGATGATGAGGAAGAAGAGGCTGCAGCAGAAGCAGTCTTGGCCAAACCTCAGGCCAAGCTTGCAGTTATCGCGGAACCAGAAAAGGCAGAACCTGTCTTGGCCAAGACTCAGGCCAAGCCAGATCGTAAGGAAGAAATCATAGAAATTCCTCCACCATTTCCTCCTAGATCTTCGAAAGAGAAGAGGCAAGATGAAGCGAGAGACTTCATGGCTGTTTTTGAGAAAATAGCCGTTAATATACCTATGTTGGATTTAATTGCAAAAGTTCCCTCTTATGCTAAATTTCTTAAAGAATTGTGCACTAATAAAAAGAAAATTGCAGGTATAGAGAGAGTGAATTTATCTCACAATGTCTCTGCAGTGCAGTAGCTCCCAGAGAAGTGCAAGGACCAAGGAACTTTCACCATTCCATGTCAAATCGGGAATAAGAAAATTGAGAAGGCTCTTTGCGACTTAGGAGCTGGCATCAATGTGATGTCCCTAAGTGAATTCGAGACCTTGAAGATCGGGACAATTAAGGAGACTGACTTAGTGATCCAGCTGGCTGATCGAACAATCATCCGACCTAAGGGTGTGGTGACTGATGTCTTAGTAATGGTAAACGATTTTATTTATCCGGTGGACTTTTATATAGTTGAGATGAATGTCCAACTACCTTCTTGCACCACTGACATTTTATTAGGAAGACCTTTCCTAAGGACCTCCAAGGCAAAGATCGATTGCTTTGAAGGAAGCATAATTCTAGAATTTTGTGGAAGAACAATTAAATTCAATATTATTGAAGCCCTAAAACATCCGAATGATTTTCATTGCGTTAATTTTATAGATGTTTTAGATCCAATTACTGAAGAAATTGTTGATATATGTATTAACGACCCCCTTGAGTATGTTTTGAGCAGGGGAATTTCCACAAGAACTCTAAAAGAATTAGAGGACAAGACTGGAGATCAGAAGGAACTCCAAGAAATCCTAGACAATTTGGTCGATATGGAAAACACAGACCTGGTCTTGGCATCAAGCTTGCCCAAGGCTCAGGCCAAGACTACCAAAATCGGGCAGAAAACTGTGAATTGTCAATTTATGCAGTCTTCAATTCCTAAATTTCTACCTTCTGTTGTGCAGGCACCACAGTTGGAATTAAAATCTCTTCCCGACCATCTCAAGTATGCCTATCTAGGCCTAGACGACACCCTACCCGTTATTATTTCAGCAAAATTAACGGAGGATGAAGAAGAGAGATTGGTGGCAGTCTTGAAGATGCACAAAGAAGCAATTGGCTGGACCATAGCGGATATCAAAGGAATATCAGCCAACATCTGTACCCATAATATTTATGTGGAAGAGGATAAGAAACCCATTCGGCAACCCCAGAGGAGATTAAACCCTCTGATGATGGAAGTGGTTAAAAAAGAAATAATCAAATTGTTAGATTCGGGTGTTATTTATCCTATCTCAGATAGTAATTGGGTGTCTCCTGTGCAGGTTGTTCCTAAGAAAACAGGGATTACAGTGATCGAAGGAGATAATGGCACCCAAAGAACGGCACGAATTCAAAACGGATGGAGGGTATGTATTGACTACCGAAGGCTGAATCAAGTCACTCGGAAGGACCATTTCCCGTTGTCATTTATAGACCAAATGGTTGAGAGGCTTACTGGAAAGTCTCACTACTGCTTCTTGGACGGCTACTCGGGGTTCCATCAAATCCTCGTTGCACCCGAAGATCAAGAAAAGACGACGTTCACTTGTCCATTTGGAACGTTCGCCTACAAACGCATGCCATTTGGGCTATGCAATGCGCCCGCAACCTTTCAAAGGTACATGGTAAGTATATTTTCTGAATATATGGAGAAGAGCATCGAAGTATTCATGGATGACTTTACCGTATACGGTAACGATTTCGAACAATGCTTACATAATTTAGAAAATATTTTAAAGAGATGTGTTGATACAAGTTTAGTCTTAAACTTTGAAAAATGCCATTTTATGGTGGACCAAGGAATTGTCCTTGGCCATGTGATTTCAAAGAAAGGCATTGAGGTTGATCAAGCAAAAATTGACACTATCAAGAACTTGTCTTACCCCTCATGCTTGCGTGAGGTTAGGAGCTTTCTTGGACATGTAGGTTTCTATCGTAGGTTCATAAAAGACTTCTCAAAAGTAGCTGAACCAATGTGCAAGCTACTACAAAAGGAGGTAGAGTTCGACTTCAACGAAGCATGTCAGAAATCGTTCGAGGAACTGAAGGAACGATTGACCACAACACTGATCATCCAAGCACCGAACTGGAGCTTGCCATTTGAGCTGATGTGCGACGCAAGTGACGCTGCTGTTGGGGCTGTTCTTGGGCAAAAGAAAGGGAAAGATCCGCACGTGATCTATTATGCATCGAAAATGCTAGATGATGCCCAAAGAAATTACACCACAACCGAAAAAGAACTCTTTGCAATAGTTTTTGCCTTGGAAAAATTTAGATCTTATTTATTGGGCACGAAAATTATTGTATTTTCAGATCATGCGGTACTAAAATACCTCTTGGTCAAGCATGAGGCCAAACCTAGACTAATCCGATGGATTCTTCTTTTGCAGGAGCACAATCTGGAAATTAAGGATAAGAGCGGCAAGGAAAACCTTGTGGCAAACCACCTTAGCCGTTGCCTAGCAGAAGGAGACCTGGAACCAATGAGAGCAGAATTTCCTGACAAAAAACTATTTTCAGTCTCACTATCTAGCCCGGAGTCTAGGCCTAGACCTCAGCCAAACCCGCGACCATGGTATGCTGAAATTGCGAATTACCTTGCAACAGGTAAACACTATGGTGATATGACTACCTACGAAAGGGTAAAAGTCAAACATGACAGTAAGTACTATGTTTGGGATGACCCATATTTATGGAAACTAGGGACTGACCAATTACTTAGAAGGTGTATACCTCAAGATGAAACTTTGTCTATCCTTAAATTCTGTCATTCTCAAGCATGTGGAGGCCATTTTAGAGCAAGAAGGACAACCCTAAAAATCTTAGAGGCTGGTTTTTATTGGCCTAGTATTTTTCAGGACAGTTTTATATTTTGTAAAACTTGCCCTGCGTGCCAAAAGGTAAGGAACATAAGTTCCCGAAATGAAATGCCTATGAATTTTATTCTTTCATGTGAAATATTTGATATATGGGGCATAGATTTTATGGGACCTTTCCCCACTTCTTTTGGCAACAAATACATTCTTTTAGCTGTGGATTATGTATCGAAATGGATAGAGGCGAAAGCCACTAAGAATGATGATGCTAGAACTGTTATTTCCTTCATTAAATCTAACATCTTGAACAGATTTGGAATTCCTCGAGGGATCATTAGTGATCGAGGAACACACTTCTGCAACAAGATTCTATCTTCCCTATTCAGGAAATATGACATCACACATAGGGTATCCACAGCCTACCACCCTCAATCAAACGGCCAAGCAGAAGTGTCGAATAGAGAGGTGAAGTCTGTCTTGGCCAAGACAGTAGGCCTAGACAGACGCGATTGGAGCCAGCTGTTAGATGACGCATTGTAGGCCTGCAAAACGGCTTACAAAGGACCAATCGGGATGACGCCTTACAAGCTGGTCTATGGGAAGGCATGCCACTTGCCAGTAGGGTTGCAACACAAAGCATATTGGGTTATACGAAAGTGCAACTTGAGTTATGACGAAGCTGGGCAAGAGAGGAAATTGCAACTCCAAGAGCTAGAGGAGTTGCGAGATCAAGCTTATGACAATCAGCTGATTGTCAAAATCAGAATGAAAACCTACCACGACAAAAGAATTACTGGAAAACCTCTCCACACAGGGGAGAAGGTTCTCCTTTATAATTCACGTTTTAAATTGTTTCCCGAAAAATTGAAAAATAAATGGGAAGGCCCTTTTGTTATTACTAATATTTACCCACATGGTGCAGTAGATATTAGAAATGAGAAAATAGGTGCCGAGCTCAAGGTGAACGGACAAAGATTAAAACCGTTCTTTGAAAATTTCCAAGAAGAGCAAAATTCTGAAAAGGTGGACTTGCCACCAGAAAATAAGTGAAGAAAATTCAGAGTCAAGCCTAGGACTTAAAAATAAGGGCGCTACAAGGGAGGCAACCCTTGATTTTATCTTATGAAGTTTCTATTTTATTTTTGTCACATTGATTTCACTGGGTTGTTTTTGAGTTTGTGCAGGAAAATTAAGTGTGGGGAAATTGAAGCAGGCTGGCCAAGATCTAGGCCAAGCCTTGGGGCTAGACTGTTATGCACTAGAGTCGTTTTTTCTTAGTTAATGGGACACGTGTCAGCGCCGTCTTTTAAAAGCTTTTAATTGCTTTCTGAATGTACAAAATTCAAAAGCAATTAAAAGAATTAATTGCGAGCGTGGGATAAAAATAAAACCGCCAACTCTGCGAATTCTACACCCACTCTGACACTACTTTACCCACGAAAACACAAAAATGGCCTCTCACCTGAGCTAAAAGCAACAGTCCCTTCTCCTTCTTCTTCCCCAAATCGCACAAGCTTTCTAGAAAATCTAGAACTCTAGACCCACCATTATCTCTCGCAACCATGAACCCACCAAATCAGTCCCCCTCCTCTGACATTCCCGAGGCTAGCGACGACCTCCGTGGAGCTCCGCCGCCCGTCTTTCCGACCGACGGCATCTCAACCGCGAGACGACTGCTCGAAGCACTCGAGAACACAGATTCCATGTCCTCTGAGGACGATTTACCTAGGGAATCAGAGGATAGTGTCGAGGGAGTCGACCGTGTCGTTGTCGTGAGCGATGAGGACTCCGACGAGGTCCCTCTCGCGAAGAAGATGAAACCTTCTGCTCCCGCGTCCACTGGAGAGAGAGAAAGCCGGCAAGAGAGCAGACTATTGAAGAAAATGGCAGTAGCCGGAGCATCAAACCCAGCCCCGACCACCGCTGCACCCAAACCTCCTCCTGCTGCCGCCGCATCTGTACCCACACCGCCACCGCCACCTCCGGCGAAGAAACCAGCCACCACTGCACCGCCAAAGAAGACCGGGCGCATCAAGCAAGTGGCCCACAAGAAGACGCCCACTAAGAAGCTGGTGAGAATCCCCGATTCATCACCACCGCCCCCAAACCCTAAGAAGAGCAAAACCAGTGCTGGTCCTTCCACCGCCAAGAGCAAAGGGAAGAAAAAGGTGATCGAGGAAGACTTTGTTGAGGATGATGAAGACGATTTAGTCTTGGCCAAGACTCCGGCCAAGACTGCTAAGGTACCTTCTCTTCCTCCCCTGCACACACTTCGATGCTGGTTGAAGTTTGACACACCAGACCTCAAAGCTAAACTGCGTGATTTCCATTCCTGTGACATTCCTACATATGCTAGATTGGATTTTGGTTTTCTTGATGCTATGGGATTAGGAAATAAGATTAGGGAGTTCTTGTATGCCATTGGTTGGATCCCTTTTATATCTGTTGAGTGTGATGCTTACTGATAGCATATTTTTATGCACGATTTTCTCTCCATTTTCTCACCCATTTAAGGCATGATTCTGCTAATTTACCCTTGTTTTCATTACTATTGCAGATTTAGGCCTAAAATGGGAGTTTATGCGAAAACATGCGTTTTTGGTGCATTTTGAGCGAATTCGAGCTTCAAGACCAAAAGTCAAGGTCCCGAGTCCAAAGCAGCGTTCAAGGCCCCGAATTGGATTCCCAGTTCGGGCCCCCGAAGGGTAAAGAATGGCATTTCCACGTGTCATCCCGCCTAAACGCCCATGTGATTCCTCTGACACTGTTCTGACGCTCTGCACTGACTACCAAATACCTACCGATCTGACCAGTTCTGCCCTTGAGCCCAGTCCAGACCTACCAAAGCTGGAAAAATCAGACAGCTTTATGCTTTTTCAGCTTTATGCTTTAAGGAGCATGGATCCATTTTTATAGGCTTTCAATTAATGCATTTTGTCCCTAGTTTTAGGCTGAAGATATTTTGTGCTTGGAGCTCTACTATATAAAGAGCATCCAAGAGTAGTTTAGGACACCACCACTTACTTGATAATATAATTTTAGAATCATTAGTTTTAGTTTTCTTAGACTTCTCTCTAGTTTTCTCTCTCTAGTTCTTGTTAGCACCTCCAACCTTGTCGCCGGGCTTCAAACGAATTTTAGTAACAAAGTTTTCTTCCCTTCATCTATTTAATTACTTGTTATGCTTTCTTCTATCATTAATTATTTATCTTTGAGCATGAGTAGCTAAATCTCTAGTTCTTAGCAAGGGTTATTCAAGGGTTGCAAGGGCAGATTCGAGGCCTTCATGCGCTTAATACATTCTTGATGCCATATTCAATTATTCACCGTTTTAATTACATCTCTGCATGATTTAATTTGAGGCTTGATCAACTGATAATTATCTTGTGTGAATGCTGCCATTTGTGTAATGAATACGGAAGGAAAATTGCATGAAACAAGTAGGCGTCTGTTTAGTCTTGACTGTGTCAAAGTGGTCTCGAATAGATAGGGTGAGTAATTGATTAGGGCGAGGTCACGAGCCTGACAAACTGAGGGACTTTTAGCTCTAGATCTGTCTTTTCTTAGCTTCATGGGCAGTTTGAGTATGGCCCTCCCGCATTCATGCCTGGAGGGATGGCAAACTGTGAAGACTACCTCATATGTGGAAACAGGGGGTAGTTTCTCTCAAGAGAAAAGTAGGGGATATCCGAGGAATCTGGTCCCCATGTCATTTCTATGACATCTTGAATAGAATATCCTAGTGCTGATGACGATCGGGCCCCCGAATGCAACCCAAGAATACCTTTGCTGAGAGCCCTTCTCTATCTGATTATTTGTGCTTGTTTCACCCCTGTTTTATTATTTCTGGATTTGTTCACTTGTTTTATTTTATCATTCGGGACCCCCGAATTGACACCTCAAGGTCTCGAATACTGCTTTCCTAGGTAACAATTGTTAGCTCCCAAATCTGCCTTGGCTAACTTATTTAGCCAAGTAAAACCCCCCCTGATTGTTACTTTTTGTGCATTTCACCCCCGAATACATTCAAGACCTTAGACCAGTCTCTCACAATCCCTGTGTTCGACCCTAACTACCACTGTACACTTTATCTCTTGTGCACACACGTTTTCAGGCACTATAAATCTTCATTTGACTGACGATCAAATTAGCGCCGTTGCCGGAGATTATTTCAAGACTGATTTATTTTTCTTGTTTGTATGACCAGGAGATCTGCACCAGACCTATTGCCCCTTGATCACGAGCTCACTAGGGCATGCCATGAAGGGATTCAATACCCCATATGGCCACAACAACAACCAGGGCTGGAAACAGCCTAATTACGGATGAAACAACTCTCAACATTCGGGACCTTGAACGCTGCAACAGAACCCCTATGGCAATCACCCTCCTCCCTTCAACATACAGAACTTCATGCCTTGGCCTGCGTATCACAACAACCCGTACCAATATCAGCCCCCTCAAGATCAAACTTTTTTCGGGGTCCCGAATAACGATGAAATTTTCGGGATCCCGAATGACGCTCAAATATTCAGGGTCCCGAATGATGAAACCGCCAATAATAAGAAAAGACTCACAGATCTTGAGCAACAAGTAAACATCGCGATAGCCGAGATGAAAGAACTAAAAAATAGAGGGAGAATTCCTGGACAAACTAAGGTCAATCCAATACACAAAGTCTGTGCTATGACCCTTCGCAGTGGCCATCTTATGCCTCCTCGCGAACATCCAGGCCTTGACAATGAGCCGATTGAATCTTCCCTTCCAGGTCTCGACCCTTCAACTGTTGTCAAGCCCTCGAACACTGTCGAGCCCTCGAACATTGTCAAGCCCTCGACCAAGAAGGATGACAAGCCACCAGAGTTCACTCGAGAGTATACTATCAAGATACTCGAGCCCCCGTTCCCTCAACAGCTAGTCAAGCCCCCGAAGAATGGGTATGATAGTGAGATTTTTGATATGTTTACTAAAGTGCATGTTAACCTCCCTTTGTTGCAGGCTATCAAAAATGTTCCTCGTTTTGCTAAATTGCTGAAATTTTGGTGTGCTAACAAATGTAACATGTCAAGTGTGAAAAAAATCAGTGTAAGTTCTAAGGTCTCGACTGTCATCCAGGGCAAATTGCCAACCAAGTGCAAGGACAAAGGTATGTTCTCCATCCCATGTAAAATCGGTACTACTAACATTGGTAGAGCTATGTGTGATTCCGGTGCAGGTATCAACGTCATGCCCTTGACTATCTACAACAGTCTAGGACTCGGGCCCTTGAAGCCCACAGGGACCACAATCCAGCTAGCTGACAAATCCATCATCCACCTCGAGGGTGCTATTGAGGACGTTCTGGTACAAGTTGGAGATTTCATATACCCAGCTAACTTCTATGTGCTTGACATAGAGGATGCCCAATCTGTTAAGGCATCGAACATGCTCCTGGGCAGACCATTTCTTAGGACAGCAAGAGCCAAGATTGACGTCCATGATGCCTCCATTACTCTTGAGTTCGACGGCGAGACCATCAAGTTAAATATGATTGATGATATGAGATACCCCATCGAGCTTTCTAGCGTAAAATCTATTGATATGGTTGACCCTGTTGTTGGTTTCGAGGTCCCGAATCAGAAATAGGTGTCAAGGCCTCGAGTGGCGGATTTGTCTCAACATGTTTGTGAACTTACCCCCGATGATTGTCTACAACTTGCCCTCGATAGGAGTATTCCACCTGCTACGCTGGATATCATGGCCTTGACGCTCGAGGTCCCAACTCCACCTAAGTTGCACGAAGTCGCCAAGGAGCATTCTATTACCCCTTTCACTCATGTTATTTCTCCTTTGTCCATTGATCACACTATGCCCGTCGTAATGGATGTTGAGGCCTCGACAGTAGCCCCCGAGTTGGAGTTAAAGAGCTTGCCCTCGCATCTCAAATACTCCTATCGTGGCGAGCATCACACACTCAAGGCCCCGAGCCTTCCAGCCCACACTACAACCAGCTTCGAGCCCTCGACCAGCGAGGGCAAGATGCCCGATGCTAACCCAACTCCACGATCTGCCCAAGACTTGACCAAGATGAATGTTTATCATGATAGGTTTCTCTCTTCTAAGGTCTTTGTTACTGGACAAAAAGTTTTACTCTACAACTCTCGTCTTAGGCTCTTTTGCAGAAAGTTAAAGTCTCGATTCAAGACCCCGAAGATGAATGTTGATCATGATAAGTTTCATAGTATAGGCACAGGCCACACCTTCAAAGTTCAAGACCAAAGATTGGAGCTATTCCACGGAGGTTCATATCCATTCAAGGTCTCGAACCCACCTGACTAGGCCTAATCAGCCTAGCCAACGTCGAGGCCCCGACTATAAACAGGCCAAGTGTGGGGACATTCCACGATGTTCCACCTTCTCTTTAATTCTGCAGTACTTTTTAATTTTATTTCCGTATGAACTCCTTTTTATTTTGTGCCCTTCTCGCATTGAGGACAATGCGAAGCCTAAGTGTGGGGAGGGTTTTATCTGCTTTATTTGTTTACTTTGCTTGACTGCATGCTTATTTTTCTGCTTGTTGTATGATTTCAGGATTTGTGCGTTTTTAAATTTTCGGATTTTTATTTTTAATTGCTGCCAACTTTTGAAAACACCCCAATGATGGACACACACCGGACTTGTGCACATAGAACAAAAATGCTACCATCTATTCAAGGTCCTGAATTTTTTAATCTCTGCCTGCTGCACCTTATATCTACTTCAAGACCTAGACACCAGTAGTCACGAATCAGCACCTTGTGAGCATTTGAGCCTTCATGCCTATATTTATTATTTGAGTGATAAATGCATGACTAGGTACTGGTTGGTCTTGCATGATATCCATGGGTGTAGACACGATTAGACATAGGAAAGCAGCAAAAAGATTAAGTCTTCGCATCAAATTGTTCCCTCTCATTTTTTGTTCTCTGTTCTGTTTTTCCTTCTTGACCCCGAATCCCTTCTTTCCTCTCCAATTCTAACCATTTGAATTTTCCTTGATCTTTCCCTTGGCAGGTGAGCGATGTTGTTGGGAGCACTACCGAGGGCTAGACTAGACAAACAAAGCAGCAAAGGCAAAGTGTGGGGATCCCGCAAAAATTCAAGACCCTGAATGCTGGCACCGATTCAAGACCTCAAAGCTAAAGCGAAGGAATCAAGGAGGGAGCAGAATGAAAGAAATCACTTCCTATCCACAGCAAAACACAAGTGTGGGGAAGTGAAACCAAATTCCAGCAGCCCCCGAAGAACAAAGGTCTCGATCCTCAAACAATCCAGGTCTCGCGCTCTCTCTCTCCCTCTCGAAAAAAAAAAAAAAGAGGAGAAAAGAAAAATTAGAAAAAAAGAAATACAAATAAAAGAGAGAAGAGAGCAAGCAAAACCTTGAAAGCCAAGAAGAGGAAAATCAGCAGCCTGCATCCATTCAAGGTCCCGAATAAAGAAAGCAAGGATCCCCCTCGAAGAAGAAAAGCCTAGTCTAGCTTTCGCCTCAGCAATATTGTCTCACCATTTCGATTTTTTCCTGCCAAGGGAGCGTTCCAGGTTTGAGTTGGTTTAACCACCTTCTCATTTCACTTCCTTACTCTCCCTCTTCTCCACTTTTTCTTCTCATTATGCTTCTTCCATTCCCTCTTATCATTTATTCTCTTTGCTTCCCCTTCTTGCCCCCGATGCGAAGTCTTTTGATTGCTAGATTGCCTATGCATGTGTCTAATGTACTCGGATTGATGTGCAAACTTGATTTTATGCCGTGTTATTGCATACTTGAGTGTTTAAACACCTAACCTTGTTCACGAATGTGAGTGCAAATACTAATCCATGTGAGGACTGCTGGTGAATAGACTAATGTGGAAAAGTCTCTTCTTAAGGGTCGTTATCCTTCTGATTTGATACAGGTGTATCTAGGCGGAGTCTGTTTTCATTCGGGGTCCCGAATCTTGACAAGCATGCTTATTCTCTGTGCTATGGTTTGGTGTGTCTGTTCTATTTTGGGACTGTTTTAAATTTTGTGAATGCTCGAGGGCGAGCATTGGGCAGTGTGGGGATTATTTGATAGCATGTTTTTATGCATAATTTTCTCTCCATTTTCTCACCTTTTTAAGGCATGATTCTGCTAAACTACCCTTGTTTTCATTACTATTGCAGATCAAGGCCTAAAAAGGCAGTTTGTGCAAAAACATGCATTTTTGGTGTATTTTGAGCGAATTCGAGCTTCAAGACCAAAAGTCGAGGTCCCGAGTCCAAAGCAGCGTTCAAGGCCCTGAATCGGATTCCCAGTTCGGGCCCCCGAAGGGTAAAAGAGTGGCATTTCCACGTGTCACCCCGCCTAAGCGCCCATGTGATCCCTCTGACACTGTTCTGACGCTCTGCACTGACTACCAAATACCTACTGATCTGACCAGTTCAGCCCTTGAGGATCAGGAGAAGACCACTTTCACGTGCCCATTCGGGACCTTCGCTTACAGACGCATGCCCTTTGGGTTATGCAATGCCTCGGCTACATTCCAGAGGTGCATGGTCAGCATCTTTTCAGAATTTGTGGAAGAATGCATCGAGGTATTCATGGACGACTTCATGGTCTATGGTAATTCCTTTTCCGAATGCCTCTCGAATCTAAAGAAAATTCTGCAAAGATGTATAGACACTAACCTTGTTCTTAATTTCAAAAAATGTCATTTCATGGTCGACCAGGGGCTTATCTTGGGCCACATCGTGTCCCGAAAGGGTATCGAAGTGGACAAAGCTAAAATCCAAGCTATCGAGACCTTGCCTTACCCCTCGAATATTCGAGATGTGCGTTCTTTTCTTGGTCATGCAGGATTTTACACGAGCTAGGAAGAACCGAAAGAGGACTTCGACGACTGGCACGAGGAAATTCCAATCCTTGTGTTCGGGACCTCGAACGTCTTTTTGACCTCGAAGACAACCCAGATCCCGAGAACTCACCCCCAGTCCATCCAGAAGGACCTGACATGGATCACCACGGCCCCGAAGGGAATGATGTTCCACCACTCCCCCCACCGATCCAGAGCATCGATGAGTTCAATGCCGCCCCCGAGGCCCCAACCAGTTGCATTGTTTGGCCAGTGATCCCGAACGACTGGGAACTCAAGTCTGCAACCATGCATCATCTGCCCCTGTTCCGAGGGTTAGCTAAGGAAAATCCACATCGCCACCTCCAGCAGCTACACTCCATTTGCGACGCCATGAAGCCCCACAACGTTACTGTCGAGCATGCCAAGCTCCGTGCCTTTATGTGGTCCCTCAAGGACGACGCTCTTGACTGGTTCTATGACTTGCAGCCGCAATCCATCAATTCATGGGCCGAGATGTCCAAGGCTTTCACGGACAAATACTACCCCGTGTCTATAGCGATGGTAACCCGAAAGCAGCTCGTATCCATCCTCCAAAAAGACTCGGAAGATCTTGAGCAATACTATGAGCGGTTTAAAAAGATGCAAGCCCTATGCCCCTCGCATAATCTGTCCGAACACGCCCTTATGCAATACTTTTGTGAAGGACTGAACGGTCGGGATAAGGCCTTGTTAAACGCTGCTGCTAATGGATCCATTACTAGACTTACTCCGGCTGCTGCCAAGGATGCTATCGAGCTCATGGCCAAGAACAACCTCCAGCTCAACAATTCCACTAGCGTTCAAGACGCCCGTTCAGCTGCTATGGAGAATCAATTGGCAGCCATCACGGGTATGTTGCAGAACATGGCTTCGGGACATCCAGTCCAGCTCAATGCCTGCCAAATCTGTCAGCTTTCGGACCATCCCACTGATGCTTGCCCATTCATCCCCGAAGAAATGCCTGTCAATGCTGCAGGAGGTTTCAATTCCCAGTATGGTCAGAATCAAAATCAAGGATGGAAACAGCCTAACTATGGGTGGAACAACAATCAGCAAGTCGGGCCCAGTCATCAATACGGCCAAAACCCGTATGGAAATCACCACCCTCCTTTCAACATGTAGAATTACAAGCCTAGGCCTAATTTTCAGAATTATCCGTACCAGAGGCAGCCTCCTCCAGACCAGAACTTCACCATGCCAGCACCCCCGAACGAGGAATCCTCCCCCGATAAGAAGAAAATCGCGGAGCTGGAAAAACAGATTCGGACCCTCATGGCCGAAATGAAGGAAGTGAAAAATGGAGGGAGATTTCCAGGGCAGACGGAACCTAACCCGAAGCATGAAGCGTGTGCCATGAACCTCCGCAGTGGTCTCGAGATCCCTTCTCGTGTCCATCCAGACCCCGGGTCCATAGGAAGTATTCAAGACCCCGAAGCCAACACTGTTATTCCTGGCCCCGAAGCTGACAATGCTGCACTACCACCCCCCGAACAACCTACTGACCAGCCCAGGAAGTCCCGATTTGGCAACGCAACACTTGATCACTTCTTCTCCAGCAAGAAGTCTCGCTGTAAGAAGAAGCAGCCCATTGAGGAGGAAGAATTCTCCCAGGAATTCATAAACAAAGTCTTCGAACCCCCATTCCCTCAGCGGTTAGTCAAAAAGAAGAAAGAAGAAGAAGATCGGGACATCTTTGAGATGTTTAGCAAGGTTGTTATCAACATTCCGCTCCTCAAGGCCATCAAGAACATGCCTCGATATGCTAAGTTTTTGAAACAGCTATACACCAACAAAAACAAATTCACTGAGATGAATAGAATTAGTGTGGGAGCTAACCTGTCCGCCCATATCCAGCGCAAAATTTCACCCAAATGCAAGGACCAGGGCATGTTCACAGTCCCGTGCAGGATCGGGACCATCGATATTGGGAAGGCAATGTGCGATTTGGGAGCTGGAATTAATGTTATGCCCTTGACCATTTACAACAGTCTTGGACTCGGGCCCTTGAATGAGACCACGCTTGCATCCAACTTGCGGATCATTCGGTGGTATATCCCAAAGGTATAATCTCGGATGTTCTTGTTCAAGTGGGTGAATTTTTATTTCCAGCCGATTTCTATGTTCTCTCCATGGAAAATCCAACAAACACCAAATCTTCGGATTTACTCTTGGGACGCCCTTTCTTGGCCACTGCCCGCGCAAAGATCGACTGCTACGAGGCTTCCATCTCCCTCGAATTCAATGGAGAAATCATCCGTTTCAATATGATGGACTCCATGAAATACCCCGCAGAACTCTCGAGTGTCAAGTTTGCTGACGTAATTGACCCTCTTGTGGAAGACCTCGCTGAGCTGAACTCCACCGAATCTTTGAAGTTGATTCTGGACCGAAGTCTTACCCCCGAGTCTTTTCAGGAGATGACGTCATCCATTGAGGTTCCCACTAAACTGATCGCTATCGCTGCCGCTCTCGAAGCAAACGCCGCCTTAACAGTCGAGCCCCCGAGTGAGTCCCCCGAATGCGTAGGCCATGAGCGACTCACTCCCTCTCTGGTACAAGCTCCGGACCTTGAACTTAAGGCGCTGCCCTCGCATTTGAAGTATGCCTACCTCGGGGAGAAGGAATCCCTTCCAGTCATAATCTCCAACAAACTAGAAGAAGGTCAAGAGCGTGAACTAGTGAGTCTCCTTAAGAGCTTTAAAAAGGCCATTGGTTGGACAATTGCCGACATCAAGGGTTTGTCACCATCCTTATGCACTCACCACATACATCTCGAGGAAGACACTAAGACAGTGAGACAGCCTCAATGGCGTTTGAACCCCCTCATGATGGAGGTAGTTAAGAAGGAGGTCCTGAAACTGCTCGATACCAGGGTAATCTATCCCATCTCTGATTCCCCATGGGTCAGCCCCGTTCAGGTGGTCCCGAAGAAAACAGGCATCACATCATTCCGGGTCCCGAGGGTCTGCCAATTCCCTCCCGAGTCCAGAATGGCTGGCGTGTATGCATTGACTATCGACGCCTGAACGAAGCCACCCGAAAAGATCACTTCTCACTCCCCTTCATAGATCAGATGCTAGAGCGCCTTGCGGGCAAGACGCATTATTGCTGCCTGGATGGGTATTCGGGATTCCACCAGATTCCAGTAGCCCTTGAAGATAAGGAGAAGACCACTTTCACGTGCCCATTCGGGACCTTCGCTTACAGACGCATGCCCTTTGGGTTATGCAATACCCCGGCTACATTCCAGAGGTGCATGGTCAGCATCTTTTCAGAATTTGTGGAAGAATGCATCGAGGTATTCATGGATGACTTCACGGTCTATGGTAATTCCTTTTCCGAATGCCTCTCGAATCTAAAGAAAAGTTTGCAAAGATGTATAGACACTAACCTTGTTCTTAATTTCGAAAAATGTCATTTCATGGTCGACCAGGGGCTTATCTTGGGCCACATCGTGTCCCGAAAGGGTATGGAAGTGGACAAAGCTAAAATCCAAGCTATTGAGACCTTGCCTTACCCCTCGAATATTCGAGATGTGCGTTCTTTTCTTGGTCATGCAGGATTTTACAGAAGGTTCATCAAGGACTTCTCCAAGATAGCCCAGCCAATGTGCCAACTACTACACAAGGATGTGGATTTCGTTTTTGATGAAAAATGCAAGATGGCATTCGAGACCTTGAAAGCCAAGCTCATCTCTGCTCCTATCATTCGGGCCCCCGAATGGACTCTCCCCTTCGAGATCATGTGTGATGCTAGCAATCAAGCTTTGGGAGCCGTCCTGGGCCAGAAGAAAGACAAGGAGACGTACGTCATTTACTATGCATCCAAGCTGTTAGACCCCGCGCAACAAAACTACACTACAACAGAAAAAGAGCTTTTGGCGATTGTCTATGCCCTCGACAAGTTTCGGCAGTACCTCCTGGGTACCGAAGTGATTGTGTATTCTGACCATTCCGCCCTTCGATGCCTGCTCAAAAAGACTGACGCGAAGCCTAGGCTTATCCGTTGGATCCTCCTACTTCAAGAATTCAACCTTGCTATCAAGGACAAAAAAGGGACCGAGAATTGCGTGGCAGACCATTTGAGTAGGCTCCCGAACTAAGAAGACGACTCCTAAGTAGCCATTCGGGAGACTTTCCTAGATGAGCATTTATGCTTAGTTGACACCGCGAAGTTCCCTTGGTTCATGGACATAGCTAATTTTTGTGCCACTGGTGCACTTCCAGTCTAGGCCTCGAGTGCGGAACACAACCGGATCCGCAAACAAGCCAAGTTCTATGTTTGGGACAGCCCTTACCTATGGAAGCATTGTTCAGACCAGATCGTTAGGCGCTGTGTCACCATGGATGAGGTCCCATCAATCCTCAAGTTCTGCCACTCGACAACGGAAGGAGGGCATTTTGCTGCAAAGAAAACCGCACTCAAGGTCCTGGAAGCTGGTCTTTATTGGCCCTCAATCTTCAAGGACAGTTATCTATTTTGCGCAACCTGCCCTCGATGCCAAGCCATGGGAAACATTGGAGCTAGAAACCAAATGCCCTTGACCAGCATCCTTGCATGCGAAATTTTTGATATTTGGGGCATCGACTTCATGGGACCGTTCCCGAATTCATTCAGACACACGTACATCCTGCTTGCAGTAGATTATGTTTCCAAATAGATTGAAGCCAAGGCCACCAAAATAGACGATTCAAGGGTGGTTGCTGATTTTCTCCGGACACACATCTTTAACCGATTCGGGACCCCTCGAGCCCTCATCAGCGATCGGGGAACTCATTTCTGCAATCGAACAGTCACTTCACTACTTAATAAGTATAGAGTGACTCATCGAGTATCCACAGCTTACCACCCCCAAACCAACGGGCAAGCTGAGGTCTCGAATTGGGAGATCAAGGCTATTCTCGAGAAGACCGTGAATCAGTCAAGAAAGGACTGGAGTCTCAAACTGGGAGACACGCTATGGGTCTATCACACTGCATTCAAGACCCCGATCGGCATGACACCATATCGGTTGGTCTACGGCAAGCCGTGTCATCTTCCAGTCGAAATAGAACACAAGGCCTTTTGGGCAATCAAGAAGGTCAACATGGACTTAAACTTAGCAGGGAAGGACCGATGTTTGCAAATCCAAGAGCTCGAAGAACTTCGGGGGGATGCCTATGAAAATTCAATGATCTACAAGGGCAAGACCAAGGCCCAGCATGACAAACATCTCGTAGTCAAGAACTTCACTGTTGGGCAGAAAGTTTTGCTATACAACTCAAGACTACGGATTTTCTCAGGAAAGCTCAAGTCCAAATGGACGGGACCATATCAAATCACAGCAGTGTTTGATCATGGGGCCGTTGAAATCCAGAATCTGGACAATGGGGAGCCATTCAAAGTGAACGGTCACAGGCTGAAACCCTTCTACGAAGGATTCAAGCCCTCGACTGCCGAAGAAGCAAGGGTCGAGGACCCAGCACTCAACACCCCTGAATGAAGATACAACATCTAGGCCTAGACGATAATCAAGGCCAAGTGTAGGGACAGCCCCGAATTTCTAACCCTCTCTCTTTAATTTTCCTGTCTTTAAATTCCGAGTCCGACATCCTTTTTCTCTCTTCCCCATGCATACTTCCTATCTTCCCTAGGTAGTCTTAATTAATTTTGTCTGTTCTTATTCCTCTTTGTCTCTTGGTTTTTATTTTTATTAGAGTCAACTCTAGCTTTTCAATTTTTTTATGCACACTTTTTATGTACCTAGGTGAAATTTAAATTTTCTTTGTCTTCTTTCCCTTTCATATAATTCCTTTATCTCCCTCTCTCTCCAATTAAATGTCTTGTCCCCTACTTTATTAGCCCCTATTTAATTCTTTTGATTTTATTCCCTTCTCTCCTATTTTCAAAATCCTAAAAGCTGATTTGCTTTCCCCGATTCCCGTGCAGGTGCAGGCGCACGCTGCCCTTGGCACTGCGCGTCCTCTCCCGTCGCGACACGTGGCGGACGAAGCCCAAGGAGATCAGCTCCCATCTCTCTCCACCTTTCCACGTCTTCCAACCCACTCACCCATGCCACCTAACCGTCAGATCCCATCCGTTACCCAACCACAACCCCCTCATCTCTCCCAATCAAATCAAAACACAACCTCTTTTCCCCTTCTTTCCAAAAACAAAACCCTTCATCCTCCTCATGGCACGCACAAGCCTCAACCTAAACAAACCTACCACTTATCACTCATCTACTCCCACTCCTACTCCTCCCTCCACTCAACCTCAGCCACAAAACCAATCCATCACCCACCGCCACTGAACCACTCGGATCTGCCTCCTCCGAAGCCACCATAGACTTAGACGAAATCGTCTTCACCACCTCCCTCCCAAAAATGACCAGATCCGGCAAAGTCCACTGCATTCCTCCAACCACCACCGCTGGCAGCAAGAAGAAAACTCCTCCCAGCCCGGTGAACTCCGTCCCCCTGAATATCAAGCCAATCGGCTATGTCATCCCTTCTGACACTGAGGAAGAGGAGGAAGCCCAAACCAGCTCCAGCCTCCGTGAGGCCAGGAGGGTCGAACGAGAAAACGAGGAGCAGTTCCCGTGGGACTCCGACGACCAGCGAGCGGCTGAGGAAGAAGACGGAGGAGAAGAAAGAGAAGAGGAAGTCGAGCTGAAGGAGCGGCCTGATGCGCAAGACGCTCAGGACCCCGAGCATACCGCTCAGGGCCCCGAGGAGATTCGAGAGGACACGGTAGTAGAGGCCACCAACGAAGAAGAGGGTGAGATTGACCCACCTAAACCCCCCAGTCCGCCCCCACAGAAGGCCAAGGGCAAGGCCCGAGCGGCGAAAAACGCCCCCAAGGCCCCTGCACCCAAGGCCCAGGCCTCTAAGCCCTCGACTAGCAAGAAATGAAAGCTCCCGGACACTTCCAAGGGCAAGGCACCCGCAGTCGAGACCCTCCGCAAATCCCAGCGCATTGAAGAGGATGACGACGACCTCGAATCTGCTTCGGGATCCAAGCCCAGCTACCTGGTAACGGCTAATTTTGACACCTTTAATGACCTGTTCATTTTCAATGATAAGCCGTCTCTAGATAAGGTCACCTTGATGAATTTCAAGGGGGTAGCTCTGTGTCCTAAGCTAGATATGGAATTATATGATAAGATGGGTGTTGGGTCCCGAATTCGAGAGTTGGTTAGTGGCATAGGTTGGGAAAGCTTGTTTTATATGGATCAGCCTACATATCT
The DNA here is from genome assembly GCA_963691705.1 of Viola odorata. Classification (NCBI taxonomy): domain Eukaryota; kingdom Viridiplantae; phylum Streptophyta; class Magnoliopsida; order Malpighiales; family Violaceae; genus Viola; species Viola odorata. The sequence continues at coordinate 18,427,258 of OY829545.1, forward strand.
GGAGCTCAGCCTTGAGTTCTTTACAAGTTTTTGGTACAAAGTCTATCTGTTCAAGCCAAAGGGTGAGGTCGGTCCCGATCTATCTGCCAGGCGCTGCGTCAATTTCAGGCTGGCTAGCAAATGGCACCCGATGTCCCTCAATGACTTCAATGTATACCTCGGCTTTGTCAGTCGTGAAGGCATTCAAGGGGACGAATATCAGAGCGCCCTGACCACTGTCCCGGCCGACTTCAACAACCACAGAGCCCTTCGGGAACTCGCTGGAAATCCCAATGTCAAGTTCGACTCCTGCCACACCAAGGCTCATTGCATTCAAGGCCCTGCACTCCGAATTCTGCAACGCTTCCTGTCCATTGCCCTTGCGGGTAAATTCGGGACCTTAGGCCAGCTTGCTCAATTGGAGCTCTTTTTCCTTTGGGTCATGTATCACAAGAAGCGGGTCAACCTTAGCTACTGGATCGCCACCTCTGCTCACAACGTTGCAAATGCCCCCCAGGTTCGCTCTCCTGTTCTTGGGTCCCTTGTCACCAGCTTGGCCTCGCAATTATACACCTCGACACTCCGAGAACTAAACTTGTACCGACACCCGAATTCCTTCAAGCTCCTTGGTCTCAAGACCTTGGACACGATGGGATTCCTTTGTGTTACTAACGGTATCTTGAGCTTTCATGCAGATAACAAAGGAAAGATTGAAGGCAAGTTTGAATACCCTGACCTATCGAAGCCACGAGCCCAGTCTGCTGCCCCCGAGCCTCCTTCTGCCAAGCCCAGCGCGTCAACTTCCTTCGACGAGAATGCCCCAAGTCCCGAACAGATGTCGAGCAACCCTACTGTCCTCCGCTTACTCACTGACATCTTGGAAACCAATCGCGCCATCCTCAAAGAAATTCAAGAGCAAATTTCCACACTGGTCCCACCTTACCCCTGATCCTGAACATTTTCAAACCCTTTGCCCCTGCGTGGGCTGATTATCTATGTTGAACAATTTACATTTATGCTTTCCGTTTGAACTGCTATCCCTTTTGTCTCCTTCCCGCATTGAGGACAATGCGCTGCCTAAGTGTGGGGAGGAGTTTAAACTGCTAGTATTTATTATGCATGTTATAATTATATTCTAGTTTATTTTTCCTAAGTTTATGCATGAATTATTTTCTAGTTTTTACTTTTTTTATTTTAGCTTACTGCCTAGTTTTGAAAGCACCCCAATGATGGACACACACCTGACTTATGCACATAGAATGAAAATGTTGTTTTAGTCAAGGTCCCGAATGATTCATGCTTTGCCTGTTATGCCTTATATCTGCTTCAAGACCTAGACACCAGTAGTCACGAATTAACACCTTGTGAGCACTTGAGCCTTCATGTCTATATCTATTGTTTGAGTGAATGCATGACTAGGTACTGGCTGGGTTTGCATGATATTCATGGGTATAGACACATTTAGACATAGGAAAGCAGCAAAAAGATTAAGTCTTCGCATCAAATTGTTCTCTCCCATTTCTTCTGTTCTGTTCCTCCTTTCTTGATCGCGAATCCCTTCTTTTTCCTCCATTCTAACCATTTGAATTTTCCTTGATCTTTCTCTTGGCAGGTGAAGCAATGTTGTTGGGAGCACTATCTAGGGCTAGACTAGACAAACGAAGCAGCAAAGGCAAAGTGTGGGGATCCCGCAAAAATTCAAGACCCTGAACGTTGGCGCCAATTCAAGACCTCGAAGCTAAAACGAAGAAATCAAGGGCATACCAGAACGAAAAATCACTTCCCACCCACAGCAAAACACAAGTGTGGGGAAGTGAAATCAGAATATCCAGCCCCCGAAGAACAAGGTCTCAATCCTCAATTCAGATCTCTCTCTCTCTCATCTAAAAAATAAAAAATAAATAAAAATAAAAAAAAGAAAAAAAAAGAAAAACAGAAATATAAATAAAAAAAGAGAGAGAAGAGACCAAATTTCATGAAGAAGAGGAAATCAACAGCCAGCGTTCATTCAAGGTCCCGAGCCAAGGTCCCGAATAAAGAGAGCAAGGATCCCCCTCGAAGAAGAAAAGCCTAGTCTAGCTTTCGCCCTCAGCAACATTGTCTCACCATCTCGATTCCTTCTGCCAAGGGAGCATTCCAGGTTTGAGTTGGTTTCACCACCTTCTCATTTCACTTCCTTACTCTCCCTCTTCTCCACTTTTTCTTCTCATTACGCTTCTTCCATTTCCTCTCATCAATTATTTTCTTTGTTTCCCCTTCTTGCCTTTGATGCGAAGTCTTTTGATTGCTGGATTGCCTATGCATATGTCTAATATACTCGGATTGACTCACAAACTTGGTTTTGTGCTGCGTTAGTTGCATACTTGAGTATTTAAACACCTAGCCTTGTTCATGAGCGTGAGTGCAAACACTAATCTATGAGAGGGCTGCTGGTAAATAGGTTGATGTGGAAAAGTCTCTTCTCAAGGGTCATTACCCTTCTGATTTGATGCAGGTGTATCTAGGCGGAGTCTATATTCATTCGGGGTCCCGAATCTTGACAAGCATGCTTATTCTCTGTGCTATGGTTTGGTGTGTCTGTTCTATTTTGGGACTGTTTTAAATTTTGTGAATGCTCGAGGGCGAGCATTGGGCAGTGTGGGGATTATTTGATAGCATGTTTTTATACACGATTTTCTCTCCATTTTCTCACCCATTTAAGGCATGATTCTGTTAATTTACCCTTGTTTTCATTACTATTGCAGATTTAGGCATAAAATGGGAGTTTATGCGAAAACATGCGTTTTTGGTGCATTTTGAGCGAATTCGAGCTTCAAGACCAAAAGTCGAGGTCCCGAGTCCAAAGCAGCATTCAAGGCCCCGAATCGGATTCCCAGTTCGGGCCCCCGAAGGGTAAAGAATGGCATTTCCACGTGTCATCCCGCCTAAACGCCCATGTGATTCCTCTGACACTGTTCTGACGCTCTGCACTGACTACCAAATACCTACCGATCTAACCAGTTCAGCCCTTGAGCCCAGTCCAGACCTGCCAAAGCTGGAAAAATCAGACAGCTTTATGCTTTTTCAGTTTTGTGCTTTAAGGAGCATGGATCCATTTTTATAGGCTTTCAATTAATGCATTTTGTCCCTAGTTTTAGGCTGAAGATATTTTGTGCTTGGAGCTCTACTATATAAAGAGCATCCAAGAGTAGTTTAGGACACCACCACTTACTTGATAATATAATTTTAGAATCATTAGTTTTAGTTTTCTTAGACTTCTCTCTAGTTTTCTCTCTCTAGTTCTTGTTAGCACCTCCAACCTTGTCGCCGGGCTTCAAACGAATTTTAGTAACAAAGTTTTCTTCCCTTCATCTATTTAATTACTTGTTATGCTTTCTTCTATCATTAATTATTTATCTTTGAGCATGAGTAGCTAAATCTCTAGTTCTTAGCAAGGGTTATTCAAGGGTTGCAAGGGCAGATTCGAGGCTTTCATGCGCTTAATACATTCTTGATGCCATATTCAATTATTCACCATTTTAATTACATCTTTGCATGATTTAATTTGAGGCTTGATCAACTGATAATTATCTTGTGTGAATGCTGCCATTTGTGTAATGAATACGGAAGGAAAATTGCATGAAACAAGTAGGCGTCTGTTTAGTCTTGACTGTGTCAAAGTGGTCTCGAATAGATAGGGTGAGTAATTGATTAGGGCGAGGTCACGAGCCTGACAAACTGAGGGACTTTTAGCTCTAGATCTGTCTTTTCTTAGCTTCATGGGCAGTTTGAGTATGGCCCTCCCGCATTCGTGCCTGGAGGGATGGCAAACTGTCAAGACTACCTCATATGTGGAAACGGGGGGTAGTTTCTCTCAAGAGAAAAGTAGGGGATATCCGAGGAATCTGGTCCCCATGTCATTTCTATGACGTCTTGAATAGAATATCCTAGTGCTGATGACGATCGGGCCCCCGAATGCAACCCAAGAATGCCTTTGCTGAGAACCCTTCTCTATCTGATTATTTGTGCTTGTTTCACCCATGTTTTATTATTTCTGGATTTGTTCACTTACTTGTTTTATTTTATCATTCGGGACCCCCGAATTGACACCTCAAGGTCCCGAATACTGCTTTCCTAGGTAACAATTGTTAGCTCCCAAATCTGCCTTGGCTAACTTGTTTAGCCAAGTAATACCCCCCCTGATTGTTACTTTTTGTGCATTTCACCCCCGAATACATTCAAGACCTTAGATCAGTCTCTCACAATCCCTGTGTTCGACCCTGACTACCACTGTACACTTTATCTCTTGTGCACACACATTTTCAGGCACTATAAATCTTCATTTGACTGACGATCACTTACACCGAACTGTGCTTAGAGTTTCACACATCTTTCTGGTTTGACGAGGAAACCTTGTATGTTAGGGGTAGAGACAAACCTGATTTTGCTGCTGATGATGTGATTAATTTTAGGTTGTGTAATAAATGGAGCCACTTGTCTGTCAATGCTTTCAATTCTTTGTTAGGATTTGCATATAGTGATGAGGCCATTTTTTACTATCCCACTGATTGGGATAATAATGTTGCATTTAGAGAGGTCACTGGTAACCCTAATGCTAAGTTTGATAGGAATTCAAAGGCACATGCTATTCTGAACCCTGCACTTAGAATGCTCCATAGAACCTTGTCTATCAACCTTTCTGGTAAGACAAAGGTTTCCGGGAATTTAGCCAAGTCTGAACTGTTTTTGCTGTGGTGCATTTTGCACCAGAAAAATGTCAACTTAGGTTTATATTTGGTTCAGCTTTTGCATGCTCGTGAGTCTGCCACCAAACTGATTTTTGGGTCCTTGATTACTTGGCTTGCTATTAAAATTGCTGGTCTTGATCCTGCTGCTGCTGATTTGCATAAGTGTTGTTCCCCCAAAATTCTAGATTTGAGAGCCTTCGACCAAATAGGATACTTCCATTTGGACGGAGAGTTTGTTGCTTGTAATATAGGTTTTACACCAGTTGGGGAGCAGAAGATCATTTTGGACCGTCTAGGCCAAGACAAGCCCCAAGACACATCGCAAGACCACACATCCACATCCACCAGTGCAGAGGTGCCTCGTTGGGCCAAAGCACTTAACGACCGACAAGATGTCCTCCTTGAGCAAATGAAGCTCACCAGGACCAACGTCTTTCATGTGTACCAACATCTTCAAGTCCACCTCAAGTACCTCAAAGCTCTGCACGACAATTTCAGTGAGTCCTATGATGAGGAAGAAGCTCCCCAACCACCTGCACCGCCAGCTAGGACACCGCATCCGTCTATGCCTCTTCCCGCTCCACGCGATCCAAAGCCGAAAGATCCTCCTGCCCCTGATCTAGGCCAAGCTTCAGGCCAAGATCACCAGACTCCAGCAGCATGATCTGCTGTTTACCCCCAGGTCGTTTCTTTCTTTTCTTTTCTTTTTCTGTCTTGTGTTTGTCTCTCCACACAATGAGGACATTGTGTCTTTTAAGTGTGATGAGGATTTGTACATTGGTTTGTGTTTTATTTATTTTATAATTTTTGTTGTGTTTTGGATAATTGTTATGTTGTGATTTTGATAATTGTGAGTCAGTTTTTGCATGATTTAAATTCTCTCTTTGCATGCGTCAGTCCAGTGTAGAGTCTGTCTTTTGCATGATTTTTAATTTTTATTTTTCTACATGTTTTGAGTCTATTTTGTGAGTGCATCCGAACCCTTGTTTTCCTGTTTGAGTTGTTTAGTCTTTCGGCGAATCTGCATTTAGACACTTTCTTAGGAGACACAATGCTTTAGTGACAGGGAAGCGAATGAGTGTAAATGATCAATGCCTAAGGGGCATATACTCTAATGATTCCCAAACATTAACCATCCACATGGTCGTAAGGACACTTAGCTAGAACCTTAAACTTTTTCTAGGGTGATAGGGTTTGCTGCTATGATTTGGGTGTGTTGTTCTATCTGCCTAAGAGTGTGAGACAGTAAAAGGTGTTGGAGTGTCATAGGACAGACATAGCAAAGGTGGAAGTCCCCGCAGAAAAGGACAAGCTCTGACTATGTGTCGTGTCTATAAAAATACAAAGGACACTTGACATGTCCAAAAAAATGCTAGGACATAAAAAGAAAATAAAAGAAAAAAATCTGTCAAAGTGATTTAAATGGCACCAGTCTTTAGGCACTTTTGGATAGACAACACAGCGGTGGGACTCAAATCCGTGGTGAACTCTTTGCCCTATACCTTATCAATCATTTCTAGTGAGGTGTCTTGATACCATGTGGAAGGAGGATGTTTAGGGTATTGATTATTCCTTGTTAGTCTAGCATTGGATATCCTAGTAAAGTGTCTTGGCAGATTCAGTGAAGGGGTAAACAGCCTGAAATTGAGGAAGTCCAGGGGGTTCATGATGTCTGTTCTGTTTTTGTTGTGTTTTTATTTTTATTTCTTTCTTTTGTGAGTCTTTGAGTCTGTATGCTTAGGGGCAAGCATAGTTTAAGTGTGGGGAATTTGATTACACTGCATTTCATCATGTTTTATTGTCCTTTTACTTGTTATTATGGGCAATAAAACTACTGATTTATCCTTGTATTTCCCATATCTTAGCAGATCTAGTCTGGAGGTAAATTATTGGAGATTTGATTAGTGAAGAGCTGGAGCTGATTTCCCGAGTCTTGGCCTGGATCTAGGCCTAGACATATTGGGCATCCGAAGCAGCGCGCACCAGCCTGTCTTGGCCAAGACTGCGGCCAAGACACCTTCACGATGAAGATAGTAGTGCGGATCATTTGGGCCGCTTTCCACATTGGGCTTTGCAGCTGTCTCGCAATCTTATAGGGATCTGAAGCGCATATCTCTTGAAGAATTCCGCATGGGATCTCCCTCTTTTGTAATTGCGATTTAATTCCTATTGTAACTCAAACAATTTATTATTACAATCTTTTAGAGATTTTCTAGGAAGTAGAGTTGGAGTAGGACAGAGGTGTTTTAGGGCTATAAAGCCGAACATTGTTCTCCTCTGTCCGGGATCCATCACACACTATCGTTCGAAACCTTTCTTCTCGTTTCTCCTTCTTTGATATCAATAACAATTCGCTCCGAGATTTATTTCTCTGATTCAGTTTATGCAATATATATTTTTATCTTTTTATCTATGAGTATGAGTAACTAACCACCCATGCTTAGTAAGGGTTGATGAGCCGAGTTCTTATGCGTTCGTGAGATCAATTCGTGCTTAATATTCTCTTCGCTTGTATTTATTTATTTCTTGAGCTTAATCCATTGCTTACTCACTAGAGACAAGGTTTGGTCATCCTTGTACTCTAGTAGAGAAGAGTTGCAGCTGGTCTAGAAGGAAAGGGAGCACCCGTCGGCTAGACGAAGTAGGTGACTAGTCTCGCGCCAGACTAGAAGAAATAAGTAATCTAGGTCAATACCAGATTGACAACCTAGGGTTTCCACAGGGAAACACCTTGACCTAGGCACTGTCTTCCCCTATACCATTGAGGAAGCGAACAGCCATTCAAGACAGCAGTCAAACGGATAAACCCTTTAACCAGCAAGGTATCCCTTGGCCAGGATTATCAGGAGAGGGAGTACCCGCCAGGTAATTTGAAGAGGAGGGAAGACAGGAGTGAACAGGAGTACCTCTACTCTATAGCAGTGCTATGAACTGAAGAGATGAATACCTTTGAGTCTATGATCGAAGCATAAGAACGCAAGCTCTCATATCACCCTTACCTGGAATTCCCTTTTACTAGATCTATTTCAATCTTGACCCCTGTCTTGGCCAAGACTTTGGCCAATACTACTTTTACCATTTTTCTGTTTTGTCTTTATTTTCAGAAACAACCAAAATCAAATCTAGTGACGAGGAAGTCAAACCAAGAATTACATCTCCTAGAGGTCTCTGTGGACGATCCTCTTACCATCATCTACAAACTCTTGTAGACAGTGATAAGTTGTATTTCTACCCCCAATTCCATGCCTATTTCACTATTATATTTGACGTGTTCGACGCGCAATCAGTTTACCTAGGTCAAAATTAGGCCATGATTCTATTTTTGTTGTGGTTGAACGCTTCTCCAAAATGGCTCATTTTATACCATGTTCGAAAACACATGACGCCCCACACATTGCATCTTTATTTTTCCAACATGTGGTACGAATACATGGTATGCCTAAGAGTATTGTGAGTGATAGGGACACTAAATTCCTAAGTCATTTTTGGCAGACTCTTTAGATGAAGTTAGGTATTAAACTCCTCTTCTCCACCACGTGTCATCCACAAACAGACGGCCAAATGGAGGTGGTGAATAGGACTTTAGGACCATTACTTCGTGTCATGGTTGCCAAACATGGAGTAAAATGGGAGGAGTGTATTGTATTTGTTGAATTTGCTTATAACAATGCTTATCATTCTTCCATTGGTTATTCCCCTTTTGAGGTGGTATACGGGTTCAAACCCTTAACCCCTCTTGATCTCTTAGCTTTGCCCTTGAGTTCTCTTAAGTGTGTAGATGGAAATGCCAAGGCGGAAGCTGTCCAAAAACTCCATGAGCAAGTCCGCAAACACATTGAGAACATGAACGAAAAAGAGGCCGCCAAACGCAACAAAGACAAGATGCCTACTTCCTTTGAGCCGGGCCAATGGGTATGGTTACATTGGAGCAAGGATCAATTTCCTCACCATTGACAAGGCAAGCTAGGTCCCCGAGGCGACGGTCCTTTTCAAATCCTCCGTCGCATCGACGCCAATGCCTATGTTCTAGATCTCCCGAACGAGTATGGCACCATCAGTCATACTTTCAATGTGAATGACTTATCTCTTTGTCCGGGAGGGAATGGGGACGGACAAGAAGAGGATTCGAGGGCGAATCCTTTCGAAGGAGGAGGAGTTGATGTGATCACGGAGCCTTCCACAACCAATTTCGACACCCAAGACATGATGCCTCAAGGCCCAATCACCCGAAGTAAAGCAAGAGGGTTGTCTCTATGGTTTGAAGACAAAATGAGAGAGAAGGAACCTATCAAGACCAAGGAATGGGCTGTCAACGTGACCATCCATCAAGCCAGCAATAAAGCATTACTGGTGCCTGGCGGTATACCGCCAGGACTGCTACCTTTGTAGCGGCAATGCCGCCAGGAATTTAATTAAATTGGTGCTCCATGCCGAAGCTAGCGAGATGCCACCAGGGACTTTCCTCCTGGAGCGGCATACCGCCAGACATCAGACCAAAAATGGATTTTGGGCTTTTCAAGCCTTTCTTTTGCCACACCTATAAATAGCTCTTGTATTTCTTCATTTTACCTTAGTTTTAGACTATGTGTGATATTTGTCAAGTGAGAATACTCCTTCTCCTATCACCTAAGCCTTGAACTCTTCACTTATTTTCTTGAATTAAAATCGTTGAGTTGAGATTACTCCTTCCGATTGTTTGCTTGATAAAACATCGAATTGTGTTTGTAATTTTGGCAAACTTCCTTGAATGAAAGAAAGGTTTATTAATTGCATAATTCAAGAATCGTGGATGTCAAGCTACGTGGTTTAAATCCTTAGATGTTCGTGTGATCGAATTAAACCTCTTGCCAATCCTATAAATTCCCGGGTACATATTTCCTAAATCCTCCACTATTTCTTATTTATTCTCCGCTCAATCTATTTTGTTCGTGCCTTTCCTTTCTTGTGGTCTTGTTGTCGCTAGATTAATTCGTTCGGCTAGATCCTCCGACAGCTCCATTGTTATCCGGCTTACTGATTACATTGCATTTCATCATGTTTTTACTATCCATTTACTTGTTATTTGGGCAGTAAACCTACTGATTTATCCTTGTATTTCCCATATCTTAGCAGTTCTGGTTTGGAGGCAATTTATAGAAGAATATGACTTGTGGAGCACTGAAGCTATTTTCCCGAGTCTTGGCCTATCGCTTGGCCAAGACTCCTTCGCATTCAACGTGTCGCACCACCAGATTGTCTTGGCCAAGACTCCGGCCAAGACTGATTCGCGGAAGAGAAATCATGAGCAGCAGCGTTGGGCCTCGCGAGCTGGCAAATCACAGCTGTCCAGTGACAAAGAGAAGGATCAAGAAGATATTTATTTAAGAATCCTATCAAGGATCTCCTTCCATCTTTGTATATTTTAAATTCCTATTTTTATTCAAGACAAATCAGGATAATTTATTAGGAGATTAATTAGGAGATTATTTAGGAGATTGAGTTGGAGAAGGACAAAGGAGTTTTAGCTTACTTATAGTTGAACTTGTCCTCCTCTTCTCCCCTCGCTACACGCTCTCTTCTTCTTCCCCAATTCGACATCGATATACTTTTACTCCGAGATTAATTATTTGAATCCACGGATTTATTTTATTTATGCAAGCAAGTATTTTTATAATTCATTCATGAGTACATCTAGCTAATCACTGATGCAAATCCACGCATCCAGGTGTCGTTACCGCCAGCTGGTCCCATGACTCGAGCCAGAGCTCAAAAGCTTCAAGACCGATTATCATCTCTCATTCACAAGGAGCTGGAGTGTGAGATGACAAGTGAGAAAGCTGCACTTCGAGAGAAGACGCCAAGTGTGGTGAATCTTCTCACCTTCACCTTGACCGATGATGATTCTGCTAGAAACGGCACTTGACCGTTTCACTCGATCGGCACTTGACCGTTTCACTCTATCGGCACTTGACCGTTTCACTCTATCGGTACTTGACCGATTCACTCTATCGGCACTTATCCGTTGCCGTTTCATTCATCTGTCTCGCGTGCCGTTTGCTATGCCTGTTTCACGCCTGTCTGCTTTTTGTGAAAACGGCTCCTGCCCGTTTCGCTAGTCCAGAAGCTGGCGCGTCCTTTATCTATTTTAAGACAGCGTTGACATTATTTATTTAAGTCGTTAGTTAATTTGTTTATTTAATTAATTAATTAATGGCGACAACTTTGTTTCCATTTAATTAATTGATTAGATATTAGTTTATTTAGTTACCTAGTTAATTAAGACTTTTACCTCTTTAGAACTTCTATTTCCTATTGTGGAATTAGGGTTTGCTTGTAACCTATATAAGGAGCCGCTTGGCCTCCTTAGAAACTTGGCTGTTATTTTGATAAATTGAGATATTCTCTTCAAATCTCCGCCCCTTGTTCAAGTGGTTGAACCTTGTTCTTCTTGAGTCCGCAATACTTGAGTCGTATACAAGTAAATCTTGGAATTGCATCCTACTTGTTGTTTATTCTCTTGTTCGGATTTTGGTTGGTTGTTGCTTGGCGTTCAGCAGGTCTTAATTATGCAAGTTTATCATCAATAAGGACCCTCTCTTGTTCGGATTTTGGTTGGCTGTTGCTTAGCGTTCAGCAGGTCTTAATTGTGCAAGTGAGTTCTATCAGTTCTATCTATTCCGCAGGAAATCCGTCTTTGAACAAAGATCAAAATTGGTGCTACGCATCCTAAGGAACCAGGATCGTATCAATCACCATTCTTGGTAAGAGCTTGAGGGCTATGTTTCTTATATTTCGTGAGATCTAATTACTCTTAATAATCTCTATTTTTGTAATTATTTATTTTCTGGTTTCTTTACTTCCTTGTTTAAGTTTAGAACTGACAATTCAGATTTTATCTTGGGAGACCCAGTTAAATGAATAATACAACTCAGACCCGATTGACAACCGTGGGTCTCGACTGACAACCGAGGGTAAACTTGAGTTGGGTGTTATCTTATCCACAGCAGCACTGCAAATATCGAGATGAACACCATTCAATCAGTGATCGAATCATAAGAACATAGCCTGTTCATGCTCTTACCGGGAACCTTCTTTTTACTGTTTTCAATCTTGACCCCTGTCTTGGCCAAACCTTTGACCAAGACTATTTTGAACTATTTAATTGCTTTTGCTTTTGTTTTAACTTTCAGAATCAACCAACCAAATTCAGTGACGAGGAAGTCAACCAAGAACTACAAATCCCCCGAAGTCTCTGTGGACGATCCTCTTACCTCCATCTACAAGTTCCTTGTGGACAATTGATAAGTTGTATTTCTACCCCTTTTTTCATATCTATTATACACTTATATTTGACGTGCTCGACACGCGATCACTTACTAACCATAGGCAGGATCACATCAGCTTCCTAGAGTTGGTTGGCAGATTGATCCTTTTGGGCATTCTAGACATGATTTTGGAGTGTCTGCTATGTTTCTAGCATACAGACGGAGAGTCAGGCTCTAATATTCTAGACTCCAAGCAATTCAAAGCTCACTATTTATGTATGAAAAGCTACTAAATCTTGCAAGATGATCATGATCAGCAGACAAAACTTTTACGTTCTTTTCAATGTCAAAGGTTACAAGATGTATTTGACTCTTTAAAAAACAAACAAGCGGCTAGTTTGTCATTAGAAGAACAAGTTCTCCTAATGTTTTTCTACACTTATTATTCTTGATGCAACTCAAAGCCTACTTCACCATTCCACCACCTCTATTCCCCAAATGAAAATGAATTGTTGGTGAGAACTCATAGACAGACACAGACAACGGTGTACGATCTCCATTCTTTTCATTCCGAAACAGAATTCATCTACTTACCAACAGGCCATACTTTCTCCAACTAGGGGTGTCAAAACTGGTCGACCCGACCTGACCCATTTCAGTATGACCCGTCGGATAGCGGGTCAAAAATGACCCGACCCGTTTCTGACCCGTCGAGTAGCGGGTCGACCCGACCCGACCCATTTGACCCGTTAAGCGGAACGGCGCCGTTTTAGCTGAATAAAAATGACGTCGTTTTATACCAACTAAATAAAACGGCGTCGTTTTAATTAATCAAAATGGCGCCGTTTTGATCTTTAATGAGGAAATAAATGCTAGGGTCAAACGGGTCGTAAACGGGTCAGCATGACCCGTCAACGACCCACCTGGTTGATGAGACCCTCCAACCCACATGTATCCAGGATGGGTTGACCCATTTAATTCGGATCGAGTCGGACTGACCCGGATTTTTTATTTATTTATTTTTTTTTTTGATATGGGTTTTTGTTTTTAAAAGTAGTGGTGTATTTATATTTTCTTTACGAAAAATTTTAAAATAAATATTTTATAAAAACAAACTGTTATTGATTTTTAATCTGTCATACAAAAAAATTTAATTACGAGTAGAAAGAGATTAGAAAGATTGATGTGATTCTTTAGTTAACAACTTTTATACTATATATTTTACGCATTTAAATTTCTACCCAGATACTACGTTGAAAAAACGAATTTAAAATGAAATTCTTACATAAACATTAAACAATCAGACTTGCATGTAGTTCTACTCACTACATGCAAATCTTAACGCAAAAAAAATAACAATTCTTTAATTCTCACCCATTCAACGAACCGAAAAGAGAGATCATGTATAATCACAGTTGCTGCAGGAAAAACTCAAGTGTAAGAGTTTGACATGGTCCGTAGCTGAAAGAAGTGTTCACTAGACCAACCTAAGTGGTTTGATCGATCCTCAATTCCAATTATATTACTAGATACTCCCTCCGTTCCACTTTACCTGTCACTTTTCTGCGGATTGTTACTATTTTGGGTATTTGTCATTTTATTTTTTTCGAAGCATATATTTTGTGCAAATGATAATTTTTTTTTTGAATCAATTCAATTTGATGATAGTGTGGTAATTTCAGTGGAAATTAGAAAAAAAAATGAAACAATGAGGAATAAAATAAATCCGTAAATCAACGGCTTACGCTTTTCTACTATTCTAAAAAGTTAATTAAAGTGGAACAGAGGGAGTATTAAACAAGCATAAAGATTTCCGAGAAAGGATAATGCATCAATTTTCTAAATATGCCAAGAAAATAAATTAGCTTTTCAGTTTTTAAGTGTCAAGCAACAATGAGTTGCACAGGAGATATGAACTCAAGAACTCAAATTTCAAATCAGGAACCTGGAAAGGACATACTGTACAAAGTTAGTAAAATTAAGCAGCAACACATTCTTATCTACACAAACATAAATTGGTTGGCTTACAATGACTGATTGATATCATATATGGAAATATCAAACATGAAAGAATAATAGCAAGTAGCGAACCATATTAAGTACTTGTTAACAATAGATGATCAAAATCAATATAATTAATAGATATAAAGCAAATAGTAATTTTATTTATGCCCCATACATTGAATAATACATATCTAGTACACGCATGAATTCAGTACAAGGTACTCTTTAGCAACCTAATACAAACCAAAGAATTTAGGCTAGAGTAAAATTACCGAATGATTTAATCATTGTAGCCTCCACATACTAGAAAGCGAGGTGGTTGAGTGAGCTATTTACCTGTAATGTGAAGGTTGTGGCAATTATTGCTTAAAATTACCTAATGATTTAATCATTGCAGCCTCCACATACTAGAAAGCGAGGCGTTTCAAAATTACCTCTTACTAGAGGAAGAGGAAAAGGGGCAGAAAAGTAATGCTCACCAATTTGTTCTTAAAAGTAAAAATGACTGCATCAGCATGTTCTGCTGCATTCCCAAGGATCGGTAGCAAGATAATTCTATTGTTTGATTTTCATTAATCAACTAATGCAGCAGATAGTCAAAAGAGCAAAGAGAAACTGCAGAAAGGAAGAGATTGAACAACATTAATCACAAACCATTAAGGCAAACTGTTTTGCACCTAAAACAGATGCAACATCAAGAGTATAGCAAGGGAAGGGAAGTAAATTGTCATTGACCTAGAAGCTTTTATGTAAACAGCATATGAATGGTTAACAAACAAAGTAGTCTTTGCTTAAGCAGCTGATCATAAGCAGAGCCAACCCCGAATCCGAAACTAGAAAGTAGAAACACATTTTCCTAGTTACAGTATCAATACATCTTTTCTTTTCTTTTTGGGTCATATATCAATACATCTAAAACATCAAAATTTATATTCACCTTACCTACCTAAGCAAAAGTAGTCCTACAATGGAATCAAACTTCACCTCCTTTAAACTCTCTAATACTGTTATTTGATCTTTTACATTCCCATTATCACCAATAGGATAACAACAGCACTAAAACACAATTATCCGATGAATTAACCCAATATTTCTAATTTTCTAGAACAGCCCTGTATCATTTCTCACCGGTCTCAATCACCTATAAGCAATAACTCCAAAAACACAGAAATTAAATAACCCTGTATCATTTTCTAGAACAACCCAATATTGTTTTGTTGCTTTATTATTGTTATAAAAATTAAATAAAAATTGAGCAGTCGTACCTGTAAGAGAAGATGGTGGTGACGATGGGGTGGGTTGGCGTTGACGATGGTGGGGAAGAAGATGGTGTGTTGGTGATGGTGACAGTAAGAGAAGAAGAGGAGAAATCGGGAGAAGACTGAAGAAGATGATTGAAGAAGATGACAGACGACAGAGGGAAAAAAAAGAGAAAAGAATGAGAATGAGATCGAGCTCGCAAGTCGCAGCCTCCTCCTGCTGGAGAGGAATGCGGGGAATGAAAATGGAGTGTATTCCTTTTGCTGGGCTAGACCAAATGGAATGTATTCTCCTCACAAGCAGTAGCAGAATGAGGAAGAGGAACGCAGCAGCAGGTGGAGGAGGAGAGGATGAAAATTAGGTTTTTTTCCTTATAAATTGAGACGGGTCAGACTGGTCGACCCGTGACCCGTAGAGTCGACCCGTTTCTGACCTGTTATTTAACAGGTCGAAAAAGAATGACCCGACGGATCGGGTACGGGTCGACCCATCGGGTCAGACCCATTTTGACAAGCCTACTCCTAACAGTAAAATGCAACCCATGATCATGAACAATCCCAAACAATCATATCTAATTCCAATTGTTCTGTAAAGCACAACTTATTACGATGTTTTTGTTTCCCCTAATTTGTTCAAATAAAATCAAATGCAAAAACTAAATGCTAATCCAAACGATGGAAAAACCAAATTCACAAATTTACTCTCTACCCACTTCATGATTTAAAAAACACAGCCATTAACAAACTGAAAGCAAACAGCAAAACAAGAATTGGGTCTGCTTTATTTCATCACTAAATTCAAAATCATGCACACAAATCGCCATCAATTATGATCAACACTGGCATCGGGTTTGTGAAAGAACTCCAAAACAAGAGAAGAACAAAACAATAAAAACATACAGACTGAGTTGGTTGGCAGATTGATCCTAGAGTTATCAAAAGCATGCGGTTTACTAGTCTGAAAGTCAAGAAATGCATCCAAAAGAAAACAAAAACAATAAATTAAAAAGAAAAAGAAAAAGTTAAGAAAGAAAATGCTACAATATATCAGCTGAAGTCATGAAATGCATCCAAAATTTGAAATGAATTCTAACTTGATGGTGAGCGGCGACGACGACGATTGCAGAGGAGCGGCGACGACGATTGCAGAGGAGCGTGAGAGGAGAAGAAAGCGCACGACGACGATTGCAGAGGAGCGGCGAGGACGATTGCAGAGGAGCGTGAGAGGAGAAGAAAGCGCACGACGACGATTGCAGAGGAGCGGCGACGATTGCGACGACTGCGGAGGAGAAAGAGAGCGGCGCCGATCCAACCTAGGGTTTTGATTTTTGGAGATGGATGAGCTGAGAGGACGGAGTAAGGTGAGAATGGAGAGCTTTTATACCTGTTTTTTTTGTAAATAACGCGAACTTGACAAATAATTTTGTCCAAATAAAAGAAAAGTACCCCTCCCGTGTCCAGTGGTAAATGGCGGTTGGCCTCGGCTATGAAATTATTTTACGATTACACTCTGATAATTTAATTAGGATAACTCTCCCAGCATGATCTTATTATGAATAAACAATTTGACATAGCTCATGGCTGCATTAGTTTAATTTCGAGATTATTTCGGTACGTATTTTCCAAAGTTAATGATAGAGAAGCTGCCATTAAAATTGCTTAATAAGGTTTGACAATTCGACTTTAATAACATATTTCCAGCTGTCTTTTACGATTGATTTATTTTACTCTTCATTTTTTTTCCTAATATCAGCAATTTGAGCAAGGTTGGACGTATAACTTTTAAGAAAACAATGTTGATCAAATAAAATAAAAAACAGTTGGTTTAGTTATTTATTTTCATTAAAAAATCTCAAATTTATTGTAGGGTTAACTAGTTCGGCAGCTAACTTGGTTCTAATTTATTGTAGAACAAAGAAAAATACGAAAGAATTGAAAAATTAAAGTAGCACTATCACTCTGCAGAGGGAGGGCCATTGACAGAACAATATGCAGTCAAGAAGAGGTACTTCTAAAGGGTTTTCTTAGCAGTCATCATCCCCTCCATCACAATGTAATGAACTTGCAGACTAGGGTTAGTGGTACTTCCCGCATTGCAGTTCAAGTCCCAAACATGCAAAAACCTATTCCTATATCCTACCACTTCAAAACAAAAACAAGTAACAAAAGCAGCAAAAACAAGTAACAAAAGCAACCAAGGTCAATAGAAGAAACAGCAATAGTACACAAAAGCTACAAGCTCGATTTCCTGAAAAACAACATATCCTAAGGTGTGTATGCAACATAAGTAATTGATCAGTGAGAGGATTGCATAGTATTGTTGATTACACAGTTTCTAACAATAGAACACTCAAAAAATACTCATCCAAGATGAGGATATTATATCTTCACTTGCTTTGACTCAAACAACAATTACGCAGCTTGGAAACAAATTTCAGGATGGTTGCCTTACATAAGGAATCAAATCGTCCAGAACAATGAACTACAGTTCATTACTCCTATTTCTGTTTAGGGTGGTGGGTGTCTGCGCATGTGTATTCTTAAAGCTCTTTCATCCAAAACCAAGTAAGTAAAGATTATAGAATTCCAGCATTTACTTATCCAGACCATTCTACTCCTGAAGAACAGACATTCACTTCGTTGCTCCAAATAAATATCAAAAGAGCTACCTAATAACAAAAACATGGTGGAACCACAAGCAAAAGAGCTCACTCAAAAACATCAAGCCATTCCTACAACAAAAGAGCAACTAACAAAGCAATAAATGACCATGTATCTATTTCACAACCGTCAAACCAGCAGCAATCAAACCATAGAATGATCAAACAGATGCGAAAGAATAAAACAAAATCGAACAAAACCCATAAGCAGAAACAGTGGAGATAATATATAAAGGACTCAGATATGCAAGTCATTAAACAAGATCCGCATTCTCAAAATAGGTTCTCTACATTCATCCATTCAAGAAACTACATAGATATTAATAACCCAGAAACAAAAATGTCTCAACTTTTCAAAATCCATAAAAACAAACTGACTTATACTCGAAAACCCAGACACGACAAACCCTTTTGGAGCAATTAAAACCTTAGCTTAGTGAAGAACCACCTGTTCTTTCCGTCCTTGAACCTCTGCTCGAACCTGGCCTTCGTCGCCTTGGCCGCCTCGACCTTCTTGTCCTTGCTCTGCAAAACGTCCGGCACTACCACATCCTTCAAGTCGACATCCAAGGTGTAACGAGTGGGCATCAAGTGCTGGTAGTTCACCACCTTAATGAAGCATTTGACCCGCGATTTCTTAGCAGTCTTCTTGGCGGAATCCTTCTTGATGACCTTGGCTGGGTACTTCTTGATCCCTGCAACCAAACAGTGCCCATAACCCCTGTCACGAGTGCCTTCGTCGAAGTTTTTCACGATCACCGCCTTGCGGCCGGCGTATCGGCCTTGCAAGAGGATCACAGCTTTGGTTGGCTTCAAGAACTTTACCATGGTTGCGGCGGCTGTACTATCTTGCTTAACCCTAAATGAAGAAGCTGAAGAGGGATAGAGGGTGACGAGGGGTTTATATGGGAGAGATTATCTAGACAAAATCTAGTTTACATGGGCCTTGATCCTTGATACTCCGGCCATCTTCTTCAGACCCTTTTTCTTTTTCTTTTATTTATTTATTTATGGGTTATAACTTATAATAGTAATTCAACCCTTCAATCATTGTCGAAATGCAAAAAAAAAAAAAAGTCCACTAGTTCCTATACTTTTATCTATAAAAATTACTTGCAATCGTATTTCATCTTTAAAGAAAAGAGAAAAAAAACGATTTGTTTCAGTGCATGTTAGATGTTAAACGAATTATTTTTTACCATATATACGAATTATATTTAAAAGTTCCTTGCAATAAAATGAGGTTGACACTAATTGTAACAAGTTTATATCCATAGGCAATCGGTATTATTGTTGCTGATTTTGTATTTAGTTGTCATCTCTAACTAGTGATACATTTTGATTATATTTGATTTATAATTAGACAGTAAATTGATATTTCAAACTACTTTATCTTTGTGACAAATTATTGATTACGTTCGATCAATATTTACATTGTACTAACGGTATATATAATCGATCTATCAATGATACATTTGTCAGATTCCAAACCACCTTATATTTACAATAAATTGTTGATTATGTTTAATCAGCATTTATATTATCACTTGTTTATATAGTCGATAAATAATTATTTATACGTCTAAAATTATACGAGAGCTTAGTTTATATGGGCCTGCTATTTACAGTCTTCTTTTTCTGGCCCAGTTTTAAAATGGGTAAAAAAATTGGGACCGCTTTAATATAATTTCTTTTCTCCTAATCTGATGGCATTTCTTCAAGAAACCAAAAAGAAGAGAAAAGATGTCTTAGAAAAGCTTTCATTTCATTGCTTTAATGCTATTATACTGGTAACAGTTCTACTACTAGTCACATCTGCTTATGCAGACCGATCATTCACTTCTACTACTTGTCACATCATCTGGTTATGTTAAAATGAGAAAATTGTCAACGACATGACAACTTATGTGCGGGAAGAAACATTACTAGCAGGTCATACCAAGAGCATAGTACTTGTTTCTGGGCGCAGCAGCTCAATGCAGGCGATTTTAGCAATTTCGTCCCAAAACAATAGCTCCGCGTCTCCTATTCAACCAGAATTAAGCGATGATGCACCGAGCAGACCAATTCATCCACTGGAACCGAGTTCGGAAGCCATTCGAAAACTTTTTGTCCTTCGTGACGAATAATGCAGTACTTATGCCACTTGACCCCACGAGATGATTCTTATCTTCAACTGTATGCTCAAAACTCCAGAACGAGGAACATACAGGTGCCAGCCTAAGATTCTGAAAACAGTGTTACCAAAAAATAAGAATGCAGCAAATGAAACCATCAATAGACTAACTCATGCAACTGAGCGCAACCACTAGATTCAATACATCCAATTGTGTGAAGGAATCAATCCACTAAATTATAATAGTGAAGATTCCCTTGCAACAAAAAGAATGAGAAAAAAGGAGGAGAAATGGGAGAACAACTTCCAGGCCCAAGTACAGCTAATGTTGGAAAACCTAAGAGTGAGTCTTTTGAGAGATTTTGCTGAAAATTCCCAATCAAGCCATTTAATATGTGAGCACTAGTAGGCACATAATCCACTTAGCAATGCAATAAAAGGCTTGAGAATAAGCAGGCAGAAATTGCAAGTTGATGTATTCTATTTTATGCAGTACGTTTCATCTCAAGTTTAACCCCGCCGTTCACTCAACCTCCATGAATTTTGTTCATGGTCACGGTCATAGAGAGGTTCAATGCGCTCCTGACGCTTGCGTTTGCTAATTTTCCCGGGGTCTGCATTGGTCACTTTGAAGAATCTTGGTGCCAGTTCCACAAGCCATTTGGGATCTACAACAGTAACTTCACGAATATACTCCTTTGTAGTCATTACCAGCTCATGATATATTATTACCCAATCCGGTTGTTTCTGAAAAACCGCACTGCTTGGGTGGATATAAACTGCCTGGTTCTCAATTAGAGTCCTATAACCACCCTCCTCCTGTCGGTCCTTTCTTGCTGCATGGAAGAAGAATCCTGCTGTAATCGCTTTCCTTATGCTGGTAAGATCTTTTCCTGCACTCACAACCTGTAATCTATACTTGTCCATGATGGTCAGGAGCTGCTTCATGACATCCTCGGGTCATCTTCATCAGGCCCAAATTTTCTTTTTCTTGTTCTTTTATTTATTTATTTATGGGTTATAGCTTATAATAGTAATTCAACATTTCAGCCTATGATATAAGGGGAACCAAGTTAGTAAAAAAATGAAACAAAGTATCGGCAATTTGAGAAAGGTTAGACATATAACTTTCAAGAAATCAATGTTGATCAAATAAATAAATAAAAACAGTTGGTTTAGTTATTTTCATTAAAAAATCTCTAATTTATTGTAGAGTTAACTAGTTCGGTACCTAACTTGGTTCTAATTTATGGTAGAATTAAGAAAATCATAATGGGATTCATCTCATAGTAGAAGAACAAAGAAAAATACGAAAGAATTGAAAAATTAAAGAAGTAGCACTATCACTTTGCAGAGGGAGGCCATTGACAGAACAATAGGCAGTAGTCAAGCCTAGTAGTCATCATCCCCTCCATCACAATGTAATGAACTTGCAAATTAGGGTTAGTGGTACTTCCCGCATTGCAGTTCAAGTCCCAAACATGCAGAAACCTATTGCTATATCCTACAACTTCAAAACAAAAATATAACAAAAGCAGCAAAAACAAGTAACAAAAGCAACCAAGTTCAATAGAAGAAACAGCAATAGTACACAAAAGTTACAACAAGCTCAATTTCCTGAAAAACAACATATCCTAAGGTGTGTATGCAACATATGCAATTGATCTGTGAGAGGAGAATTGCATAGTATTGTTGATTACACAGTTTCTAACAATAGAACACTCAAAAAATACTCATCCAAGATGAGGATATTATATAACTTCACTTGCTTTGACTCAAGCAACAATTACACAGCTTGGAAACAAATTTCAGGATGGTTGCCTTACATAAGGAATCAAATTGTCCAGAACACTAAACTATAGTTCATTACTCTTATTTAGGTTTAGGGTGGGGGTGTCTGCGCATGTGTATTCTTAAAGCTCTTTTTATCCAAAACAAGTAAAGAATATAGAATTCCAGAATTTACTTATCCAGACCATTCTACTCCTGAAGAACAGACATTCACTTCATTACTCCAAATAAATATCAAAAGAGCTACCTAATAACAAAAACATGGTGGAACCACAACCAAAAGAGCTCACTCAAAAACATCACGCCATTTTACAACAAAAGAGCAACTAACAAAACAATAAACGACCATGCATCCCTATTTCACAACCATCAAACCAGTAGCAATCAAACCATAGAATGATCAAACAGATGCAAAAGAACAAAACAAAATCGAACAAAACCCATAAGCAGAAACAGTGGAGATAATATATAAAGAACTCAGATATGCAAGTCATTAAACAAGATCCGCATTCTAAAAATAGGTTCTCTACATTCATCCATAGAAGAAACTACATAGATAATAATAATCCAGAAACAAAAATGTCTCAAATTTTCAAATTCCATAAAAACAAACTGACTCATACTCGAAACCCAGACACGACAAACCCTTTTGGAGCAATTAAAACCTTAGCTTAGTGAAGAACCACCTGTTCTTTCCGGTCTTGAACCTCTCCTCGAACCTGACCTTCGTCGCCTTGGCCGCCTCGACCTTCTTGTCCTTGCTCTGCAAAACATCCGGCACCACCACATCCTTCAAGTCGACATCCAAGGTGTAACGAGTGGGCATCAAGTGCTGGTAGTTCACCACCTTAATAAAGCATTTGACCCGCGATTTCTTAGCAGTCTTCTTGGCGGAATCCTTCTTGATGACCTTGGCTGGGTACTTCTTGATCCCTGCAACCAAACAGTGCCCATATCCCCTGTCACGAGTGCCTTCGTCGAAGTTTTTCACGATCACCGCCTTGCGGCCGGCGTATCGGCCTTGCAAGAGGATCACAGCTTTGTTTGGCTTCAAGAATTTTACCATGGTTGCGGCGGCTGTACTGTCTTGCTTAACCCTAAATGAAGAAGCTGAAGAGGGATAGAGGGTGACGAGGCGTTTATATGGGAGAGATTATCTAGACAAAATCTAGTTTACATGGGCCTTGATACTCCGGCCATCTTCTTCAGGCCCAAACTTTCTTTTTACTTTTATTTATTTATTTATGGGTCATAACTTATAATAGTAATTCAACATTTCAGCCTATGATGTAAGAATGAAACAAAGTAAAGATAACCATTGTGATTAAAATTTAAAATGCAGTGTCACATTATTTCCTTTTCACCTATGGGCTGGCTGATGAAGGATGGCCCATTTGTGTTACAAATTAGGCCCTGGCCCTTCTTGGCTTCAATTCTTCTATGGGCTAGGTGCCAATAAGGCTTTTGATTTCATAAAACACAAGGTCTCAAATTAAGGCCTGGCCTAGTTCTTGCATTCCGGGCAGTCTTCTAGGCCGAGTGCTTCTTTATGGTCTTGGTTGGGTATTCTTCGTTTACATGGGCCTAATAGTCCCTTTGATTAACTACATATATTTTTAAATTACTCCAATAGCTCAATCAAAGATAATGTTTACAAAATTGGTCATTCTTATCATCATTACGGACTCAAAGAATCAATGGCTGACAAAAGATCATAAGAAGTATAGACTAAATAAATGAAACAAATTAAACAGAAGTCACCATCTCCTTTCCACTTACGGGCTGGCTGGTGAAAGATGGCCCATTTGTTTTCCAATGCAACAAACTACAACCCACACGATTTCGTATTGGAATTGGGTGGGTTATTCTGGTGAATTTTCTTTTCTCAATTTACATAGTTAATCCATACACGACCCACTATCTTACCCTTTTGAAGTTTTTGATATTCAAACGTCCATAGATTGTTTGATGCTCCACTCCAATGCTTCTCCTTCAGTGAAGAAGATGGTGGATGTGTTATGCTTTAATTTATTTATTATTTATTACAAAAGCGAAAACCTTCTTCCACTCCAAAAGCAAGTAAGAGTAAGCACGTGACTTGTCACAAGAAGGAAGTAGGAGAAGTGCACGATCATTGCCCAAAACTCACGTGACCGTAGGTGGCACGTGCAATCACGTTACTTGAATACTGATGATCGTAAACTATAAAAAGGCCCATGCAAAAGATCAAACTTCAAAGCATCTAGAAAGGTAAAAGAGACCGTAAATGAATGCCGCGTGTCATTGACCACCGTCAGTCTTGGCTTTTGACACGAGCCAAGCTTCACATGTTTGCCTGACACGTCCCTCCAGCTCCATCACGTGCATATAGGACCCAAACTCTCGCAACCCACCTACTTAATTAATTAAAAGTAACTCCTCTCCCCTCTCTATATGCAAAATAAATAAATAAAAAAGACTTGTTTTTTAACTTCTTCTCTTTTTTACCGTTTGGACCGTCATTCAAAGGAAAACAAAATTACTAGCGCCAATAAAAAGCACGTATATATTTACCAGTTGAGTTACAGTTTTTGTATTGTATGACATGTAGTTGTTCGATTTTATATATATTGGAACTTAATTGAGGATTTTCAAAACTTGGTCACGCAGTATGATGATATTCATTGGGAAAACGGTTTTTATTTTAACATCAAGCAAAATTCATTTATTGTTTTTTGACTTGAAAAAAAAAGGTATATTGGGTTGAGTTTGAAGCCACAAGTTAGAAACAAAAAGGCCCAGATCTATAAAAAAAAAGGTATAATAAGTGAAACCCTCCACGCCAAGCAACGGCCCAGGTTCTGTTTCTTTTACAGGCTTTCCTTTTAATCCAAACAAAGAAGTTAAAGAGAAAAAAAAAGATTAAAAAAGAAAATAGATAGAAATAGGAAATGTCTACTCTAACCCTAGGCAATAAAATACACAAGGCTAAAGTCTAAAGACACCTTTTGACTCTTGAATCTTGCGTTTGTAAAAAAATCTCAAATAGCACCCTACACTATCAATATTTTAAAATTTTAAGTAAATTTTAAAATTTTGACCCCCGCATTTGTCTCGGATTTTCAAATAGCACCTTATGTTGACAAAAAATTCAAATAACCACCGACGTTTTCCTAATATGGCTCAATTTACTCCCAAATTTGAATTAAAATTATTTAAAAAATTATTTTAAGAAATGACATGGCATGTAATTAATAATGATGTGGGAAATACAAATAATTATTTTATTAATTAAATACCACATGGAAGATATATTACCTAGTGATATATTTGAAACTGACGGGAAAGGAACCCATATTTCGCCACATCAGCGTTGGCGAACACATTATAATTGGCTGCCACATCCGATGTGTGGGTGAAATCAGAGCAAACATCATGTCACTAGCTAAAGTGTCATCCACGTGACATTTAATTAATAAAATAGTTAGGTCCCACTATCATTACTTTCGAATACGTCATTAGCAGACATATTTTGCATGTGGCATTTAATTAATGAAATATTTTATTTATATTTTTCACAATCATCAGGAAATATATTAAAATAATTTTCTAAATTTTATAATCATATATATAATTTAAATTTAAATTTGTGTGGAGAGATGACGCATCTGCTTCTAATATTTGGGTGGGAGGTGGTGATAAGATCTATTGGTTGCCACCATGGAAACATCAACAAAGAGAACCTAGACAACATTGTGATTTTCACTGATGAAGAATAGATTCATGATCAGGTACGAGAAAGAAAAGTTAGACATGGAAGGATAGGGTCTGATGCATTGGCTTTTGCATATCAATTTAATCACCATGCTGAAACTAGAAATTGGTCTGGTAAAAAGATGAATGGCTTATTTATCAACAACTGATGTGGCGCTCCACATCAACTATAAAGTGAGTTGTCCGAATTGGCCCCACCAGATATTTTAAAATTTTATTTTTTTCTGCCAAGTAGGAAAATAAATAAAAAATCTCAAGCGTGAAATTATTTATTTCTAGAAAAATATGAAGGAAAATGTAGTAAAAAAAAAGTGTTTAGCCAATAAACAAATACTTGGAGCACCTTATTCGTAGTTCGAAGTAGCTTACATAGAGTATTGGTGTAATCAAACCCCAAAGGACCCACTCCGCTACCTCGATTGTTTGCCACGTGGTAAAAAGGCCGACACTAAACAGTGGGTTCTTAACCCTCCATGCAGATATATCTATCCTTGCATGAGGTTAGGCTCATTAAATCTGCGGTGACGGGGTAGGACAGGGTTAAATACTTGGAGAGGTCAACGGTCACAGTAAAATTCCTAATTTTGACAATCCCTCGTTTTTTTTTATATACAATTAATTAAAAATATTTGATTTTAATTTTGACACAATTTCAGAATTTGTAACTATTCTTTCAGTATTGAATGATAGGTATTCTATCATCGAGGTTAATTATTCAGGCGAGATTAATTATACTATTAAATTGTTTCGTACACTAAAAAATACATAAAATTATAATAAGTGTCGTATCACTAATACTAACTCGATTCATACTGATAAAATTAAAAATCTAAAAGTATTATATTTTTTTCTTTTGTTTTGGATAAAATATACACACAAAATTGGAAAACCTTAAAATTTGTATTTACATAAAGAAACATCTTATGTTGTTGTAAATTTCAAGTAAAACTAAAGTGAATAAAAATTCAAGCAAGTTAATTAATGTCTTTTAAGTAGTGTTTTAACATCATCAAAATCAGCCGCTCATAATCCAGCCTACGTGGCAAGGTAAAGCGAGCACAAAAGAACCAGGATAGTAGGATGTCACACGATGAATATTTTGTGGAGCGATTAATTCATGCGACACCTAACTAGCTCGCCTTTTAGCCTGCTAAGTCAGCCTAACCACTAAAGCCACAAAACTTAAACAATATTAGCATAAGAAAAACTATAAAAGGAAAACACACGAAATAACTTGGAGAAGAATGCTATATTGCACACAAAATTTAGTTTGCTCTATACTTGGTTTACTGAGAACTTGACTAAATGTACAAGTGAAACTCCGCCTCTATTTATACACACAATCACCTCCTCAATGGACGGTTAGGATCATCTTGATCCAATGGTGGATATTAAGTACCTAGAACTATTCTAGAATTCTCTATACATCTACCACATTCTAGAAAGCTTCTAGAAAGCTTCACACATATCTCCCATTTTAGAATCTTTCTAGAATCTTCCCGACAGGTTTCACACATATTTCCACAATGTGCTAGGTTCTTCTAGAAATTTTCGGATCCTTCAAATCTTTTCAAGCTTGCTTGATAAACCTCTCTCGGCGTCCACGTTTTACGCCGCGTGCTTTTCGCGGATCTCTTTGCCTATTTTACTGAGCCACATGCGTACGCTCTCGGCACACTAGCGGGCTCCATTTGTGCGGGGCGTGACAAGGAGCACTGGTCGGGGTACACGTGGGGAAGATCAGAGCCGTCAAATGTCATCAAGTTGAGCTGTAAACGTGCTTACAAGTGGGAGTTTCAGTCTAAAAACAAATTAGTACTGCATATTAATAGTTAATTACTAATTAGGGAAAGAAAAATAAGAGAGGAAAACAAGAAAATGTGGAAAAATAAAGGTGCACGACTATCGAGATTTTTTTAATAAAAAAAAGCAGAGTTTAGTCGGGCTGGCTGTAAACTTGGACGCTAATGGCTAATGCACAAGCCTCAGCGACAAACCTGCTAGATCGGTTCTAAAGGAGTTGAATTAGAGAATCTGTTAATTAACCAGATTAATCTGGTTAATCTGTTAATTAATCAGATTGAATTAGAGATTTAATCTGTTTTAGAACACCTAATTACTCCCTAATTATAATTTTAATCTGTTAATTAACCAGAACTCAAATATTGGTTGGTATTTGACAATTTTACCCTTTTGGGTGAGAGACATGATGAGTGAGGACATTTACATTAGTACCCATGTCAGTGACTGACTGACCTAAGCAAACACCTTGTAATGATTATGCATCTTCTTCTTCTACTATGTGAATTGTGATGTGATGTGAGGGTGGTGGTCATTTTGTTGTTTCGTGCAACTTTTTCTTCTTTTTTGTTTTTCTTAAATCATTTGTTGCACCACTTATTATGCGATTATCATGGCTACGTTGAATGCATGCACGTGAGGTAGTGGTACATTAAAAAAAAAACTATAAACAATTTTAAAAAATTAATAGTACTGATTTGAAAGCGAACTAATATAGCTCATCACAAACATTAGTGTAAGCAAGACTGCAAGAGGAGAATACAGGTCATCCTTTTAAGTGTCGATTTTTTACGATAATAAATTATTTCATTGTACAATAATTATATTTTAATAATATTTCACCGAAGAGATGAGAATATTGAACTATTTATTATATTAACTATCTAAATGAATTAAATTTACATATAAACTAAGAAGGGTGAAAATTTTGGATTGATAAATCAAAGAAATAATTTTGTACTAGCTCATTGCCATTTGCCCCCACCAAGATCAATCATGTCCATCACACTAGTAAATTAAAACCAAAAAAGGACAGAATGGGTAAACCCAACAGAAAAAAGTCACCAAATGAAAAAGGACAATAAAGTAACTTCCCCGCAAGAGTTTTTCCTTTAACCCAAATTAAAGCCTCTTTAATTTTTTATTATTCCCCTTATTTTTCACCCTTTTATTATTTTATTAATAATTAATAATTTTTTTCTTCTCCCCTATCCTTCCCCTCCACCTCTGCTCTCTTCTAAACCTTTTATTTTTCCTCGTCAAAATCCTCCATTTTAGTCGTCCGCCTGTCCTCTTCAAACGCTCTCTCTTCTCTCTCACACGCACACATCACACCTCTCCTCTCACTCTACACACTCTCCTCCTTCTTAACCCTTCACCTCTCTTTTCTTCCCTATCTCTTTACTATAAATAGACTCCACAAAAAATTAATCAATTAATTTAATTAAAAACCCAAATGGAAGCGCCTGATAATTACTACCAGCAAGCTGGATTTTGCTCCCAATTCCCCACCGAAAAACACCATTCTTTGGATTCCAACAAGTCCGCCGCCGACCATTTCGTCGTCGAAGACCTCCTCGACTTCTCCAATGAAGACGACGCCGTTGTCTCCGACGGAATTATTAATAATGGGTCGTCGTCGTTCGACGCCGTTGGTAATAACTCAACAGACTCATCCACTGTCACTGTCGTTGATAGCTGCAATTCCTCCTCCGGCGGTGACATTGGGTGTCACAATTTCCCACCGGAATCCCACTTTGGCAGCGAGCTTTGTGTTCCGGTAATCATTTTGACAAATACCCATATCACAATTTTCGCTTGGGTTGTTAATTTATTAATTTCTTTTGGTTGCGGCATTTTATCGAACAGTATGATGATTTGGCGGAGCTGGAATGGCTGTCGAATTTTGTGGAGGAGTCGTTCTCCAGCGAGGACCTGCAAAAGATGCAGCTGATATCCGGAATGAAGGCGACCCGCCCCGACGAGTCGTCTGAGATCGGCAATTTTCAGCCTGACCAAAATGGCGACGACAATTGTCATAATATCAACAGTGCCATCGCCGGCGACGGCAACAACAATAACAATCCAATCTTCCACCCGGAAATGCTGGTCCCGGCGAAGGCCCGCAGCAAAAGGTCGCGGAACGCCCCATGTAATTGGGCCTCTCGCCTGCTTATGCTCTCGCCCACGACTTCCTCATCGGAGCCTGAAATTGTTGTCGGTGGGTCCGGGCCACACCCGCTTCCGCACCCAACTTCCGGGAAAAAGACGGTTAAGGCCATCGTGGCAGTGCATAAGAAGAAGGACGGCGGCGGCGTGGAAGGGGTTGCTGCTGCTGGGAATAATGTGGAGGATGGGAGGAGATGCCTGCATTGCGCCACCGACAAAACGCCGCAGTGGCGGACGGGGCCCATGGGTCCAAAAACACTGTGTAATGCTTGCGGTGTGAGGTACAAGTCGGGTCGGTTGGTGCCCGAATATCGACCCGCGGCGAGCCCGACGTTTGTGCTGAGCAAGCACTCGAATTCCCACCGTAAGGTGCTGGA